>OZ018330.1:45808393-46408393 GCA_963969495.1 Ceratothoa steindachneri | reverse complement strand
TCCGGAAAACCCTCCGTCAAACGAGGTTCTTCGAGCGAACCTCCAAACTCACACACACGCCCAACTACTCAAACAAATGCCCAATTCGAGCGGAAGGAAGCTGCTGTTGTGAGGCCTAAGAAGGTGGAGCTTTCGCCCCGCCCCCAAAAGGCCTCGCAGTCACGTCGGCCGAGTAGATCCTCGTCTTCAAAGAATCGGGCTCCCAGGTACATGTACTACTCGAGGATGATAAACCTCAGAGTATATGCTGCCGAAGGGAGCCAGTTTCCTGACGACGCAGCCACAGAAGATATTGTCGATGGCCTTAGGGCAGGACAGTACAAATGGGATTATGAGGCTAACATACCGAAAGATCTGGTAAAGCAGGCTCTCTTTTGCGACCTTGCCAATTCTCCAACGATGCTTATGTGTTTTTCACGGACGCAGAGTTCCGTAAGAAGAGATCCAGCAAGGGGAATACTCCTCCGTCCTCCCCCCAAGGAGCAAAAGTCGACCGAGATTAGAACACTCCTCGCCATAATACCTACACTATATTGCGGGCGTAATATCCAGAACTGGCCAAAAATTGAAAAAGACCTTACCTGAAAGGTAACATCAACCTAAACATGCAAAACCTACCGATTATGACAGCCCATTTTTACATCTTTTCACCGAAATTTGACCTCTCGTAGTAGCGAGTTCTACTAGTTACTACAAAGGCTTGAATGCCAATTAAATTTCGACAACAAAAAATAACTCAACACGAGATCAACATTGCCAGAGTTACCCTTTGACCAGGGATCTATAGAATCCCTGCTCCTGCGTGCATTATTTATAATACTACCTTTACTATCCTTATCAAAACCCTTTCACCACTATACTCTCTTACGTTTGCTCTGCTACTCTAAACTTCCTAACTTGTTATGTCCAATGTCCAAAAGTATAGTGCCCATTGTGTGAATTAAGCAAGGTGTATGTAAAAATTCTAATTTGGGCGTGCAAGAAGGATAACTAAGGGATTGGAAGGGGGTGAGTTAGGTTAGTTTAATGCAGTTTGGGTGAGTGAATATGTATGGCTAGCTAAAAATAACAAGGGATAAGAGATGGAAAGTATATTCTGGGCTCATAAATCTGGAGAAGGCTCATGATTGTTTAGAAAGATGTGTGTTATGGCAGGTTTGAAGGATGCACAGAGCAAATGGTAAGCTTTTTTGCTGTGAAAAGTATTAAATTTGGACCAAAGGCTTCTGTTGGGATAAAGTAAGGCCTAAGTGTGTGGTTCGCAATATATATTGGAGGTAAGGCCGTTGTGTATGATGTCTCCATGTTTGTTTATAATCTTTATGAATGAAATATTGAAAGAAGTAGAAATGGGAATGAGGGGAGTGAAGTGAGAGTGATGAGAAATGGTGAGGAAGGGGTTCTTTGTATGTATGTTAGCATATGGTGATGATCTACTTTTAGTGACAAAGTAAGAAGGATTTGGAAATTAGTATTGAAGTGTTTGACAAGGGGTGTGGAAGGGGCCAATAGTAAATGAAGAAAAAATGTATTTCAATGAAGTGTTTGCAAGCAGGAAAGAGTTTGGTGATTTAAAAGTCCATGGTGGCAACCTTGAACAAAGGCAAAGGTTTAAGTATCTAGGATGTATCCTGACAAAGAAAAGCCCAGATGAAGCACACTACTCCCACTCGGTTTTCAATGGCGGTAGTTTTTTTTTCCTTTGTAAGGAGAAATCAGTAGTTGAAATGGTGAAGCTAAATGAAGCGAAAATGTGTGTAAGATACTGCAGGTCCTTGGCAGGTATTAGTCCTGGAAAAACTGATTGTGGGTGTTGGGGGTAGAATGAGCATTTAAACCTAAATGGGAAGAATCTTTTAGGGTCAATCTTAGCGTTAGTAAATGATAAGGAGTGTCGAATGTGCTTGAAAGATGCGAGAGTGTATGCTGGTACGAATATTGATTTTGTGAAAGTGAGACGATGGTATGAAAGGTAGTGAACGCTTTCGAAAGATAGTAGTGTGAATGCAAAATTGGAGTGGGACAACATAATTGTATGGTGTGAAAACGGGTATTAATCAGGTTTTTATGGAGTGTTATGATGTGGTATAGGCATGTAAGACAAACCGAGGGAAATATACTTATGAAAGAACATACGAGAGAGAGGATTAGTGAGTTTGAGAGGAAAAGGGCTGAGAGATGGGCAAGTGGGTAGTATTGTGTATGGTAGAAGAGCACAGAGTGTATCACAGAGCAAGGGTGAGTGTTCTTGGTGGCTTATGACTAGGGGTGAACCCTGCCTGGATGAGACGATGCAGTACACCACATCATCGCAATGAAGGTCAATTTTGTCATGAAGAAATGATAAGAGGTTTTTGATCGATAAAGTGTGGTGAGATAGTGAGCACCAACCTCACTCTGTTTGAAAGTAGTCTAAGATGACAAATGTAAAAAAGAGAAGAAAACATATTCCCATATTCCTATCTCATGAGTGTAAAATGTGAGTGTGACGATCTGCCTAAGTCGCTCTCCCTTCTTTACCCACTTTAAATTGTTCAACTTGTTTACGCTTTCGAGATCTTCAAAATGGGAGGATTGGGATTTGCCTCTAAATGCGGAACTTTACTTCAGATTTTAGTTTGAAATTGACGTCTTTCTACAAAATATGACTTTACTTGGTAAAATTTGCAATTCTACATAGCTGATAATGTTAAAAAATGCCACCAGTAAACTTGAGTATGCAAATCAAAAACCCTTACTGGGGAAGAGGCACATAGGTAATTGAGCAAAATCTGATGCAAATTTTGTGCCAACCAACAATATTACTTTGATTTTGTTCCTCTTATGGCGAAATGAGTATACCACCGTTATAAAAGATCTATTACACAGAAAACGTAAGTAGGCTTCGATCAAAGTAGGCAAGCTTCAAACCGTCTTGTTTGCTTCTGTGTTGTATCACAGCTTGCCTCTATTTGTCTCCTGCACCAAATGGCGTCACGTAAACAGGATGATCTGTTTTTCTCTCCAATCATGTTTGTGTGATTAGTGGGAAGAGTAATAGAAGGTGGGGTTGAATAAGAAGAAAAGAACCAGTTCTTTTTTGTACAGAGGGGGGTGGGGCTTCCTATTTAGGAAAATGATAGTGTAGGCTAGGAAACCTACTGCCTGGGGGGCTGGCGTTGGCATTTATGTAAAGCTTTTAGTGTAAATTTGAAATGTGACTGAATCCAATCTAATCGAAATGGATCGTATGCTCATTTCAAAGCTCCTGTGGGCGTATTTAGAATTTCAAAAACATAATAAACATTATTCAAACCAAGAGAATACAAGCCACTATAAATATCATTGGGAAAATTGATATTAAAACGCTGACGTATGTAAATTTAACAACAAGGAAAGTACAACGTTATTAACGTTTAAAATGATAGTGGGTCACAAAGTTAAAATATACTTACAATCAGTAAGATAGTACCTCCAATCAGTAAGGCCCCTGAAAAGATTAGGCACCAGAACGTAGCAGTGATGAAAAAAGGTTAGATTTACTGAAGAGAAAGGAGTGAATAATTGTCGATTCATTTCTTAGCACGGTAATAAAACGCTACAAATTATTGTTCTCATTACTTAATATCTATCTAAAACGAATATACCATTCGTGTTTTGCGTTTTATGAGCCCTTACGCAAAATACGAAAGGTAGTTTGCTTTCTCCAATCAAACTCATCTCAACGAAACTTCTTCCTAACTTACAAACTTCCGAAATAAACTGTAAAAAAAGCCAAATCTAAAAGAGCTATGAGGAAGGGATGTAGCCCCTTGCTACTTAATTTTCAATATACGGAAATTTTCAGAGTATTTCTAAAAATGTAGCTCTATTTATACCTTGGGGAGGGGAATGTTTAAAACCAATATTATTTTGTCCCAAATCCTTCCCAGTGCTGTTCTAAGCATTCAAAAATCGCAGTTATGCCTCCTTTTGAAAGCTCTTTAACCCTCTATGACCCAAGTTATTTTTTAGAAATAACCGCTATTGGGCAACTGGTATAAAGGCGCTAGAATGAAATATTTCACAAATTTTTGTTCAGATAAAGTTTCTTAGCTACACATTCACTATCTAATTTCACGCAGCTATTGAACGAAACATTGTGAATAAGGTAATTAAACTTTAATAAATTCGAAAAAGGGCTTAAATGGGGCTGAAGTAGCTTAAAATTAAAATTAAACAAGATCAGCAGATCTAATTCGAGGTTTCTCAATTATTTCAATAACTTTGAAAAAAAATATCAAATGCATTATTAATTAACACACATCTCATCTGGCCTTACGACCTTCAAAACTTTCAAAGACTTATTGAAAAGGAAAATAGTTACCATCCAACTGACCAACCAACCCCTGACCAACCGACCGACCGACAGACTGACCGACCGACCGACCGACCGACCGATCGACCGACCGACATAGTAACTTATAGAGTCGCATACACGCAACTAAAAGTACTTTATTAACAATTAGTCATTATTCGAAACTAAATTTCTAAATACATATGACTTCCCTTACGGCGAGGTAGAGAAAGAAGTAAATAAATAGATGATTGGGGAAAGCGCGAAGGATATAAGAAAGGCTGCATTTGCAAATCTCGTCGATCCCAAATTGTTGGAAAATTACTTCCTTCAAACTTCAAGATGAAGTTCGTTGAAAGATACGACAACTCTTCCATTCCTTTTGGAGTTTTTGTACGCACCAAAAAAGACCTAGTTCAAGGGGAAAACTTTATTCTGGTGACAAGTTTCTCAACATTTTGGTCTTTGTTATCGTTGTGTTTGAACTGAAGGTTGAAGTCAGTCACTTCCGAGACTATACCCCAGAATAAAGCTTTTTTTTTGCTCAAGTTCGTTGAAAGCGGACGAACTACTAGTACTAATTTGAATATCTTTTACCAGGCTAAGTAGGCTTTCCATCAAATTCTCAATTATGGAGTTGTATTATTTATTATGGCATTCGTTCATCCTAAAAGACTTTAGCTACTTGAATTTCGAAAGCGGATTAATATCCCGATTTTTTCCCTTCAAATCTCTTTGCGGGAACCTACATATTGGGTGACACGCCCTAAAGCTTCAACTATTATTAGAGTTCTGGTTTGTAGTAATTTAATTTCGGCTTTTGTAGTTTTGTAAAGGTTATTGCACACTATGTTTACAGTCTCTTATTATTACTACCCCTTTTATCCTTCACTTTCTTGAAGCGTTCATCACCGTTAACATCCACTCATGGTAAGGACGCCAAAGTAATTTTCTGGACAGTTGTGCCAACATGCCCATGGATGTGAAGAATGCCTTTGCTACTACATTGGGTCAAATTGAGACTTGCCTTTATATCCACCGTGATCGTCGGGTTGATTTCGTCTTTGCTTCGTTTCATATAATGTGAGAAAATGTGGTGGTTGCAGTTGGTAGATAAATCTTTTGGTTACCCGAATGAATCGATATATAACAACAAAAGCCTTGTCATATTTCCCCTTTTTATTTATTCCCGTACCCACTAAACTGCTTTATCCCAATCCTTTCTTCTTTCCCAAATATCTCTACTTACACTGCCCAACACGCACATCCATCGCTTACACCCAAATCTCTTGTTTTCCCGACTTGGCTGACTCGCTCGCTGATCTTTTAAAAGGAAATGTCTATACATCTTCAGTAATAGCGGTCACCCTTCAGTGTCAGGTGGGGGATGATGATATGTGAGCGGCGTCTGTGGGGTCCTTTGCCGCACGCTCCCTCTCAATCGCTTGCTCCCTTACGGATGACGGTGTTTTAGGAGTATCATCTACAAACCAGTGGGAGGAGAATCCGGTGGATAAGGGAAGAGACCTGACGAAGACTTGGATTAAGGATAGAGGGGGAGGAGAAGGAGAGTGGACCGTTTTTTAGCCCTGTGGCGTCAGCTTTTACCTGCTGGGTGGTGCTCCTTGTAATATGGAAGTAATTACAACATGTGTGACGGGTTGAAGAATATTAAAATGCGCGACTTAGTATATATATATATATATATATATATATATATATATATATATATATATATATATATATATATATATATATATATGAATAAGAGAGAGAGAATATCAAAGTTACACTCTTCTTCGCCCTCCCTTTCTCCGACTCGTTCATGAGTTTGAGTCCGTCTTTATTCTCCTAGTGTTAAGGCGGGATTCGTGATTGCCAATTTTTTCTCCCTCCAAATCAGTGCCAGAAAATTCGGACACCCTCTCGACACCTGTCACTAACAACCTCTTGTGCAATTTACGGCTGCCGTCAGAACAAGCGGGCTTCGTTTAAACGTCGCTCGAGCACTTCCTCCTCTCTCTCTCTCTCTCTCTCTCTCTCTCTCTCTCTCTCTCTCTCTCTCTCTCCTCTCTCTCTCTCTCTCTCTCTCTCTCTCTCTCTCTCTCTCTCTCTCTCTTCTCTCTCTGTCTCTCCTCTCTCTCTCCTCTCTGTCTTTCTCTCTGCACCCTCTCTTCCCCCCCTCTCTCTCTCCCTCTAATTTCAGTCCCATTAGCTTAACTTCTGTAATTGCAAAACTCTTAGAATCGATAATTAAAGATAGGTTGGTGAGCCATTGGGAGGCTAATAATTTAATTGCAGACCCCCAGCATAGATTCAGATGGGGACACTTGTGCCTAACCAATTTATTTGAATTTCTTCATAACATGATTTGCATCTATGATGAAACTAAAGCGGCGGATATAATTTACCTTGACTTTAAAAATAGATTAAAAACTGGCTATCAAATCGTTCACAGCGGGTTGTTGTAAATGGGGCGTGTTCAGAGTGCGCCCCACTCACCAGCGGGGTACCACGGGGGACAGTCCTGGGCCTATTATTATTTAGTGTTTACATTAATGACTTGGATAATGGAGTGTTTAGTAGGATCTCTAAATTTGCCGATGACACAAAGCTGGGAAGCCAAACCCTTTCGAGACCCGATGTAGAGCAAATGCGAAGAGACCTTAATAAAATTGTAGAATGGGCGGATAAATAGCAAATGGGCTTCAACATAAGTAAATGCAAGATAATGCATTTAGGATGTCATAACTTAAAAGTAGAATACCATATGAAAGGCCAAATCCTCGAATCCGTTAACTTAGAAAAAGACCTGGGGATTTTAATGTCGGAGGACTTTAAAATATCGAAACAATGCCCAGAAGCTTGTAAAAAATCAAACCGAATGCTAGGATATATTGCTACGAATTAAATAAAATAAAATGAAATGATCAATAAAAAGATGCCAGCGACGCCTCCCTGGATAGAGTGAATGTGAATTCCGTTTTTCTTTTTCTGTCTGTCCTATAAGTATATTATTTTCATCACTAGCAGGCGAAGCCTGTGGGAGAAGAGAGTACTGTCCTATCAATAAACCCCCCACCCTGGTTCGAAGAAGCGTGTTCGTGTAATTTAGGGATAGCTGAACCTGCATGTCAAGGGTACACATGTAGATAAGTGTGTACCATAGAAGTGAAGTAGTTAGAAAGGGCATGTAAAGAAAGGCCAAATAATTAACATGTAGATAAGTGTGTAAAGTAGAATATAAATATTTTTAAAAAAATCATGTGAAAAATATATATATATATAAAGGGTACACATGTAGATAAATGTGTACCGTCGAGTTGAAATAGTAAAAAAACAGCATGGTAAAAAAAGCATGATACACTAACGTTAGAAAGTGGTAGTTAACATCTTCTGTAAGCGGACTGGCCTTGAGCGGACCTTAAGGTCTTTGCTGGTCCTTGTTTTTGTAGTTCTCTTTCTCTCTCTCGGCCAGACAGAGAGGGTGGCGGTGTGAAGTTGTCTGTCAAGGATACTCTCAACTCGACGGATTACAACATCATATCCGACCATGAACTACTAGATGTTGACCTAGAGATAGGTCCTGCCAGATACAGGACCCTAGTGCTTAACAGATCCCTGCCCAACTCTTAGAACAGGATAAGAGCCTGTACCAGCTGTTGGGCGAACTTGTAAAAGACAGAGTGTGTATCACCATTGGTGACTTCAATACCCATGTTGACTGGGAAACCAGAGAACCCTGTGGCGAGAACGCACTACTGCTGGAGTTCGCGAACAACGAGTTCCTGACTCAATGGGAGAGAGAGCCAACGAGAGAAGACAATATCCTCGACTTTGTTTTCACCTCTGAGGATGACATCGTTGAGGACCTCTCTGTTGGCAAAGAGCTCGGTGAGAGTGACCACCGACTAATTAGATTTGTAGTCAAAGTTCCGAAGGCAGGGCCTGCAACTAGTAAATCGAGGAAACTTGATTTAAGAAGAGCAGACTTTGCAGTTCTTTGTGCTGGACTGACTGGCGTGAGGCTAGAAGTGTGCGAGGTTGTTGAAGACTCATGGAACAGTTTCAACGCCACATTCATGAGTCTTCAATCGCGTTTCATCCCTCTAAAATTCCCCCGTCGGTCTTTTGTTCAACTAAAGTGGTTTAATCGAGAAATCGGCCAACTGCTTAGGGAGAAGAGAAATGTGTACCGGCAATCGAAGATCTCGGGTGACTTTGACGAATACCGGAGGCTAGTCAGGAGATTAAAGTCCAGCATAAGAGTGGCTAAGCGGTCTGAGGAACTCCAAGTAGTGAGACTTTGTAAAGACAATCCCAAGGAGTTTTTGGGATATGTAAACAGCCGTAAACCAATCCGTCGAATGATTGGCCCTTTGAGGAATAAAGAGGGGACATTAAAGCACTTAGATGCGGAAAATTCTAACCTCCTCAATGACTACTTCTCCTCAGTGTTTACTGAAGAGTGTGGTCCCATCCCTCAACCAACGGATTCCTACTCGGGGAAAAAGATAGAGGATATGGACTTCACCGAAGGAGAAATAGAAAAGAAGATCACTGACCTAATCCCGAATAAGTCACCTAGGCCGGGATGGGTTTCTACCTAAAGTTTTGAAAGAAGTGCGCGATCAAGTGTCACGGCACCTGAGCGCAATCTTCAATATGTCAATCCGGACCGAATGCGTTAGTAAAGACTGGCATGAGGCGGAGGTGACTCCTATCTTGAAGAAAGGAGACCGTAGCCAACCGTTGAACTACCGCCCTATCAGTCTGACTTTGATAGTCTGTAAACTCATGTAAAGCATTATGGTAGACAAAATGACGTCGCATTTAGAGTCAAACCTGCTACTGAGGAGTTCCCAGCACGGCTTCCGGGTCAACGGTCTTGCCTGACGAACCTTGTGGAATTCTTCCACTTCGTGTTCAGTGAGCACGATAGGGACAAGGCAGTGGATGTGGTCTACTTAGACTTTCAGAAAGCCTTTGATAAGGTACCACACCGTCGCCTTCTCCGGAAAGTCAGAGCACTGGGCATAGACGTAAGAGTAGCAGGCTGGATAGAGAACGGGTGGTGCTGAATGGACAGGCTTCTGAGTGGGTGCCCAGTGCTAGCGGAGTGCCTCAAGGTTCTGTCCTGAGACCACTACTATTCATCATCTATGTCAACGACATGGACGGTGACATGGTTGCCAAAGATTTCTAAATTTGTGTAGGAAATCTTTTACATATAGCATCTGTGACCATTGGAACGCACTTTCAGTGGAAGTATTCAACAGCTACTCTGTTGAACAGTTCAAGTCGAGACTAGACAAAGTCTTGAAAAATAGCCGTTTGGAGACTTAAAGCGTGGCGCGACGAGTGCTCTTCTAGAGCGTCAATCTGACCCTTTAGAGGACTGCGGCTGCTCAAGTGTTCACTCAAAGGTACGCTCTATGAATGGATCGTAAGTTCTACTAGGGTACCTCTTTACCTTGTTACTCCTTGTTATTCTCTCTCTCTCTTTGCCTCTACTTCTGCTCGCAATATATATATTCATCGGCGAGCGCATGAATTTTCTGGTCGCCTCTTTAAATCATGTTTCCAACGTAGCTTGGGGGAAGGAGTGAAAGTACTGGAAAAATTATCACCGATTTTTAGAAAACTATTGTTTTTGTATAAAAGGCTGTTTGAATAGGACAGATGAATTTAAATCATATTAAATCACACAAAATTAAAATATTATATTCTATGACTTATGACTTTAATTTTAGCTATGTCTAATACAGATTTCTAGTGCTACATGGCAACAATGAGTCATCATTCTCTGACACCACTTATTTGCACCACGTGGTGCAATACGTTTCATCAGGGTTTTTTCCAGTCGTAGTTGGTCGCTAGTGTTTATTGCTGTTCTATTAAATTTATCAGCTACATTGCGGTGTATTAGTGATAAATTCATATATTATATTCCATTTGAAGTATAAATAACATGATATTTAAATTCATGGCTGAGATGGGTATATGCAGTGACCTTAGTCCCTACAATATTGGACAAATAGAAGTGTATTTCAATGAAACCAAATTTACAAAGGAAATAAACCACAATTCAATTAAAAAAAATGGAACAATGAGTATTAGTTTCCAAACAGGGTTAGTAAATGTGATCGGAAACGATCACATTTGAAGGAAAAATAAAAAAATAGCTCTCGATGATAGTAAGGAAACTTAATATAATATCTCACGTTAAGCAATAAATATACTAGACTTTGCATCCAGGAACAGTCAATAACAAACTCTTGGAAAGAAGAATACACGCATATCGTCGTGTTATTATTATTATTATTATTATTATTATTATTATTATTATTATTCAAGATAATGAACACAAAATTCTTGTGGGAAAAGCCTAGCGGCCATGAACTTGAAAACAAGCTCTCACAGAACACAGTGCCCATATGTCAAGTAAGAAAGAATGAATGCTAGAAGAAATAAATTGAAATGTGTAAATAAATGAATAAATAAAATTATTAAAATCAAATCACTATTAAAATTATGAGGCAGTAGCACCCACCCTTAATCTAGGAATTGCAACCTCGTTTACTCCGATAATAAAGATTTAATGTTATTCCTGGGCTAAAAATCACATTGTGAGCAGACAAGAGAATTTATAATGGTGGATTAGGGTATTTATATGATTTATTATTGATAAATATAATAAATGAGAAAAAATTAATAATAATAAACAAATTTCTTACACTGTTAATTTTTTATTGTAATGCTGTAAAAGAATCATTTGTTCTAGATCTCCTATTATTCAAATATTATTTTCTATTAATGTAAATAGTGGTTTCTGACGAATCATCCTCTGCAGTGCTTGATAATCGTGTGCAAAGCATGAGAAGGGAGCTTGGGGAAGAACATAGACCCAAAACTATCCAGAAGACGGTGAAATTTTCGCAAAGTACTGTGGTTTGGGCGGCAAGATCTATACACGAAACAAATGACCTGCATATTATAAATGGAACAATAAACATGCAAAAGTACATAGAGTTACTACGAATCCGTTCCCTAAGTCAAATGAAGGAATGGTATGGCGACGGGCCATTGATTTTTTAATAGGACTCGGCCCCATGTCAGAGTGAAAAATCTGCGCAGAAATTCTGTTGTTCATGGCCAGAAAATCCACCAGTTATGAACTACATTGAGAGTTGATTGTGTAATTTGAAGTACAACCTCACCAAAAGCAAATACGATTAAACAACTGCTGATTTGCCTCCATGTTGAATTTTGGTTCCATTCCGAGAAAATCGTGGAATTATGAATGACACTAGGCGTTCATGGTAGGCCTCCTGTCCTATTCAAGCCCTTATTTCTGCTAAAGGAGTTCAAGCTAGCAGCTATTAGAACAATGAGTTGCACTAATTATCGAAAATACATCATCTGTAAATATATCAATTTTGAGCGATGGAAGGAGGAGAGATAGGGAGAGAGGGGAGAGAGAGAGAGTCGAGAGAGTGGAAGAAAAAGTAGGGAGAGCTGGAGGTGAGAAGGGGAGGGGGAGAGATAATGAGAGGAGAGGGAATGAGGTTGAAGAAGGGAAGATACAAGGAAATTGGAGGTACAGGGAGATGGGAAGTACAGAGAGAGATGGATGTACAGGTAGAGAGAGAAAAAAAGAGTAAGAGGGAGGGGGAAGAGAGATTGGGAGAGAGCACGCGCGAGCTTCTATTTAATGCAATCCTCCTTGCCTTTCCTTATTAATTTTTCTTCTCTTTTTATACCCTTTAATGTACCAGCCTTGTTCGATGGATCAGTGTCCCCCTTGCACTCCTGTTACACACCCTTACGATATCCTCGCCTTAATAATCTTCTTCGGTGTTTCTATGTAGATATCTGTAGACCTACAAAATATTTCATTTCCCCGAACCGACCGCTTCCTTCGCATACCTCTTTATAATAGAATTATGTGAGTGCATGGCAGACACTATTATTCATTGGGAGGGGAAACATCCTCCGACCCTCTAGTCCCTCTTAGCTCTTTATCGCGGACTCCATCATCCCTTGTTTATCTCCAGATTTTCTTGATGCAAATTACGGCCCGAGGGAGGCATCGACGTCGGATTCGCTTCCTTATGCGATCCCTGTGACGAACTCGGAAGGCGATCGCTTGAAACCGAGTTATGGCCTCGCCTGGCGCCTGGGGGAACACAAATCGACTTATTAGATTGCGTGGAGCCAGGGTTGATGGAGAGCTGGGTCTTTTATGCACAGGGTTGTTTTTCTTAAAAAAATACTACATATACATCGTAATAATAATGTGAAACGGAGTTAGTTTGTTTTTTCATGTATTTATTCCATTATTCTCTAATCAACTTATTGATTCCCGCGCTCTAGCATTCAAAACTAGTATATTTTTCTGTTCATTCTAGCTCTATACTTTATCCATACTTACATGGTTATCTAACCTTCGAACATTCTTCATGAACCTCTTTTCAAAATCTCTTGGAAATGCAAAGGTTGTTTGATTTTGAATGAACCGAGGTTTGATAAAAGAGAATAAGCCACGAGAGCAAATAAACGAGTAAAAAGAATAGGATAAATGAAAACAGTGAGCAGTTTTTTTGGTTACCAATCTTTAAAACTCGACTAAGAGTGATCGAAAGAGGAAAATTTTCTCCTCGAATAATATGGTACAAGCGAACATATATTTACCATGGGCAGTAATTTTCAACCTTTTGGGCCCCATTCCACAAAAGTAACATTCTAAATAGTATTCATATATTGAAATTCTTTTATTTTTCCCATAGTAATAATAATGAATAGGGTGCTTCACCCCCGCCAAAAAAAAAACACAACTCAACCCGGTAACAATTTAGAAATTCAAATATGTTGATAAGAATTAGTGCTATAAACTTGAAAAAAATATTGTGCTAAAATTTAATTGGAAAAAATTGTAGTACCTACAATTCATTGTTTTGAGGGCATTTTACATTATAATCATTTCTTTCTATTAAATACCGGATTACCTTAAAGAAAGCGATAACTAAATATTAAACTTTACGAGAAGAGAAACAAAGGTCGCTGACATAAATTTTGGAATTCTCCTGATTGCAAATGGAGGAATAAATACAGTTGCCAAATTATCGAGAAAATTTCCAGAAGCAAGTAGTATTAAATCCTCGTCCTCAAAATAGTAGGCCTAAGTCAAACAGAACTGAGGGAAACATTGAGTTTGTTAATAAACTTGTTCTTAGTCAAGATGATAACCAGGTAAAAGTGAATGCGAAATCGCAAATAGGAACAGTATTTCGCGTTCTGAAACCAAAGGAATGACTAAGAATGAGCTTTAGTTCAAAATTTAAATGAGAGTGACCATTACATCTCTAGTTGAATCAGTGAGAAGAAAATGGATGGACTGGTGTAATAAACCTTTGTGGATTTTTCGATCATATAAAGCAGTAGAATATAATGCGTCGTGGGTAATAACTAAAATACGTTTGAAACCCATAGATACCCACAAATTGATCATGTTCGCTCGCAAAATCTTAGAAAGAAAGGAATCGAAGCATCTCAACTCTTATGCGAGAGAACTCAGTTATCTCAGCTTGGAATGGCATCGTTTTGCACAATCTAAGAATAAAACCACTAAATTTTATCGGTCGTAGTAAGATTAAGGAGGGAAATACTACCATAATACCATTTTATCCCAAATATTTCCTGAAATAGGAGAAAATACAGATAAATTCGTCTTTAGTCACAATGATAACTCGAGGAGATGATTGGAAAATGCGCACTCAGCAAAGAGTAAAATATGGCACCGAATTCAGATGAGTTCGTTTTTTTTACCAACTTATTTATATACAATTACGTTTAATAAGCGCTTCTTAAACCTTTTATTAGTAGAAAGTATTGGTGCTGAATAGTATTAATATTTGCTATCGCGTATTACTCAATTTTTCGAGAGAATCTGTTTCCAATGGTAGGGGGAAGTGCTAGTTCAACAGGTTTGCGTGTATAATCCATGATGCATAAATGTCTCATATTTTTAATACATTCTATATGTACCTTGCTCATATTTTAACTCCCTTTACCTATACTATTTTATGAATTTTCCGAAATTTTAAGCCCTAGATACCTTCACCTTTGGTTTAGTTCATTTCGAAATAAAAACAAAATCATTACCATTCAAAGGATTAAAACTATTATAGGAAAGATCGCCTTCTCACAAATCCGAGCACAACTAACAGTTTACCTAGTTAGAACTTATGGTAGTTTAAGGTGCTCTTAACTTCTGCACAATTAATTATAATTGAATGGAAGAAACTTGGGCAATCCTCGCTTCGGGACGTTACGAAAATCAAAGATTTGATGGAGAGATTTGAAATCAACGATTTTGCGCCATCGTTCCTTCAATGGCGCCAAAAGGAAGAATTTTGCAGGTAATAAATATTTGTGTAGTGAAATTTTGTGAGAGGTAAAGATTTTCTTGTAATTTTTTAGATGATGAAGATTCCTTTTACACATTTTGAAGGTGATAAAGAATTTCTTCATGAGATTTAGCGGGAGATAAAGGTTTCTTTCTTCGTTATTTAGATCATAAAGATTTTTGGCATTTTGCAGGCGATAATGATTTGCTTCATGAGATTTAGCGCGAGATAAAGATTTCTTTCTTGATTATTTAGATGATAAAGATTCTTTCTTGACATTTTATAGGTGATAATGATTTGCTTCGTGAGATTTTGTGGAAGATACGGATTTCCTTCTTGACTTTTTTTTATAATAATGATTCTTTCTTGAAAATTTTCCATTGATAAAGATTGGCTTGTTAAGATTTTGTGCGAGTTAAAGATTTTTTTTCTCGATTTTTTTTAGATGATAAAATACTTTCGGGACTTTTTGCAGGTATAATGATTTCTTCTTGCGATATGAATGGTAATAAAAAAGATTAAGTGAAATTACGCAGGAATAAAGATTGCCTTCTTAAGATTTTGAAAGTGATTATTATTGTTTCTTGAGATTTTGCAGGTGATAAAAATTTTCTTGAGATTTTTAAGAGCGACTAAGATTTTATTTTTGAGAGTTTGCAGGCCATAATGATTTCTTTGTTCAGATTATGCTGGTGATAAATATTTCCTTTGAGATCTTGGTGGTGATTAATTTTTTCTTATCTAGAGTTTTCAGGTGGTATTGATTTGGGGACTTTTATATTCAGAATGGCGTTGATGGCGAAGAATACAAGAAAAGTTCCTATTCTTAATTATTATATTACCTTTAGTGGCATTTTAGAAAGAAGAAAATACTTGTTATTGAATCAAGTAAAGATAAGCACTCCTAAAGATGATCACTCCAAATTAGACTATGTAATCACAACTCCCAATCGATCAACTAAAGATACGCTGTTTGGGAAATTGGTTAGATAAGTTATTTGGATTAGTTTTTTCCCTAACCTCGTAAAGATAAGCCATTCCTCATGTCGTAGAGTTGAACCACGATGCTAACCGAAGATTGACTCTTCGATGGCTCAGGAGGGTAGCATGCTGAAAAAATTGGGGGGGGGGGGGTATAGATCCCGGTACGCGAGTTATTTAATCAAAATCGAGTGCGGTTGGCCTAAATAATCAATTCTTAGAGTTCTGGGTTTAGAAAAACTGATTATAGACAAATAAATTTAGTATATACAAAGAAAATTTTATTAGCAATAATAAATAAGTGACAATAAATAAGAAGAGATCCGGGGAACAAAACGGGGGGGGGGGGATACGAAATGACTCGACGGGCACGAGAGTCTTAGAGAGGATGTACGGTGATTGCTTCCGGGGAAAATGGGTAGGAGCGTAAATGCTGGAGAGACTCACGTAAAGCCTAATTGACTGGATGCTTTGAGACGACGAGGAAGCGAGGTACTGCAGAGTTCAACTTGCAAAGTTCCTTCTTCTTTAACCTCACTGAGAAATGAAGGAGGGAGTACTCCAGACGAGAACGAAGTCAATACCCGAGTGATAAGAGACCTGTCCGTTCTATCGTCTGTCGGGTTGGAACTCTGGCCTTATGTACGAGCGAGACCGGGTAGAGAGGTGACGCGTCGTGTTCGTAACTGGAAGCCGTTGGGAAACGGAGCAGGGCGTACGAGATTCTACGTGGCTGCTAAACAAGAGGGAGCTGTATGGTACTAATTTCTCAAAGCTTTTCCAAAAGTATTTATGCTGCCTCGGCGGAAGCGGGTCGCCAGAGGTCCCAAAAAGGGGGGCGGGGATCTCATTTGACTTGGCGCGCCTGGGTGGGAGGAGATATTCACGGCAAGCATCACAGGGTCGCGCGAAAGTCCTCGACGCCGTAGGTCTGGCGCCGATCAGGCGATGCGACGGGGGATAAGGTCAACTCAACACGGATCACACGGCCATGCGACCTTCTTGAAGCGGCTCCTTGGGTTAGACTGGCCCAACCATTCTTGATAAAAGTGGAGGGGTCATCTGACCGCGCGAGATTCTCGCTGCTCCCTTGGGGCTGTCTGGGCGTGCAGGTGCATCTTTTCCCAGGCACCACGGGTAGACGTTGGGTTCTAGGAGGGTAACCTTCTATTTCTAACGCTCCATATTACCCACGATTATTGTTTTATTTTCGAAGCATTTACCTGGGCTTTATTATATTTTAAGAGAACTTAAGACATAGAACATACTGTTGGTATTGTTTCTCAGCCTTTGGCAAGCGATGCTAATAAGATCCCCAATTAGAGCCATTTTGAATTGCTTAGCCTCAAAATTCTATAGATTAGCCTCAAAAGTTCTCTAGATTTCTCATGACAAGAAGTTTAACTAAATCAAACCTTCTATCTTAATCATCATAACAGCTCCAAGCCAATTTAATTTGATTTTCCCGTAGTTGAGACTAAATGCAAGCATCGGACTACTTGTGTTCTTATCAGAATTGTTTCCTGGTACCTTTCAATGTACACATTACATAGAATACCCCGAGTAATCTTATGTCAACTCAGCTCAGACCACTACACTATACTATGGAGCCAGGATGGAGTCCCCATCATATACGTGGTATTGATAGAATTGAATAAGTTCAGAGGAAAGTTTCAAAAATCTCCCTGGCTGGTTCGATATAAAAAGTTGAGAGATCCTAATTATGAATGCATTTGAACTAGAGAGGAATTATTTTGATGCGATAATGTTGCATAAGATTGTGAAAAAATTCGTTGACTTCAACATTGATAATTTATGTACATTTAGCAATAATAATACATGTGGGCAATAGCTTAAGATTATTCAATATAACATGGTTAATTGGTTAAGTGCATGAAAATTTATTCATTAATACATTTATTCCTACATATATAAGACACTCCCCCGCCAATATAATTGAATCCAATAGCATATATTTTTTTTATATTTAAATGAATTTTACATCTTTATGTAAGAGATGTGCTTAATCAGCAAAATTTACCGTTGCATATCCTAGAGGTATTATTATATGTATATTTAAATAATTTTTATGTGATCTTTTATATAGAATATTTTGTTGATATTTCTTCTGATGTAGGATATCCTTGATTATCACGGTTTCTAATAGTACGATTAACCCCGCTAAATCGGAGTTTTGCTCTACTAGGATTTTAGGATAGAGTTTTATATTCAATTTATGCCATCAAAAGTATAGTTAGGTTGAGCCTCGACAAGGTACCACTTTCCGTTCAACTGAAGCTAATCTCAACATTGTGTATGGACAATCCCCAGATGAAAAATGAAAAAGCGGATTAAGGTTGACTTTGTTCCGGCTTACACATGTTCTAATCCTCACTAGGGTTGACATCGGACTGTGCAAGTTAGCTTTAAAATCGTACAGCCCCTAAACTCTCTAAACTACTTTTTCATACCTAACAGTTTACACAATTAATATTTTTTCTAGTAGTTCAGGTTTCCCTCAGTATATGATTTTTTCTTAATTATTTCTCCATTAAGTGTCATACCACCGGTGCTTACATTAGCTATGTTACTTTAAGCATTTATAGATATGTTTCAGCCAGTTGCATTGCACCAGTTTTCCTTTCTTTTCAGCAGTAGACGAATCATATGAGCTGACCTATTCTAACCTGCCCTCTAATATATTATTGATTACTCCTTAGCGACTTAAAAACGCTAAAATCAATTGAAGGACAAGGACATCCCAGAACACCGGAATCAATGGAAGGTGCACGCAACATGGCCGGTAATTATCTAATCATGATAATGTTGGGAAAAGATTTGGTCGTATTAACTTCGACTGAACTATAAGTTTCAAAGCTATGTTATAGCTATAGGTTTTAAATTCAACTCGAAAGATATTATTCTCTCATTATATAAAGCACTTGTCATACCTCGCTTAGAATAATCGGTGTTCATCGTATAGGACGAAATTAATTCTGGCACTTATAAATAGATCAGATAAAATTAAACTGAGATGTTTCAATTTACTTCTTAGACAATCTTCGATTGTGTGGTGAGCTCATCGAAGTCTTTAAAATACAAAACGGTTTTATTAATTTTAAGTATAATTTCTTAGTCATATTACATAACTCAGCATACTAAAAATAACCGCACTAGATTATTAAAAAATCGCACAAAAAACTGCATTACAAAACTATTTTTGTTACGAAATTACTGATATGGAATAATTTATCCTCATTAAAGTACCTCATTAAATATGGTTGAGAGTAAAATCGATGCACAAATTATATTTACTCTTCCCTCCACTCCGCTCTTCTTCATTATATTTCTTTCTTCGATTGGCCTAGGATGGTTCTTAAGGTCTTTGCTGGTCAGTGATTCTGCAATTACTGAAAATTATAAATTAGGTGATAGTTTTACATTATTTATTCAAACACACAAATATTCAATAATGGAGGGAATTGCAAGCGGCTACAATTAAAAACAATAATAAGACTTGATTTTTCTTTGCTAAAGAGATTAACTTTAAGTTTAAAATGGTTTAGTTACACACGAGCAGTCAAGATTGGCATTCGCACAGAGCATGTACACTAACGCGGGAATGTGATGAAACCATCGTGAGAAATGCAAGATAAACAATCAAGATGAAGTCAAAGGCAGAATCACAGTATAGAGAAACATAGTGAAGGAACTTCGTCAAATCTAAAATCAATGGACGCTGGGAGGTCAAAGATTGCAGTGAATCAAATCTTAAAATTCCCATTTCAAGGAAAAATTGCACAGTAAATCAGCAGGCGGAAAGAAGGGTGATTTGTTGAATGCTGTGGATATGTTTGCTGAGAAGACAGATAGAAAACATCGATGAATGCCAAGAGTTGAATCTTGCAAATCGCACCTCAAAAAGCTGTCACAGTGGGTCAGGACGAATGCTGTGGGTTCTTGAAGAAGCCAGACAAGAGCAAGAAAATTTCTTCAATTATAATTGGCGTGAGTTATTGCCATCAATCGTCTCAGGCAATGGGATTGTTAATGAAGACACAAATGTTTCTCTCTCTAACATTCTGATGATGATAAAAGTGAAATATTTAGTTAAAAAGGTGGAGGGAGCCAAAATCGGTGCATCCAGTGCGAGTAGTGAAAGAAATCCTACGCACGAGAAGAGACCTTTGCTTTTAACAGCATCCTGGTGGTGATAAAGTGAGGCACTGAGTGGGACCGAGGGGGGAAAAAGGGAGCGCTGGCGAAGATGAAGGACCGTGTTTGCTATTTTGTAGTTCATTTGGAGGAGTGACGAATTTGGTAGGTGTCAGTCTTGCCTCAAACCTAAAACTACAGGAGTACAATGTTTTCCCCGAAAGGTGAGAGCGGTCACTCCCAAATGGGAAAGCGTGGGTGCAATACAGCGTGAGTAGAAACACTCTCTACAACTTTCTGGAATCTTTGTGGCACCACTATACACACAACAGGTTAATTATGATATTTTCATACCTTCCGGGTGATTGTAAAGTACAAGGAAAAGCAGGGGTTAGTTTCGCCAAAGAAACATTCTCACATCAAGTGACCTGTTGTGTGAGGATCTTGCATTCAAGGGAGTTCCCCACGAGGCAATGGCAACTTTATTATTATTATCACCATAAAAATCAATCAGGGCGACGAGTTGGAAAGCAAAATGTTTATAAGCTCAAAAGGGTCAAGCGGGAAGCATTACATTGAAAGTGTGAGGAATAAAGAAACGAAAATTTAAGCGAGAATTAAACATTCACCTGTTTTTAAAAAAGGCACACAATTGGAGAAGTTAAAGATATCATTAAGGAAAGTGCTCCACTTTTCGACAGTTGTAAGAAAGAAACTGAGAAAACTGCGATATATTAAACCAAGAAACTGAAAAGATACAGACATTCCACCTAATTGAATATCGAGTAATACGTGCTGGCCGTGCTTGGATAGACAGCAAACGGTGGAGAGGGTGATTAAAATTAGATGCAATTTTAAAGAAAGAGGTGAGCAATTTACAGCAAACCATGATGTCGAATATTTAATTGAAAATCAAGAAGCAAAATTTTAATCTGCTTAAAACTCTATCTAAGCGTTTCAGGTTGCATTCTGATGCAGATAACGCCAGACACAGTGGTAATACTCAACAGGGGACAATATAAAAGAATAAAAACAATTTCTAACATCATGTGAGTAATATATTTGGCGGCACTTTCACAACAAGCCAAATCTTTAAGAAATTGAGGAAACAGCTGAGAACAAACGAGACTCAGAAGTGAGTTTGGAATTAAGAGTAACTGCAAGTGATCTCTGTAAGGAATAATTTGGATTTCGAATACCAGTGACAATAAATTTAGAGTAAGAATGGTATAACACCCTATGGGTTTTTCTCAAATCCAACTTTACTCCCAGCGATCTAACCTGGACATGATTCTTAAGACAACACGGTTGAAGACATTGCCCATCCTTTGTATACGAAGCGGTTTCATCATTCTAAGCAATCAGACTCGATTTCAGACAACATTTTGGCGGTTTACACAATAAAATGTAGTGGTCCGAGAAAACTACCTGAAGGAACACCAGCCATACCTTAACAAAACAAGCTAAAAAACTACAAATTGACACCGGCTGATTTCTGTTTGTCATAAACTCAAAGAGTACTTTAAGGAAGTAGCCACCAATAACAAATGATCTAATTTTGTACATGAGAGCACATCATGGTTAACTCTATCTAAGGCTGAATTAAAATCAAGAGAGACAAGTCTTGACTCATGACCAACATCAGGAAACTCTTGTATTCTGCGTGTGAGAAATAGAAGGACATCAGAGATAATCAGACTTTTTTTAAACCAAATTAATAACAATACTAACATCTAAAAAACAACTAAGACGTTCAGGCATTCAAAAATTTAAATAATAGAGGAGTTATAGAGATTGGTCATATAATCATCAGGGTGAATAAAAGGTGAAGACTCTATAGAAATTGGAGTAGCATCTGCAATAAGCCAGCATATTGGAAGCTCCCTACTCTACGTAAATGAATTATCTAAACATCGTCAAATTTGCAAGCCAAATTATTTGCAATTTTATTGTTAAAAAGGAAGGAATCTTAAAGAAACATACCTTTAAACGAATTTATGTCATTCTTGATCGTGGCAAGCTCAGAAGATTTAAAAGCAAGTAGTGAGCTCAGTTTAATATGAGGAAAACAAAAGGCAAGGCAAACTGTGCACTACAGTCTTTTTGTCAAAATCGAAAAAAAGAAGGCCAGCCTTGCCTTTAGAGTTTTGGCAAATAAGACCGCCTGAACATGGGAAGTAAGCATGAGTCCACACCAAAGAGGGACTGCTAAGTGCAAACCACCAGAAATGTGACTGGGAAGTACCACTTAATATATTTTTATGGAAATAACCATAATAGCTCTGGGAAGCAGAGTATGTTCGTTGTGCTAAGAGGCTGGAACACAGATACATACATATTGATTCCAAGGTTGATTAGAATTCAGGCGAGACCACTCACATTAAGCGACCTTCTTTACACGCTGGGCTTATCTACAATCCCCATTAAATAAAGCATTGTCTTTACAATGCATTTAAATAATTTTAATGGTAATTATTCTTTAAACAATGGAAATAAAAATACTATTGAAAGCCTTGGTTGGATAATCAACACGAAAAATAAAAAGCCATAATAAATACGACCAAGGTTAGCTCTAATACCTGACCAATTACCCCGTGATTCAAAATGACTTCAATCTATATCGGCTCAAATGGTATAGAGAAGATAGTCTGGACATCAACAGACAATCATGATTAATACGCAAATTTCCGCCAGGACAATTACTATAGTGTGCCCCCCCCCCACTAGTCGCCAATTACATGTGGAAGCTGAGAGTAGAGATGGAAATGAAAGAAAAAATCCCTGCACCATTCATCCCTTTATCCTGCCCACAAGACTCGGTATTATGATTTAGAGCTGAAAGTAAAAAGAACAGAAAGAAGAAAGACAGAGCATTCTAGACTACATAAAACCAGACGAAGAGAGAGTGTTACAGTTACTGAAGGTGCGATGCTGACTTTGGAAACACTGCAGGACCCACTCCTTAAAGGGCCATCGTTGACCAATTAAGTGGTTCATCCGCTGGCTCGAAAGTGATGGATGGTCATGTAAACATTGTGTGCAGAGAGTAAACGCTATGCGGCAGGTATTATTTTTAGTCCTGCTCGGTACTTACTCCTCAACCCTCCTACTAGTTATGAAATATGTACCTATATGGGGGCATCAGTGTAGTCGCCGTTAGTTCGACCATGAAACAAATCATACTGGATTTCATGTTAGCAGTAGCGAGGGAATGAGTATCCACGACCTGCCCTGACAGCTTTTTAGGGAAAGTTTGAGAAAAGGGTGAAGAAAGATCTTATCTTCTACCAAGTTGCCACAACTTTTAGATTCTATTTTATCATAGAAGAAAAATATATGTATTTTCTTTAAAGAAACCTCCTTTACCCAACATTTAGTTGTCTTGATCCTGAAAAAGACCTTATTCAGCCGATAGGCATGTCAGCTTAGTTCCCACGACTACTCTTGACATTGCAAGAGTAGTTTGTAGTGCAATTTCTTGCCTACTCATCCATCTGAATCAAATCATATGTAAAAGTTTGCTGAAATCTAATTAAAAATGAAAAATTGTTCAAATTCGTGAGAATACGTTGACATGGATAAGAAAATATGCTTTAGTAAGGAAGCCATTTGTTTACGATCCAATTAGAAAACATATTCATCATTTGGTTTAAAAAGAATGGGAGCAATAAATATTTATAAATTTCTGCCATAATATTTTTGGGCAATACACGAGCTGTTTTTTTATAATTTCTAATAAATTGAGGAAAAATTACGTCAAATCTTAGAGAGATGGATTGGCTTTGGAGTTCTTTGCTGATATATATTTTATCTTGACACTGATGAGTTAGTTCCATGGGCGCTCCTCTGTTGCAATTTGATCGCAGAATTGAAGACCTGTTAGTACATCAGCAATAATTTTGTATATTGCAACGTAAAGATGACAGCGCGAAGTATGGAATTTTATATTTTATATGGAAACCTCCACTATAGAGAGAGAGAGAGAGACAGACAGAGACAGAGACTGACACAGAGCCACGTTCATACACAGCCAGAGAGAGAGAGAGAGGGAGCAAGAGGAAGAGACATACACACGAAGAGTTAGCGAGAGAGGTGAGAAATAGTGTGTCCAGTGAAGTGTGAGACGCCAATCCAATATATGGTTGTGCCAGCAGCATCTCAACCCGAAAGAAGAAAAAGTTTTCGACGAAGGAAAATGAAATACTTTTTCCCCACATTCTTGCGGGGATTAGAAAATTTGCTTGGAATCAAAGTTTTCTCCTGTGATTGCATCACTTTAAAAATAGTAGAGTTATTTTCCCCCTTCATCCCTAAAGGCGGAAGCGAAAGAATTCTATCCATTTTAGTGTTGTTACCTGTGTGTAACAAAACGAGCGAAACATTATTTGTAGATGTGGGATAAAAAGGCCCCTATGAGTATTCATGAACATGATTTATAGTTATGCACACGAGTAGGGAATACCCTTAAAAGGGAGGATTGAGAGACTGTATGAATGCGCCTGAGTGTGTATGAGGGTGAGTGAATGAAGGTGACTTTACCAACATTCTCTAAAATTGATTTGTTTAATCGATCCTAAGTATCGTTTGAAATCTATGACCGCATCTCGGATATTGAGTCTCAAGTAGAATCCTCCACAAATTGGTAATATTTTGACAATTTTTAGTCACGTACGACTCTATATCTCCCGATGTCGGTCGGTCGGTAGGTCTCCGTTTTGCATTTTTTTTGTTTTAGTAATAACATTTTAACTTTTCGGCGGATTCTGACGAAATTTGAAACCCTTATGTGGTTTTACATTTACCTTTGAATGATATAATTGTCAAGGTCCTCACAAGGTTAGTCTGGGGATTATTGAAATGGTCGTAAGGTCATAAATCAGAATAAGTGAGAGCACGTGACTTTGGTAAGCAGACCTTGTTTTTTATTCCCCTAATACTTCCCCCTAGAGCAAAGGGAGTTATAATAAACACAAATACTTGAAAAATTTAATAATCTTGAGTAATTTAATTAATTTTACTCTGTTTATGGTGGTTTATATTACCCTCTATACCAAAGATTCTATAGATTGACTTGGCTATAGCAGTATTCATCATCCTTAATCATTTCCCACTGTTCTAATTCTTTTTACGTTTTCACTCCATCCTAGAAATATTCGATCCTTACGTCAATCTTCATCTATTGAGTAAATGTTGTTTATATCAATTTAAAAGGCAAGAACCAAGGAGTGAAATTTTACCAGAAAGTTTTGTAAGCAAGTGGTGAAGTAAGGGACGTCAATATATGTGAGTAGTACTTAGCCAAGTAACCAATAAACAGGCAGGAAGACTAAATGTAAGAAAGGTACGCAATTATCCTCAATGTATAGCAAGAAGGCAAAGAATGTCCATTTTCAATAGAGGGAAAGGGCAATGAGTAATACAATTACGTTTGTACACACCAGTTCCTTTTTGAATAAAAAAAGGACCATATATCAATTTAT
This sequence comes from Ceratothoa steindachneri, assembly GCA_963969495.1. NCBI lineage: Eukaryota > Metazoa > Arthropoda > Malacostraca > Isopoda > Cymothoidae > Ceratothoa > Ceratothoa steindachneri. Next base: position 46,383,053 of record OZ018330.1, on the reverse strand, counting down.
CTTTCTTTCCAGGGCGTTTATGCTCCTTATTTCTGTCCATTTCCATTTTATGGGGATTTAATTAATCAGTTTTTCATTATTTGAGGATTTGGGGGAATAATAACGAAAAGAAATAGGTTGAAAAATAGTTTTAGAACCCGTCTGCGAAAATGGCAAGAGCTGAGTCTGCATAATAGGGGGAAAATGTTGGTACACAAATGATATGAAAAGAGATGTCGAGTTAAAAGGAAAATGTCTATTCCACTCCCCTTTATGTCAACAAGACTGATACGGGAAAGCCATGGGAGGATACTTCAATGTTGCCTAAGTTTTAAAGGGTGTAGGTGTTTTTTAGAGGTAGGAAAGTGGTTTTTGTTAGATGCATCAATAGATGCATCTCTGTTGAGGAGTTTTCGCAAAAGAGTTTGTCTCTTTCTCTGGCCATTGTCAAGTCAATGGGCCTCCATTTTATGGTGAATGGAGCATAACTGTGCATTGAGTGATGTGCTTCTCTTTTTCAATAAGTTTAAGGGTGGGTGGAAGAAAAAGACGTAGAGATGTGGGACTCTGCACCTGCGCTTGAATATTAACCCGCAAGGGGTGCCCTGTATAGCCTGTTACAAACTGTACCTGTATAGCTGCACATCCCCCCAGCCTGAGTGCAAATTAGGGAAGCCTCCTGACTGGGATGATTTGAATTCTCTGATAAGGACTGCAAAAGTTGTTGGGGCGCTTTTTCCTCGCCCTCTCTCAGCGCTACTCTACCTATTTATTATTAATATTATTATTAATAATAATTATTATTATTAGCATTATTTTTATTATATTACCATTCTTATTATTATTTTTCTTATTATTAATTAGTAGTAATATTTATTAGTGTTATTATTTATTTTATATATTATTTTTTATTAGTAGTAGTAGTCATTATTATTAGTATTAGTTTGTAATTCTTATTATTATTGTTTATTATTTTTATTTAATAATATTACGGCTATTATTTTTATTTTAGTATTATTTGTATTAAATATTATTACGGTATGAGATATTCATCACAATTTTAAGACATAAGCGATAGACTTTCTTCCATTTATTACATCTAAGCGACAGACATTCTCCCATTAATAAGATCTAAGCCAAAGATATTCTACCCATTTATAAGAGCTAAGCGAGAGACATTCTATTTTTTTAGATATAAGAGAGAGGCATTTTCCCATCTATACGATCTATACCAAAGATATTCTTCCCATTTTTAGGATATAATGGACAGACATTATCCCATTTTAAGACATAAGCGAGAGATATTCTCCAATTAATAAGATCTAAGGGAGAGAGTAAATCATCCTATTTTTAAGATCTAAGGGAGAGATATACTTCCTATATATAATATCTAAGCGAAAGACATTTTCACATAAATAAGATATAATTGAGAGACAGTCTCGGCTTATTAAGATCTAAGCGAGTGATAAACTACCGTTCTATAAGTTATAAGCGAGAAACATTTTTCCCATTCATAAGCTATGAACGAGTGTCATTCATCTCAATTATAAGATCAAAGTCAGAAACATTGCCCATTTATAAGATCTAAGCGAGACTCATTCTTCCATTTATAAGTTCTAAGTGAGGGATATTCGTCAATTTCTAAGTTCTAGCTGACACAATCTCCTATTTATAAGATCTAATCTAGAGGCATTTTCCTAATAAAATATATAGTTGAAGGACATTCTTCTCATTAATACGATCTAATCGGGACGCATTTATCGCAATTATAAGATCTGAGCGAGATATATTCCTCCAATTTATAAGAACTAAGCGAAATAGATTCGTCCATTTATAATATCTAGGTGAAGGACATTCTCCCATTTCTAAGATCTAAGCGAGAAACTTTCTCCTATTTATATGTTCTAAGGCAGAGACATTCTGTAAATTATTAAATCTATGTGAAAAACATTCTTCCATTTATATGATCTAAGCGAGAGACATTCACCCAATTTTAAGGTCTAAACCAAAGACATGCCACCATTTATAAGATCAACGTGACATACAGTACATTCTCCCATTTATAAGAGAGAGACATTCTCCCACTTTTGTTAATGATTTATTCATCTATGTGAAATACATGTGCTATTTATAAGATCTCGGCGAGAGACTTTCACCAATTTTATAAGATGTAAGCGAGAGACATTCTCCCATTTATAAGATGTAAAGGAGAGACATTCATCCCAATTTTAATATCTACTAAGCCATAGATATTCTCCTTTTATAAAATGTAGGCGAGAGACATTCTTCCAATTTTTAAGTTCTTAGCGAAATACTTATTTTTGGACTGGTAAAATATGTCTTTATTTAGGATATTTGTAGTTACAGAGCGTTAAATGATGTCCCTATGTTTGAATATATGAAAATCTGAATCGGTAAAAGATGTTCATATTGAAGATATGTATATGTGAGCAGTAAGATATTTCCATATTTAGGATATGTGTACGTGCGGAGCAGTAGAATTGTCCTTATTTACGATATGTATAGCGGCAGAGCGATAAAATATCTCCTTATTCAGGATATGCGAAATTCTGGATCTGTAAAATATTTCCTCATTTAGGATATCCGTGTGTGTAGCTGTGGATCAGTAAAATACTTGTATGTCCTTATTTGGGATATGTGTGGGTGTGGAGCGGTATATTATGTCCTGTTTATTATATATGTAATCACGGAGCGATAAAAGATGTCCTTATTTATGATATGCGTAGTTCTGGATTAGTAAAGGGTGGTTTTATTTAAGATATTTGCGGTTGTGGATAGATTAATGATGTCCTTACTTGGGGTATGCGTAGTTCTGAATCGATAAATATGTTCATTTTTAGAATATGCGTTATGCTGAATCGGTGAAAGATGTCCTTATTTAGGATATGTGTAGTAGTTGAATGGAGCGGTATAATATATTTTTATTTAGGATATGTGTAGTTGCAGATTCATCACAAGTTTATTGCTAAAATTGACCCAATGAGATGTGAGCTAGGAGTTATTTATCAAGAAATTTATGATATAACAAAGTCCAAATAGTGCTATTTTTGTATATTTAAATCCTTTAGGATTAAGTTGTAAATTTTTATCAATAATTATTAAAAAATAATAATAAAACTAAAATAGGAACAGAGTAAATATGAACTTTAAACTTGCTTTAGACGTTGGCGCATGGTCAACTTCGTCGAAAAGCAATCCAATGGAGGCAGAAGGCTTCAACTATTCTCGATCCTTTGTTTTGAGTTCTTTGTTTGAAACTCCCTTTGGACTTCGCTCCTTTTCGTTTTCATATTTCTTTAGTTTTTCTTTTCAGTTTTTTTTTATCTTTCTCAGGCTCCCAGGTGTCTCAGCCATTTATTTCAGGAGTCAGACTAGCTTCGCCTGAAATTAATTCTTTCATCCTCTCTGTGTGGTTGAAGGCTCGTGTGCAGGTAGACTTGTGTATTTTTTCGTTGGTTCCTATTTACCAACGAGTTAGTACTTGAGGTCGCGAAAGAATAAATGTGTGCATATGTATGCCTTTTCGTGTCTAGCTGTGTACATATAATGTTTAAAGCAGTTTGTTTTATTTGATCTTCAGCTATTTTTACTTCGTTGACCATTTTCAATGTTTGTCTTCCCTACGGGATTTGACCATTTTTGATTCTGGAAGTGGTACTCAACCAAAATGTCATCAAATATTGGCCGTCTGAGAGCGAAACGAAATATATTCCCTTTAGCCTCCTAAACAAAGACCCAAACTATGCCCTGGTCATGGCAAAGGACACTCTCAAGATGAATAAAAGAGGTCCTGGTGAATATTCATTCTTTCACCTATCCAAAGTGAAAGACAAATTCCCGTAATCTCTGTTTAGCAAAAAAAAGAATTCAGAGATATTTTTCTTTTCCATTTTATAAAATAATGGAACAAAAAACACGTACATATGCATGCACATTAGTGCACACGAGTACTTGCACAAAAACTCTTTATGTAAATTAGCGTCGTATTATTTTCAGTATTTTTAAAGGTTTGACGAACTATGTAAGGGAGAGAGTAAAATGTCAAGCAGATTTACTTGAGAGGAAGCACTCCCTTCGCTTTCTTCTATCCCCACAACCCAACATACAAAGGAGATCAATTTCACCTCTTGAGCCTTTTTTCATCCATGACATTATTTCCTTTCCTTCAATTTTAATTCAAATTATGTTTCTCTTTCCTCTTTCGCATTTATTTATCAGTGAATCAAACATATTTCCCTGTTTAGTTACGTAGCAGGGCTTTCAAGCTTAAAGCCCTGTAAAGGCTTACTTTAGATAAAAGGTTCATATTACCATAAAAAAACTTTAATTTAAAACATTTGGAATCTTTCAGGCTTGAAAAAACGGTACTCTTTGGATTGCCCCCTTCAGAGCAGCTCAGTATCGACTCGATATCTACGCAACCACTTATCGTTGTAAGGCGACCAATCAAGTGGGCACCATTCTCTCGCCACCGACATCTGTCAGAGCAGGTAAGTGATTTTGCTCTTTGCTTCAGAAATGGAGAAGGAAGCTCATTTCAACTTCAGATAATCACTCAAAATGTATTGATTCATACCAAGAACTTTAGATTTCGGATCTGTGTCCAAACTGTGAATTAAAAAAATAACATATCGGTGATAATTCCGATTTTAATTATTAATATATTAAAAAAATCAGTCCAACTTCATTTATTATCTCAACTCATTAGCCAAAATCTCGAAAAATGGATAAAAATACGAAAATATGCACCATATCAACAATGACTAAAACTATAAAAAATAAACAAAGTTTTATTTGCTCGAAAATTCACCCTATCCAAAATGATAGATCCAGTCAGCTGGAACTCAAAACTACTAAGAATAAATTTCCATCAATAAAATACAAATATCCACTTCTGTGCTTTATTTAATTAAAACAAAAAGTCGTTGAATTTCAGAACCGATTGGACGATGCAGTAAAAAAGTCAAGGAAGTGAAGTTCAGGCGCTTCAACTTCTAAGAGAAAAGAATAAGCTCAACTCTTTTGGTTGGAGAACATTGAAAGTAGAGACTCAACTTTGAGAAACCAAATTTGTTTAATTAGTTTTTATATTTTCTTTGAAAACAATATCCATGGAGAAAATTATTTCATATTTTTTGAGCCGTATTTATATTCGAAGCAAATCGTAAAGTAACATAATATCATGCTAAAAGATGATTTCTTTATCGGTCAACATTCTATAAATATCTAAAAGAATAAGTTTGCATAGTAAATCACAAGTGTTAAACGTTAAATCAGAACGATGCAAAACTGATTATTCTTTCGCACGATGCAAAACTGATTATTCAAGAACGGGTTCTTTTGAAAGTAGATTTATTTTCAGCGTCCATCTGGCGACTGGCTAATAGTGAATAAGTTGCCTTTAAAAATAGACCTATAATCAAATTACACATTCCAACACTATACCTGTAGGTATAATGAGAGGCTAATTAACCAAGTTCTCTTGGTAATTGAGGTTATGATAATATTAAAAAATAAAGAATTTTAGTTTTATTCTATAACAATAGAAAACTGAGCTCAATTCTTCTAGATACGAAAATCGCTGCCATTTTAATGAACTAATACAAACATAAATGGAAAGGATAATTGATAGCTTTAGTTATAATGAATTTTATGGCGTATCAGATGTTTGTGTTAAATCAATGGATTGGAATGCAATTAATATTAATGATGCAACAATTAGATGGAATAAGCGTACACCTAGGGGGCGGGGATCATCCTGTATATACGAAAGTGAATTCATACCGAAACAGTACAGGTTTAAATTCAGTGGATTATTATTACTCCAGAATTTAGAGTAAAAAATAACGGGGAAGAAGATATTGAGGTAAACATTTTAATGGTAACCAAATTGATGTGTAGGTTATTCATGTAAACATCAAGATATACACAGAAAAAAGAATCCTCACTCATATCAGAAGGAGAGAGAATAGTTTACGTTTTGGTGTAGGAAATTGTGTTTTCTTCGGGGGAGATTGAAGTCGCATATTTAATTACCCGTGCAGTCCCCCTTCATTCCACTTTATGTACACAACCAAAATCAGATTTCTGATGAAGCAATAATAACCGAAACTCTTTCGAGGTAGAAAAACATTATTAGCAGGAACGGAAGAAAGTCGAAATTCCTTTGCTTGCTGCATGCGAACAACAGCGTTCCAAATCCACGCTAGAAAAATATCTCTACCTTGAAGACGAGTACTATAAAGCTAGATCTTAGAGTCTGAATCATTTATTGATATAATTTCCCTATTAAAAAAAATTGGGTAAATATTTTACTGCTCTAAAATTCCATTTTAAAAGAGTCTTGCGAAAGACGAAGATGAAATGCGAAATCTGGAGGTGAGTAGGATACAGCAAGGTCTTTTGAAGCAATTTTAATAAGCATTTCGAAGGATCAGAGACGTGGCAAATGAAGGTTTTGCCTTTTGAAGAAGGAATCCACATGCCTAATTAAGGCACTAATAAAAGTTGCGGAAGAAAATATCTGCGTGTAATCGGAAAAAGTTTAAAAACTTTCTTGTTGATGATGGTTTTGAGGAAGAGAGAGAAAGAAAAAAACAATTGGGAGTAACCAGAACAACTCTGTGTTTAAAATTCCGCAATCCATTTAATCAGGATTATGGAGCAATCCCACTTCTTTCTTAATGGGAAATATGGCTTATATTCAAGCTAATATTTAAAAGCGAATCTCTGGCGTCTGTCAGAATCATAATTGCGTAATGGTCTACACCAGTGCCTCACCAATCATTTAATATGAGAGTGCCAAGTCGAAAATAAAATTTATAGATGGTATAATTTTTATAATCTGTGAATTAACATTATAATTATATTTATATAGCATTATAATATTCAATAATTATGCTGGAAGCAATCAGATGCAAAACGGATAGATTGTTCGAGCTCTATTAATGGATCCCTAACAAGATTTAACAAATGGCGGGAATTAAACACAGATATTATTTTCGATAAGCATCCGTGCACCTGAGGGCCAAATGTAGCACCCTTTCACCTGAGGGCCACATCCGTTTATCATAATGGACATATGTGGCCCTTGGGCCAAATGTAGCACCCTTTCGCCAGAGGGCCAAATCCGTTTATCATAATGGAGACATGTGGCCCTTGGGCCAAATGTAGCACCCTTTCGCCTGAGGGCCACATCCGATTATTATAATGGACACATGTGGCCCTTGGGCCAAATGTAGCACCCTTTCGCCTGAGGGCCACATCCGTTTATCATAATGGACACATGCGGCCCTTGGGCAAAATGTAGCATCCTTTCACTTGAGGGCCACATCCGTTTATCACAATGGACACATGTGTCCCTTGGGCCAAATATAGCAATCTTCCGCATGAGGGCCACATCCATTTATCATGATGCACACATGTGGCCCTTGCACCAAAGGTTGCGGATACCTGGTCTATACTAGTTTACCAGGTTATAAAAGCGCATCCCAATATTTTATAGATAGAAATTAAATATCTCTTCGAAGTTATTCCTATTTAAATAAGGAATTATTAATTTAATAAAATTTCCTTCAATTTTTGGTACGATTCGTTATATTATTATTAACTTTTTAATATTGAACAATGTTTTGTTTTTTTTCTTTCATTGCTGCGGGCAAATGGTCAAAAGGCCATGACTTTCAGGTACCTGGTCTTCAAGTTTAGTAGACTAGGCTAATAGAACAAGTTCACCAGACCTATGTCGCGTACTCTCAATTATTCTGTCTTATGACCTTATGATTATTTTACCTTACGACCTTCAAAACTTTTAACAGGTGTGGCAATCAGATCCATAGTTAGTTTTCTATTACTAATTCCAGGATTAACCTTGGGAGGACCATGACAATCATATCAATCGAAAGAAAATGGAAAACAACATTATGTTTTCAAATTTTGTTAGACTCGGCCAAATAGTTACGATGTTATTGCCCAAAAAACTAATTTCAAAGTAAAATGGTTACCATCCGACCGATCGTCCTACGCACCGACAGTCTCTCGTGGACGTGACTAAAAACAAACATAGCTTCGAATATTTCTAACCATAAAGAATAAAAGGATATTAATAAAAAGGAAGAGAAGATACGGATAAAGAAGTAAAAGTGGATACTGATAATAAGGTATAGAGGATATGGAAAGGAGAATATGTTTAGAGAGGAAGAGAGGATATGGTTAAAGAGGAAGATAGGATATGGAGAGAGTAGAAAGTGATAATTTGAATAGAGAACAAGAGAATATGAAAAAAGAAGAAAAAGTGAATAAGGACAAAGAAGAAAGAAAAGAAATGGAGAAATAGGAAGAGAAGGTATGAATAAAGAAGAGAGCAAGGATATTGATATACGGAAAGAAAGGATATATAAAGAGTAAGAAATGATATGGACAAGGAGGGAAGAAAGGATATGAATAAGGAAATATAATTATATGGATTAAGAAAAAGGAGTGGACATTGCTAAAGAGAAGGAGATGATATGGATAAAATGGAAGTAAGGATAGATTATGAATGCACATTCAGGTCGGGAAATTGGGCTCATGGATTGGCAAAGTGTACAATAGAAAGGGTTCAGATTATGCACGATTGAGAAGCTATAAACTTTATTGAATATTGACGATTAAACGAAAAATGGAGTTAACTATTTCTCCGGCATCACAAATAAACTTGGTTTAAGGTTGTGTTAATATTACGTGGAATGCACCCTTTTTGCACAGGCAATCTTGGACCCAGATGAATAACATCTTGACATATGATGAAACAAATTGGACGAAAAAAGTTTGAGAATCACTTATCCAAATTTCCTCAACTGGCTAGTTTAAAATGCAAAAAGCTTTCGTCATTTGTGTAATGTCGGAAAAAAACTTCAGACATAAAGTCGGAAGTTTGTTGTACCAAATATTTTTCTATTATTAATTAAGGGACATACTTGTATTCTAACCATTCTGATTTTACGGTAAGGTTGGCAAACCTGATTATTTATATTTTAACGTGTAGAGAGGTGATGTCGTGCAGAGTCTCCCCATCATCTCTTCAGATGTCGAATAGCATTGTCACGGTAATTCTAGCTCTCGTTGTTAGTCGTTGTGCTTTAAACAACTCGTTCACCTGTGAAGGTCTGCATGAAGTTTAATGGACTTTATTTCCTTTTCACTGTAAAGGTTTATAACTTCTGTTCACCTAAGAATTTAATGTCCATTTAGTGCATTGTTTAAGTATTGTTTATCTGGGAATTCATTGACCATTCAGTATTTGTGTAAATATTGGTCATCTGAGAACTCAGTACCCACTTGGTATTATCTGTAAATACTTGGGAATTAGAGCTGAGTAGATGTGTACACACTAATACATATACATTTTTTATTCACTGGTTCCAACAGTTTTTGAGTGCAATACAGATTATTCTCCTTCCAAAAATCTTTCCTTTGCACAATAGACACGTGTAGGAAATTTTCTCTTGGGATCTCTTTTAAGTGAAAACCTCTACACTCCATCTAGAAGGTGAGTGTGCACGTCAACTAGGATCTGTGGTCTTCCTTCTTCTAGTTTCTCTTCACTGATGCTTTTATTGACGCTAATTTATTATAATAATTGTGGTGAGGCTGTTTTGGTAATGAGTTGCTTAGTAACCCATAGGACACCAAAAGCTCTTTTCAAGTGTAAGATTTTCCTGAATGCATACAGATTATTATAATTAATATTACCGCACTTCTGGACTAGTTTCAAAGTCGACTTTTGCGCGGATACTATTTAATGATGTATCTGCTCCGAATTTTTTACCCATATAAAAGTGTATAGGTACACATACACATGTATTTACATATTTTCGTTTTGTTTGTCTCCTCGCTCTGCCCTCTTATCTGGTTCCCAGGGGCAAAACAGTCCTCGCTCCATTAGCAAACCTCCAATTCTAGTGCTCTTGCGATGCGAGGTGGACCCATTTTTCTATCCTATCGAGAGAGGCTCGTCGCTCACTTCCTTGCTTTCTTTTAGGCTTCCCTTCAACTAAGTGTTTAGATAACCGGCGTTGACCTCCTTTGATGACTTAACGTTTCTCTCTAAGAATTTCGGGCAATTCTTAATCCAATGGGCCAATATTCTCCACACGCTCCTCAATGGTAGAGTACCTCTAATTAAACATTCTTGCCATTCATATGATTGCAAGATGAAGATTGAATATTCACAGATTTTTTAGTCTTTTAATTTTGATTTGGTAATTAAATGGATAAAATTAAAGAAATTCTTTATAAATTGGAGATGAAGAATTATTTAATTAAGGCGATGTGCTGAAATAGGAAGTTAAGAAGAAAAAAGATTATGTCACAGAATAATGTTTATTGAAACGTCGTCCACGACTAGAAAAAGAAAAGTATGGCGTCATATGTTCTAAGAAAAAACAGTGTCATATCAAGGCTTGCTTTTGTTGATCCAAGACGGAAGGGTTTCTTTCTGGTTTTGCCGTGGAGGGCACAAATATCCATAAAGGTTCAATGTCTCCTTTTGCCAGGGGAAAATTCTGCAGAGTCTGGGTTTAGCATAAATTATTTAGGGGATTTTTAGGGGAAAGGATCACAAAAATCCGGTCTATTATATAGGTTATCTATTGTATCAAGTTCAATTTTCTCTTCTTTTTCTAGGAAGACAATGAAATCATTTACAATAGTGTTCATTTAATTATTTATCCAATCGTTTTAATGAGTTGATAATACTCACCACGCTTCTGTGGAGTCGCCTCTCATTAAACTGATTCCTATTTTTTTGTTACTTTTTCCAAAGTGAATAACAAATTCAATCTATATTATCGAACTGATTTTTTTAATGAGTCCATTAGTTTGCCACGGAATTTTTTTTTAAATTAGTAATTCGAGTTCTTCATGTTTCTAAACGGAATCTTCTTGGTTCCTCTAAAATAGATCCTCTCGAGAATTGAAAATCTTCTACCGTGTATTAATTCCACAACTGTACCTGATACTCAATTAGATACCTCATATCATCTACTTAAGTCCGTAAATTCGGTTGGGCTTATTTTCCTCCTATTTTCAAAGCATGGAGTGTTGTTTATCTTCAGTATCATATTTTCGCACACATTTCATTAAAGTATGAATTAAAATATTGTCCCTGGCTACGAGTTTTGGCACCCATGGACAATTCTTATTAATTATTGCCCGATGTTGTACAGAGCATTGGAGTTTCATACCTAAATATTTTACGTTGGAAGACAGACTGTAGGAGACATGTCCTTGAATCCTTTTATCTCGACGCCTCATATATATATATATATATATATATATATATATATATATATATATATATATATATATAAGAAACTCACAACGTGCACGTTAGTAGAGCAATAAATGCAAAAAATCACACAGGAAAATGAAAGGCTTATTTCAAGTACTTTTGAACTTGTTCAGTTCATTCTCATTCATCGCAACAAATAGACAGAATTTCACTTTGTGTTCTTGGTTTCGGTTTAAAATTTTCTATTCCTTCTCAACCGTCCAGTGTAACAATTGTTAAGAGCTTTATTAATTTAGAAAAATTCGGCAATGTTCCTAGTGAGTATATTTCTATTGCTAAATGTTTTGTGTACCATTCTATGCCTTCCTCCTCGGACTCTAATTATCCCTTACGTTTCCGTCGTGCTATAAATAACCTTAAGAATAATCCTACCCTTCATATCACTAAAGCCGATAAATCTGGTGCAATAGCTATATTAGATAAACAAACCTATTTCGATAAAATGAGCGAATTAACTAAAGATGACTACCTATGTGCATTTAAATAATGACCTTTTAGAACAAGTAAATAGTAATTTTCATTAAAAAAGTACGCTCAATTCTTAAACATTATCCAGACTTAATTTCTAAATTTAAATCTACGAGTATGAATGCCTTTCTTCCTTATCTTTATGGCCTTGTCCAGACCCCTAAACCTAATAATCCTTTACGCCCCATTGTCAGTTATGTAGGCTCTGTCTCATATGTTTTGTCAAAATGCCCAACTTCTTATCTTACCCCTCTTGTAGGATGCATTTCGGATTCCCATATAGTTAATAGTTCCTACCCAATAAAAAAACATAATACTATCCCTTACCCTTCCGACTTCACCCTTGTTAGCTTTGACGTTTGCTCCCTTTTCACAAAAGTTCCGGTGGATGATATATTCCAGTTTCTTAAAGATAAATTGTTTAACGTTGAATTACCTTTCCCCCTAATTTATTCTTAGAACTTATCTCCCTCTGTACCAAAGACTTTGCATTTACTTTCAATGGTAGATTCTTTCACCAAAAATTTGGTTTAGTCATGGGTAATTGTTTATCACCAGTTTTATCTACCTTATATATGGAATTTTTCGAAACGGTTTTCCTCCCCCTCTATTGTAGATTTTCCTATAATCTGGTTTCGGTATATTGATGATATCCTTTGCTTGTGGCCCAATTCTGAAAATATTTTTTTCTTTTTTTGAACAAACTTAATTCACTAGTACCTTCCATCAAATTTACCCTTGAAATAGAACTTAATGGAAATATTCCTTTCCTTGATTTATTAATACACTGCACGCCTTCTGGTTTCAAATGCTCTGTCTATCAGAAACCAACTAATTCTTTTTCTTATTTTCACTTTTACTCTTTCACCATATTAAAGTCAAAAGATCTATTTTTATTTTAATATTTCTCCGTGCACTTTGTATGGTTAGTCTTGAATTCTTTGACTCTAAAGTTTCCAAAATTTTTGACATCGGCCATAAACTTTGCTATTCTTTTCATTTCCTTCAAAAATGCCTTCGGTAAACTAAAAAGTCTTTTTATCGTTTTGAACCTCGCGCGCCTTTTAATAACAAGAATAGTCTTGTACTTCCTTTTAATCCATCCTTTGCTTCTCTCCCTCATATTTTAAAATCTCTAGGCATTTGTGTAGTATTTAACTATCTTTAAACTATTATTCAAGAACTCCCTTTCCTGTATTTTGAATGTATATTGCGTAAAATGTATCGATTGCTCTAAATATTACTTTGGCCAATTAGGTAAATGTTTAAAAAAGCGAATTTCTCAGCATAAATATAATGTCCGTCACGGGAAAGAAAGCAGCTCATTTTATGTTCATTTGTTACATGTTAATCACAATATTGATTGTAATTCTGTTAAAATCATCTGTCATAATAATGATACAATCTCACGAAATATCATTGAATCGACCTTTATTAGTAAATTCCGACATTTTAATGAGTCAGGGCTTATATAAACTGGATGGTTATTTTTTCAATTATATTCACAATGCATGTCGAAACTTTTAATTTGAGACTAAATATTTATATTAATCTTAATAAACTATTTAATTTTTTTGTACATCTATGTAGCCTTATGTTTATGTATGTGTATTTATTTTCGTTTGAGTCAAGCTTTAGAACATTTGTACTTATTCTTCCTTGGTTTTTCAATCCTGACCTCTGATGTTAATCTCTCGCTCAGATTTTCTCCCTCCCTAATTGCTTATGCGATATTTTAATCCTCTTGTCAACCTTTAGCCTTTTGAATTTACCTGATTTAATGATCTTAGTTTGTATTTATCTTCGCTCCTCCTAAGGTTTCCATATCATATTAATTCATTTGTTTGATTGGTTTTTTTTTTGCTTTTTTTGTGGGCGTTCTCTCTCCTCTGTATCATCTTCATATAAATTACAATTTTCAGTACTTTTGTTATTCCTTGATAAAGAACTTGAATTAAAGTTCTAAAGTACTTGGAATCATCGTATTAGTTTTCCCTGTGGGCTTTGTCGCATATATATATATATATATATATATATATATATATATATATATATATATATATATATATATATATATATATATATATATATATATATATATGGTTGTAACACGTAGGGAAAAAGAAAGATTGATGGGAGCTACTAGTACTTTCATTATCTTAACATTTTCAAACTCACAATGGTTTATGAAATAGAGAGACACCGTATTTGCAAAGGAATGTTTTCCCTATAAGGTCAGATTTTGGGGGGGACTTCTGATAAGTTTGATTTGAGGAAGAAAGATAGTACTGGATCTAAAGCAAACAAACCGGGGCTAATAGTTACATTTCTCTCCTTTGTGCTGGAAATTAGAAACGATTCAAAGATATTTCTGCTAATAAAATTATTTTTATTCATTATGGTATCTGCTTTTGATCATTTAATCTGGTGACCCATCTTAAGCCTGTGTACAGCCAAAGCATTATTTTTATATCCCTTAGATAATGCATTTTGATGTTGCTTAATTCTTAGAGAGATATTTTAGAAGTTTGACCTACATAGAATAAATTCCAATCCAAACAAGGTATACTATATATTACATTATTATTGTCCCTTGGGGTGTGTTTTATTAACATAATTTTTAATGTATAATGGGAATTAAAAATTACATTTATATGAAGTTGTTTTAACATTGGTACTGCATACAAGAAATTATCATGGTAAGGTAAAAGTGATATGTTGTGTAAAGGTTCTTTTTCTCTAACGGCAAGTTAGGGAAAACAGAACCTCGGGAATTCTAGGGTCAGGGTTCTTAAATTTCAATGTTAATTGCAGCTAAGAACTTTGTTATTGATTTTGCTTTGTGACAAGGTACACTATCATGCTGAAAAATACCGTTATCATCTATCAATTGGTCCTGAACCGTTGGAAAAGATGCTGATAATTAACATTTTGCTACAAGGTTGAGTTCATGGAAGTGATCTTGGTCAAAATGGTTAGTTCTTTAGTTTCCTTTGATGAGAAGCCTCACCAGAAATGGAGACTGTCAGGGTGCTTCGCTGTGGGCCCGATAAAGAACTCGTGAAAGCACTACGTTTTTTTCCTCCTAACGAATGATCTTCCAGAAGCTCTCAACAATCGGAACAGAGCTTCCTCAGAGGATATTACTTTGCGCAGTTTTCAAAGGTACATTCTTTATATTTCCCATAAAAGTGGAGCCTAATCGTAAGGTTCTTCTTAGTAACATGAGTCTTCTTCGCAGCCTTTCTCGACTTCAGACCTTTGTCTCTTTCCTATCGTAAGTAAGCAAGGCGATTTTAGCGTTCATTTTAAGCTCTTAGCTGTCCAGAAAACTTCAACACAGATGTTTACGTGGTCTTTTTTAAAGTAATTAATGATCCTAAAGAGAGTACCATTGATGCAATAACCCTTATCAACTATCTCCTTGCATTCCAGACTGCTTTGGTGCAAAACAACAATGTTTAAACATTTATATTTTAAAAGAATCATTTTACAAAAGATATTCCCAAATATATTATAATTGCATATCACTCATTTAACCTATATTTTTCATCATATTGCCCGTTTGATCGAATAGCAAAGTTCCAGAGATTGAAACTCCCCTCCTATAGAAACAGCGCCAGAGAGCGATTCCGGATTCAGCGAAGGAATGATTTTTTCTCATTATTTTTATTATTATTTATTTCAGTGTGACTATGGCTAAACTTTTCAGTCAAGTTCAGGTTGTGGTGCGTGCCCACAAATGGAAACTGCCATTCTACATAAGAAGCATGTGCCCCACAATGTCGCATTAATAAACGGTGGGTTTTTTAAATTTTTATTTTCAACTTAGATTACAGATCTATTTTTGAGTAGCGAAATTAAGTAGGCTTAATTATGTGATATCACATTTCTGTTTTATTGACAACTTTATAAACAGTATGATACTGAATATGCATTGAATCTCACAAAATGACTTTATGTAGGCAACATAACACTACAAATTTGGGAGAGTGAAGTAGGGATGGAGGCCGACATGACCGGAAAATATCTTTGAAATTAGATTATTTTTTAAAAGAATCAAAAGGGAGCTTCAAGTCACATATACCCTCCATACATGTGAGGGCTCACTTTGCTCGCCAACTTGCTAAGCTTTTTAAATTAACCTAAAAAGCTTTGGGGGAAAAAATCGTCCGTGCTGTTTCACCATACCGGACCCGTTTCCCATACCGGGTATGACCAAAACCATCCTAAATGTAGTGAAATCCAAGTTCTTTCCTTCACTATATCTGGCAACTGGATATTGGCAAATGGAGATCATGCTGAACTCCAGATCATATAGGTCCTTCAATGGCAATTTTGAGGACTATTATTTCAACGTTTTGGCATTTGTTATCCAAAATGGACCTAATAACTTCTCTAGATTAATGAATTTATTCCTTTCTGATCTATTAGACGTAGAGGTTTTAGCTTATCTAGACGATAACATAATTTTCAGTAAGAAAATAGAACCCATTATTTCCAGGCTACAGCTTGTATTCAATTAATTGAGGAAGGTAAACTTAAACTCAAAAATAGCAAAATGCATTTCCTACAAGAATCCTTAGTATACAATGTATTCTTACTGTCCTCTAAAGGGATCAAAGCTGATACCGCAAAGACAGCTGCCATTCAAAGGTACCTCCAGGCGAGAATCGGGGATGAGAAGCCCACACTTTTCTTGGTTTTGTAGGGTTTTACCGCAACTTCTTCCCTGGTTTCTTAGAAATCGCCAAACCTATCACCATCCAGTTCGCGAATCCCATCACATTTACATGGAGTCCATAACAACAACAAACTTTTAAGTGTATCATAGAAAACTTAACCCGCGAACCCATATTACAGTACCCCGACTGCACGCAACCATTTATTTTAGCTATCGATACCAGTCTATCGGTATGGAATCTGTTTTACACTAACAATAGGGGGAAATATTTACCAATCACTTAAGGTAGTAAATTATTAACTAGTGCGTAGAACTATACTAAAGCATACCACATGAGACAGGCAGCAGTTTGGTCTCCAATAAGGCCAACATACCAGTGTCACGTGCTCTTAATTATTTCATTAATTTTTAAAAAAATAATTAACAAACGTATTATTAAATAACAAACAAATCATCTGACCTTGCGACCTTCCAAACTTTCATTGAAGAGTAAAATGGTTACCATCCGACCAATCACCCAATGGACCAACATAATAACTTATAGAGTCGCCTACACGCGACTAAAAACAATTCAGAAAAAAAGATATACAGATACGACATTATTATACCAACTGATCACCAACTCATTGTCTATCGATATATATATATATATATATATATATATATATATATATATATATATATATATATATATATATATATATATATATATAAACTACTAGCAGGTAGATTAAGTCGTTGGACATTGCGAATACAAGACTACCATCCGAAAGCAGAATAAAGACAAGGGAATCTCCGAACCCTCCCTGATGTCTCATCACGAATAAAACCCTCAAGCAAAATACTTGTGTCAGAACCAGTTAACCACCAGGTTCTTCTGAATGCACAACGAAAAGAAACCGTGTGACATATTTGTTTAATTAATGTCACGGCCTAACACTTCCATAGCCAAGGAATAGCAAGTCCACAACGACTTCGTTTGCTACAAAGACACAATTAGCTGACCACTAATAGAAATTACATGCGATTTAATTGATATATGCAGTAGGGTGGAGCGAAAAACATTTATTCTGAAATATATTTTCCCACCACAACTTTTTTTATGGAGCTACCTGTCAAATTAAACCTCCTAGAAGGACTTTTTGATATAATCATTTTTAAAGGTTCCTCAACGTAATTGAAAATTGAAAATAATGCGATTTTCAACTAAACTTTGACTTTCGTGGATTATATCTGAAAATTAAATTCGAATTTTTAATTCAAACCCCTAAATAAATAATTATTGTATTTTAAAGAACAATTAAACGAAATTTGAAAGTAATCGATTGATATTTAGAGGTTCCTCAATGACATATTTTAGCGGCGTAGGTGACAATTATGTTTCAGTAGCGCGGAGAATCTCGTTGTGAGTATACGTGTGCGTGTGGGTGGCTCTGTCTATTGTTTTAATCAAACTCTTCCATTTGTATTTAAGAACAGTTATTTATAGTGTACAATAAATATTTATAAATGTTTTATTATATTTTAGAGCTAAATAATATGTAAGAAAAAAATTCGAACAATATTTAATTATTGAATTTAAACCTAGAACGCGTCATGAAATTGAAAGCCGTTTGTTTGGCGCACCCTGCGCCATTAATGAACGAGTGTTGCCAACTTATAAAGATGTTATAAAATATGTTTTGTTTGAGCGAGAAAAGGAAAAGAACCGCAATAGAAATGACCCGCCAATTAAACAAATTATTACATTAGTATCGGAGAAGTTAATTTCTATTTAGAAAACGCCATCAATCCCTTGTGTGTCAATAGAGGCAGTTAGAAAAAAAATTAAATTATTATTCAAAATATCAGGCTTTAATGAGAAATATTAGCAGGAAAATTGTGACATTATTAAAAAAGAAATGTGACGATTTTGCAAAGAATGCAGGACAATTGTTTGATACTTCGTGTTGTAAATGCAATAGCTTTGAAAACTATTCTTGAAGCAAAGAAAAAAAAGTGTCGCCATTAGATCAAACCTTTCTGAAAGACCAACGAACAACTAGGAAAATGGCAATAGGTAATATCGATCATTTCAATCAAAGAAGAATATTCAAAGTGCAGTTAGAAAGAATCGTGAGTATTGTCTCATAAATCAACCATCTACTTCGATAAGTAATATCGAAGTGATTCTTCGTTCATCCAGCACAGAAACAGAATCTTCTGACAAGGATAGCGACTATGAGCTTCCATCATCCGTGAAACACAAAGAAGTAAACAAATAATTTGCATCCAAGACTCCACCTAAACGAATAAAATTGTCAGAATTTGCATTGGTATGTGACCTCACTGGTGTGTCTGATCGAGCTGCAGCTTTAATAACAAGTCTAATCCTTAAGGAATTATCGTTAATTGAAGTCAAAGAAATTCTGTAGTAGTTGACAGGTTAAAAGTTAGAAGAGAGAGTGTCAAAGAATGAACTACACTACAACAAGAAATTAAATCGGATAAGCCATTATATTCTATTTATTTTGATGGAGGTAACTAATCACAAGAAGAAGATAATGGAAGAACACATATCTATGATAGAATAACCTGTTTCAGAATACCTTAGACACCTGACAATGAAGACAGGTTTTGCAAAAGCTATATGCGACGCAATATTCTCGTACCTAGAAGCAAATAACATCGCAACTGATGAATTCGTTGCTGTGTGATGTGATCGAACAGCAGTGAATACAGTAACAAAAGTGGGTGTGATCAGAATGTTAGAAGAAAAACTTAATGGGCCACTGCATTGGTTTATTTGCCAGCTCCATACAAATGAGCTCCCATTGCGCCATCTCATCAACAATTTGGATGGGAAAACAACGGGGCCTCTTGGATTTGTCGGACCTATAGGGAAACAACCGGATAAATGCGAGACTCTAAGTGTTGTTGAATTCGAGCCAATTCCAACCAACTTGCCGTTTGCTGACAAAAGAAATCTGAGCACCGATCAAAAGTATCTGTTTGATATCCTTCTATCTATCTCACAAGCTAAATTTTCTGCTGAAATGGCCCGTAAGAGTCCTGGTAAAATGTTGCATGCACGATGGCTTACAACGGCATATTAGAATACTTCGATTATATATTTCGACTTCCGACCCTTCTGACAAGCTGAAATCCATTGTCTTGTTCATCAGGAAGGCATATGCACCATGCTGGTTTGAAATAAAAGGTAATTCTTCTTCGCAATATAGAGCTCTCAACCTCTTCAAGGGATGAACAAACAGATTAAAGATATAGTTGCCCCAGTGATTAAAAGGAATGTTTATTTTGTACATGCGGAAAACATTCTTCTCTGTATGCTGCAAGATGAAAGAAATCATATCCGGGAACTCGCATGGAGAAGAATTATGAAAGCACGAAAAGATTATAAAGGAGAAATCAATACGCACTTTCAAGATCCCAGACATAAACTTTGAAGATGAGGACTACATCCACCTAATTAATTGGAAGCAAACCGTTGTGACCCAACCTCCGCTAACGAAGAAGCTCTCTGATGATCAACTCGAAGAATTTATCCGTCAACAACCTTGTATATAGAGGGGAGTAGAAAAGGAGGCAAAGAAAAAAT
The DNA here is from genome assembly GCA_963969495.1 of Ceratothoa steindachneri. Lineage (NCBI taxonomy): Eukaryota > Metazoa > Arthropoda > Malacostraca > Isopoda > Cymothoidae > Ceratothoa > Ceratothoa steindachneri. The sequence goes on along the minus strand of OZ018330.1, from coordinate 46,362,971 downwards.
AATAGCGTAGGCGAGTTGCGAACAGCTTCGCGCGTCGCTGGACCACTATTAGCCAGCGACAAATCCACTCAGCTATCCTGAGTCTCCAAAGAGACTATTTCAAGGAAAGCTTTTAAGCCGCTTGCCTGCACTTTTCGTACGCTACACAACCTCCCTCCTAGAAGGGGAGCGTGAATGAAGAAATAAAGAGAACCCGTTTGGAAATGTTATCCAAGGGTTAACGCTCCCCCTCCAGGGTATTGGCACCAATTAAAGCAAGGTTAGTGACTGCTATCTAGGCTAGCTTAGTCATTAACCAAACCCCATCTTATACTTTAATCTAAATGGGATATTCCAAAGTTTTCTTGTCACAAACAAGCGGTTGAAAGATGCATCAAACTGGCCACAGAAGGGTCACTAGCAGTTTGTGGAGAAGACAAACGGGTGGCTATATAAGGAGTAGAATTGAGTCCAGGAGAAAATACCCTGATTTAATAGCAAGAAGGACTTTGTAATAAAAGGTAATAACACTAAAAAAGTCTTACTGCATTAAATAAATAGATATTGAATAATAGTGAAAATTTAAATATTCGACTGTTAGTTGCTAAATTTCTTCTATTTCAGAGTGATGATGATAAAAATTTACAGGTTGCATCGAAACAAATGGAAGAAAAGAAAAGAAAACTTATTGAGTAGTTAATAAATTATTTTTATTCAATAAAATGGAAGTATAAGTATTGATTGTAAAGTTTTATAGATATATATTTTTTAAAAGTTTTATGGAAATAATATAGCCTGTATAGGACATAAATGTTAATGTAACAACTTAAAGTTTGAAAACAAATAGAGAGAATTTTCCGACATTTTTGCTTTTTTAGTTCAAAATTTCAATTGTGTTGAGGAACCTGAAAAGCAAGCGCTCTAGGTCATACCGTAAAATACCTTAAAACTAGATAACACTTCCAGAATATGCTCACTAACTAGGATCCATCAATACATACAAGCATGTCCTTTATGCCTAAAGAAAAGAGGAAACCTTCGAAAAACAATATATACATAAGTATCCTTTCCCCCAACAACCTTAAAAATGACTACTATGGATATTTTGTAACCATTCAGAAAAAAAACAGAAAAAAAAAATCATATTAGTACTCGTACATGCAGAAAAATTTACGTGTTATGAAGATTAGTGCCCATTTCTGATCAAATAGCTGAAACAATTGCCAAGGCCCTAATAGATTGCATCATTAAAGCGCATAGAGCACCCGAGGTAATGGAAAATCTTGTATAAAAGAGGTTAAAATTCTTAATCTTAAGAACTAAAGGGTGCACCATTTTCAAATAGTCTTAGACACATGCATTTCCAAGTAGAAATGCCCCAATGTTCAATTTGCGTATCCCTCATAAGGCTAACTTTGTATATAAGAACCCGGGACGAAACCTACTCCATTAGATATAAATCTACCCGTAGCCCCGACATATCCGTCGACGTCGTCGTAGTATCTTAAAGTGCCATGTAATAACCCTCCTCCAATCCAGCCAGTCACTCCAGAAACCCCGACACCCTTAACTCATATTAGCTCAGCCCTTGAAGAAAACCTTCCGCCAATAGTACTATCATCTCCTCCATTGCAGGCCAAACCACCCGGAAAAGTCGATTAAACCCCTAAATGAAATAAGATAGGGCAAAATAGTTTGCCCTATCTTTGCGTTCTCAACATCTCCCATTTTCCTTCTTAAGCTCTCATTGGTTTATGTAATATTCTCTTTATTTTTTTTTCCTGGGTTGTGTTAACAATTTCCATTTTCGTGGGCCTTTAAATACATCTATATATCACGCGTCATGTGATTTTCAATTATTACAAACAAAAAGTCCCATGCCCCCTCGAACTAGAAAAAAAACACTTGTTTTGTCTACACTTCGTTATTCAAAAGGCTTCTTGAATCAACCATTTTTGTGGTTGAGGATGGTAGCTCTGGCGATGAGCGTCGTGGTCATATAAGCGATGAGTGCTTGATGACACAGGTTCAAATCCAACTTCTTTATTTATTTTCATATGACGTTTAAAATAGTTTGCCCTATCTTTCCGTTCTCTACATCTCCCATTTTCTTTCTTAAGCTTTAATTGGTTTATGTAATATTCTCTTTAGCGTTTTTCCGGTTTGTGTTACCAATTTCCATTTCCTTGGGCCTTTAAATATATATAATAAGGCAATGAGAAGTAACTACACACCTTAAAAACACTCACATAATCTCTTAAAGATAGAAAGGACACTCATTTTAGTGGTGTACATATCTTCATTCTACGCTACATTGCACCTTCCACAACAGTAATGTCCCGAAGATTAATTAAACAAGTAATTAGAAAATCAAAGAGGTACGCACTCCAAGTAATAGAAGTTTCTTACAATCTTACACTCTGATGAAGAAGTTGAAGCCTTAGAAGCATCGCTGATGAATGCACACTCCCAATAAAGCCATCAGTTTCAGATGATTATTTCGGACTTTAATACAAATATTGGAGAACAAAGACTCGATAGTGGATCACCAGGATAATTCCGAGTAATGGAAGGAAATAAACGCGGATGTAGATTAGTACAATTTACAGAAGGGGCAAACATTCACATTATGAATTGCTTCTTACAAAAGAAAGAGTAGAAGATGGATATATATGAAGCAAACGGAAGAAAAATGAGATAAATTCCATACTATTCAACAGGAATTTTTTTTATTAATGATGTATCACTTATTAATTCTTTTAAAACATGTAACGATCAAGATTACTAGGGAGCAATAGGGAAGTAGATCGAAAGCAAAATAGAGACAACCTCATGACAATCAGAACAAACTCTTGAATTTATGCAAACAAAGTGAAATAAATACCTTCCAATTCCACAAATTTAATGGTTATGTTCATAATGATCAAGTGATACAATCCTCATCAGAGAAGAGCAAAAAATAATACCATTTTGAAATGTGCATTTTTAGTAAACGAGATAAAATCATCACACAAAAAATAAGTGAGAGTACAAAATACATTAACGTAATAATCAAAAATTTAGAGTTGATGGAACAATTAGATAGAAAATAGAATACAGTGAATTTATTAAACATCTTGAAAAAATCACTTGGTAAACATACAATACAAATCTAATAAAAAAAACTTTTGCAAATGATGAATCACTAAAACAGATGAAACAAGATCTAACGGCAACACTAAATGATTTACGCAGGAATAAAATCACCAACAGAGAAAAGATGAATTAAAGAGTTTAAGGATTCTATCACAAAAATATAGTAACAATGGATATCATACACCTGATCTCAACTTCTCAAGCAATGAGTAGGAAGTACTACCAGTAAACAAGCAAGAAATGTTGCCCCCATTTAATAGCAGGAAAAATGGTAAAGCGCCTGTAAATCATGACGTAAAAACAAACTTTATCTAGGTTGAACATCTTCCTGACCTACCTGTTTGCAAAATCCTTAAAGGAAAGTACTTTAAGGGGCAGTTAATTAAACACGTTTACTATTTGTCTCTATTAATGTAATCTACAGTTATAATTCCTTTTTGTGGCCTTAAGTCAGGAGCTTCGGTGCTCGCCAGGAAGAAGAGCTTTTATGAAGGTTGATGTGAAGGCTTGAACTAGAAGTGGAGCGATGGTAGAAACCGTGCGAGAGTTGTGTGGATGACAATATTTCCCGCATTGCCCGTGTGTGCCAGATAAATAGACCACGAATGGGTTGAGTTTGCCAGGTATCGCCATTATAGGATTTTCAACGGTCGCTGGCTGCGTCAGTACGATTCCAATGACATGAACCAAATCTTTCTTTGTGATGTTTTTCAACAAGGCAACAGGAAAGTATTAGAGGAACTACAAACCAATCAGTCCATTATTAGCAACGTTCCACATTATTTAAAACTTTTAAAAAATTGGTTCTTTGCAGAAGAAAATGATCATCAATAGTTCTTAGAATATAAAGAAATTTCAGTATGAGATGAAATTTATAATGGTTACAAGAACATGTATACATATGACAGCAAATGAGTCTTGAATGGAGATTGGAAGAAACAAACCAATATAAGAAATTTGGATGCAGAGCTTTAAGAAACTAAAGGGAAGGTTGCCATAAGTAGTCAGTTCACACTTTGCGCTAAATTTTGTTCAGGGTGACAATTTAATATATTATTATATGATGAGAGATGGAATGTTTGGTATAAATATACCAGATAGGACATTTACCATTAATATAAATTAAATTTAATTAATTATTTACGTTATTTGAAACATAATGACATTTTGACATGGTTTTGATTCTAAGCAGATTGCCAAATTTCACAAAATTTTGCCTTTTCTCATCTTACTTAACTCTCTATATTTATTTAATTTTTAAACATGGACATCTCAAATATTCCCAGAAATATTGGGCCATTTATTAATTTTTATCGCTATAATTAATTTTACACCCTTAAGGGGTTAGGGAGGATATTATTAGTTGGCAATGCAGCACAGCAAAGCCTAGCGGTTGCCATGTATATCTATTCGAGGATTTATTAAACATATGAGTAATTATATCGTAATTAACTTACGTTTGTCCGAAACATTTTGAAAAATGTCACATTAATAATTGGGGTAACTGTACATGTAGAGAATCAACATTCGCTTATGATTTGAACACCTGTAGGTAATCACTGCATGATACCAGTTTTTAAATTATTGTAGTGTAACTTAGTTTCCTCAAAAAGCACGAGAAAACTTAGGAGAAATCATCAAAAACGGAAGGCTACATGTTAGCAACAGCAGTAGGGAACATAATGGAAATGTATTAACGCAAACACTGGTGTTGGATATATTATTATTTCATCAACTATCTAAATAAGTCCACATGAGTTCTGCTATTTTGCATGGTGTTAAAATGGAAGTAAGCTTCCAAATACAATCCCGGCTAATTTGCATTTACACTTACTTAATCGACCAATCCACCACTCTGCTACATATTGCCAGCGACGTGAAAAGTCTCACATTCTCACCGAAACCATCGTTAAGATGCAGTGGAAGTGAAACGGAACCATTTTATCTTACCTTCTTTTATTAACTCCCTCTCCATTCCTATGCCAATCCTTGAGACCTTAGGACAACCCGTTTTCCCACTTCTCCCAAATACTGGGAAGAGTCTCCTAAACTACCGAACTAGAACACATTGAGCACCAGCCTACTCCATCCGCGTAGCACTCGGGAAGCGGGTAAACAACGCCCTACTTCAACGCGTCCCGCCTGACATCCACCCTCTTGAAACCACCGTAGATCACCAAACCAGAGACTCTCTGGCCAGCCTACGATCAGGACACCACCCCCACTACATGAATACAAAACTAGACTAGACACCCCCCCAACCCTAACTGCCCCACTGCAACCGGCAACTGACAGACATGACACCACCTCATCTGATCCTTACCTGCCATTCCTTCGCCCCCCTCGGAGCCTACTATCATGTCACCTTAATGTTGGCTCGAAAGGAAACTCCTCCACTCATCAAAACCTTGCCCCAGAGTCGTCTATCATGTATAGAAATTGTTACTAAAATAGTAAGCTTTTCTAGCCGTCTATCGGGGCGCTGATGCGTTCAATAAAATAGTCCAAAGGAACGATCTCTTCTCTTCTGGTGTTGAGAATAATAATGAAAGGAAAAAGCCAGGAATCAATATGGGAACCACATTTGACTCATCCACTACAACAACTAACAGCTTTCATCATTGGAGGGGGTAGCTGGGGCACTTATGTGTATATACTCATCCCTGATTCTATAAGTTTATATTCCTCTGTTCTCCTATTAGGTTACATTTACACATGAATATTACTCATTCAGTCTGTTTTTAAATAGATTAACCCACGTATTTTCCACTACTCGGTTTAGTAGGCTGTTCAATTTTGGAGTGATTTTATAGCGAAAAAATATTCTATCCTATGCACTGGTGATTCGCTCTATCATCCATATCGAATTATTACGAATAATTTATGTTGAATTTGTTTTTTTTTTAAGATTTTAAAACTTTGATCAGCTGGCCGCGTAAACGTCTACTCGAAAGTCTTTCTTCATTGGGTTTGTTCCTAAGTTCAGGTATATATTTAGTTGCCATGCATTGCACTCTTTCTAGCATTTAAACATCATTCTAAGGCTCTGAAAACATAATTAAACCGCATGCTCTAGATGTGGTCGAAATAATGATTTATATAAGGGTAAAATTATGTATCTAGACTAAAAAAGAAATTCCGGGCGATGTACCCTAGCATTCGATTCACTTTTTTTAGTGGCTCCCGACATTGCTTGGATAATTTGAAGTTCGCTGAAATTAGGCTCCCCCAAAAAGATATAATGTGGAAACACAAAGTCAAAACAATTGTCTTTATCGTATACCTTTTTATGAGAAGAGAAGAAAAGAGTAACGCTACAGTTAAAAAAAAGATGGTGATTATAAAACTGTTTAGTCACTCTGCCCAGGACAAAATGCTTCCATCTTTTCCACACTCGAACTTCTCAGCTCTAGTTATTCTCCATCTGGGGAGAGGTTTCTTTCGTATATCTCCACTTGCCTCATCTTCTGCACTGATTTAACATTTGATCCAGAATCTTCTTCAAGTTCACCTTTCTTACATATGATGTTAAATACTGCAATTTACCCTCTTGCATGCCTTCCTCCCTGACCCCATGCCATCCTCTCCAAATACTACGTTCGTACTCTGCCTCCGTAGTTTGTTTCTGATAGTTGTATACGCCAAATGGGAGATCTTGCTTTCTCGTTATTTGCTCATAGACTGTGGAATGATGTGCCTACTAATATATTTTAACTCCCTCCCTTGGTGCATTTAAGCATACCTTGAAGACTCTTCCCTCAATCCTTTGGATAGACACCGCTTGGCTGGAGGCATATAACCTTTAATAGCGCCGTACAAAAATAAATCCCTATTACAATTATGTTTTTTTATCCCAACTGTAAAACGGAATAATTATAGTGAATATCATATTTTCCTTTGTTTTAATGTACACAATTTACCTACATATGAGTGGTGTTCGTTATATATTTTACTAAATGGAAAGTTATTTTTTCAGGTGGCATTTTTGGTCGGAAGTAGAATAATGAAAATATGGTTTTGCCTCATTCAACTTTCCTGAGGCAACCCTCAATTTTTCCCATTTACGTCCATTTCGTTAAGCAAAAAAAAAAATGTCCTCCATATTTTATTATAAAAATATTTTGCAAAAAAGATGTATATTGTACCCGGTATTTAATAGTTCTTCCCTACTAGCGAATATTATTTTGGTAATTGCAACAGGATAAAAGATTAATTCGGAATAGGAGTATTAATGAAGTGATCAAAATTAGGAATTTAGAATGAGCGCTTCATCACATCCTAGTGAATACAGTTCAATCGCAATTAGCCCAATTTTGTCAAGGATTTATGATTGCTAATTAGTTTAACGCCTCAGTATGGAGGAATCTGACCTGCTTCATAACATCGTCCTTCCTCAAGGTTTAGGGATGAGTATTTCATTGATGTCGATGCCAGATGAGTTGTAAAAGCATTTTATAATAATGATTATGATTAATATAAGAAAAGAGAGAAGTATATAGGCCTCTTCAGTATATAAGCCTCTACAGAGCGTCTGTGTACCAAATAAGCAAAGGGTTGAGAGAATAGTGGATGTTCAATGTCCAATTGAAATAACCTGAGATGGAGTGGAAAGTATAGCATCAGAGAGAGAAATCCATAGTCAAGAAGGTAGATTGCTTGAAATTTTGTAATACAATGATGATGATTATTCACAGGGTTCTCACGGAGGAACTATTGTTAATTTTAGGGTTGTGATCCTATTCGAACTACTTTGAACGAGTACCTCCCGGAAGGTCCTCACATGTATGGGTTGATTGGTGTTTTATAAAGTTTAAAAAAATTAAGTTTCAGGTGCCTATTAAGCAAGTTTATTGAGCCTCTTTAATGTTAATCGTTGTTGGAGAGAAAAGATAAGTTATTTTATAGGCTTATTATGTTAAATTAACCTTTATTATAATATTTTATGAGAGTGTGAGTTCCTATGTCCAGCAATATAGATCTTGAAGGAGTTCTAAATTGGTCAAATGGGTATGAACTTTACCCCTTCTAAGTTATAAATCATGATTATTAAAGAGTCCCACTCCTGATCATTTTATTGATACAGTTGCCTTAGATATTAGTGAATCTTTTAAGTTTGTGGTTTTATTTGACCATAAACTAACTTGTCGGACGCACATCTTTCATTTTATTTCTGCTACCACACACAAGAGTGGAATTGTGCGAAAATGCCTTAACAAATTTAACGATGTCTATTTTGAAGAATATTAATTCATTTATTCATCCATGGATAGGATATTGGTCTTACACTTTGCCATCTGGAGCAGATGGTCCTTCGATAAGAATCTATCACGTTTTAATATTTTAAGTCCAAAGATCCAAAACGGAAATATTCCGCTAATGGAAGCTATTACTATAGTGGACCGTTGATGATCGCTATATAATTAATTGCAATATATATATTATATATATAGAGAGAGAGAGAGAGAGAAAGAGAGAAAGAGAGAGAGAGAGAGAGAGAAAGAGAGAGAGAAAAAGAGAGAGAGAGAGACATGGCCAAAAGTTTTGAGACTACTATATTTTTTCTTGTTTTGTTTTAGTACGCTTGTATCATAATTTCAAAATGATATTCACCAATTTAGAATCCAAGCCCATTTTATTAATAAATACAGTGAATAGAAGCGCGCAGTCAATATTCACAATGATGCTTCAATTCGTTTTGGCATGAGGGAAACGAAATTTTGTGACATTATCTGGATTGATATTGCTCCATTTTGTTCAATAGGTACCCTTAACTGCTTTCAATTTGACGGTCTTTGTTTATCAACTGCCAGTTTGATTATCGCCTCAAATTCTCTATTTGGTTCAAATCTGGCGAATTCCCGGGCCATGGTCCCAAAATTTCGATAATATTGGGTGCGTCAGTATTTTGAGGACATCTCTTAAAAAATAGCTCTAACTTTTTATAACCATTTAAAAAAAAAAAAATATTTTAAATTAATAATGAATGACATTATATTGACGAAACAAATGAAAATGTATATGTAATCATTGCCATAAAAGCTCAACATAATGATGCAGAGTTTGCTTGCTTCCGAATGTAGCCTGATCCTTCCTTGCCAAAGTTAGAAAAGACTTGGAAGCTGCAGATAGGGATTAATATTAGCAGCAAAACTCAAAACACATGCAAAGGATTCCAATACCATAAGAACCTAAGAATTTTCAGATAGTAAAGGAAAACTTTCAAGCAAAACCCGAAAAGTCGATCACAGCCTGTGCAAATGAATTTAAGGTTTCAGAATGCACTATCAGAAGAGTTGTGCATGAAGATATTCGTTACAAGTCGTATGTGATGGAAGAGGTCAGTTCATATCAGATAAGATGAAAGAAGATAATTTGATCCATGATCTACATTTTGAAATATCAATAAGACGGAATACTTTGTTTTTTCTCTAATGAAAAAAAAACCCTTCGACCAGGACCAAAAGGTAAACCCAAGGAATGATAGATTGTTATGCAGAGTGGTGACCAAGGTTCCAACTCTAATGAATACTAAGTTTAAAGTAACTGTGATGATTCTGGGATTCGTTAGCGACGATGTAGATGCCAAGCCCGCTCACAATTTTTACAGGTCTTAAGAGTCAATACTGTGCCATACACAGAAGATTTGGAAAAGGTTGTGAGGCCTTAGTTAGATCAAATATCCAAAGGAAGACTTTACATCTTAAAACAAGACTCATCACCATTCCATAAGGCTAGAACAAACCAAGCTTGGATGCGTGCCAATTTCCACGATCATGTTCCTCCAGCCACATTTCCTGCTAGTTCACCCGACCTATCCACTGGACTCTTACCTATGTGCCGTCGTCAAGAGAGAGGTCAATCAACAGCCCTATAACACATTCAATCTTTTAAGTCTGCTATGATAAAGAGTGTTCGAAATTGATATAGATCATCTGTTTGGCCATGTCAACACTTCAGACCCCAAATTGAATTAGTTATTGAGGCTAATGCTGGATTGATTAAATACTCGTGTTTTAAGGATTCTCTAGCTTATTGGTACCAACTTTCATTTATATACAGCTGTTTTCTGATGTGCTGTGCATATTTTTATACATTTCTACAAATGAACTCAAAATACTGATCCACCGTCTACATATATTCAGCAAAGAACTTAGTTATCGATTTTGCTTTGTGACATGGTGCGCCATCTTGGTGAAAAAAGACAGTTATCAGCCCCAGATTGATCCTGAACTGTTAGGTAAAGGTACTGACGAAGCACGTTTTGGTTCAATTTTGAGTTCATAGCAGTTGTCTTTGACAAATTTGTTAGTGCTCTAGTTCCAATAAATGAGAAGCAGTCCCAGATATGGAGAATGTCCAGATGCTTCACCGTGGGGACGATACAGGACTCGTGAAAGCGCTCTGCTTGTCGCCTACTAGTTCATTAAATAAGAAGCAGTTTCAGACATGGAGAATGTCCGGATGCTTCACCATGGACACGATATAGGACTCATGAGAGCGCTCCACTTTTCGCCTAATAACGAAAGAACCTCCAGAAGCTCTAATAAAGCGGAATTGAAATTCAGTACAGAATTCAATTTTCCCAAGTTATCAAAAGACCATTCTTTCTATTTTCTACAGAACTGGAACAGAACCTTAGGGTTCTTCTTGGTGAGATAAGGCTTTTTCGCAGCATTTTTCAACTTGAGACCTTTGACGAAATGTTTTCCCTTCATTGTAAGCGCTGAAGCGTTCACACCTGCTTCTCTCTAATCATGAGCAAGCTAAATTCCAATTAATTAAGTGGAATATGTCCAAAAATAACTATTTGATTAATTGTAATTCAGCAAAATTTATTTTTCGCTCAGATGACTCAATTAAAAGAAACCTTGTTGAATGTTCATGTATAAGCCAATTTAATACTTTACCTTTACTCTTGGCCTTTTAAAGTTGATGTTGTTATGAATAAACTCATTCTTAAAGAAATTAGCTTTGGCCTCTATTCCTTTTTCTTTTCTTTTTTTTTGCAATTTTTCATTTTTATGGGAAGCGATGTATCAATTTAATTATTGCATTGATTTTGTATTAACATTATTTTACATCTCTTCATCTCTCCTTGTCCCTCTCCCATTCGTTCCAAATTATTCTCGTGTCTCTCCTAATCTCTCTCTTTAGACTAGCGTTTTATCTGTTAATCATTTTAACTATTTTAGCTCTGTTCTTGACTCGCGGTTTGACCTTCCTACCTGTTATAGCTAAATCTCAATGTGAATTTTACCCCTCTCCTACTTCCTCATTGGTGATTTCTTGTCTTAGAGGCGGTCCTTTATCTTTAACTAGCCTCTATATACCCTTATTATATTATTTTTTCTTGTAGTTATCCTTGAGAATGAACTGAGGAAAGTTCGAAAGTACTTGGAAGCACCTTTTTCATTTTTCCTGCAGGCATTGCATTCATATATACATATTACAGAGAAATCAATATCCCACCCTAAAAACTGAAGCCCTGTTCTTTCACCACAACGTCCTCTGTCCCCTCGCCTCGAGGACCACCCGAAAGGCCCTCGCACAACTACGACATGCACTTATCATCAGATTTCGGGTCTGGTGAGCCTAACATTGGTTAAACCAGCAATATTTCCCCTAAGAGTCGGGATTTAATTTCAATGCATAGACGAAATTAGAGGAGCGTCGACCAAAATCCAGAAGATGCCTTTTGGGATAAGTGAAAGACGCTTGGAGAAGCGGCGTTAGAGGAGGAGGCTTAATTCCTAAGACCTCATCCTCCCTCTCCTTCCCCTACCCCCAGTGGGGTGGTGAAGTATATAGGTGGATAACTGTAGAAGAACGAGGAAGATCGAGTTAGCGATCGAGAAGACTAGGTCGGGCTAGAGTGCCCAGCAACCCAACGAAAGGGACACAGAAGAAGCTCATGCTGAGCCAGTTCCTGGTGGTCACACCTAAATTTAGTTTAGCTTGTATTGAGAAACAAGCTCAATGATCTCTCGTCAGAGGAACCCCCTATCCTGGTTTACAACAAAACCCAGAGATAGTCCTCGCCATTGAGGAATACCCCAAAGTCAACTCCCTCAAGCACTCCTCATTCTTCAAAGGATTCACTCGTCTGCTCATCGCTCGTCAGTGCGAATCTTTCCAAGATTAACCAGAATATTGGAAGAAGCTTACATTCCCGGTCCCATTGTTGCAATCATCTTACCAAGACAACGTGTTTAGCGCATCCGTCACCCGCACCGAAATCACCTGCGGCTTCAAGCCGGTCCCCGATCCAGCCAAACAGCTGGAGTGTCTGTGAATACGTCCACGCGCCTGGCCGCAAAAAACATTCTTGCGTCTACATAAAAATTGAGGCCAAGGTCAGTCTCTAACCAGATTCCAGTGCGGTTGTTTTAAAGGTAAATAAATTCCATTATTTTTTTGAAGGTCAATTAGCGTACAATATTAAAGTGGGTAAACCAATACTTTATATTCATTTGTTTAATTTTGTAAGTCTCACTTAAACTCGTTTAATTCATAGCTGTATAGTTTGTTTTGTTAGATTTAAATTTTTTTAGGTTGTAATTAAAAATCTATTTTTAAGAAGTATTTAATTCAATCCTCAAAACGCTGAGCATGGCACTAAAAATCCTTAAAGAGTAAAAAAACGTAATAAAATAAAATATAGCACTCTTAGAGAAAACGTAATCAAGGAGTTTTTGAAGTACGTAACAAACCTATACGTACTCGTACGTACCCCACCACTTAGCCCTTTCACTACCAATATATATATATATATGGGTGGGTTGGACAAAATACTCGGACGAGTAGAAATTTAACACCAATATGGATATTACGAATATCCATCCAAATTTCATTGTGATTGTTTGTTTTTTGATTGTAGATACATACTTTTATTTAGCAAATTTAATGATTATTTGTATTTCTTTTTCAGATAATGGTATAGATGCTAAGATGCGTAAACTCACTGAGTTTGAAAAAGGGCAAATTTTTGAAGCTCGAATTGCAGGAGCTTCCATCACCAGAACAGCTAAACTCCTTGGTTTTTCGGGAGCTACAATATCAAGGGCCATGACAGAATTCAAGAAGCAGGGCAAAACCTCCTGCAGGAAAGTAATTCCGGCAGGACTTCGAAGCTCGCTGAAAGAGACCGACGAGTGTTTAAACGCATTGTGATGGAAAAATCCGCGGACAACTGCCCCTAAAGTGACTGCAGAGTTGCATCAACATCTCTCTAGTCCAGTTTCAACCAAAGCTGTTCACCGTGAGCTTAATACAGCCGGATATCATGGAAGAGCCGCCATCAATAAATCTCTGCTTGCTAATCAAAACATTCAGAAAAGGCTGAACTAGTGTAGAGATCACAAGGGTTGGACGATAGACCAATGGAAGCAAGTAATATTCTCCGACGAGTCCAGTTTTTCTCTTTTTCCTACTGCAGGGTGAGTTAATATATGCAGGCAGCCCGGGGAAACTTTTAATTCTGACTGCCTTCTTCCTATAGTGAAGCACGGAGGAAGGTCAGTGATGGTTTGGGTAACCATATCTTGAAATTCCCTTTGTCCAATCGATGCCCTGCATGGTAGGATAAACAGCAACGAATATCTGAATATTTTGGAAAATCAAGTCCATCCCATGGTCCAGAAATTATTCCCTGGTGGTGAGTGCTTTTTCCAAGATGATAATGCGCCAATACATACCGCTAATGTGGTTAAGAATTTGTATGAAGAGCATAGGAGTGAGCTACAACACATGGAGTGGCCCCCACAATCTCCAGATCTTAAGATTATTGATCATTTGCTGTGCGTCTTGGAGGACAAGTTAGAATTCTTTACCCTCCACCGTCCTGTCTGAAACAGCTGGAGCAGGTGTTGAGAGAAAAATGGCTCAAGATTCCTCTCATCGAAGTCATAAAGCTGTATGAATCAATTTAACACGTGTTCCAATTAGTTTGTCCAACCGTTTTATAAATAAATATATATATATATATATATATATATATATATATATATATATATATATATATAAAAAGGGTCTTTCAACAAGGACGCTCGAGGTTTGTCAAGCGATAGTGGCTATGTTGTTAAAGCGACATCTGGCAACTTCACTGTCAACTCTTCAGTAGTACTTGGCAAGTCATAATGGAAAGTTTATAGCGTTGAACATCGTTGCAAATCATCAAATATTATTATCCAAATAAGTGCTCCGTTCGACAAACGTTCCGCGCATTAAGAGATTTCTATCCTCGCCACAATAGTCCTGTCCGAGTCCACTGTTCGACGATTGGTGGCCAAATTCGAGGCAAAAGGATCGATCAACAATCAGCCAACACCCGTTCGTTGCCTAAACGCAAGGTCTACTAAAAATATCGCGGCCGTAAATGAGAGTGTGAGGGAAAATCCGAGGCAGTCAATTTCTCGTCGTTCACAAGAACTTGGCCTTTCTGCCACTTCAGTTTGGCGAATTATGCGTAGGGACTTGGGTCTTCACCCGTACAAAATCCAACTTACCCAGGAACTTAAGGTAAACGACCATAGACAACGCCGTGTGTTTGCTGATGAGGCTCTGGAGCAGTTTAAAATGGCCCCAAATTTCCTTCCAAAAGTCATCTTCAGTGACGAGGCCCATTTTTGGATGAATGGATTTGTGAACAAGCAAAATTGTCGGATTTGGGACGAAAACAATCCACATAGGATACACCAGCACCAATTGCATCCCAAAAAAGTCACTGTTTGAGGCGGATTTTCATCTAACGGAATCATCAGGCCGTATTTTTTTGAGAACGAAGATGGGATTGCCATAACCGTAAACGGCGTGCCACACTGCGCACGCCACGATAGACATTTTGCACCAGGATTTCAGGGCAGGGTCATCTCGTGCGGCGGTGACGTCAACTGGCCACCGAGATCATGCGATTTAAAGCCATTAGACTACTTTCTTTAGGGCTACCCTAAATCGCAACTCTAAGCGAATAATCCGCAAACAGTTGACGTCCTCAAAGTCAACTTAACGAACACCATCCAGCAAATTCAGCCAGATTTATGCGACAAAGTCATCAAAAATTGGGTCTCCCGAATATGTTCCTACCAAGCGAAGCCGCGGCGGACATTTGAACGATGTCATATTTCACACTTAATGCCATAAAATAGACTTTCAAATTTAAAATAAATTGAGTGCATATATCACACACAACTTGTTTTATTTACATTTAAAAATTAAGCGACCTTATTGAAAGATCCTTTATATATGCAAATTTTGTTGAAGCCTCTTGTGTATTTTGCCTTAATTCATTTCCTTTCGCAACTTTCTCTTCTTCTAACTATCTTTTTTATTCCATCTTGTAGATAGTGGATCATTTGTCCGTAGGAGACATTATAGGATGGTGGTACACGTTTATTATAATAATGTCGATGGTCTGAGCGATAGGCACGCTCATAAACAGGCTTTCTACGTCAAGGGATGATATTAGTCCTGACGGTCTTGTAGCGTGAAGTATCTCGATGAATTCCTCCGTGGATTTTATGCTATTTTTAAAGGGATGTATGGTTTTATTAATGCATTTAGGGTTTGAACTGCCACCTACAAGCCAAATTCAATCCAATTTAAAAAAGGTCGAACTAGAATCCCTGTTCCAATCTATGTTGAAGCTACAAGATCAAGCCATCATTGAAATTAACTTCAACCTAAAAGACCAACTACGTGCAGAAGCCACCAAACGAAAATGCTTTACTGGCAGCAAACTTATAACATAACACCAGAGATACGTATGGCCATCAGCTCTCTAAAATACAACAAAGAAATAGGCATAAGAAAAGCTGACAAATCCAATATATATGTCATTCTAAACAAAGAAGAATATAACAACAAATTGAATACCATCTTAAATAACACTACTAAATTTAAACGCATGAAAAAAGATCCAACAGATGACTTAAAAAAGAAAATAAATGGACAAATAACTAAAGCTAATGCAATCATCCTCGATGATTACACCCTAGGATATCTGTATGGCAATGTAAAAATTCATAAGCCGCACAACCCATTGAGGCCCATGATGTCTCAAGTCACGACTCTTACGTACTGTTTAGCTAAAACCCTAAATGCATTAATAAAACCGTACATCCCTTCGAAATATAGCATAAAATCCACGGATAAATTCATCAACATACTACACGCTACAAGACCTTCAGGACTAATATCATCCTTTGGCGTAGAAAGCCTGTTTACGAACGTGCCTATCGCTGAGACCAGTGACATTATTATAAAAAAAAACGTGTACCACCGACCTAGAATGTCTCCTCCAAATCTTAACCAAAACATCTTAAGGAGCATGTTACTTACATGCACATCAAAGGCGCCGTTCAGGACACCAAACGGTAATCTATACACGCAAGTAGATGGGGTGGCTATTGGGTCACCCTTAGGGCTGACCTTCGCCAACTATTACATGGGTCAACTTGAGGAGAGATTATTGGATATCATGGAAAATAAGCTACACACATATTACTGATACGTAGATGACATCTACATCAACGTCCAAAACGAAGAACATCTGGTAAACATCTAGCAGCATTTTGAGGAGAACGTGCTAAAATTCACTTATCAATTGAGCACGGGCAATAAACTCTCTTTCTTGGACGTTGAGGTTCATAACATCTTGGGACTACATCACTAAAGTACATAGGAAAAGTACGGACATGAAAAAATGCCTCAATGCGGAGAGTGAATACCCTGAAAGGTTTAAAATATGCGTAATCGGCTCATACATCCGCCGAACTTATAAATACTGCTCTACGTGAAAACTTTTCCACCAAGAGATTGCACGAGTAAAACAAATACTCGTGAATAATGGTTTCTCAAACAGCATGATTGACAAACAACTCCAATCATTTTTAAATAACCATTACAAACATGTGGATAAAACTGAAAGTAATCATAGAGAAGTCAACAACATCAAAGTGCATTACAGAAACTAAATGTACACGGCCTATAAAATACATAAAAAAACATCAAGGAGATTATTAACCGTAACATTAAGGTTAAAAATCAAGCATATAAAATCCAACTCATCATTTATTATAAAACAACAAAAGCCAGCAATCTCCTAATGAAAAACAACACCTGCCTAAATTCCTCGAATCTCAAGTCAACCAACATAGTTTACGAGTTCATCTGCCCCGATAAAGACTGTAAGCTTTATAATAACTCCAAATATATTGGCATGACAACCACTACACTTTCGAGACGTTTGACCATGCATCTACAAAGCGGAGGGCCTAAGACTCATATGGAGAGTACCCATAATATTAACCTAACGAAAGATATGCTTGTTGATAACACCATTATTAAAAGCAAAGAGGTCAATAAAGCGAGGCTGAACATCTTAGAAGCCATATTAATAAATGAAGATAAGCCAGCCATCAACAGTCAAGCGACAAGCTGGAATTGCACATTAAAACTATTTTAAAATTCCACTCACATGAGTGGCCCATTTCCTCTAACGTTACGTTTAACCAAGGCGGAATAAATACCCCTTAAAAATCGTTTTCTTCCACTCTGTCAGATCCTCACTCCACTCATTACATCGGTAAAGGAGGCAAGAACATTTCAAAATGCTCCAAAGATGATTGAATGAGATCGAAAGCTTAGCAATTTAGTTTGGTTTTTACCAAACACATTCCTTTTAAAAAAGAGATGAGTACTTGTCCAAGTGATCTACCATCTAAAGATGGAATAAAAAAGATAGGGAAGAAGAAGAGAAAGTTGCCAAAGGAAATTAATTAAGGCAAAATACACAATGGTCTTCAAAAAAATTTGCATTCAGGAAAGACTGCTACCCAACTACACTAATATATATATATCTATATATATGGACGTAACTTCAGACGAACTATATATAGCATAGCCTGGCGAAAGAACAGAAGAGTTTCGTAATATTTTTTGCAAATGTTTCAGGATGACATCAAATCCCATCATCAGTGCTAAAGAATCAATAAAAAAAAATAATATCTACATATTGAAATATCTATATCCTGAAACATCATGCTTAACTTTGAAACGAATTAAATTCAATGGAAATGCAGAAAATAAAACTAACGAGGGAAGGGATATGAACTAGAAACAAAATCGACAATGATATTATACAAAAGAATTTTAACTTTTTTATTAATATATTAACATACTTTTTAATGTGCGATATATTGGGTTGAGGAATAAGTTCTTGTGGTTTTATCAAATTTATTCATTATCATTAACAATTTTAGAAAAACTTTATTTTTAATTGATAACAATATGCAATTTAATCAATAATGTATTCTCTGTTGTTATTTACGACTTCTTCCCAACGTTTAACTAGTTTTTCGATGCCTCTGCAATAAAACCTCTGGATTTTTGTACAGCCAATTCTCTAGTCGAGTGACGAGGATTTTCATGAAGAAGGTCGTTCAATCGATCTTCATCCAACTTAATGGGGCGACTAGAACGTTCTTCGTCATTAAGATTAAAATGACCGTTTTAGAAACGTGAAACCCACCATTGAGCTGTCCTTTCTGATAAAGCATTTTCTCCGTACACATCTCAACTATCGCGACGAGCTTTGGCTGCGTTTGCATTGTACCTGTCTCAATTGAAAATGAATAACAACAAGTGTCGAAAATGCACCTTTCTTTCAACTTGACATTCCATTTTGAGGGTACAGAACAAAAATTAAATTAACCAAACTTTTCAAAATAAACCGCAATGAATTATTATTTAACTTCAAGACGTAGCCTAAGCAAAAGCCTAATAGTCTACGCTGTTAAGAGACGTAGCCTAACCTTTGCAAATTTTGCTCTCATTTTTTATTATTGTTTCTTAATATGTGCACAAATCACGTCAACAAAACTTAATTCAACACAACATTAAAAAAAACTTATTCCTCAACCTAATATTTAATGGAGTATATAAGGAATTATTAGTCAAAGAGGGTTGAAGTTTTTAATGTAAAGCGACTCTAGCAGGTAAAGGCCTAAGAAGTTACTTACCACATCAACTATCTTGAAGTTCTCGAGTGTGACCCTAGAACAACATTGCGAGAGATGGTTTGAATCAGGGATGGGTCAGGTTTCAAATTATTCAAACAGTACCTGCAAAACACCAACCTCTATAAATCTACCCAACTTATATTTCTTAATAACGAACTTCGTTTCAAGCGCAAAGATTAATCTATTGTTAACAAATCCATTTCAATTGCTTCTAATGAACTTCGCTCAAACCTATAACTAATTGATTTTGCTGTCTCGTTGTATGATAAATCTGTAGCGGAATTTTCCTCTAAAGTTAAAGAGACTCATACAGGTAAACTACAGAACCTTAATATCTATACCCACTTGAACTGTGTAACCCAGATAAAGTCATATTCACTTATTCCTCGAGAATTTATCTAAGCGTTAAAATTCCTATAGAAAGACTCACTTTAGAGGATGCATCTTTGAATGTGATATAATCTCGTTAAAATTCGTGTTTCTCTATCGATCTTTTGTATAATATAATTGCGATTTAAGATTTTTTTTAACGATATTTATGTTCCCAAACAACCATACAATATCTTTCATAAAAATATTTTTATTATTTGTACCCAAAATGGGGGAGATAAAATATTAAATAAATATTTATCCATGGTAACCTTTCAAATATTTTTTATTGACAAAGAGAAGATTGTTTGTTATTTTTTCTGAAGGAGAGGAAAATTAGTGCTCAATGGGGGACTGCTCCTTCTCAATCTGCAGCCCTAAGTTGTGGAATGCTCTTCCTGCTGAAATCAGGTCTTCTCCCTCTCTTACCACATTTAAGCGTCTCCTGAAAACGCATCTTTTCAGAATTGCCTTCTCCCCCCTCCTGAATTTCCATTGAATTTCCCTTCTCATCTCAGCACAACGTGCGCTCTGGGAAGGCCTCAGGCCTTGAAGAGCGCATTACAAAAGACTTATTATTATTATTATTAATATGATTATGTAAATATGCTACGTTGTGCGCTTGGCTATACAGGTAGCATTGCGCGTCATTTTGAGACTTTTTTGTTCAAACATGGCCAAGCCAACGTACGAGTATATGAAATCACCTAAGAAAAAACTAAAATTTGTCACTATCTTTCATTCGTGTCCTGGAACATCAAAAAGCGGTTAAGTTACAATAATCTACCAATGATTTTTTGCACATTTGATTCAGGTCATGTAAGCAATCCTTTTAATATCGTTTTACATGCTTTTAACAAATCTCAAAATTATTACATACATCTTACTTGTACAGTGTTTATTTAAATTTCGATATACTTTAAATTCTTTGCAAATAGTTTATTTAGCCATTATCATTAGTTTTGGGACTTGACTCTATAGGATTGAAAACTACCCATTTTTTACCTTTTAAGTAGAGAAAGAAGATAAATTGTCTCAAAGAATATGGTAAAAAAGCTAAATCTTAGAAAAATCAGGTTGAAAACTGATCTCATTTATTCAATATCAACAACGTTTCGGGATACTCTGGTACCAATTTGTCTGCCTAAAAATAACTATAATTATTCAATGTTAACAAAATATTGTATGGGGTATTATTGGATTGGACTGAAAGGGTAAAAAAAATAAATTTAAACGCACCAAGATTTGTTAATAACGATAGAAAATAATAATTTTGGAATAAGAACATTAACAGGATAACGAAAAAAACCTGTAATTTCGAATAACAACAAAAAAGACCTACAAATAAAACAAGCAAACTTGAATTTGATGTTTTAGAATAATATTACTATGGAGTAATATGGAGTATATTGAATTTGGTTCGTCGTTGTGTGAAGCACTAAGAGATGGAAACTGCTGGAATCTGATTTAGAAGAGGTGCGTAAAAATTTATGTGTTCAGATTCATTTGCACAAATCGTATTGAATGGTTCGCAAAAAAATACTATTCTAGTCACACAACCAAACTTGTCTTTAACACTTAATTACATAGTCCTGGAACAGTTGGTTAGGCAAACACGCTAGTTAAATTGATATTATTTATTAATGAAGTCAGGTTGGAATTTTCTTGTTGCCTCAAATCAGGCGGCTTGCAACTTGCGAAGATAGAGAGCTTTTGGGGGGGTTGATGTGAAGGCTTGCACTTGATGTTGAACTAGGGTGACAGCGAGTGCGTTGTGAGTATCACAATCTTGTGCCTGTCCCCTGCGTGGAAGAATAAGTAGGCCCAAATGGCCTAAAGTTGCCAGGTGTCGCCATTATGGGGCTACCAGCGGTCGATGGCTGCTCCAGTCATTGATTTCGAGATTTTTCTTACAATTCCAATGATATGAGAGCAAATCGTACTTGTCCTATCTTTTACTGGAGTGAAACAGGGACAATTGTTGATGTATACAACATTAGTTCACATTGTTGGATATAGAGAGCGTTCTGCAGTACAGATATTGCTTATTTTTAGTCTGTTAATTTATTGTAATATAAATTTAAATGTATCTTACCATAAAAAATTGAAGATCAAACTCCTGGAATTTACAAATTTCAGGTTATTTTACAAAAAAGTGCATTGAGTTAATTGATTTAAAAAATATGTGAGCAGAAACTAAAATAATCCATACATTGGCCAGAGAATGTGTGTGAGGTGCATATATTGTCATATACAATCATTACTCTATCCGAATTAATAGAATAAATAATAATGTAAAAATTGAGTAAATTCAGAGGAAATAAATTGATAACACTTCATAGAAATCAACCATAAAGTGGCTTTTGAAAATTGTTTCAAGTGAGCTTCTCATTGCTCGAGTTGCAATTCTATTGAGGTTAAAAGGGCTTCGAACGCGGCCCATTTTAATAACACTGGAAAAGGAATACAGTCCCTAATAATACTTCAAGAAATATAAGGATAAAGGTTCTTCGTGAAAAGATATTAGTATGGAGATAAGTGACATCAAATCTATTCATATATGCTCTATGATTTCATCTAAGAATTACTTTGAAAGTTATAATAATTTTTTCGAGAAATTTAAACATAAAAAATCAGAAGATGAGCTCAAAAGATTGAGCTTTATTAAATATATATATATTTTTTAAATAGCACCTTCCCCCATCCAAAAAAAACACACGGATCTTTACAAAGTTGCCTACTGAAACTAGTTCTGCAAAAATGTTTATAAATAACGATTTAAAGATAGCAAATAATTAAAATGTACCACTTGGAAATACGTAACTTAAAAATAAATATTACCTTCAAATCAACTAATAAATATACTGTAACCGGCAAAGTTTGTCAAGTAGCAACCATAGGTGAAGTTAATAATCTTCAATACAATGTGTACAAACAAATACAGCCCCTAATCCTACTTCAAGAAATAAAAAAAATTCATTATTCCAGAAATAAAAAAGATTAATAGATTCCTTCCTCATAAAAAAAACAGTAGAAACCTGATTGGGGCCAAGGAAACTTCTACAGAAACATGCAAGGAAGTAAAGAAAGACGCAGGTTTTTAATAAAATAACTTTATTTGTAAATTAAAATATAAAATACAATTTGACGAATGAAAGCACATTATTAATTCTTAGTGACTTCCCTCTAGCAGATTTTACAGCTTCAACTCATTTAGGTCTAAATGAGTTCTGATATTAAAATTTCTAGTAATTCCTATGCTATTTAGCAATTTTAATCAAGTTATTTTTTTCTTGTTCCGTAAAGTCTTTTCTAGTTTTTGTCTAGTTTTCCACACACATGTTTAATATGGTTCATATCAGGGGACTGATTCGGTCAAAGAAGTCGGTTAATGCATATTCGTACTACCACTGCAATAGGACAAAGAAACGCATTTTCTATGAATAAACAACTTTAATTTTTAAGCTGACCAATTGGAAACACTAGTAAAAAACCTTCTTCAGGAATGGAAATGTATTTTCCGAGTTGATATTGCTAACGCACTCAATCAAAGTCCTGAAGGGGTAATTTCCAAACCCAAAACCTTCCACTGCCCAAATTCCAAATTTTTGTCACTCATTTCTTCAGCTCATTCATTTCTATTATTAATATGGGTCATAGTTAAAAAAAAAATTCTCATGGCTGTACGTCCATAATATCCTAGAGAGGGTACTTACAGCCTTGGCCAAAAGTATTAGGCCAAACCCCAGTGTTTCTGGTTTCTGTTATCTCAATGTTAATGAAACTTGTGGACATGGTGGTTTACGGTATATTTCACAATATAAATTAGTTTAATATTTGGTTGACCTTCCTTTAGCTCTAATTACCGCTTTTATACGGTTAGGCATAGAATCAACTAGTTTTTTGCAGGTGCTAGGCGCAATCTTACTTCATTCTTCTCTAAGTTTTTGGTACAAATGCTCTTTATTTTTAATTGTTATGTTTTTGGTAGCTTTACCAAGAGTTCCCCATAGGTGTTCGATTGGATTTAGATCGGGGCTTTGAGCTGGCCAGTCCATGGGAACGATACCCTGTGTCTCAAACCATTAGCTGCATGACATGGAGCGTTGTCTTGTTGAAAGATAACACTGTTTTTCGGCACTCCTGGATGCAATTTAGCAATTGATTGCTCTTAAACATCCGAAAACATGGAAACATAGGTAGCTGAATTCATCCTTCCCTGAAATAAAAACATTTCTCTGGGTCCTGTGGCAGCCATGCAGGCCCACAACATGATAGAACCACACCCATGTTTTACGGTTGATACCAGACATTTAGCCTAAAATGCCTTCCCAACTCTGAGACGCACGAAAGTTGAACCAGATGTGCCGAAAGCCTGAGTAAAAAACATGAACGATAATATTATCCTTATGTTGGATATTTCTTATATATTTTGGTAAAAAAACACAGATATTTTGAGTTTATATGTTGATTGAATTCTTGTACTATCTTACCTCATAGTTACTTTCATCAGACCATATGACTTTCGACCATTGCTCACTGGTCCAATTTGAGTGGTTTTTGGCCCACTGAATACATTTATTCATATTCGCTTCAAAAATCCATGGCCTCTTCCTGGCTTTACAGCCTTTCAGACTGTACTCTACAAGCCTTCTTCTAACAGTTCTGGTTGATATTTGTGATGTACCTGCCTCGTTGAAGTCCGCACAATGCTCTGACGATGTTTTTCTCCTGCTTCTGAGCGACTGACGGATGATGGATCTGTCATTACGAGGTGTTATAACCTTTTTTTCTACATGTTCTTTGCATTGTCTTAACATCTTTTTTCTCTCTGGAGCGCTTGAGAGTCGTTTGCATCGCACATCGAGAACATTTCAGCTTTTGAGCAATTTGCTTTTGAGACATTCCATCTTTATGATGAGCTACGATTTGACCTCGCTCACACTCACTCAACTTCCTTGTTTTAGGCATTTTACTGTTTATTAACTGTAACTACAACGTATTTTAGCATAAAACACTGGAATAATCATGGGAAAATAAGTTAATTGTGGACGTTGGTTTTACACAAAATTGGTTACATAAGTACAGTACAGTATAAAAGCGGTAGTTCAAGCTAAAGGAGGGTCAACCAGATATTAAACTAATGTATATTGTGTAATATACCATAAACCACCATGCACACGTGTTTCATTAACATTGAGATAGCAGAACCCAGAAACACTAGGGTGGCCTAATACTTTTGGCCAAGGCTGTATTTACCAGGTCGTGACTCTAGTGATGTTTTTGCCTTAAGTTTAAATTGAGGTCTACTTCTGTTTCCGGAATAAATGGGTATTTTTAGATTCCTAGCAACTTTTCTTAGTTTTTTTTTAAATAAGGCACCCATTTGGCCACTTTTCTTAGGGAAAGTTAACCCTGAGGCTGACCAATAATCACACCTCGTTGAAAATTTGAAATTTCCTTGGCATTTTGCTTTATAGGCATGCTTAATAATTACAACGAGATGGAAATAAATACTCGTCTTAATAGTAGCAAAAAATCGGAATAAAAACATTTTATCATAAAATTGTGTATGTCTATTTACTATTTGCATGTGTCTCTACATTGACTCTCTTACCAATAATAGCCTCATGCTTAGTTATAATGTTTAAAAGTACCCAACTTCTTACACCTTATAATTTTGGGGCAATTCATTGTCAGCTTGAACAAAGAATAAATAGAGGAAAAAGCGGAGTTGAACTATTTATTATACAAGCTGAGAAACCTTAAGATAAAAAATAAGAGGAAGATCTATCAGTGATACTTCAGTTTAGGGGCGCTGTTTCTGGGCTACAACTTTGGGCTACAATTTAGGCCTTATGACGTCAGATGTCAAAGGCGAAGCCCGTAATTTCGAAATTAACTAAAATATGTCAATTTTTGGCAGAAATAGCCTAAATTAGGCGGCGCTATCGTCTTTAATATTTCGATAAACGTGCAGAGCCGATAACACATTTATCAAAATAACAAAGACGATCACGCCGCCTAATTTAGGCTATTGCCACCAAAAAATTTACATTTTTTAGTTACTTTCGAACGTCATAGGCCTAAATTGTAACTCAGAGTTTTTTCTTAAAGTTACGGGGATGGGGGGTGTCACCCACCCTCCTGCAACTTAAAAAAAACCTCGTAATATTCTTAATTGAAAGGCTAACATTAGCTTTGAATGCAAAAAGCGATTGATAAATGTCGGCAGCTATATCGTCGTCTTAAATTACCTAATAATATAATAACTTCACGGCGAATGCTAAACCATCTCCACTTTTTACAATTATAATCAACCCGCGCTTCTTTGCCACACTCGTTGCAAATCTTCGCTTTTAAAACGAGGCCACAATCTCTAGAAAAGTCTATTAAATTGACCGAGGAATTCACAAAAGACGTATTAATGTCAAACAAACAGAGTTCGAATCGAATCGAATCGATGTATATAGAAAGAACAGAGAGGGGTCACTGTGTAACACAGGCGATCAGGTAGTCGTAGAGGAATAGGATACGGAAATAACTTGAAAGGGGATATGAAGAGTAGATAGGTCGATATATAGACACCGATTAGTGGTGTAGTTGGGTGTGTCTCGGGGTGTTCGTGACTGGACGATGGTTGGGGGGGTAGTCAGGAAGGAGATCGTGTCTGCATATTCGGAAACGCGTTATTCATGATGCTCTTAATTTATGCGTAGAATGGTATGGGTTGCGGGTGGTCATGGGCTGCGGAGTATCGCAGGGCCATCGCAACATACAGCCTTGCGTGTAGTGCGGTGTATATGGAGTCTGTGGTGAGTTTCCCAAGTTGTTCTGTGAGTCTATTGTGAGCGTATGTGTTGAAAGGTGTGAATTTGTTGTTGTCGTGTAGTGTGGACATTTTCGCGTACATGACAGAGCGGCAAGCGTGCTTCAGAGCAGAGTTTTGAGTGCGCTGAGCCTTCTTCTGCCACGTGAGACTCGCAGCTATGAGTGACAGTGGGGCGTACGTGAGAAGAGATCGCACGAGTGTTTTATATAGGTGTAACTGTAGTTTCTTGCCCGCAGGATAGAACCTGCGCAGCATTTTGTTTCTGTGTTTAGCTCTTGCTTGTATTATGTACTAGTGTATATTGAACCTAAGGGACTTGTCAAAAGTTACCCCAAAGATTTTTGTCTGTTGTGTGTAGTCGAGCCTTGTTGGGTTTAGGTAGTTCCTGTCTGGTCTGTATATGTGAGAAAATTGGTAGGTTATGCATGTAGTGATCTCTTGCGCCAAAGAGTGTCATCTGTGTCTTCTGAGGATTCGTGGTAATCAGTCATTTATCCTCGTATTATGTCTTTTCGTCTAGTATTATTTGTGTGTGGTGCGTGCGCGATCTCGTCTGGTCCGCGGCCACTGACGAGAATTGTCTCGTCATCGGCGTAGGACATTGTGTAGGTGTGACAGTAGTTTTCGGGTATGCGTGAGGTGTCGTTTGTGTACATTATGTAAAGTGTGGTTGCAACTACGCTTCCTTGGTGAACGCCTGAGCGTGGTGTGAAAGGTTATAAGATAGGGTATTGTTGTATTTTATGTGGCATCTTCGTTCAGTGAGATATTGCGAGAGGAGCCTTCTGGTGCAGAGAGGTAACTCCGGATTGTTAGCGAGTTTCCAATGGAGTCCCTCGTGCCACACCTTATCGAAGGCCTTTTCCACGTTCTTGCCGATGGAGAGTGTCTTTTGCCGTACCTGGCGTTTTTTTATGTATTCTGTCGTGAACGATGGTTACAGCCGCCTGAGTGAACCGTCCCCTCCTGAACCCATATTGGTGGGAGGAGAACCAGTCCCTCTCTTCCAGGTAGTCCCGTAGGCGGCAGTTGATCATACGTTCGAGTATTTTGCCTAGGTGCTCTAATAGAGCAATAGGCCTGTAATTGTTTGGGTGTTTTGGTTCTTTGTTCATTTTGTGTAGAAGTATGTTGTGAGAGACTTTGAATATTTGGGGGAAGTGGCCTGAGGCTAGTGAAGCGTTGAATAAGTGTATGGTATATGTTTGCGGGGAGGTTGTGTATTAATGCGGCTGGTGTTGTTTTAATCTAGTGTTTTGTTTCCTCGACGGTGATGGGAGTGATCAGTGTAGATATGTTGTCGAGCAGCTCCATTCGTATCAGGGGGGCGGGCCTTAGCTCGTGAGCCTGGGCCCGACACCACTCCTGGACTTCCTGGAAATGCTCTTGCGCATGTGGTTTGGGTGGGTTGTGTATGTGCACTGTGTCCCAGTGGGACCTAAATGCGTCGAAGATGACGTTGGTGTCTATGAGTGTTTGGTTGTTTACTTGGAAGGTGATGGGTTTGGGTGGATCGGTACCTAGCATCCTTTTACTCGCCCCCAGAGGAAGGAGGGGTTAGTGCAACGAGTGTCGTCCGCGATGTGAACGACCTCTCGCCATTGTCGGTTCCTATCTAGTTGCACGCACTGTAAGATGTGGGTACGTAGGTGAGTGATGTTGTGTCTTCGTGGGCCTCTGGTGTAGTGATTGTTGTACTGTGTGATGAGTCTCTGAGTATCTACGGAATATGTGAAATTTTTATACATGTGTAGGTTTTTGCTTTCACGTTGCCAATGTCTGAAATAAGATTGAATTAAGAGTTGCCAGTGTGTGAAAATAATGGGTTAGTTTCACAAAAATTGGTAAACGAAACATAAAAAATGTAATACATTAGTAAACATAAAAAAATCAATGCATTACTAAATAATATAATTGAGTAGAAGTACAAGCATTTACTAGATAATAATGAATAAAGGCTAAAAACGAGATAAAAAAAGAAATACAACGCCATGATTGCCCACATTCGAGGCTACCATCTGACGTCATAAGGCCTAGATTGTATCCCAAAATTGTAGTCCAGAAACAGCGCCCCGTATCGTGCGCCTCAAAACGGAAGTATTACCGATCTATCAAGCATTTATACAATTTGCATTAATAAATCCCTCAATAGCTATCTATGTACACTATCTCTAGGAGTAACCTAATTAAACGTCAAAGGATTTCAAACAAAGCAGTGTACATAATTACAAATACAAGAAGGAAGAGGCAAAAATAAAGTCAATGATTCAATGATATATTAAGGAGTGAATATACATAAGAGATTTTACATATATGTAAAATAAATAGATAATAGTGAGGAAATAACATGAAATTAAGAGAAAAGAAAGTTATAAATTGTAGTATGAAGTCAAACTTCCGGAAGAATGCGGAAATCAGATATTTACGTAATTTACATTATACTTGAACATGATTAATCATCTCTAATAATTAAATATAAATATAATACAGGGATACTTATCATTCTATTATTGTATATTTAAGTAGTTCTACTATTTATATTAATTAATTATAAATATATTACATTTATTATTCTATCACATTACTTAAATGTAAATTCATTTTATAGTTATTTGTATTTACGGCCGTATGCTAAGAAAAATGTGAACAGCACTTTTATCAGATTTAGTGTAGCTTCACAATTATTTAGAAATTTAGTATATGCAAAAGGCTAAAATGTAAAATACATAGAAAAAAATAGGCTTTTTGCTCAAATGTGCATTTCACATGTGTTTTAGCATACGGCCGTTAGTTTTTTTTATTTAGGCACTTTATTATTATATTGTTTATAAGCGAATTATTAATTAAATATTTAACGCTGAGTCAATTTAGTTACTTTAATCACCTATCTTTCTATTATTTACCTTTTATTTATTCACTTTTGTTACTTTATTTTGTATTTTGGCACTTGTAATCACTAATATTACTATTTATAGTTATTTAATTATTTATGTATTTATTCACTTCCAATACTTATTCACCTTTGTTACCTTATTTTGTATATAGTCACTTTAATCACTTATATTTCTATTTAGAATTATTTGATTATTTAAGGAATTTATTCACTTCCTTTAGAGTTTAGTTACTTTTACTAATTTATTATTACACTTTTTAACTTCAGTTTGGAATTTACGAGGTTTTTTGACCACTTTTAATTAACTTATACGTTTGCATATTAACTACGTTGACGCATTCTGGCGGGATGTAGACAATTCCTTCCTCTAATAGGCCTTCGATTTCTTTCGCGGAGAATGGTCCCTCGAAGGTCTACTTGTACTTGCTTCACTGAATACTTCTGAGTAACTACTACGAGTCTTCTTTCTGGGGCTTCTACAGAGATGAACAGAAGACCTTAAGGGCGACGTCATCCCCGTCGAATAGGTAGCCTTTGCCAAGTACCTCTTTCTTCAGATAGACCGGCGCGCCTTCTTCTCCTTCTTTTAATATGTCTTCTTCTTCCTCGTCCTCGTCCGTTTGTTAGGATTCCTTCTTGATTATAGTTTTTGTTTTCTTCATATGTAAGATAAGAACCATATAAAAAGGAACATCATTGAATGTGCTTTTATAAGCCAATGTGATAATTTTAACCTTTTCCCTGGTTTATATAAAATAGATGCTATAATTAAAAGATTAATACTCAAAGAAATTAGTTTTGTCTTGCGTTCCTAGTGTTTTTTTATATACATTCTTTAGTTATGTGGCCCCTATTTTATTTTTTTATTTTTTATTATTCATTTTTATTTATTAATTGTCACTGCTCTGTTTTGTACTTTGTATTTTTCCCCCTTTTGCTCATCGTGTCTTATAATCTCCCTCGTTAGGCTATCTCCATTTCTTTGAATCTGTTACCCTCTCCTTCGACTTAGTTTGACCTTACTACCTGCTTCTTGTAATTCTTAATGTGTTTATTACCTTGCCCCTTCCCTCTTCCTCATTGGTGATTTCTTGTTTTTGAGGCGGTCTTTCATACTTTTCTTGTAGTTATCCTTGATAAGGAACTTAATAAAGTTCGAAAGTACTTAGAAACACCTTTTCATTTTTTTCCTGCGGGATATTGCATTCATATATATATATATATATATATATATATATATATATATATATATATATATATATATATATATATATATATATATATATATATATATATATATTACATATATACGAGGGGCGGTCAATAAGTTTTGCAATTCGGATATAAGGAAACGAGATATGAGGAAAGGTGTTTTATTATTTTTCAATATAACTACCCTCGACTTCAATGCACTTGCGCCACTTGTCCCTGGACATCTTCATCGTCCCCAAACCGGCGTCGACGCAGTGCAGCCTTGAGCTGGCGGAATAAAAAGTAGTCGCTAGGGGCCAGATCTGGACTGTAGGTGGGATAGTTGAGCTCCTCGAATCCGCAGTCACGCAGGGCAGCTTGTGCAACTCTGGCTTTGTGGACTTTGACGACGTTGAGGTCGATCATGGGGCGTGAGGTTTCTAGGGACCCAACGGGCAGAGACCTTGGTCATGGCCAAATTGTTGTGGATGATGTTGATAACACTTCCATGTGATATTCCAAGTTCTTGCTCGATTTCTTCGACCTTCACCATTCGATCTTCGAGGATCATCCTCTCCACACGGGCCACATTGTCCTGGTTGGTCATGTCTGACGGGCGTCCTGGATGGGGGTCATCTTCAAGAGACTCACGACCATGGCGGAACTCTCTATTTCAGCGAGCAATGGTTGCATAGGAAGGGGTGGTGTCGGGTACACTGCAACCATGCGTTCATGAATCTCTTTTGCATTCATGCCTTCCTTGGTCAAAAATTTGATCACTGTGCGGTGCCTAACCTTCTCTATTGTTGAAAAATTTGTGAGTGACGATCTGCAATTAGCTACTGCTTCTTAAATATACGAGGCAGGAGCGTGCGACTGCAGGCCCTGACTTGTCATAACTTGTCCTATAGCCCCCAAAAACAGCCATCCCCCTCCCTCTGTTTTGCCCTACCGATTTTCAAAACTTATTGACAGCTCCTCGTACATGTAATAATTACATGAAATAAATAAAACTTCGTGAATTTTGCAATTCCAGTGTTGGTTCTGACTCTCAGAAGGTTCCAGTAGCCAAAGTCCGTACCCCCAGGAATAGGTTCTTCCTCAACCTGCCGTAGCGGGAGATCTTCTGGAGTGGATCTGCGAGAACCGCCTACTGTGGGACAAGTGCCTAGACTACAAGAGAACGGGAACAAAGAATGCGCTGTGGGTCGCAAAGGCTGCCATCCTGGATAAGACGCCAGAGTACCTGAAGGGCTGGTGGAAGGCGATCCTTGACACATACACCCGCCTCCACAAGATGAAGTCTAGTGCTGAGGCAAAGAATTTTACGGAAAGGGAGACTTGGCTCATGGAGCACTGCGCCTTCTACTCCTGAAACGTCACCCATTGTGGACAGCCTGTCAAAAGTGTAAGTATATTTGTTGTTATGTTAAAATTCCATGTAAAATTGCAGTTTAAAATTTCAATGTAGAAATTCACTTTCAGATTTCAATGTAAAATTTCACTTTAAAATTTCAATGTAAAATTTTACTTTTAAATGTCACCTTTAAATTTAAATGTGTTTCATATAGTGTCTCATCATTGCTCATGTCGATTCTCTACATTATTGCACCAACCATGCCACAGAGCCTTCCCCTTGAAGCAAACCTGGAGGATGACTCCCTTACAAGAGCAGAAATTCAAGCTGCAGCAGAAGCCAGGGCTGATGGTGAGGAGAGCGACATGCCCAACACCCCTAGCACTACCGTCTCCCATAGAAAGAAACGGAGAGCACAGCCGGATGATGAGGTTTTAATAGATGCCCAGAAGAACATCTAGACATTCACATAGCTGATGAGACAGCTTGTCAGCCAAGATCCCCATCCCACTACGGAGCGCTATGCCTTCGCAAAGTATGTGAAGGACACTCTAAAGACGCTCCCTAGGTACAAGTACAATAGGGCCAGGATGGATATCAGCAACATATTTCTCCATTTTGCAGAAGACACAACCACCAATACGACTCCAACCTCCAGCCCTGTGAAGCAATCTGATCCGCCCACACCAACCTCATCCTCATGGCAGCAGTACCACCCCACCTTCCTTTACCAGCCTTACCATCCCTTCTATCATCATCTCTTCCTGCAGCAACCCTTCCAGCAGCACCACCCCTAGCACTTCACGCAGCACACACAGATGCTACCACCTGCTTTAACCATCACTAATGCCTTCTCCTCCAGCAACCAGATGTCCTCCATGGGTTACCTCGCAGCCCATCATGTGATGGACAGCAGCCTGAACTTCTCAGGCATGTCTGATTTGCTCCATTCAGCATCGCTTCCCAAATCAACTAGTACCAACATTACCACCAGTACCACAACCACGACCACAGTCACCCTCAACACCCTATAGCCTGCACAAAGCTCCGTTCAAGAGGACTAGATAGTCTATTTCAGGTAATTATTATTGTATTGGTTAATTTTAGTATATATTAGAATTTCAGGGGGGGGTTACTTAATGAAATAATAATAAAATTTATTTTTCTAACATTTTTAGCAAATTTTAGTTACAAGTTCATGATACATTCATTACATTTTACAATAAAAGTTCAGGAATAGACATTAAACATTCAATCATCCGAGCCTGCCATGGCACTGATCCAGCATCTGAGCAACACCAATGCTTATTGAGGTTTTTCTGTCTTTTCCACAGTCTGGTGGCTCTGTTGGGTCCCTTCACATCGATGGTGTCAACCAATTAAATCCTTGCCTCCAGGCACCAGTCATCGCATCCCTATTCTCGTTGTTTTTGTCCACAAGTCGGTTCTGGGGGCTAGGTAACCGGATCCGTATCAGGTTGTGAAGGAGGAGGCAGGCTTTTAATATTAATTGGACTGTCTCTGAGTGGTATTGCATGGTGGTGAGCAGGACTTGGAAGCGGTGGGCAAGGATGCCGAATGCATTTTGCATGACCCGCCTGGCACATGACGGTCAGTAGATGAAGATCCGTTCGTGATGATCCATCCTTCTTCTGTAGTATGGCTTGATGAGGTGTGTCTTCAACCCAAAAGCATCATACTCAACGATAAAATATGGCACACCTTCATTGTCGTTTGGGAGAGGCTCTGTTACCAGGAAGCTGATTACTCCATCTTTGATGCATTCCTTTAGCTTGCTGTTGTTGTAGATCTGTGCATCGGAACAGGAGCCCACGCCACTTACATCCGCCCATAGGAATTTGTAATCTGCCTCCACCATGTCAAAGAGAATGATGCTGAAAAAGCCTTTGTAATTGTAGTACTGTGTACCAGTCTTGGGGGAAGGCTTTGCAAGCAATGTGCTTCCCATCGATAGACCCGCAAGTGTGGGGGAAGTTCCACTTCTGATAATATTGGTTGGCCACTTGTCGCCATTCAAGGGGATGGAGGTACTAATCACTGATTGACTATCGCACTTCACGGACCACAAGAAAGATAGTGTTTTGGGGGAGCCTCCAGGAAAATTTATATCAGAGTACTTGTTGCCGGATGCTAGTCAACGATTAAAGGTACCTCTAACGATCGACTAACGTATACAACGAATGGCTAACGAATTAAGAACGAACGTTTAACGCTTGATCCTTCGTTCTCGATTTTTAAAAATGTTTTGTTCATGCACAAAACTTTCCAGAGCCCCACAACAAATACGACGAATGGTAACCATCGATAAACGACGGAAAAACGTCTGAGAAACGATATGGACGAATAAGTAATGAAAAACTCAAAATTTACACGTTCCACAATCGTTGACCCCTACTCGTCTAGGTGTGCTAGGCCATTTAGATACACACCATTGGGACTGACAGATCACAGTATTGAACCGTTCTTACCTCTGACATCGGACTAGCAACATCTCTGAGGAAGGACATTTGTTTAAGTCTGAAAGCTTAGAAAATGAACATTTCAAGCTCAGTTGTGTCTCAATATATATATATATATATATGTACGGCTTACAAGCAGGTTTCCTCCAGGGAGGATGCCTCTCCCAACGTTATATACCGTTTACACGAGGGACTTTCCACACCCAACCGACGAATGCGCGATGTACTTCCAATTAGCGGATGACATCACACAGATAATCAATCACCAGCGCAAGGCAGAATCCCAGAAATATTGCACAAAAAACAGCAAAGGAAATAAAAAGCTTAAACGACTACGAGAAAAGGAACAAAATAAAAACCAACAAAGACAAGTTCAAATTTATAGCAATAAACAGAAAGAAAACAGCCGTTGTACGAGTAGATGGAGAGGCATCCACATACTCAACAGAAGTACGTGTCCTCGGTCTAAAATTGTCGT
This sequence comes from Ceratothoa steindachneri, assembly GCA_963969495.1. Lineage (NCBI taxonomy): Eukaryota > Metazoa > Arthropoda > Malacostraca > Isopoda > Cymothoidae > Ceratothoa > Ceratothoa steindachneri. The sequence goes on along the minus strand of OZ018330.1, from coordinate 46,328,241 downwards.
CAACTGGCTATACCTATCATCTATCACAAAAAATCACCGAGGCAAAAATAACCTTGTCAGCGCTGTACAAATTTCGGAACTTTTTAACCAAAAATAAAAGGAAACAACTATATTTGGCCTTAGTCCGCCCGAAGATTCTGTATCCAACAATACTCCTAAATTCGCTAAGCAACTCACAGATAAAAATAATCCAACGAGTACAAAACAAGGTGACAAGATTTATCGCGAATTCAAGAATACAGGATTATACCCCGTCAGAAGTACTCCACAGAAGAACTGAAATAAAACCTCTAAACATAGTCTTACAAAACCGTGCAAAAAAGCTATGGGAAAATATAACAAATATAACACCGCAAGACGAAATATACCGACTCACCGTGCGGGATAACGAGATACGCCGGACTCGATACAAACGGAGATTCGACAGAAGTTTAAAAAGAACATTAACGGAAATCATTCCGATATATAAATAAAGACATTTATAGAACGAAGACCAAATTACCAAAATATATAACCACACCTAAAGAAGACAAACAGAAATTCACCACCTACTAGACAATCAAATGAGAAACACGATATAGAATATAAGGAAAGTATATTATTAGAGAAAAGGAAAAACGAAACAAAAAAACACTGCAAACAAGCGAAATAAGCTTAAAAAATAATAATAATAATAATAAGAAGAGAATAAAAGGAGAGATGCTTAAATAAACAAATGAAAAAAAGGGCTCGAATGCTAAAAATCATAACACACATCGCATCAGAAAGCAAAATAAAAACAAAAAAGAAAGCGTTAGCCAGGCAACCTGGCACAAATCATATTATCCTCACAACATCACCTACATGTATCATTCTACATTCACTACCATCTCATCAACACACACACGTTTTACACAATGTTTTTTATCTATCCTATCCTTCTCTCCACATTCTAACTTTATGCTATCTGACTATTTGTCGCTCCGAGCTAGTTCTCTGGCAAAGGAGGCAAAGGAAAAGTAAGTTTGAAAACGTGTTTCTTTTAACGGCGGTGAACTCGGAGACGCCGAGATGTCGGGAGTATGATTTCCGGCGGAAGTTGAACGTTGATTGCCGGTTTCTTCATTTTAATAATGACGGCTTCTGCCATCCGCAATCTTCTGCGGTTTGGGAGTCTCGGGATGATGGAGGTGTCCCTATTCAGCTTTCCACGGTTTAGAGTAGTGTATGAGAGTGGGCGTGTTCTTTAATCGCGCCATCTTGAAGGTGAGCTTTCAGTCGCCTTGAGAGGGCTGTGGAGGTAACGCCGATGCACTTTGAATTGCGGTGTTTGCAGTCACCGACATTGCACGAATATTCGTACACGACGTTAGTATCCTGGAGTTCGCTCGTCGGAGTGAGACATCTGTTCTTCATGTCATTGCAATTGTTTTGTGGCTCTTCCGGCAATTAACACATTTTTTACTGTAATTTGGGCAGCTCCTCTATGAGTGGGGGCCGCTGCATCCTGAGCATATTTCTTCCTTACTTGGGCAGTTTGCTGTAATAAAATCTTCCATTTTATAGCATCTAAAACAAATTTGTATACTATGATACCGGTCCCTTTAGAAGTTACAGGCAGTCGCGTAGCGAGGATTCCTTTGAAGGGGGAGGGGGCACGTGAATCGCGGAGCCTGCGGCGGAGAGTCTAGGGGGGCATCCTCTGGGAAAAATTTTAACTTTAGTGTCGTTTTCCTCGCATATTGGGCATATCTCAGAACGTATCCCTACCATCAAAAGAAACCAACATCGCATGATTTTCACACACCAGAGTGATAATCCTTATTTTTTAGGCTGCAGAAGGACACATCATTACATTTAAATCACTCAAATCATTAATTTCGTTTCTTTTTCAATCAGTGGCGTAGAAGGGAAGGAGGGGGGGAGATATTGGCCAAGCCTCTGGACAGGCGAGCGCGTGACTAGAGGAGGGTCCGAAGGTTCTCCGTTCTCCCTCCGGAAATTTTTAAAAACTAGATTACCAAAGAGGCGATCTGGAGGTATTTCGAATCAAAATCATATACTGAAATAGTTTTTAATGAAATTTCACAGAAAAATGATAAATCTAATCAGGAAATACAATACATACAAGCACAAAACCCTATGAACATTCGTTAACAATTGAGAACATCGTATATAGGTAAGTATAAAATGAAATATAATTTTTTATCAACAAACTAAGCTTTTTCATGAACTACAACAAAGCACAGATTGCAAAAATGCTTTCATACCATTAAAATCTAGTGAGATAGATCGTGCAGCACTATTCGGGTACTGCATCTAGAAATCACTTAATAGTAATGTGTATTTAAACATATGTTTGTTGAAGGGAGAAGGCATGAAGCAAAGCTTATGCGAGGCCTTCTGGAGTTCAAATGATTTTAGTATCATTTTAGTTACCCAAATGCATATCAAATATAATATATCAGAAATTGATGACATCTTATCTATGGTCAGTTTCTTTGCGGTCTTTTAATTTTACCCTGGGTGAGCGGTGTTTTTTCACACTTGTATTGTATCACTTGAAATCCAGTCGACGGTTGGTTCGGCTGAATTCATCAATAACGTCACTATGAACTAGTGAAATGTCCTTGGTGATGTCCAGATGGGCTAGGCCATTCAGTCGCTCTTCGTGCATGGTGGGCTGTAGGGAAGATTTTATCAATTTCAGAGCACTAAATTTGCGTTCACCTATCGCAGTGACCACCGGCAAGGTTGTAAAAATTCGCAAAAGGGTTTCTATCATGGGATAAGTACAGAGAGTCGCCGTAACCGCCACCGCATCCACGACTCTTTTTGGTGGTGTACATGTCGTGGTCACCTGTCTCACCCAGTGCGCCTTCCAGCGCAGTAATTCAGCGTTCAGGCACTCTGGTTGTCCTGGAAGGAATTGGTGGTACAACTGGGCGGTTTCCATGAGGGCATTAGAATCGTCGCAATCCTGACAGAAGGCCGGTAGTAGCACACTGAGAACATATGCTTTCACACTGTGCGATTTAAATCGCTCATCTAGTTGGCTTATACAGATGTCAATGTACATACGGGAGGAAAGTAGAACGTCTGTAGTAAACTTATGGTGTCTCAGCCGGATGTTTGGACCTCTTCGTCTGTCTGTCAGTCGTTCATGGTATGCGGATTTCTTCACCAAGCAATTCTTGAGGGCACATGAAAATTTCCCTGAAGACTTGTTCGTCCAATCACATTTGTCTCAGGACTTTCTCACAATCCTGGGCACTGTCCACTGCGTTATGGGTGTCCTGGGCTTCGGCCTGAAGCTTAACGGAAAGTGGCTTGGTGATCTCCAGAACCGATACAAGTACCTCTAGGGCAAACAAAAATCCACCATTGTCTATAGCAGGAAGAGAATAGTAGCGCCTTAAGAGCGCAATCTGTGCGTGACCATAGGTTAATTTTGTGTAGCGAGACCTTAATGGCGGGTAGTAGTTCTTTGAATATGCGGACTGCTTCTTGGCGCTCCACCCATCTAGTGGTGCAATGGAGTTTCAGACGCGAATGGGCGGCTTCATTACGTTCTTCCTTGATAGCTTTTTCAAAATTAAGCAATCTTTTATTTGAGCCACAGAAAAAAGGGCAACCTCGAGAATCAACGTCACTGACTTTCTAATATCTGGTACCTCGCCCGCCTTCAGTAAACATAGATTGAACGAATGGGACACACAATAAGTGTAGCTGGCTGACGGGCATTCTTCACGCACATACTTTTGTACACTATTTTTGCTCCTCGACATAGCCGCGGCCCCGCCGTACCCCTGTTCAGCCATATTTCTAATGTCAACTCCAGAATCTTTCAGAATATGTAGTAATTGTTTAGCCAACCCTACACCAGTCAGATCAGGGACCTCAGCAAAACCGAGAAACCACTCACATATTTTGCTGACTCGGAGGTACCGTAATTATACTGTTAACTGTTCTTTTTTTAAAACATCTGTAGTATCGTCTCTCAGAAGAGAGAAGAATCTGGCTTCTTTTGTTTCTTCAATGATTGAATCACTGTTCCAATGGCTGATATCAGTTCATTCTGGGCTTGGGGGGATATGTATGTGGCATTCCTACTCGTAGTCGTTAAATGTTCCCGTAACACTTTATCATAGGAAACTGCCATCAGCTGTAGAGTTGCTTTCAGATTGCCTTGTCTGTAATCTATATCGGTACCGGTTCCTACAGGAAGGAGTAACAGGGTTCCGGAATCGAGATAACCTTGAAGCGATAGACCTAATCTACCCAGAAACTCTATAGGAAAGAGTATCCGCTGCAGAGCAGCTCGGTTTTGTCACGCTGCTTGGCCTCTCCACTCTTCATCGTCGTTTTGAACGCTTCCGCGCGCAAGACACTTTCTCCATGGAATTTGGTCGCTAGATGCGCTGAAAAATAGCCATTTTTGCCGGTTAGATGAGCGAACTTCTCTAGGGGTGTTCTGACCAGGCGATTCAATTGGTTTCCTCGTATTGCTTCAGGGGCGAAAAATCTGCAAGGGCAACAAAATAGTTCACGTTTCGACGAAGAATAGGAGAAGACGCTATACTTCTCGATTAGATGTTGTGGTCTGAGATATTTACGTCTGGTTCTGCCTCCATCTTGACGCTCGCTGTAAAGCCACTGAAAATCCAATGGTGCAGCCGAAGGTGTGATGAGTACGCGCAGTTTCCCTGCATCAGTGAGCTCCAACCAGTTGATAATTCCTATATCATCTTTACTGGAGTTGCCATTAGTTAACGCAGACGTGGACGGTGTTAACACTGGTGAAGAAGAAGAGGATTCCTGTGTCTGGGCTTGCAGTTGGACGTCGAGAAGTTCCGGAGATAACTGTAGGGAAGTCTTTCGTTTAACTGCAGTCACAGGCTCACTGCGCGTGAAGTAATCGACGATACTTCTCTTCATCTCGACTTCCTGGATCTGACCTGAATTGAAAGAAAATAAAAATAAAATAAATCAAAAACAAGTGATGACTGTAGAATATTAGAAAAAAGAACCCTATATCTATGTATCTGTTACCAGCTTGAAAGGGAGAGTTGTACGGGCTCATCAGTTCAATAAATTTTAGAGCGAATCATGTTTATTTAGCCCGTAAAACTGCAAAAGAAAATAAATAAAAATACGAATTATACATATGGATATATACACACAATACAATAATCAGGGTCCATATGTAGGACTCTCGTGTAAGTTAGAACTAAAGGAAAACGACTACAAAAGTAGACGTGGTATTTAGTCCCTTAAGGATTTTGCATTTTTATTTTCTACCAAGTCCAAAAGGTATTACTTTGCATTCAATAGCCCTAAAACAGGACTAGCACTACTTGAGCAGAAAATCTCCGAAAATGTTCAGCAATCGGCGACTTGTGAAACAGGAAGTTGACGAGAGTCAAAGAAAATCAGAAAGACAAACTGTGATTGGCTCAGAGAGCTCGAATTCAAAATCGGGGCGATATTTCAACCAATCAGGTGGTGTTATTTCATGAAATTGACCTTTCAGAATAGCGTCAAAGCTGATTCAACACTGATCATTTTGATACCAAATCTGCCAGATATTACCAGCTAATTAGCTAAGAAGACAGTAGTTGACAGCTGTTGATTAACAGTTATTTTTTGTGCATTTTGAGATACTCAATGTGAAAATTATTTAGGGATATTGACAATGAACGATTAACGATACATTTGTTGACAAAACAGAAAACTGACAAAATCTGCAAAAAACGTCATAAAATGGGTTATGTCTAACCTTAAAGCATTTTCAGCATCATTTTTATTGTTATCTCTACCAATGATAGACAAATTGTCAAAGAACATTCGGCTTTCGTATGAGCAAAATGTTTAAAAATTTGTAGGTCGGAATATTTTGCTGCTGCTTTGATAGGGAAATGCTAAGTGTATTCCTTCTTCAACGCGACTTTTTTTCCATGAGACGAAGTGGTTGCTGAGATATCTGGCATTGAATGTGAGTGGTCTCATGATACTTTTCAGTCAGATCAGTTTTAGTGGAGTTGAAAATTTCAGCATCATTGGAACACTTTGAGTTATATATCATTTCAAAGGCCTTAATTTCAGACATGACCAATACATAGGCAAGCTGAATTTGAAATCAACAGTAGAACATGCATGCCAAATTAGCTCTGTATGTAGTTCTACTTCTATATTTTATGCATTTTTTTTAATCTTATTGTTCTTTGTAGATATTAATTAATTTACTGATTTCTTACTATCTACCACCATTATTGAATGTTGATACAGTGACAGCAAACTCTATACATATCTCTTCTATCTTCTGCTTCCCTTTTTACGAAATCATATGTTGGAAAAAAAGCTTCTTCTTTCCCAAAGTTATTCAAGATAAATGTTTTTCGTAATTTAGCAGTGCGTAGGTCGCTGTGAGCAGTCAGGTGAACTGAACCGTCTTAAATAGTCAGACTTGGACTTGGACATATAAAGTGATGAATATAGAAGTATAGGATTTTAGTAGGAAAAATAGTGGGGAAATTTGGGAAAAAACAATAGGAAAGAGAAAATGAAAAGTAGAATAGAAGGCATAAATAAAAAGTATAAACTAATTTAAGAACAAAATAAAAAATGAACAAAAGAGGCCAGGTGCCCACAAAAAGAAGGAGAAATAAAATAAAATAATAATGGACGAAAATGAAAACAAAAGAGGCAAATGGCCACAAAAATAATATTAGACTAAATAAAATTAACAAAAGACAAACTTGAAAGGCTAGAAAGCTACGAGGAAGGAAAGAATAAAATTAAATAAATATATTTAAAAGGAAGGTTCTAACCGGCTCTGCCGGTCAAAAATGCCAACGGTAGGAACACTGGAGGCAGAAAAAAATAAAAAAGACAACAAAAGAGGAAAAATATGGCATTAAAACGAAGGCGATACCCTCGCAACGAGGGTAACTAAAACTAATAAACTTATCCACCCCTATCACACCTACCACACATTTAACCACCTAGCTAATCAAATAAAATCAAATCAATAATTCCATTTGATTTACTCAGTCTGTACGTTTGCTCTCTCGCTGCGAACTGGAAAAGTTTGAGGAGGACGAAAAAACGACTTTCTCAAGAAAACTTCTAAGTAGAAATATATGCGCTCCTGAGGCTCATTGGAGATTCCTCCTGTTCCTCTTGAGCGAAGTGGACCTGGAAGGGGTTGCTCTTCCTTATTTTAAATTCTTGGCTCTTTATTCATACTTTTTACCTCAAACTTATTTCTCACTAGCACTACATAACTTGCTCACCGGCAAGATCTGAGTTGCAGTTGGTAGTAAGGTATAGCGAAGCCCTGCAAGAGTCCCCCTTAAGGGGCCAAAAAAGGGGACAGATTCTCGGTCAAGAGCAAGAACCCAACTGTCGACCGCTGTTAGGGCTAGGCCCAGATAGGTAGGGCTGACCAAGGACAGTGCGAAAGTTGGAAGGTAGGCGAGATAGAACTAGGACAGATAGAGGGGCTCCTCTCACTAGTGGAGACTGGATAAAGTCTCCACAGCTGAAGATCGACAAAAGAACCCCTCTTTTCGGAGAATTAACGACTCTATGGGAAAGATGAACCCACCGGAATTTAAAAGGCTTCCCTTTAAACTCATACCCAACGTAAGGAAAAGATCACCACAATAAGTAGTGAAATGCATATTTACTGATCTGGAAATACCACTAATCAAATGTATTGAGACACCATCTGGGGGTATTACGCTAAAGGAATTGGATAAAGTGAACCCTCAAAAACCCCGGCTAACAGAAAAATTGAGTCCTAAGAAAGAGAGCACTCATGCCAAGAAATAAAAGAAGAGCTACAGGAGAGGCAGAAATTACCCAAGATACCAGAGGTAGTCAAATTATAGATCAAACTCGCGTTTTCAAGTTCATTTGCAAATCTACCGAAATGGCTTCAATGATCATCGAACAGGGACTTCTCGCTTTCAACATGAGAATCCCATTCGCCAACATACAAAGAGACGTCTTCACAAGCATATAAATATGCTTCAGATGTTATGCGTTGGAGGAACATACTATTCAAAATTGCCCCCCAAAAGTCCTAATCATCTGTTCTGAATGTGCAACTGAAGGTCATTCTTGGCGTTACTACGACAACACAAATAATTTTTGCATTAAAAGCCAAGGGGGACACAAAACTATGTCCATGATCTGTCCCAGAAGAAGGGACATTATAAAGAGGAAAGAAACAGAGTCAAACAGAAATAACGCTAACGTAAATAGAAACTCATACGCATCAATTGCAAAAAGTGACCAACAAACTGGCAACATAGATAAATTTGCATGGTACTCTCAACGTAAAAATACTTACTTGTATATTACATGCCCACGTGATGAACAGAGCTAAGCCTGGAAGTTACGCAACAACCGTCAACAGCTTGTTACAGGAAAACGGGCTCGAACAAATGTAATTCCCCAAAGAAGTCGACTCATCGGCTATTTTTTAAATCAAAGTCACAAAAAAGGCAAAACATGAGTTAATCGAAGAGGCGAAAGGAAACTAACAGGCAGCAGAAACAGAAGAGGACACAAACAGCGATAACTCAGAGACTGAAAATACCTCCGGCGACACAGAGCAAGAGTGCACACGGGTTACTCGCAGGAAAACCCCAAGATTTAACAGATCTAAATACGCAAGTAAAAGGGGTTCATCACCCAGAGATGAATTACCAGAAGGATCCTCGAATGCAGTCAGCAGAGGGAGAACCCAGGAGAAACGAAAGAAGAACCAGAAAAAGAAGAAGAAACACCGATAACTTAACAGATAGGACACACAAAACGGAAAACGAATAAACAAAGGGAAATGGACAATTGGATTATGGATATTAAGAAATTAAAAATAATAAAAATTAACACATGCGGATGGAAAGACAAGGAAATTATGTACGGTAACTTATTCAGAAAGATTGACTCATATGTTATACTAATATCAGAACATGGAATAAACATAGGAAAACGAGAAATTAAAGATATGGAACCACAATGTTATTAACAAAAATCCTTCAGGAGAAAAACACAACGGAGCAGCAATAGCTGTCAATCATGAATTGCAGTACAAAACAATACAAGGATTGGAGAACGCATATTTAGCTATAGAAATTAAAATGGAATTAAGCAACATCATTGTCGAAACTGGATACCAGCTCCCCAGGCGCCCCTAATTACCGGTACAAAACTTTACTAAACTGTTCAACTATAAGATACCGATCATTTTAATGAGAGATTTAAACGCCCATTGCGGGCCCTCTGGGTATAGAAATACAAACAGAGACGGAAGACAACTTAACACGCTAATCAATAGATGTATAGTGCAAAGACTGAGACCCAAATTCCCTACATACTAACGAAGAGAACACGCAACAAAACCGGACATCTGCCTGACTAACTTCAACCTGCCCTTTAACTATTTTATGGAATCAGTGGATGTTCCTTGCAGTGATCACACTACGACTCTAATGTACATAAACAAGAATCCTATACAAATCCCTTCGAATAAATAAAATGCATACCATAGAGCGGATTGGATAAGTAAAAGAATTACTTCAGACGTACGTGCCCAACCCGCTCAGGAAAGCCACTCTAGAGGAAATCGACGGGGAGTTGGATAGGATCAAAGAAGAAATTAAAAGGGTAGAGAAGGGGGCGGTCCCCATTAACTCGTTCCAAACCATTAAACAATTTAGGTGGACAACAGAAATGGTGGCTTTGAGTGAGGAGATCGGCCTGGCGGCAGAAAATATTAAAAGATTCGGAACATCAAGGGAAGCATACAACGCACTAAGGAGTCATAAAAAGGGAACTAATAGCACTAATTTATGAAAAACAGGAAGAGAAACGTGATTAGCACATCTATAAAATAGATGTGGAAAGATTACCAATGGAATTTTGGAAACATATCAACAGATTAAAGACACGGACAACAAGGGATAAAATTAAAATTAAAGTTGCAGGGAAAAACATTTTAGAAGATGAGGAAGAAATAGAGGCATTATTCAGAGAGCACTGAAGAAATGTATTCAAAATTAGCAAGGAAGAGAACGAGGATTATGACATTGAATTCGAACATCAGATCGTGGACGAACTCAATGGGAAATTCGAAACGACATGTCCCTTCCACTTTGTTGAGGAAAGGAGAAACAACAACGACGGAATATACGCAATCATTACATCTGAGGAATTAACAGAAACGATAAAGAACTTCCAACAGAGAGCCCCAGGCAGATCGGGACTTACCAGATTAACTTACATCGAAGCACCCCCGAACATAATGGAGGGAGTGAGAAACGTCTTCAATGCGTGCTTGAACACGGGATACTTTCCTTATGAACTGAAAGTGGGAGGATGATATTCATACCCAAGGCGGGAAATCCCCCAGATCAAGTAGGTAACTACCGCCCAGTCTCGCTACTAGATTTCATCGGTAAAGTATTAAAAAAAAATAATTAATAACAGACTGTCCAAACAAAACAGAAGCATGGAGATGGCCCTTGGAGTCATCCTTAAAAAGATAGCGGAAGCAAAGAGAGAAAATGAGCGTAGACATCGTATGCCGGAACGTGTCCAAGGCATTCGACAAAATAGGGCAGAGGGGTATGTAACTCAAAAAACTCAGATTAGGAATGAACAACAAGATAGAAAGGATTTTATGTGATTATGAAATGAAGAGACGTGCTTATGTGGAAATAGGACGACATCAGGGAGAAATATTCGAGTTCACTGCAGGTTTGCCCCAAGGCGGATGTTTGAGTCTGTCTCTTATTAAATCTACACATTAGATATACCACCACGATGAAATGAGGGCTGCTTGAACATCCAATTTGTCGACGACGGCGCCCAGATCATAGTTTGCCCCTACAGAAACGGATCAATGCAAGTTAGGATGACTGCAGAAGAGATAAGAAGCATTAATAGATACGAAGAAGAATGTAAAATTAAAACATAGGGATAAATTTAAACTGGTACCCGTGTACAAGAGGAGCATCTCAGATGTATATGTAGAAGGACAGCGTAACAAATATGACAAAAATGTAAGGTGCTTGGACTAACCATTACGAAATCAGGTTATAAAAAGCACGTAACTGAGAGGGTAAATCGAGAGGAAAGAGGCCTGGGATTACTGTACAAGTTAGTTAACCTAAGCATAAAAGACAAGACTCAAATTTATCAAGCCATAGTACAGTCCGCGATTATTTATCCAACCATAGCGATGTAGACGATCTCGAGAAGTAACCTATTAAGACTCCAAAAGACGAAGAAACCTACAAACTGCTCCACTCTAGAAGCTCCACCTACGGCCAACTCTACGGTCTCCCTAAAATCCATAAACCTAATTTCCCTCTTCGACCTATTCTAGCAACCTATAACCTATCTGATTATAAAACAGCTATATTCCTTGCCCCACTTATTAACCCCCTTGTCACAAACCAATACACTGTCAAAAATTCTATACACCTAAAAGAAGAAATTACAAAAAAAAATTCCAAAACAAAATTCCTATGAATATATGGCTAGTTTTGACGTATCCTCCCTATACACCAGTGTCCCACCTTTAGAAACAATATTTTTGTTTCTCGCGCATTCTCTTCCTCCAATTCTCTCTTTCACTGTTTTAATGAAAAACAAATAAAGAAAATACCACTTATAGTTTCTCACGAAAACTATTTCTCATTTAATGGAAACTTTTTTCATCAAATAGATGGCCTGGCAATGGAAAGTTCTATTGCCGCCCCTCTTGCAAATTTCTTCATGTGTAACTTAGAAGAAGAAGCACTTGACAAATGCCCCTTACAATTCCGTCCTATCTTCTACAGGAGATACGTAGACGACACCATCGCCCTTTTCCACTCTAAAAGTTCATCTGATAAATTCTTAGAGTACATAAACCAGTTACATCCAAATATTAAACTTACTCAAGAAAAGGAAGAAAACGACTCCATTCCTTTTTTAGACCTATTAATAACACGCACAACCGACGGTTTCTCCACTTCCATTCACCGAAAACCTACACATACGGGTTCTGGACTCCATTTTCTTAGTCATTGTTCCACCAAAATCAAATTAAACTCTATCAAAACCTTACTTTCTCGCGCTTACAATCTCTCCTCATCATACCTCAATTTCCACAACGAGATCACTTTCTTCACTAAATATTTCCAATAAAACGGATCTCCTTCAAACTTATACGACCAAACTCTTACAAATTTTATCAATTAAATATTTAACCCGAAAGATTTCTCATACAACGTCCCTAAAGAAAAGGTTTTTGCATCTCTCCCCCTATATAGTACCCCTCAATTCACTTCTCTGGGCCAAACTCTCGCCATTTCTTAAAAATTCCTTTCATGCAACACATTTTATACCATTTTTTTAAAACACACGCAAAGTACAACATCTTTTCAACATTAAAGTCAAAATACCAACTCTGCTTCGATCCTCCATCAAATATGAATTCACCTGCTCGAGATGTAATTCCGAGGTGTATTTGGGATCGACACAGCGCACACTACATACCCGTATTTGCGCATATTTAGGCATCAGCAACAGAACTGGAGCCCCACTCACTACTCCCGAGTTCTCTCCTATCCCAATACACTACGAAAATAGACATCCACATCATAAACCAAACTTAAATAATTTTGCAATTAAAGATACAGCAAACAACGAAAACCAACTACGTAGATTTATAAACCCCACTTTAAACTCTGACACAAGCTCATTTCCACTTTTACTACAACTATAATTACCCCCAATTACACACGTTAAATCCACTTTTTCCCAAAACAACCCCTATCTTTCAAGTATTTCTATTGTTTCCCCCTTTTTACAATAAAGTCACCCAAAACTAATTGATCTCAGTTTTATTTTAAAAACAAAAACATATTTCCTATTTCGTAATAGTTAAAAGCCCTGCATTTTTATAATTTGAATATTACTACCTCTGCTGCTTCCCATTTATCATATAATTAATTTATAAATATCTGATAACTTCTCTAAAAAAATTCTTATATTTGTATATATTTATAATCTCATATCCTGGAGAATGGGTTCCTACCCGAGACGACGGTACCAATAAGTTAATATATAATAATGAACTTCCTAAATTTAGTATGCTTATTTATCCTAAAAATACGCATATATATATATATATATATATATATATATATATATATATATATATATATATATATATATATATATAATCCACTTCAGTATTTTTTAGCCCCAAATTATGTCCATCAAATCAGAGCTTAAATTTTTTCAGCTAAAAAACAGCGACTCTTGAAGAAAATTTTCGCGTTGGATGGTCGTAAAATCGGATATAGTAAGCCCATAAGCTGGCGTTGCAAAAAGGTACGCACACATTCTGCCACTTATACACACTTACCAATACTTGTGTAAACATGTGGCTGATACAAATTATATACGCACATTAATGTGTAAACGTAGAATTTTATCTGCGTTGAGACAGTTACGACCCAAGTATGACATATAATCCTTTTTCCATCTTCCCGTTGGCTCGGGGGTTGAAAAGATCTTTTACTTTCCTTTTCTCTAATTTTCTATTTCATCTTAGTTTTTTCCTTTATATTATCCTTTTCTAATTATTATTTTTAGTCCTCTATTTGTCTCTCAAAGTTCTTAATTTATTTACACACACGTGAAGATCATGAAAGACATAGTCCCTACCCGTGTATCCAGGGTTGAGCGAATTCCCTCCCCACTGCGGTGTGGGGGTTATTTTGCTTAAATCCCTGAGGAGACTTTTCTGGCGGAATCCCGAGAAATGGCTCCCCAGGTGTTCTGTTACCATGCCAACCGACTAAAGCTTTAATCCCTAACTTTTATTTCATTTAAAAACGACATTTATACGTTTCTACTAATATGCACATACATGATGGATATACACACAATCCGGACGCTTACAGATTACACATGAGCATATATTTGAATATCATGTATATACTGGGCCCCGGCACATTCATGGTTACTTACATTTTCGCGTAGGGCATTTTCATGTTTGTTGAGTGGTAACTGATTTGTTTGAGGGTGGCGGTAAGACGGCGCTAATGAATCGGGGCACAGTTAGCTGAGGTTAATAAAAGAGGCACTTGTTCTTACCTAATTTGGGTTCACTCAATTCAAATGTGAAGTCAGATTTTATCTCTTAGCTACAAATTATTTTGTAATTCAGCTTTTCATTTTTTGAGAAATTTGGGCACTTTTTGCATAATGCCATGTTCTATCTAAGCAAATTTTCTTCATACTATGTTAAAATTAGGCTTGAAACAACCATCTAAACAAAAAATCTTTATTTTTTCTAATAGCGTATATATTCATCACAATGTGTACTAGAATTTGAAATAAAGGTGAAAGAAATCAAATATCAAAATAAAAATTGTATTATTAGTATTAAATCTAAAGCCTGTATCCATTACATCCAAATATTAGTGTGCACCGATGCGATTGAGAAAGGCCGATGAAATAAAAAAGCTCAAAATCTTCTTATTATGGCACGAATTTGCGCTTGTAGCTCTTGCGTTTGAAGACTTTGTCGGGGTCATCTCGTTTGATACTCTAGTCGTAGGCCGTTATCATATACCCGTCCAATCAATCGCCTTTGATAGCGCTCTTCCTAAGTCATGAGGTCTTGGTGGAAGCGCTCTCCCTATTCATCACTTAGAGCTTCCGGTTTCTATGGGAAATGGCGAAAGTGACTATTCAGCAAATGAAGCTTGACACTCATGTTGTATCCAAGATCACAAAAGCCAACAACATTCTTGCAACTAAATTCTCATAGTTATCGGCCTATTGTTACGAGGAAAGTCTTGTATAACCACCATGAATGACAGCTCCGCTGCATTTTCCTTGTCATTCCTCTTTCTGGCAAATTCCACATCACGTACAAAGGCATGAATTTGAGAACCATCAAATGCGCCTGTTATGATTTTCTTAAAATACAGAGCAAGAAGGGCAGAAACTACGTGCCAAAAGCATTCCCTGTCAGTGCTCAATGACTTTACAAAAGGCTTCATCAAGCCAGACTTAAGATGGAGTGGAGTAAAATGATTTTCCCTCATCTGACGATCGGGTCATTCATAATGTTGGGCATAGCTACTTCCAGAGTTTCGCGAATGTTCCTTTCCTCCTGGGTCAAGTTTTAACTTGAGCTCGACTCTCCCACATGCAGAGATAGTATGAGAAGTAAGTGAAACATTTGTGTTGGCCAAGGGGGAAGTTGACCGTTTTTAGGTCCACACAAATTAACCAGGTTGCCTCTTATTATTTAAGTATATCAATAACCATTTTTATGTCGTCATGTATTTCTCGTAAATACACTGAGTGACCAACTGGGACTGCACCAAAAGCATTATTATTATGCAAAAGAACCGATTTTAAGCTGCGCTTAGAACTATCCAAAACAAGGTCAATAGACCAAATTTGCGTGCTCTCAATTATTCTGTCTTATGACCTTATGACCCTATAACCTTACGACTTTCAAAATTCTCAACAAGTGGGGCAATCAGACCATAGTTAGTTTTCTATTAATAATTCCAGTACTAACCTTGGCAGGACCTTGGCAATTATATAATTCGAAAGATAATGTAAAACAACATGTTGGTTTCAAATTCTGTTAGAATAAGCCGAATAGTTACGAATTTCTTGCCCAACAAAGTCAACACCCCTAAGTCGCGTACTTTCAATTATTTTGACTTATGACCATATGACCCTACGACCTTCAAAATTTTCCAAAACTCATTAAAAATTAAAGTGGCTACCATCAGATAGACTGACCTACGGAAAGACATAGTAACACCTAACTGTGCTAAAAAATGTGAGATAGTGTGGCAGTAAACAAGTTGCTTGTCTTCTGAAAATATCACAAAAATCTGGTCGCGTGTTCTGAAATATGAGACTTTTGCGGATCTGTCCAGAAGGTTTTTGATTTAGCGTGAAAGAAAAAGGCTCCGCTGCTTTGCCACACACTGCCAAATCACGTGCTAAGTCATTCAGTTCCACCCGAGTAAAATACTGAGGGACTGATGACTGCTTCCCATGAGATGAGGAGTCTTCGGAGTCTGAGATCGTCTTCAAACTCCTAATCAGATTTACATCTTCAGAGGAGAAAGAACAATTAAAAACTGCTACTGGAACTGGTACTTCCTCAGAATGCGAAGTAGTTTAAATTGAAGAAGGAAGACTGGGATAGAGATATTATGTTGTTTTTTTACTTGCTAACACCTTTATTATTAACCAGGAAAATATACAGTGATTTATTTGGTCCTTTGGTTCTCGCCAAACCAATGAGGTTTCAAAAAGTAGACTTTTCGTTTTCCTTTTGTCCAGTCACGAAGATTTTATTCGGTATTTTGGCACAGTCTGTGAAGCCCACTTTTTGTTTTGGTCACCAAGAGAAACCTCAAAATTGGCTTTATAGGCACGGCGCACAATCCTTGATTTATTATGCCTCTGATGAACAAGTATGTAGCAGCGACATATGTAACAAAATTCATTAGGATCATTTATGCATTTATGTCTACTTAAACAATCTATCATTAGGTCTGAAACAAAACATAAATAGGGTTAATTTATGAAAAATCATAAATTTCATATCTCATTAAACTTAGAGCATACAGACAAAAACCGATTTTAGATTTGAAATCAGCGTTGAAAAAATAATAATTAGAATCAGTTGAAAAATCCCATTCAACAGAAAATAGGAAAAAAAAAATTCAAAGGATAAAAGGACAGAAAATAGATTCACATGTTGTTTTGTTCTACATCCTTACCCTTTTTTTCTGGAGCTCGCTTATAATGGCAGGCTATTCATCAGGTGTCCCCAAAACTTCTGTGTATGTTTACATATTCTGGATAACAAAAATAAGTGCGTAAATTGAAACAGTATTTTTGGATAGCGAAATATTTTTTACGTTTTATCTGTAGTTTGGGGGAACAAAGGTCTGTCTTGTATAATATCTGTTGCTTTGGTAATAAGTCATTGTAGTTTATTTTAAAGTTGTATTAATTTAATTTTTGTTCTGTACCCTCAAAATGGAATGTCAAGTTAAAAGAAAGGCGCATTTTCGACACTTGTTGTTATTCATTTTCAATTG
Organism: Ceratothoa steindachneri; assembly: GCA_963969495.1. Classification (NCBI taxonomy): domain Eukaryota; kingdom Metazoa; phylum Arthropoda; class Malacostraca; order Isopoda; family Cymothoidae; genus Ceratothoa; species Ceratothoa steindachneri. The sequence continues at coordinate 46,311,103 of OZ018330.1, read as the reverse complement.
AGATGGGAACAATGCAAACGCAGCTAAAGCTCGTCGCGATAGTTGAGATGTGTACGGAGAAAATGGTTTATCAGAAAGGACAGCTCAATGGTGGTTTTCACGTTTCAAAAACGGTCATTTCAATCTTAATGACGAAGAACGTTCTGGTCGCCCCATTAAGTTGGATGAAGACCAATTGAATGACCTTTTTCATGAAAATCCTCCTCAATCGACTAGAGAATTGGCTGTACAATTGGCGTGTGATTAGAAAACTGTAGAGAATCAACTTCATTCAATGGGAAGGGTTAAAAAACTCGGGGCATGGGTTCTGCACGTTTTGAGCGGAAGCAACAAACTTTAACGCTCCACGATTGGGGCAGGTTTGCTACTCGTGGATATAAGGACATATTTCTTAACCGCATCATCACTGGCGACGAAAAGTGGTGTGTTTATGTCAACAGGAACCATCGAAAACAATGGCTTAGCCCCAATAAAAAAACACTTCCGCGATTAAAGCAAGGACTTCATCCATGAAAGACGATGCTGTGTGTGTGGTGGAATTGTGAAGGCATCATTCTTTATGAGCTCCTTGCGAACAACGAGATTGTCAATGCAGAGCTCTACGTTCAACAAATGTATCGACTCGCCGAAGCTATTCGTGAAAAGCGACCTCATCGACGTTATGGAGTCCTTCTGCAACACGACAAGGCTCGTGTTCACATTGCCAATATCTCAAAAGACGTCACCCAAACGCTTAATTGGGAAATCTTGCCAAATCCTCCATATTCGCTAGACTTGGCTCCATCGGATTTCCATCTGTTCCGATCGCTCTCCAACAATTTGCTCGGCGTTTCGTTCAATACTGATGTGGAATTAAGAAACTAGTTAGACGAATTCTTCGAGTCAAAATAAAGAGATTTTTATTGCAGAGGCATCGAAAAACTAGTTGAACGTTGGGAAGAATTCGTAAATAACAACGGGGAATACATTATTGATCACATTGCATATTGTTACTAATTAAAAATGATTTTTTTCTAAAATTGTTAATGGTAATGAATAAATTTGATAAAACCGCAAGAACTTATTCCTCAACCCAATATATTAAAGGTTCGTTCTGGTTTTGGAAACTGTAGAAAGGATTTTACCTATTTTCGCTTTTGTGTGCACTTTTTTGTATTGAATTTTGTGACCGTATGAAATTTAACCCTTCCCGTGGCTCATAAAACGCTTGGCGTATTGTAAAGGAATTAATCTTATTTCTCTTTTTGTAATGTGTTTTCGTTTTCTTCGTGTGTATTGGGCAACACAGGCTTTCGCTCAATTCGGAGTGAATATTTCGAGTATAATTAAGAATTCGAGATGTGCGAAATAATTATCGATGTGTTTGTTTTTTTTCTAAGTGAAGAATCGTAGGTCCGCCAAAGCCTACCAGCACTTTCCCTATGCGTCAAATAATTCCCATTTTTATGATGCTTTTCTTCGAAGTTTGTCAAACGCGATAAAATGTCTTCATTATTTAACACGTTTAAGTTGCAAGGAGAGTCGCTTGTACTCAACGGTAAGGACTACAGAACTACAGAACTACAGAATCTAGGACCAACAAAGACCCTAAGGTCCGCTCGAGGCTAGTCCGCTACACTACATCCGAAACTACGATACACACTTATCTACGAGTGTATCTCTAACATGCTATATTTTTTTTTTTTTTTTTTTTTAAATATATAATCTACTGTACACACTTATCTACATGTGTACAATGTCAGGCATATTAACTACTTCAACCTAAGGGGGGGTGATAGAAAGTTTTTCTTCTCAACTTCCGCAGCCCTCGACTGCTAGTGGTGAAAATCTAGTTATAGGATAGGCGGAAAAGAAAATGGATATCTAAACTACACATGCAAGAGAAATCGCTGGCATCATTTTTAGTCATCATTTTTACTCATCATTTTTACTCTCGTTGTTCCTCCGCTCCAAACTCCTTTTGCAAAGACGTTATTATTTACTGTGCTCAGACTACGTTATATTTATACTATTTAAGTGCGCGTCGAGACGGTTTTTAAACATATTTACCGACCTACTATCCACTACGTGGGTGGGTAGCCTATTCCAAATTTGAGTAATTTTAAACGTAAAATAGTTTTGGGCTATACTAGTGTTAAATCGCTTGTTCACTAATTTTAATCCGTGTTGCCGAGTATTTCCCCTATGATCCAATTCGAACAAATTCCTATAATCAACGTTTGAAAATCCTTTCAATATTTTAAATACTTCAATTAGCTGGCCACGTAATCTTCTGCCTTCGAGAGATGGCAAATCTAATGCCCTGAGTCTTTCCTCATAGGGCCTGTTTCTCAGCTCGGGAATTAATTTTGTAGCCCTACGCTGCACTCTTTCTAATTGCGCGATATCTTTGTTTAAGTATGGAGCCCAAAATTGAACCGCATATTCGAGCAGTGGACGCACAAGTGATTTATACAATGGTAAAATTATCTCTTTGGATTTGAACGTGAAATTACGCGCGATATAACCCAGCACACGATTTGCTTTTTTACATGCATCCGCGCATTGTTTCGTGACTTTGAAGTCATCCGAGACTAAAACTCCCAGGTCTTTTTCCAATTTAACTACGTCGAGGACCTGGCCTTTCATGGTATACTCTACCCTCAAATTATGGCAACCCAAATGCATCACCTTACATTTACTTAAATTAAACTGCATTTGCCACTTATCCGCCCATCTGACAATCAAGTTTAGGTCCTTTTGTAATTTTTCTACATCCGATCTTACATAGGCACGGTTGCCCAGCTTCGTGTCGTCAGCAAATTTAGAAATCGTACTAAATACGCCATTATCCAAATCGTTTATATATATTAGAAACAATAATGGGCCAAGCACGGAGCCTTGTGGCACTCCACTACTGACGTTGACCCAATCTGAACATTCACCATTTATAACTACTCGCTGCGAACGATCCTTCAGCCAATTTCTAATCCAATTTAATATCTTACCCTTCACACCGACTGCTTTAACTTTCATTAATAATCTCTCGTGCGGAACGGTGTCAAACGCCTTTTTAAAGTCTAGATAGATTACATCTACAGCTTTGCTTTCGTCGTAAACGCAAATCATTTTATGGAAGAATTCGAGCAAATTTGTCAAGCACGATCTCGCCCGCCTAAACCCATGTTGGGAATCTTTAATCAGATTATTTACCTCGAGGTGGCACACTATTCTATCTCTAATTACCGATTCTATATTCTATATTCGAGAAGAGGAAAGGATCGAAAGAGAAAAAGAAGAGAAGGAACGTGAATAAAGAAGAGAAAGAGAAGAGAAGGAACGTGAAGGAAGAAGAGAGAGAGAAAGGAAGGAGTGAGAAGAAAGAAGAAAAGAAAAGAACGAGAAGAAAGAAGAGAAAGAGAAGAACAAGAAGAAAGGGAATGAACCCGCCTTCGTGAACTTGAAATAAGTAGGACCAGGAACGAGATGCTGTTCATCAGCTCGAGGTCTAAAGCTCCCCCTACCGCGTCTGTTAAGCTGACGGTTTTCAATGAAGGCAAGGATTTCGGAGCCTTCTTACTCCACTTCGAAAAAATCTTCGAAATCAACCATTGAGACATCGAGGAAGATGGAGTGGCTCAATTGTTGCCCTTGTTAAATTCCCAACACTAGGATATATTCATATCACTCCCCTCGGAGTTACTGGAGACATATAACATGACCCCAGACTTTTACAAATCCAAATTCAAACATCCCTGCCTTAAGCCAGGCCAAACATACTGTAAGTTTGGATACACCTTCCAGCGTCCCCTTAAGATTTGGCTCGATGCTTCTAAAATCCCGCATGACTACGATGCCCTCGTTGACTTCTTCCTGAGAGACCAGTTGTTGGCTGCACTTCCTGCTGAAGTAAGATCTTTCGCAAAAGATCGGTGGTGCCTCACATTCAAGGAGTGCACAAAAGAGGCCAACATTTATTCCTTTATTCGAAAGAAGGGAATAAAGAAAACGCCCCCCTTTCCCCCAAACCTAAGCCAAATAAAGTTAAATTCATTGTGACAAGTTTACCAAGGTAACTGGGCCGTCGAGGCCGAAACCACTCTTTTCGTCCGAACACTAGGGTGTAAATCCGTTCTTTCATGCCCCCCTACGTCATCTTTCCCCAGGAGACCCATCATTTATTTTTCCTGTATGTAGTGTGGAGGGCCATGTGAAAACGAACTGCCCCCAGAACTCTCAGTTCAGGAATAACTCTTCTCACTAGGTACACGAGATCTCTGCCGCCTCTGCGCCTTCGTCGACACCATCGGAATCTTCTCCCTCCCCCCCCGAGCACCGCAAGTCCCGGCAGCCACCAAATAAACTTCTTGTTTGATAAGAAAACCTTTGGAGGTCTTAAGTTTGAATCCGGAAAGATTAATGGCTGCCGTGTCTCCACTTTTGTGAGAGATACTGGGTGCACCTGCATAATGGTGTCGGACAAGCTGCTTCCCCCAGTAGCACCGAACTATAATAAATTCGCCGTCGTGCACGACTACTTGGGGTGCGCCAATCGGTTCCCCATAGCTAAGTGCGTACTTCACTGGCTGGGTAGAAATAGTAGCAGCCTCTATTAATTTATTGACCAGTGCCCATGGGTCTCCCCCAAATTCGTGGCCCAGCCCGAAGTTATCCATTCGCAAGTGGTTAAAGATTCGTATCTTTCTTTGCCCCTAGAAACCTCATGTTCTTCAGAATTCAAGGAGGTCATGACTGAAGACTTCGCAAGGAACCAAAAGAACTGCGATTCCTTCCGACCTCTGTGGGTTAAGGCCTAGTCAAAAGTGCAAGAAGCCACTCGAGGCGACAAAGTGATCTCCTACCACGTTACCAACGGCTTACTTTACCGTGCGTGCTCAGAAAACAGTAAGCCCCCGACGCGAATATTGTGTCCCGCTTTCTCATGTTGGTAACATTTTAACCACTGCCCATGACAGCCTATTTTCAGGTTATTTTAGCCACACCAAGACCACCAAGAAGATCTTCAAATATTTTCATTGGCCAGGCGGCAATGAAGAAATCCTTCTATACTGCAAATCTTGCGACATCTGCCAAAAGACTGCCATCAAAGGACGAGTTAAGCCCGAACCATTGCAGAGAAGACCCATAATCTCAGAGCCGTTTTCCCGTGTCGCAATTGATTTCATTGGTCCAATACACCCCACGTCGAGTGAAAGTCACAGTCACATGCTAATTTTAGTAGATTTTGCACCCCGGTTCCTCGAGGCCGTGCCATTTAATAAAATAGACCCTATCTCCTTCGCAAAAGCACTAATCTTCATCTTCTCCCGCATTGGATTACCCAAGGAAATTCTGTCTGCTCGTGGTGGCCAATTCACGTCGCAACTGATGGAGTACGTCAGCAAGCTCCTGAAGATAAAATTCCTTTTTACCACCTCTTTTTACCCAGATGGTAACGGGATGTATGAAAGGGTTAACGGCTCCCTCAAATCCATCCTCAAAAAACTATGCGCTGAACAACACCGAGAATGGACCGTTTCTTGCCGGTAGCCCTTTTCGCATACTAGCAATTCTTCCTCTCACCTTGAGTTTTGCCCCATTTGAGGTTTTGTATGGACATAATGTTAGAGGGCCCCTTAGCATTCTAAAGAAGCACTTCTCCAATTTGAAATTAGACCAGGAGATTCAATCCTCCTGCGCTTACCTCCTAGACCTGAGGCAGAGATTAGGAAAGTGCGCAGAGATCGCGCATCAGAATGCCGAGACAAACTTTGGCAAGTATAAAACCTACTTAGACTGTTAGTCCCAAGAACGAATATTTAAACCGGGTGACGAAGTCTTTTTACTACTCCACACGGAGAACAATAAACCTTTGAGCCAATGGAAAGGCCGCTTGCTAGTGATTAAGAAACGCGGCCTTGTCGGCTACTTGATCTGAACTCCGTCTGGCGCTAAGCTATTCCACGTGAAAATGCTTGAAAATTACCACCAACGCGCTTGTGCCAATCAACTTGTGGCCCCGGACGAAGAATCCAACTTGAGTCGAGCTACCCGCTTGCCCCCTTGCTCGTGTTACAAGTCGCCTGCGTGGAACAAGACGCGGAATATCCTCTTTACGTCTTGCCAGATACCCCCGATTCCCCATCGACCAAGTTGAGTATAAACTCTCAGCTTCCGATCCCCTAGAAGACCCAGTTACAAGCGCTACTCACCTAATTCACTGATGTTGAAGAAGGCAGACAATTCTTACCGGATGTGCATCGACTTCCGGAAGTTAAACACCGTTACCGTGTTCGACGCCGAACCGATTCCCCTCATCGATCAGAATTTTCACATGTTCGAGAAAACCAAATCCATTACTGAATTAGATATGTGTAAGGCCTATTACTAGATTACATTGAGGAAAGAGATAAAGAGGTACACGGCCTCCCCCACCGACAAAGCCTTGGTGCAATTCCGGCGACTTACTTTCGGGTTGGTGACGGCATGTAGCAATTATAATTAAATAATGAGGCGAATATTGGATGGGCTGCCCCACGTCACCTTCTACTTCGACAACATTTACGTTGCGACCCAGGAATGGGACTACCATCTGGCTGCCCTTCGTGCCCTCATGTGCCGACTCCGGGAACACCACCTCACGATTGGCCCAAACAAGTGCTACTTCGCCTTTGGCACTATTGACTATTTGGGTTTCCACATAGGGAGCGATTCCTTGGCTCCTTAGGCTGACAAAATCAAGGCAATTGTCGAAATGTCATTGCCTGTAACAAAAAAGCAGTTGAGGTCCTTCATGGTCTCCGCCTCCTTCTACCGACGTTTTATTATGAACTTCGCCTCTATCACCGCGCCTATGTGTGATCTCCTCAAGAAAAGCCCCCCCACCCCGAGTGCCCTGTTTGGACACCCCGTTCGATCGCTAGCTTTGTCCTGAAGCTTCAGGACCGATCCTCTACTTACCCGACCCCCTTAAACCTTTTGGCATACCTACTGACGCGAGTAACGATGCAATAGGTTGTGTTCTCGTCCAGTATGGTGACCATGGCAAATGTTTCCCCATAGCGTTTTCGAGCAGTAAATTCCTTCATCGCGAGAAAAACTATGCGGTAATCGAGTGAGAAGCTCTTCCATTGTTTGGAGCATCCACAAGGTCAGTGTTTCTCTTAGGTAAAGAATTCATTATCGAGACTGACCATAAGCTCCTCTCTTACCTACAGAACGTTAAGAACAATAATGGTCGCCTTATGAGGCGGAGTCTCTCTCTCCAAGAATTGCAATTTAAAATTGTGTACATTAAGGGCTCAGAAAATTGACTGGCGGACAGTTACAGCAGAAATCATCTGGATTTGTCTACATAGTAATTTCCCATTAAATAATGGTAACGTTAAATGGATTATTTTTTTTATATATTCCTGAATAAGGATATGTGTCATTATTTTTTTTATTATTCTGTATATATTTTTTATGAGTTACCCTGTTTGTATGTACTTTTTTTATATTGTGGGTCTTTTCTGTTTTTTTTTTGTGTTCCTTGTTTGTAAGCTCCTAGTTAACGAGACTATGTTGACCCCGGCTATTAATAACTATTCTGTCTGTCTTAATGTATTATTAATGTTATTTTTTTTTCTTGATGTGTTCGGTAATGAGTGCAGAGTACCTAGTACCATCCCTTTTGCAATTGTATCCATATGAGAAATTTAGCCGTGTAATTACCCCATATTATTCTGATGTCACTTCCTTTGCAAGCTCCGTCTTGAGAGGGAAAGAGATGTCAAAGGAGCGAAGGTTACACCGCCCCCCCCACACACACTATAACACAATGTCTACCTGTGGCGCTTGAGAAGATGCACCTGCACGGTCCAGAGAGTCTCAAGGGAGCAGCGAGAAACTTCGCACGACCGTCTGATCCGCTTGGGTTCCATTTTTTCCCCGTCTCACCGTCTGATCGGCACCTGACCTACGGCGCCAAGGACCTTTGCGCAAGGTTGTGAGTGTGAGGAACAGGTCCCTACCCAGACAATAGTCTATATATACATATATGTATCTATTGGTTGGGAGGAAAGAGAAAAAAGCCACGAGAATATCTATATATACATTTACATACACATATATCCTCTAATATACGTACGCGTCCTTCGCTACGTACAAGTACGTTCACTTCGTAAAAGTAATCCGTTAATAACGAGGCATAAAAGTGCGATTTTAATACAGGGGCCGATAGCGTGTAATGAGTTTACCAAGTTGCAGTTCAAGGATATATTTAAAGAGTGAAAACCAAAAATATAATTTTTAATAAGTCACTATTTAACATATATATACATACGCGAAATATAAGAAATGTAAATAAGGCTAATACTGACGGACTAGAAAATTGGCAATCGGGTAACGTTAATTACTTGTTAATTAGCTTTTAAATGGGATACTATATATTAGTTATACAGAAGGAATATTTAAATGTGGAAAGCGAGTCGATTAACGGGAGATACAATCGTTTTACCTTAAATGCAGTCCTCAAGGGAGGGGACTCCTTTAGCAAGTCGGCGCGGGGGAATGGAGAATAAAAATGGTCGTGATTCTTGGCCCAATATATTGATGGGGACGAGGATGAAAGGGGGGGAGACTAGAAGTCAAGTTCACGATCCTTTATGAAGACGGACGAAGGTACCTCTGCCCCAGAGAAGTGCAACCTCCAAAAATCGAGACTCTGACGCGGCTCGGAACGAAATTCCACAGGGGAAACTAGTGATCCTTGAAGGGGAGTTCTGATGAGACGAGAATAATCCCGGCCGGTCCTTCGGGGACAAAACGATTCGAAACTTTGCTCTGAATAGAGCACGCCTTCACAAAAGAGATGGATCTGCATGGTGAGATCCATCCTCGATGGTATACGCGAATACCACGGACTTGGGGAAACAGATAAACGATCTGAACCGAAGGCGATGAGATCTTAAACTCAATCTGCAGATCTTTGAAAAATCCAGGGTATTTACGAGTATATGACGGCCATTTTTTATGCTCAATCGCTGGAAGGCACAGACGTCTGAAAAAAATCTTCCGGCGCCCAGAGAGATTAACTTTTTGTCGCCCGACACTGGTCTTAATCGTCTCCAACAAAGTGGGTGGGAACTATCGGCTATCCTTTTCCCGACTACAGAGATTAGCATTTCATCGACGATGTAAAAGCTTTTAGCGCTCATCCTAACTGATATTCATTTTCTTTCTTCTTTTATTTTTATCCTTGGATACCGAGGGGTTTGTTTACTCCACGTGGAGTTAAAGTTAGGAGGCATAGGGAATAGGGAAGGTGGGAATTCAAGAATCAAAGGGTATTCTTCTTGGCGTCCCCTTTTTCTTACATGCCTTCCTTCCAAAGATGACGTTTTTTCCGACACGAAGGTGAAGAAAAAAAGGCATCTCGACCAAAACCCATCGATATTAAATTTTCAGCCGACACGGCGGCCATCAAGGTACGGACAGGATTTGCTCCGTTTGATCCCACACGACGGATAAAACTTACACAGACATTAAGGTTAATGGCTAATTAATTAAATAATTAAAATAAATATAGTTTCTTTTAAAAGCATACCACAATTTATAATAAGGAATCAATCAAGCGGAGGGACAATCCAAGAAATAATAAAAAAATTAATAATGACAACACGTTTATACAAGCAAGACACTAAAATACGGGCGTACGCACACATGCACAAAAATAAATTTTACATGGGAGAGCAACGAGCTCGAATATATACATGAACTTATTGGATGTATGGAGTTGTACCTTTGAGGACGAGGTTCATCTACTCGTTTCCCACTAAGACTGTCTGCTACACAGTTTTCACTACCTTTTAAATACAAAATTCGGAATTGATATTCCATTAATAGCAAACTCCAATGCATAAGCCTTCCGTTTTGCCGTCTACAATTTCTTAAGTAAGCCAAAGGATGGTGATCCGTTTCGATGACGAACTCCTGGCCTATCAGATACATTTTAAATTTTCCGACACCAAAAACTATTGCTAGAGCCTCAAGTTCTATTACTGCATAGTTTCTTTCGCGCGGCCACAGCTTCCGGATTGCATAAGCAATAGGATAGCTATTCCCATCTTCTTTGTACTGCAGTAACACGCAGCCGACGCCATCGTTGCTGAGACCGTACAAATTCCAAACAATTTGTTCGGGTTCGGGAGCCGCAATATGGGGGCAGATAGCCTATCCTTCATCTGCTGCAAGTGGGAAATTGCCTTGGGGTTCCAAACATGGGAATCTGGGGTGTTTTTCTTAAGGAAGGAGTTCAGGGGGGACGCTAGGGTGGCGAAGTTGGGGACGAAGCGCCGGTAGAAGGATGTTGAACCCAAGAAAGAACGTAGCAGCTTCTTAATACGGGAAAGGGGCATATCTGAAATGGCCCTGACGTTTTCTTGCTGAGGCGTTATTTGGTTTTCCCCAATGTGAAATCCAAGGTACTTGATAGTATCGTAAGCAAAATGACACCTCGAACGACCCATGATCAGACCATGCTCTCGGAGCCTATTACAGAGGGAACGAAGGGAGATTAGATGTTCATCCCATGTGCGTGTAGCTACGTACACATTACCAAAATAGAATGACACATTGTTCAGAATCATCTAAGATGCTGCGCATCATTCTATAGTAATTATTACAAGCAGTGACTAAACCAAATGGAAGGTGCTTAAATTGCATAAGCCCTTTTTCTGTAGGGAAGGCAGTGTATTTCCGAACACTATCCTTGAGGGAAATTTGAATGTACGCCTCGCACAAATCTATCTCAGAAAAAATAAATTTGGCGTTCTCGAACAAATGTAGGCTCTGGTCTATCAACGGGATCGGTTCGGCATCGAAAACCGTGGCGGCGTTAAGTTTTCGAAAGTCCACACACATTCGAAAGGACTGGTCTAGCTTCTGAACCATAACAATGGGGGAACAGTAATCAGAAGAGGAGGGTTTGATTATTTCTAATTTTAGCAAGTTTTCGACCTCCGCATTGAACGCAGATTACAAATTAATGGGCAAATGGTACGGCTTAGATCGGATTGGTTCTTGCGTGGTCAATACTATGTCATGCTCAAATTGGTTCGAGAAACCAGGCTTCTCGGAAATGACGTCCGGGTAGGCCTTTAACAACCGGGATAACTCGGCTTTCTAAGCGGGCTCCAGGTGGGGATTTGGATCGATCTCCTGAGGGGAGTCTCTGTACGTTCCGGGGAGCAACGGGAGTTGGTAGTCATTATCAGCTTCTACGCAAACTGTGGACTAGGTAAAGAGGCTCGGGGGATAAGAGGCTTCCATCACGGCCTCTTCGTCCAGAGCAACAATATTGTTGATGCAGGCGCGGCGGTGGTAAGGTTTGGGCATGTTGACGTGAAACAATTTGTTACCAGAGGGCGTTTGGATGAGGTAGTCCACGGGGCCACGGGCTTCGAGGACTGAAAAGGGGCCTTTCCATTGGGAAAGAAGCTTATTTGTCTCCCTGGGCAGGAGAAGCAAGACCTCGGCACCGGGATTGAACCGTCTTTTTTTTAACTTAATGTCAAAATAGGTCCTGTAATTTTCCAGGTTCAAGTCTGCATTTTTGTATGCAATATTCGCGCATTCCTCCAAACGATTTCGAAGGTCTAATACGTATGCGTACGAGGACTTGACCTCTTCATCTGGCCGGGGGTTGGAAAACAATTCATTGAGAATGCCCATCGGGCCGCAAACACTTCGGCCGTAAAGGAGTTCAAAAGGAATTTCCCTGCAGGCGAAAAGGGCGGCCGGCAGGTATCGATGCCATTCCCGAGGCTGGGCATGGCACAGTTTCTTAAGGACGACCTTTAAAGTCCTATTTAATTTTTCACAGACGCCGTTTGTGGCTGGATGGAACGGGGTTGTGAAAAGGGCTTGACTAATAGGAGTTTTCCCCACATACTCCATAAGCTCCGAAGTAAATTGTCTACCTCTATCTGATAAAATCTCCTTAGGGATGCCAACGCGGGAGAAGATGGAGTTCACCGATTCCGTGCAAGTCACGCTGTCGGTCTTCTTATGGGGGATAGCGTCTGTAAATCTGGTCGCAAAATCCACGAGCGTTAGGACATAGAAATGCCCTTCACTAGACGGGGGAAGGGGGGTGTATTGAGCCAATTAGGTCGATGGCAACTCTAAAATAAGGTTCTGATCAAATTAGGGTCTTCTGTATGGGGGCTGGAGGAATTAGGCCTTTCGCCGAAGTCTTTTGACAAATGTCACAGGACATACAGAAGTCGGCGATTTCTTTGGCAGCGCCAGGCCAAAAGAAATGACGAAAGATTCGCTAGGCCGTCTTGTTATGACTAAAGTGGCCAGCTAACAACCCATCGTGGGCAATTTTGAGTACTTGTGGGACAGCTTAACTGATATTCAAATTCTTTCTTCTTTTTTTTGCCTTGATTACAGAGTTTTTTCTTTACTCCACGTGGGGTTAAAGTTAGGAGGCATAAGGAGGAAGGAATTCAAGAAACAAAGGAAGGGGGGATTCTTTATGGCGTCCTCTTTTGCCTTACAGTGAGGTCGTTAAGACTATCCCCCACCCCCCGTGGCTCACCAAGTATAATTAGATCCCCATTTCTCCTTTTGTGAGCCCCCGGCGACCCGCTTCCGCTGAGTCAATATAAATACTTCGAGAAAAGCTTTGGGAAATTAGTACCATATAGTCTCGTCTTGGTTAGTAGCCACGTATAGTCTCGTACGCCCTGTTTCACCTCTCAACTGCTTCCAGCTACGAAAGCGACGCGTCATCTCTACCCAGCCTCGCTCGTCCCCAAGGCCAGAGTTCCCGCCGACAGACGATACATAGGAACAGGCATTTATCACTCGGTTATCGACATCGTTCACCACTGCAGTACTCCCTGGCTCATTTTTCAGTGAGGTTAAAGAAGAAGGAAACTTGCAAGTGGAACTTTGCAGCGCCCCGCGTACTCGTCGTATCCAAGTATCCAGTCAATTTAGGCTTTACGTGAGTCTATCCCTCATGTGCGCCCCCCCTCCCCCATTTTCCCTGGAGCAATTTCACGTTATTTTGTATCATCCCCTTCCCCCGTTTGGTACCCAGGGTCTCATTTTATGTATTGTCATTTATTTACTTGTGCTATTAATATTTTCTATGTATATAGTAGTTATATTTTCATGTCATTAGTTTCTCTAATCCCAGAACCTCTAAGATTTTATTATTTCGGCCAACCACACTTGACTTTGTTTATTTAACCCTCACAATGAGATCTGTATCCCAATTTTCTGGCGCGCCCTAATCACGGTCTTCCTACGACAGACTTGTTGAAAGAGAAACACAGAGAAGGAAAACTTGTTGAATTTTATCGTTGCATACCTGATGATGAGTTTCCAAAGTTAAAGAAATTTGCTTCTAGTATGCCATCAATGTTTAGAACAACTTATGACTGTAAGCAAACTTTTTCAAAAATGAAGTACGTGAAGTCAGCACATCAAACAAGGCTGACTGATGAGCATTTGAATGCGACTCTTGATTGGATGCTGCAATTACAAAGCAAATATTGATGATCCCTTAAAAGCTAAACGCCAGTTTCACAAATCTCACAAACCCTTTTTGCTGCGCACTAGGTGTGATAATACTATCTTATTGCTAACGACGCCTTCTTTGATAACTTTTGGTAAATAAATATGTTTTTTGTCTTTATTTTTTGTGTATTTTGTGTATTGGTAAATAAATATGTTGGTTGTCTTTATTTTTTGTGCATTCACTATATTGTATTGAACAAAATGGTTATCCAGCCCGCGCTCGTCATTCTCGCAGTTATCTGGCCCAATGTGAAAAAAGTTTGGCTACCCCTGTATTAGTCTAAAGCACATTCCTCATTAAGTCCTTCGGAACGAAGGAAGTTATTATTCAAGCAAACAAACTCTGCTTATGTCAGATGTCACGTTTTGTTTCCATGTGCTCCTGACACTTTTCAAATCTCGCCCCCTTGTTTTTTTTTATTTTAGAAAAATCTGAAATTGCAGAGAATTTTTTCAAATTCTTATTTTTTCAAATGGGAAAATTTCGATGCTGAAGGGCAAATTCAGGTTGAAATTGAAGAGGGTATTCATTTTTAATAAGTGAATTTGTTAGTATTTTTATTTCTCACTGGTCGAATTGATGTTTTTCATCTCCCGAAGCCAAATTCACCTCCGATAGTTTGTATTGAGTTAGACACGTTTTTACTGTTTTAACATATAAATATGTGTTTAAATTGTAATATTAATCAATGTGGCCGCTCTCGGAGGCGAACAGTCGCTCCAGGCAAGACCTGAAGGCCGCACAACCATTGCAGATGAAGTCCTTCCTCATGCTGGCCCACACACGGTTGACAGAGGACTTCAGCTCGTTGACGGTGCTGTGACAGACTTTGCAGGCCTTGCCCTTAACAGGCACCCACATGCTGTAATCGAGGGTTGTGGTTGTGCGACTGCGGTGGCCAAAGCTCCTTCGATCAGAAGTTCATGTTCAAGCCCAACCAATCTTACACGTTCTTGGCCGTGTGGGACGGTGCACCGTCCTGCTGAAAAACGTAATCTGCCTTCTTCGTGGTCGTTCCCACCCAGGGTCGGACTTCTTGGCCAAAATGTCCTTGTAATCGGCCGCAGTGAGCCTGTAACCGGCCGCGAACCACACCGGCGTTTACTTCTTGCCCTTCAAACTCTCGAAGCCGAGCATCATCTCAGAGGCCTGGTGTTTGATGGTGGACAATTAACGGGACTCGGAGACGTCTTGGCCGAAGCTTACCCCGCATTTGTTCTACATGTTGATGACCAGATTGGCCGTGAAGGTGTTTTCATCAGAAAAAAAATGAGAATTCGTTTGCGATGAATCTTCAAGTCTTTGAGAAGGGAACGATAGCGCTCTCGACGTCGTTCTCGCATACGGTCTGTGAGCAGAAGCATTTTCACGCACCTCAAGCTCTTTCCGCCCTTCGCCTTGACGGTCCTCGACACATTAGTCACTGAGATGTTCTTCTTCTTCGTGAGCGCAGTCATTTTGAGGCTCAGAGCACTTTTGAAGGCTTTTCTCATAGCCAAACGGTTGCAAACTTGAGGTCTGCCTGAACGAGGTCGATCTTTAAGGTCTTCCTCGTTTTTAAGCTTCTTCGTGATTGTGTGAACTGTCATCCGCCTGACATTGAGTCGCTTGGAGATGTCGGACATGTTGTGGCCCACGCGCAGAGATCTCGATTCTTTTCACTTCCCTCTCGAAACCCAAAGGAAACCACGTTTTAATGACACATTATGTAAAAGTTTGTTTGAAGGAACTTTTCTGTCGCACATTTAAATTTCTCGAATGATAAAAAACGAGTGTAAAAAAACTTTTGCGAAACCCGGTATATACCATAAGTTCGCTAAATGTTTGGTTTCCTATCATTATTACTAATATATATCCACACTTGCTTCTACACTACACGAATCTTTGACTTCATTCGCTTCCATTTCCTGTGCTTAATTTCGCTTTCTTTGAGACTTATTGCTTCAAAGCCCAAACGGACGTGATTATTTCCCTTTGACCTTTGACCTTTCGAAAGTATGAAATAACCGGTATAAATGAATTCACAGTATTTTAAAAGAATTTTCTTTGATAATTCCGCCCTAATTTATACGATTTTATTTTTCATTTCTTTCCTTTATATTCTCGTATTGGTGTATTTCCATCATTAGGATACAGTACTCCACTTACCTATGTTACCCCTGTCATGGGGCAAATTTCCCCCTACTACTACATAGATATCTGAGTTTCTTTACATTGAAGGTGTCCGATTTAGAAATTTCTCGTCCTTTTCTCTCTTGGAATGTCTTTTTCTTTTAATTTCACCGCTTTAATTCTCCTTTAATATATCCATCATCGGTGTTTGTTTCTTATCCAAGTAATTATTTTGGAGTCCCAACGCATACTTCTGTTAGGATTACATCCTTACATATGATCAAACTCCAACTGCACTGTTATATTAATAATAATAATGATAATAGTAATAATAATTATAATAATAATGGTAAAAATGTAGATAAGAATCGTAATGATAATAGTAATGAAAATGATAATGTTAATGATAATAATAATGTAAGTAATAATAATAATTAAAAGATTATCAGATAGGCATGAAATAAGAGCTCAGCAATTCACACAAATGTACCTTATCATCCGAAGCTAAAAAGTGCAGTATATGACGCATTCTATTTTTCCAACCCCCTTCTTGCTGACCCAGCCCCCCCTGCTTCAGCTAACCCCTATGGCAACAACGAGCAATCTTTCCTCTTAAGTATTCAAATTCTTTAATACGTCCGACTAATTTGCTGTGGTTTCAGTTTCTTTTTGCAAAAGACCTTCTTAGGTAAACCCAGTCTGGTTCCACCACTAATCATCTTGCATTATATACTATTGGTTAATACTAAGGTAGGAGTATCCCCTATCTTCAAAATGTATTCACATTGGCTCAGTTGTAAGAAATTTCCGCCCCATTAACCCTATGAAAAAGTTAACTGGATAGTTATTGTAAAAAACATCCGAATGTTTACTGCTCTAAATAACCATTGGCTCAATTGTAAAAATCTAAAAACTTAGTAACTAAATCAAATATAACTGGATCATTATTATAAAACCGCTCCTACTATTTTTTATTTTTTATGTAACCACACCCGCTGAAATGAGCATTTAAAAAATGATAAAACTTCTTGTGAGAGAGAAGAGACTCTCAGACATAAATCCACTACCTTAAAATTGTCTCATTACGTCCTTTTGTCCCGTGTAATTCGAGATAACCGATTCATATATTCAAGCGACTGGTAGTGTCCTCTTCCGTTGATCATCGTGTCTCCTCCAGTCGTATAAGACGACGTTACCATCCGTAAACTGGCGTAATCTTCCTCACTAGTTGTATCAGACGACGTCCCGAGCTTCGTGCTTCCTCCAGTCGTATAAGAGGACGTTCCCAGCCGTAAACTGTCGTAATCTTTCTCACCAGTCGTGTCAGACGACGTTTCGAGCATCGTGCCTCCTCTAGTCGTAACAGATGGTGCTACTAACCGTTAACTCGTGTAACCTTCCATACCAATCGTAACAGTTCTATCATTTTGATACTACAGTCATGACCAAAGGTTATGAGACTAATATATGTATATATAGGAATTTGTCATTCGTTTTTAAAATTCACGAAATAGGAATAATCCATTACACTATATTTTAACTTAAGGGAATATTTTTTTTATTTGCTTTCCCTAACACTATATTTTAGGATGATAAATTTTTAACATGTTGAAATCTTTTTTTTCTTAGTTCAAAGGTGACTTTGTTGTATGTTATTGTAATCTTATTATAAATTTTTAACCTAATGAAACTTTTTAAAATTAAAGGATATTATTTAATGATTTTGACTTTCTTTAAAGAAAAAGGATTAGAAAAGAGAGAAATTCAGAGAGATTTTCCAAAATTAAAATTAAGGCTGAATTTTCGTATCTTTGAAACTTTTATCAAAGTACTTTCTAAGAAATTCAGAAAAAATAAATATGATTATCGAATGTTTGGGGATTTTTTAAAGCAAAAATAATTGAAATTTATGAAGTTCATAAAATTATTCAAATTAAGACATAGCTAGTTTTTTATATTTTTTCTAACATAAAATCCAATTTAACATAGATGAAAAAAAGAACTCTGAGGATTGTTTTTTTTCGTATATTAAAAGAATTCGCTAAAAACGTCTTGCCTTTAGGCCTAGAAAATAAACATGGGTCTGAAAAAGACCTAGACCGAGAGTAAATTATTAGGAGATAATACTAGAAACCTTTTCATTTTTTTATACTTAAATCACTTTGCTAGAGGCAGATAGACCGTAAGCCTCAGACGGAAGGTAGTCCCAAAATTTGGGCTTATGCCTGAATAAGTTGTTTTCAATTGCTTCGTTGAATTTTGTTCTGTCAGAGCTTCCCGTCTTCACGTTCAAAGTTGGAAGACATACGGGTGTAATATTTACGTTTTAAGCAAAGATAGAAGCTATCACAAGCTTAATAGAGAAGGCGTTAAACTATCAGCGTCGAACTACGGGTTCGAACCCCTCAACCACCGACACGAGAGTTCCATCGACGTCAGGAGCTGCCCATTCAAGGATATGAAGCAGATGGAGAAATAAAAAAAGCGGCAGACTCGTTTTGAACGTAGTATTTATTTTCTTGTTGTTTTTTTTGCTACGGGGGTTTACTGTCTAAGGCGCCTGACCCATTCTGATCTGAGTCGGACTCAGGGGTTCGAAACTACTCCCCAATGAGGGGGGAGAAGAATCTACATAGCCAATCTCTACACTTCTATCTTTCTAGTCCTGTCTTCACAGCGCAGCATCTACACTCTCTCCTCTGTTTCCGGAACCCGATAGAAAGATTACTAGTCCCTTACCGGTGTACTCATATCCACATACCCCCACATAGATTAGTAATGTCCTCTATGTGGGTCCCCCAATCTACATAGTTTTGACGCGGAATCACAAAGGGTTATATCATACGATCGAAAGGTCGGTGTGAATGGTTAATACTACCAGACATCTCTCAAAGTCAAACGTTAATACTACCAGACACCTCTCTCAAAACCAAACAGCAAGGACCTGCCCCTGGTTCCTTCGGGTTTGTCAAGAATTGTCATTCTGTTCTTTATGTGGATTTCATTATCTATCTGGGGCATCTCCCTCATGACACAGGGGACGGATGTGAGAAAATACCTAATTACTACCATAGAGACAAAGGTGGTCCTTCGAAAGACTTCGAAGAGCAGCGATTACTAATATTCGATTTCATCTATGTAACTTAGCTACTGAGGCTACTATATCAAACTCCCCAAATGAACCTACTCAGGCTGCATCAAACCTGCCATATGAACAGACTGAGGACATATTACTCCCCTAATGAAACTACTTTGGCTATATAAAACTCCCCAAATGAACCTAGTGAAGCTATAGTTTCCCCCAAATGAACCCAATGAGGCTATATCACTTCCCAAATGAACCTACGTGGGGTATATCAAACTCCCCATATGAACCTACTCAGGCTATTCAGACTCGGAAAATGAGACTACTGAGGCTATATCACTCCGTAAATGAACTAACACAAGCTATATCAAACTCCCAAATGAACCTACTCAGGCTGCATTAAACTCCGCAAATGAACCTAATGAAGCTATATTACCCTCGAATGAACCCAATGAGGTTATATCACTCTCTAAATGAACTTAATTGGGCTATATCAGACTCCCGATATGAACCTACTGAAGCTATATCAGATTTACAAAATGAACCAACTGAGGCTATATAACTCACCAAATTAACCTACTGAGGGTATATAAAACTCCCGGAATGAGCCTAGACAGCCTATTTCACTCCTTAAATGAACATTCTAAGGCTATATTACTCTCCTAATGAAAATAGTGATGATATATAAAACTCCCCAAATGAAACCAAATTGGCTATAACGATTCACAAATGAAGTTACTAAGGCTATATAAAACTCTTCAAATTAATCTACACAGGCTATATGACTCTCCAAAATGACCTACTGAGCTATTTAAAACTCCACAAATAAACCAAGTGAGGCTTTATTACTCCCTAAATGAACCTACTGTGTCTAAATAAAACTCCCAAAATGAACCTACACAGGCTATATCACCACAAATGAACCTACTAAAGCTATATAAAACTCCAAAAATGAACCTACATAGGTTATATCACTCCCTAAATTGACCTACTGAGGCTATATCAAACTCCACAAATGAGCCTACTGAGGTTATATCACTCCACTAATGAAACGAATTTGGCCTTATCAGACTCGCCAAATAAACCTACTGAAGCTATAGTAGAGAGCGATTATATAAAAAAATAAATTTAAAAAATACTACTTTCTCCTCTCATAGACGGGGTTTTGTTGGTGTAATCAAGGAATATCATTGAAGGGCTTTATTTTTTAATCAACTATCACTATTTTCCAATTAGATGTTCCCCAATTCCGCACTTGGTTTCCTTTTTTTCTCTTTAGCCGACTATTAAACACTCGTCCGTCAATAGGGACGCTATATCCAAGCCACCAAGCCTAGAGACGCATATGGCAAACGAGAAGTAAATTTATTTTGGTTTGCAGACCATAAATATTTATGGGAACATATTTTGCCCAAACAGAAACTGAAATCTGTGAACGGTATTCCTCACACGATATTGAAGTGATGGGGCAAAAGCTGTTGCAGCATTCAGATGCTTTGCATTAACGACGAGTTATTTAGTTAAAGGCCTCAGTATTGCTTAAAGCTGAGTTGATAATAACGAAATAATTACGCACTTTCGAGCCCTTGTGTGTGTATCTGTAAGTATTTAGCCTTTGTTTGAAATGTGACCATACATTTTGAGACGGAATGGAAAGGTTTGCCGGATGGGCAATTCTTATTATAGAATCAATTTAGACCTCCATTTTTCGCTATTTTTACCCGGCAAAAAAGGGCGCTTAACGTCAACGGGCAGGGAATGAAAATAGAGGAAAAATAAATTGATAATCCAAAAGAGTGTAAAAACTAACGAAGTGCGAAAATTAAGAAGCTTTACGTGCTTAGCCTCTCCAACGAAAGGCATTAAGTTTAGGGGCAGTTTTAAGTTGCGTTAATCCCCATATTTAGTCGTCTGGACATCAACAACTCGAAACAATAATGTAAAAATGAAGCCAACCGTTGAGGAGGAAGTCGTTAAATATGGTGCTTATCCCCGTTTTTACGCCAGGTGAAAAGGAAAATCGGACGAATTCACTTAATATTTATATTATTATTTGGTGGTGAGGAAAAATAGAAACAAATAAGTGAAGACAAGAACGAGTCATTCAAAATAGATTGCAATTTTTGCACTTTTGAGTGGTTGTAGTGTTTCTACGAACTTTTAAAAAGATTAATAATGCCCTTCTTGATGTAATTTTAAGGGACAATGACGCTTTCAGTCTTACATTCAATTTGTCTCTCTCAATCTCTCTGACAATCTCTCTTTCAATGTCTTTCTAAATCTATCCATTTCAATCTCTTAAACTCTTTATATTTATCTCCCAATCCATCTCTCAATCTCATTCTATTTATCTTTAATTCTCTCTGTATATATAATATATATGTATTTAAAGGCCCAAAGAAATGAAAATTGGTAACACAACCCGTAAAAACGCTAAGGAGAATATTACGTGAACCAATTAAAGCTTAAGAAAGAGAATTAAAATATAGAAACGGAAAGATAGGGCATACTATTTTAGCCGTTATATGAAAATGAATAAAACAATTGGATTTAAACCCATATCATCAAGCGCTTATCGCTTATATGACTACGACGCTGAGGATGGTAGCTCTGGCGATCAGCGTCGTGGCCATATAAGCGATAAGCGCTTGATGACACACTTTTTCAAATCCAACTCCTTTATTCATTATCATATAACGGTTAAAATAGTTTAGTTTACCGTATCATTTCGTTTCTATATTTTCTCATTTTCTTTCTTAAGCTTTAATTGGTTCTTGTAATATTCTCTTTAGCATAGGATCGCTGAGAGATGACAATGGTGTGTTACGGAAGTCAGAACCAGACATCGCGAACGTGTTGAACAGCTACTTCGCCTCGGTATTTACGAGGAAAGTTGACCTTCTAGCTCCGAGGCCGGAGGTTCTTTTCGAAGAGAGCGAAAACCTATGCGAAATAGTCTTAGAGAGAAACGAATTAGTAGCCACACTAGAAAACCTTAACCAATATAACTCTAGGTCAGGATGGCCTTTTTCCTAGAGTCTTCTAGAAGTTAGTGAAGTGGTCACTCCACACCTCACCACCATTTTTACCAAATCTTTGGAAACTGGAGAGGTGCCGAAAGACTGGAGAATAGCAGACGTAACTCCCATTTATAGAAGGGGGACCGCGAATGCCCGGGTAATTAGCGGCCTGTTACTCTGACATCCACCGTAAGCAAACTGCTCGAGGAAATAATCGCAAACAGTATAGTGCAGCACTTAGAGTTGCACAACCTGATCTTGGACTCCTATAAGGGATTGCGCAAGAACTGTTCATGTTGTGGTGGGGCGAATGTGAGTGTGTGTAAAAGGGCCATTCTCCCACCCCTTTTCTCAGTACCTTCTCCCTCCCTCTGTAAGAATGTGTGTGAATGGGAATGGGTTTGTTTTTTTTGTTTATTTTATGTATAAAAATGATTACCATGTTTTTTTTCTTTCTTTCCAGCCCTCATATTCTGGAAAGATAGGACTTAGTTTCGTATATCCTTATATTACAAACAAAGCGTTATATCCTGGAAAGCTATATTATCATTAATAAATAAAGGCCATTAGTATAGCTTAATGAAGGAGGGCTTATAATAGCCACGTAAGCTTTTTAAAGTCATTATCTTCCATCAAGCGCAGAGGCGCCACACTTGTAAGTCCTAGGCATTTTGCTCGCTCGAGTGGCAGGTGGCTGGACATCTCCCCATCCTCTTTGTATAAAGTGAGGCCTTGATTGTTGTTTATATATTGACTGTTGTATTCAGGATTTTTTTTTGGTTGTTTGATTTTTATGTTTATTAGGATAGATTAAATAGTATTTATATATATAGGATTTTCTTTTTGTATCCATTGGTGAAAAGTAAGATCTCCAATATAATTGCCCCTCTCTATTGTAGATATTTTGTAAATTTTTTTGTAAGTAAAGGGACTGTATATACAATCCGTTTCATTCTCCTTCGATTTCTCACGTTCGGATAGTGTAGGAAGCGGGTTGGATCGATTGGGGGTTAGTTTAGATTTTCGGCCCGCTACATTTGGCGCCCGAATAGGGACGTGAGACTTCGAAACTGGGAGCGTGACTGGATTGGATTGCAGTCCATACCCAATTAGTGTGACAAGTAGTTTGATTGATTTTTCCCTCCTCCTATCTTTTTACTAACTTGGGAACAATGGCTGTAGCGGAAACATTGAATGAAGAAGTAGTGCGATTGAGACTGGAGTTGAGAAAGAAAGAAGAGGAGTGTGAAATGTTACGGGGAATGATGGAGGGAATGGAGAATAAAATAAAAGGGATGAATGAAAAGACTGATAGGATGAAGAAGGAAATGGGAGACCGACAGGATCAGACGGACCGACGGATGCAGGACCTGTATGACATGATGAAGGGGTCAGGACCGGCCCTAGGACCCTCGACCTTGACCCCTGCTCCGACTGAAGGGAATAAGACTAATGGGATCAATGGGAGTGTGTGCGAGTCTAGAGAGGATAGGGTGATTATGAGTGATAGGAAGGACGGAGAATGGAAGAGAGTTGAATGCAAGAGAAGAAGGAAGAGTGGTGCAAAGGGGAAGGATAGGAAGGTAAGAGGCAAGAGTATGGACTCATTGTACTCGGATGAAGGAGAGAGTGATGGTATGATTGATATGAGTGAGAGTGAAGGCAGCTCAAGTGAGAGTAAAGTGAATGTGGGAAAGGGTATTTTGATAAGGGAAGTGCCAAAGATAGATAGATTTAGGTTACATGGTGGGAAAAGTGTGGAAGAATTCTTCGGGGAATTTGAGCGATATTGTAAGCTCAAGTACCCGGAGAATAAGGGATACTGGATGAATGTTTTGGGGGAATGTTTGGAGGGAAAAGTATTGGAGTTTTTCCGCGTGTTTACAAGTGTGGGGCAACCAAGGTACGATGTGGTGAAGAAGCGGATGATTGGACAGGTGAAACGAATGAAAGAGAGTGTGAAGTATAAAAGGGTAAATGAATTTGAGAAGGCTCGAATGGGGAAGAGTGAAAGTGTGAATATGTATGCACATAGGCTTGAGAGTATGGCAAGAACGAGGTATGGTGATGATGATGTAAATGAATGTAAACCACTCATGAGGAAGTTTTTGGACACGATCCCACGAAAGGTGAGTGAATGGCTGGGTGGAAAGAGAAAGGAGAGAGTGAGACTGACAGGTGAACGGTTGATGTGGGAGGATGTGTTGGAACTGTTAGAAGATGGAC
Source organism: Ceratothoa steindachneri (assembly GCA_963969495.1). Classification (NCBI taxonomy): domain Eukaryota; kingdom Metazoa; phylum Arthropoda; class Malacostraca; order Isopoda; family Cymothoidae; genus Ceratothoa; species Ceratothoa steindachneri. Next base: position 46,287,105 of record OZ018330.1, on the reverse strand, counting down.
GATTTGATGATGAAAGCGATCTAGAAGAGGATGGATGGTACAGTGTGAATGTTGGGGGTAAGAAGCCCAGGAGCTTTCATCCACCCCGGCAGTTTGTCAGCTACAGGGATGCCCTGAAGGCTGCACCAGCTGGAGTGATGTCAAACTTCCTGGGCCGGCAGAATGGATGGGCAAATGGAGGGTGGTCGAATGGAAGGGGGCAGATGAATTTCAAGCGTGGGAACGGATATATGAGAGAGAAACCGAGGTATGTCCCAGCAAATGAGAGACCGAATGGTGTGAGAAAGATTGTGGAATGTCGTCGGTGTGGAAGGAAAGGTCATATGTTGGCAGAATGTAGGTGGACATCTGGTGCGTGTTTTGGGTGTGGTAAGAAAGGGCATATGATAAAGGATTGCCAGGAAAGTGGGAAAGAGTGCTTCGAGTGTAAAGAAATAGGCCATTTGAAGAAAGATTGTCCGAGGTTGAATGGTGGAGCAACTGCTGGGGAAAGTATGAAATATGCATGTGGTAATTGTGGAAAGGCTGGTCATTATGCAAGGATGTGTCGTGACCAGAGGAATGTATGTAGCTATTGTGCGATGGAAGGACATTCAAGTGAAAAGTGTTGGATTAGACTGAGAGCGCAAGGTGTGAATGGAAAGTCTGAAGCGGGAAACTGAATGGTAAGAGGGTACCTGCTGAAGTATCCTCTGGGTGCATGAGTGTGAGTAATGTGTTGGCAAGTCTGTCTAGTGTGAAAGTGCTGTCTGGTAGGAAGTATGAGTGTCTGAGTGTGAAGGTGGAGTTGAATGGAATTGAGTGTTTGGCTTTAATAGATTCTGGATGCAAGGCGAGCTTGGTGTATAAAGATGTGTATGACAAGTTTAGCGAGAAAGCCCTCCTGTCTGAGTGCAAGGGTAGTTTAGTAGGTATTGGTAATATGAGAGTGCCTGTGATTATAAAGATAAGGTCACCTGTTCGAATGCATGGTATGATGATAAATGAATGTGAATTTTCTGTGATTGATAAGGTGAGTAGTGAGTATGGTGTGATTTTGGGCTATGATTTTATGAAAATGAATCGTATGGTTGTGCATCCTGCGAGTGATCAGATTGAGAGAAAGATTGGTAAAAATGGGGTGTATAAGTTGTATGTAGGGAAAGATGGTAGCGTTTTGAGGAGTGTGTTTACTGGTATTGAGGTGACTGCTATGGAGAGTGTAAAGCTTGTGAAGGGTGAAAGGGTGTCTGTTAGAATGAGTTGGAGTAAGGATGTTAGTTTGAATGTGAGTGAGAACACTGTGATATTGGATGGAAAGGATGCGTGTTATAAGGTAAGGCGTGTTGCTTGTGTGTTTGATGGCTTGATGAGAATGAATGATCCTTTTGTATGTGTGCAGGCAGACCCCAGTGTGAAAGGGCAGGTGAGGGGAATCCAAGTCGGAGATGTACTGGGCCACCTCTCCACTGTCAATGAGGTAGGTATGGATGATAGTACGGATATCAGGGTGAATGTTGCGAATGAAAAGACATGTGAATGGATGTATAATGAGGTGAAGGACATGGTGAAATTGGATGGATGTTTGACTGAGTATGAAAGGGAGGATGTGTATCGAATGATATTTGAGCGAAAGGGAGCCCTCAGTAAGGGTGATCTGGATTTCGGGGTTGCAAAGCTCCCGGAATTCAAGATTGTCCTGAAGGAGGACTCCCCAATCTATCAGCGGCCGAGGCATTTCCCACGTCCGGTTGCTGAAGAGATTGAGGAGCAGTGTTTGGAATTGGAGCAATTGGGGGTGATTGAGGAGAGTGAGAGTGCATGGAATAGTCCAATTGTACCTGTACGTAAGCCGGATGGAAGATTGCGTCTGTGTGTGGATTATCGAAAGGTGAATGAAAGGACTGTGAAAGAAAGGTTTCCGATGTGTGTGGTATCTGAGTGTGTGTATAGTATGCATGGGATGGAGTGGTTTACGAAGCTGGATCTGGTACGGGGGTATTACCAGATGCCCATTGCTGAGGAGAGCCGGCCAGTAACTGCCTTCTCTTCCTCAAAGAGGCATTACCAGTTCCGGAACCTCAGCTTTGGGTTGGCTAATGCTCCCGGAGCCTTCCAGCGGGCAATGAATGTTGTGTTGAGTAAGTTTGCGAGTAAGAATGTGATTGCGTTTATAGATGATATTTTGATTATGACTGAGACTTTTGAGGAGCATATGAGATTGGTGAATGATGTGTTGAGAACGTTGGAGAGTGTTGGTGTGAAGGTGAAAGTGGCGAAGTGTGAATGGTTTGCGAAAGAAGTGGAATTCCTTGGGCATATGGTGAGTGAGAATGGATTGCGTAAATCATCAAAGTATGTTGAGAAGGTGCGAATGTTTCCTAAACCGGTGACTGTGAAGCAACTGAAGTCATTTTTGGGTTTGATTGAGTTCCAGCGAAAGTTTATACGTGATTGTTCTGGTGTGAGTAAGCCTCTGACTGAGTGGATGGGCAAGAAAGGTAGTACGGTTGTCAAGTGGAATGATAAGATGAATGAGGCGTATGAGAGACTGAAGGAGGCAGCGGCTGAAGATGTTGAATTAGCTTACCCAGATTATAGTGTAAATGCTAAAATGCTTGAATTGTATACAGATGCGAGTGGGTATTGTATGGGAGGTTTTCTGATGCAAGAGCAGCGTTTGAATGGAGAGAATGTCAGGCGAATAATTGGGTATGTATCCAAGGCTATGAATGTTGCAGAACGAAAGTATTCGACTGTGAAACGAGAGCTGGCTGCGATAAGATATTGTTTGAAAGTGTTGCGTCCATTTTTGTATGGTGTGAGGTTTGTGATAAAAACCGATCATCAACCTCTTGTGTATCTGCAGCGTATGAAGTGGGCTGATAGTAGGATTGCAAGGACTTTGGAAGATTTGAGTGACTTTGACTATGTGATTGAGTATGTGCCTGGTGAACGGAATGGAGTGGCTGATTTGATGTCAAGGTATCCTGGTACGAATGATGAAAATGTGTGTGGAGTGAGTGATCCTGAGTATTTGCCGAAAGGAATTATGAATGGAAAAGAGAGTAAGGGTGGTGGTGATTCCTTGTTTGAGAGTGTATGGAATGGTTTGCAAGATTTGAAGAGTGATGGAGTAGATGTGAGAGTGCCCGATAGTGTAGATGATTTAAGGAAGGAGGTAATGAATGAAGTGTGTAGGAAGCCTGAAAGCATTGGTATGGCAAAGGTGCGGAACTTCATGAAAGAATTGAGAGCGATGTGTATGCAAGGGGTCCCGCCATTTCAGGAAGTGTTGATTGTAGTGAGTCGTTTGTATGGAGTGATTGTATATGTGCACTTTGGTGGTGAGAGGCCGATTGTGTACAAGGATGAGAAGATGAAGGGTTTGAATCCTAATGTGGTACATCTGCAATGTTTGAGCGGTGTGCACTACAATTGGGTAATTGAAAAGTGTTCATATATAAGAGAGAAGAATGATTGTCTGGATGAAGATGAGTGTGTGTTGAGTGATGATATGGGAGTTGATGACAGTGTGGATATCAGTGCTGATGTTGGTGTGCTTGTTCCTTCTGTGTATTGCGAACATGGTGGACCTGATATGATGGAAGCGAGAGTAAAAGTTAGTGAAAGGTTGTTCTGTGGTTTGATTGATACTGGAGCGCAAGTGTCTTTAGTGAATGAGAATATTCTGAGTAAGTATGAAGAGTTTAGATGTTGCGAGCATAAACCTGTGAAGTTACGGATAAGTGGATTAGGGAATGGCATGATAGTGGCATGGGAACAGGTTAGTCTGAAAGTGAGTTTGTGTAATGGTGTGAATGTGAAGCATGACTTTGTGATTCTGAAAGATGAGCAAATGCCGTGTTGTTTCTTGCTTGGTGTAGACTTTATGAGATTGAATGATTTGTCTTTGGATGCTGATAAGGATCGTCTTATGAAAGGTGAATGTGAGGTGATGAAGTTGAATGAGTGTGCGAAGAATGTTGTCAAATTTTGTGGCATGATTGAGTTGGTCATGGATGATGAAAATGAGATTTTAAGTGATGATGATATTCTAGAGATGCAAGAGATGTGTCCTTTTGTTAGTGAGTTGAATAAGTGTGTAATGATGCGTGTTGATTTGAATGAATGGCCAGAGTGTTTAAGTGATTTTAAAAGGTATGCTAAGGATTTTGTTGTTTGTATGGATGTTGTATATTTTGTGAGGCATGTGAAGGGTGGTGATGATATCTATGTACCTGTGATGTCCTTAGTTGGTATGATTGGTCTGGTGAAGGTTGTGCATGATAATTATGGGCATATGGGTAAGTTTAAGCTGTGGGAGTGTATGAAGGAACGTGTGTTCCATCCGTTTCTGAGAACTGTTGTGAATGATGTTGCAACTACGTGTGAAAGGTGTCAGAAGCTAAAGGTGCAAGGTGTGCAAGTGAAACCACCGATGTTGAAAGTTGATGCGAAAGAACCGTTTGAATTGGTAGTGATTGATTGTGTGTCTTTGCCGCGTACGAGTGCTGGGAATGTTGGTATGGTTGTGATGGTTGACCATAAAAGTAAGTTTGTGTATGCAGCGCCTGTGAGAGATAAAAGGAGTGTGACTGTTGCGCGTGTGGTTGAGCAGTTGTTTTTTCCTATGTGTGTATGGAAGCCTAGAAGATGTCTGAGTGATAATGGGCCTGAATTTGTAGGGGAAGTGTTTGAGCAAATGTTGAGAGAGAATGGTGTGGAGCATGTGAGAACAACTCCGTATGTACCGTCTTCAAATGGATTGGCTGAACGGACTATAAGAACCTTGTGTGAGATGTTGAGAATGATAAGTACGACAGTGAATGACTGGGATGTGTGTCTGGGGAGAGTGTTGTGGGCGTATAATTCAACTGTGCATAGTGCAACTGGAATGTCCCCATGTCAGTTTGTGATGAATTTTGAAAGGCGAGTGAAAGATAGGTTTCGTTTGAGTGAAAGTGAGCAGAGTGTATGGCGTGAGGCGCATGAAAGGTTCCGTTCATTTGAATTAGGTACAAAAGTATTGAAGGTGAAAGAAGTGAAGGGTAGGTTGAATGTATCAAAGATGAGTGAGAAGTTTGATGGACCTTATAGAGTTGTGAGGGTTTGGGAAAATGGAGTGACGTATGTTTTGGAGAGTTTGAATGACGGCATGACTGAGAGAGTGCGGGCTCATCAGAGTCAGTTAAGGAGATGGAGAGAACCTCCTGACTACCTGGTGAGCCATCCAGTGTATGGACTGTGTAGAGAGAGAGGTAAAGTGCATGATGATGAGATTGAATGTGATAGTATGGATCTGTCTGGGAAAGAGCTAGTCTTAGTCTCGAGGAGTAGAAAGCGTACAAAGAAGAGTGAAAGGAAGAATGCAAGTACGAATGAAAGTAAGTCTGAGCAGAGTGTTTCTGGTATGGGGGATCTTGAAAGGGAGATTGAGTTTTTGCGTAAACAGGTGAGTGATCTGGCTGGTATAAGTAGACGAGTGAGTGAGCTGCCTGTGCCTGATTTTTCTGGTTTTGGGAACAGTATGAATGATAGTGTGTTTGGGCAGAATGAACCTAGTGTGGCTGATTTTTCGGGTTTTACGAATGGTAATAGTAGGGATGAGTTTGATGTAGTGAATGATGAAGTGGCTGATTTTTCAGGTTTCTGGTGGGAACCAGTCGAAGGGGTTTCTGGTATGCCTGTTGAGAATACAGGGGATGTGAATGACCTGTCTGTTTCGCAAGAATGTACCTTGAGTTGGATGAGAGCTGTGAGTGAGGAGCTGATGAATGGGGGTATGAAGAGTGAGGGTTCTGAACGGAAGAGTATGAAAGAATTCTGTCGTGAGATGGGAGAACTGGTAATGAGGGCTAAGAGTATGGTTGATGAGATGATAAATAGTGACGATGAGACTGACAGGACGACTGACGAACAACCCCGACTAATTGCTACGCGTAGCCAGGGACCAGTAGACGAGTGTGAATGGGTGCAGAAGGGTGCGATTGAGCACAAGTGGTACCGTGAAGAGTGATTGAAAGGGTTTAGTGAGTGGCTGGTCGAATGGCTTAAGGAAGGAGGGGTGTGGTGGGGCGAATGTGAGTGTGTGTAAAAGGGCCATTCTCCCACCCCTTTTATCAGTACCTTCTCCCTCCCTCTGTAAGAATGTGTGTGAATGGGAATGGGTTTGTTTTTTTTGTTTATTTTATGTATAAAAATGATTACCATGTTTTTTTTCTTTCTTTCCAGGCCTCATATTCTGGAAAGATAGGACTTAGTTTCGTATATCCTTATATTACAAACAAAGCGTTATATCCTGGAAAGCTATATTATCATTAATAAATAAAGGCCATTAGTATAGCTTAATGAAGGAGGGCTTATAATAGCCACGTAAGCTTTTTAAAGTCATTATCTTCCATCAAGCGCAGAGGCGCCACACTTGTAAGTCCTAGGCATTTTGCTCGCTCGAGTGGCAGGTGGCTGGACATCTCTCCATCCTCTTTGTATAAAGTGAGGCCTTGATTGTTGTTTATATATTGACTGTTGTATTCAGGATTTTTTTTTGGTTGTTTGATTTTTATGTTTATTAGGATAGATTAAATAGTATTTATATATATAGGATTTTCTTTTTGTATCCATTGGTGAAAAGTAAGATCTCCAATATAATTGCCCCTCTCTATTGTAGATATTTTGTAAATTTTTTTGTAAGTAAAGGGACTGTATATACAATCCGTTTCATTCTCCTTCGATTTCTCACGTCCGGATAGTGTAGAAAGCGGGTTGGATCGATTGGGGGTTAGTTTAGATTTTCGGCCCGCTACAATGTCTCACTAATCTACTAGAATTTTTCCACAGTATTTTGATTGAGTATGACCGTAGTCGAGCTGTGGATATCTTATACCCGGAAATTCAAAAAGCCTTCGATAAGGTACCACACCGCAGGTTGCTAAATAAAGTCCGCGCCCTTGGCATTACCGGGAAGATAGCCGAATAGATATAAAACTAGCTCTCGGGACGGAGGCAACGAGTAAAGATCAACGGGGTGCCTCACAATGGGCGCGAATCAGTAGCAGGGTTCCCCAGGGCTCAGTGCTCAGGCCTCTATTGTTCATCGTCTACATCAATGATATAGACGAAGGATTAATATGCTCGATAGCCAAGTATGCCGACGATAGCAAGCTAAGAGGTAGTGTGAGCTCGCGAGATGGAGTGGAACGCCTGAGAAATAGCCTTCTCAGGATAGTCGAGTGGTCAGAGAGGTGGCAGATGACATTTAACCTTGACAAGGTGAAAGGTTACGCACATTGGCCATGCTAACCCTTGGAAAAACTACTCCTTGCTAGATGAACAACTAGATACCACTGACCTTGAGAAAGATTTAGGCGTGCTAATCAGCAGTGATCTAGAATTCTCTAGGCAGTGCCTCTCTCTCTCTCTCTCTCTCTCTCTCTCTCTCTCTCTCTCTCTCTCTCTCTCTCTCTTTCTCTCTCTCTCTCTGTCTCTCTGTCTCTGTCTCTGTCTCTCTCTCTCTCTCTCTCCTCTCTCTCTCTCTCTCTCTCTCTCTCTCTCTCTCTCTCTCTCTCTCTCTCTCTCTCTCTCTCTCTCTCTCTCTCTCTCTCTCTCTCTCTCTCTCTCTCTCTCTCTCTCTCTCTCAGTTGCTCGTTAGCCTTTGTCTTGTTCGCAGGTGTTCAGTGTTGCGCGCTCGAATATACTTCTTAAAATTCTTTTTTGACATAATTTACTTATATTTAAAGCGATTTTTTCTTTTTTAAAATAGATTTGTTTCATTGTAACTACAATTAAATATTTTTGTGTGTGTGTGTGCGTGTATATAAATAAATACATAATCGACACTATCCGGCCGGGGTTTTTTTTTGTTTGTTTTTTTTTTTGCCGTCATCTCCTAAGCTCATCTTCAATAGACTCCCAACTGTAAGTTATTTCTGAGTGTTAATAAATTATTTTATTTATCAATATTGTCTTCGAGTTATCCCTTTTTTCGTTTAATTCTGTTCTTTCCTGTTGCTAACCGTCCTGTTACAGGCCGTTGACCAATCACAACAGAGCCTTTTTAATCCCTTAATCCGCCTCGTGTTTCTGCCAGCGCCATTTTGCTTCATCTTTCTCTCTAAGCGAGTAATTTCCTAAAAATATTTCGTTCTAAAATCATAATTTATTTAGTATATATTCCCTATTTGTTAGTGATTTTTCAGGAATAAAGATAAGTTTTAGATACTAATTTTTCTATAATACAAGATATATCTCTTCGATTTAGTGAATTATAGATTTCATTTCGGTTGATATTTAACGGTTGATAGGCATTGGTTTTTAGCACGTCCTTTTTAAAATCGACCAGTCTGTAATAATAAATCTATTTTGCAATTAAAATTTGTAAGTAAGTGTACATATCATATTTTTTAGCAATTTTTTTAATATAAAGTGAAGTTCTAAATACCAATTTTATTTACCGTAGGATCAAGTGTTTAATTAACGTGTATTAAATCAAGCTTTAAACGGTGTGGTCAAGTATAAGTGTACATAAGTGAAAGTGAAGTAAAGTGAGGTTATTATAAAAAAAGAAGGATGCCCGGAGCCCTCAAATTAAAGCATTGTTGCTTTAAATGCAAGAATACACGTTGGATCATCGATTTTCAAGAACAATGCTTTGAGAATATCACGTCAAGAAGTGTATGCGAATTCTGCAAAATAAAAGAAAAATTTGATATCGAAAAGGCAAAATGGATGTCTGTAATAAGCTCTATGGAAAACCGCATCAATGCCCTCGAATTAAAGAACTGTGCTTGTCAAACAGAAGATGAAACTAGAATAGCTCGAGTAGATACTAAAATCGTGAAACTGGAACAAGAAGTCGCAATTCTCACTAACAAAATTGATACATCAAACATAAAAGACGAGGACAATTTCATCCAAGTCAGAAATAAGTGCCCATTCAAACCAATCATTCAGAAAAAAGCAACAATCTCAACCAAAAATAGATATGATATATTGTCCTACGAAGAAGAGGAAGAAACGTATTTAGCTGGTGACTCAATAATTCGGAATCAAATCGATCACTTTGGAAGTTGGAACATCAAAAAGCGCAAATTCCGATGCTATCCAGGAATAAAGATTGAGCAATTAACAGAACAATTAAACAACTTTGAGATGAAAAGCAAAGAGAGTCAAATCATAGCGAATGTTGGAAGCAACGATGTGTTCAACGGAAAAAACTATCAAGGTTCGGAAAGCATAATGAATGACTACAAGAAAATGATAAAAACAATCAAGACCAAAACGTATAATGCAATTGTTGTTGGGGTACTACCAAGAATTTACGAGAGATACGAAAATCTAAGTCGAGCAATTGGGATAAATCATCGTCTAGAAGATCTTTGCAAGAAGGAGAATGTTAAATTTATTGACCCCTGGCTACTTTTCATCCACAACAAAGACTTATTTTCTCAGGATGGCATCCATCTCTCCACAAAAGGTAAAATGAAATATGGAGAATTGCTACAAACTAACCTACGAAATTTAATGAAAAATAAAGCACCAAGTCAAGAACCACAGGGAAACGATCGAAGCCGCAATTCAGAAGAAATCAGTTAAACACATTAAAAACTCTATTCTTTAACGCAAGATCAATTAGAAACAAATTTACGGAGTTCAGAGCGCTGGTATTGACCAAAAAGTACGACATCATAGGAATAACTGAGACATGGATACATACAGAGTCACGTGATATTATTTCAGAATTCCAGTTAAAAGGATACAAGTTATTTCATAAAGATAGATTACAGAGAGAAGGTGGAGGTGTTCTTTTATATGTACGCGAAGATTTACACCCTGTAGAATGTAACACTGACTCTGTTTTTGAAATGGTAACGGTTAAAATAAACCAAAAAAAGAACCTATATGTTATTTTAGTTTATAGGAGTCCACATCAGCTCCGGGAGACAGATGACCAATTTTATGAATACTTAACGAACATTCGTAAAGACAAGTTATCAGTGATCATTGGAGATTTTAATTGTGCTAAAATAAACTGGCCTAACAAAACTGCAGACTCAGAAGGACAAAGATTGATTAATTTTATTGAGGATAATTTCCTGACTCAGTGGGTGAAAGAACCAACAAGGGATGAAAACATATTGGATTTAGTGTTAACATCAGACGATGAATTGATTTCAAATTTAAATGTTGGAGACAAAATAGGAAATAGTGATCATAACGCAGTAGATTTTGAAATTAATATACCACGTGTCCTACAAAATGACACCACCGCTAAACTTAATTTCAAAAGGGCAAATTATGCTGAACTAAGAAAGAGTTTGAGCACTTTTAGGATAAATAATGAAGAAATAAACGTAGCATGGCAGGAATTTAAAAACAATCTTCTCAACAAACAGTTTCAATTCATACCACTGGCTTTTATTAAAGATAAAAATGTTAATAAACCGAAATGGCTATCTCAAGAAATTATGAAACTCATTAGAAACAGAGATAAAACATATAAAAGGCTAAAATACAACCATAACATAGAAAACAGGAATCATTATCTGGAATTGAGAAGAAAAGTTAAAGCCAAGATTACAAGAGCAAAACGAAATGAAGAAATAAGAGCAGCTCAAAATTGCAAAAATAATCCTAAAGAGTTCTTTGCCTTAGTAAACAGCAGAAAACCCATAAAGAACAATATTGGCCCAATAAGAGATAAGTACAATAATTTGCAGTTCGATGATATTGGAATAGCAAACACTCTCAACGAATATTTTGTATCTGTTTTCACAAAAGAGTGTAACTCGTATGACTATACAGAAACACGTGAAATGGCTAATATTATACCACTCGAATCGGTTCGATGCAGTGTCGACAACACAAAGAAACTAATAGAGAAGATGAATAAATTTAAATCCCCGGGACCGGATAAAATATACCCAAGAGTTTTAAAAGAAGTCATAAATCAAGTAGCAGAACATCTTACGCAAATTTTCAATTTATCCCTAGAGAGTGGAATTGTTCCTCAAGACTGGAAGATGGCAAATGTAACGCCAATATTTAAGAATGGATGTAAAGAGACTGCCAGCAATTTTCGCCCTATAAGTTTAACTTCCGTAGTTGGGAAACTCCTTGAAACTCACATTTCCAATACAATTGTAGAGCATTTAGAAAAGAATAAACTCCTAAATGATTCTCAGCATGGCTTCAGGAGAAAGAGATCTTGCCTCACAAATTTACTAGAGTTTTTTCACTATATAAATACCTTGTACGACAATAATAGATCGGTTGACATCTTGTATCTAGACTTCCGAAAGGCATTTGATAAAGTTCCGCATAAGAAGTTGATGTGTAAAGTAAGAGCCTTTGGAATAAAAGGCGAAATTGCAAAATGGATAGAAAATTGGCTTACGGATAGAAAACAGCGAGTAGTTATAAACGGACAAAGCGTCAGAATGGGTTTCCGTTTGTAGTGGCGTCCCGCAAGGCTCTGTCCTTGGCCCGTTACTATTCATTATGTACGTTAATGATATAGATGATGGCCTACTATCGAAAATTTCTAAGTTTGCTGATGATTGTAAATTAGGAAAAGGGATAATTACTGAACAGGACGTTCAAGAATTTCAAAATGATATTGATAAAATAGTAAGATGGACTGAAAAATGGGAATTGCCTTTAAATCTTGAAAAGTGCAAAATAATGCATATTGGTTATAATAATCCAAGGAGAGAATACAAACTGTTCGACAATGAGATCAAAGAAACTGAAAATGAAAAAGACCTAGGTGTCTACATTACAAACGATCTAAAGTTTTCACGGCAGTGCATCGAAGTCGAAAAGAAAGCGCAAAGGATTCTTGGATATATAAAACGCCAAATCACTTTCAAAAATAAGATTACAATTCTGAATATGTACAATGCACTAGTAAGGCCACAATTAGAATATTGTTCCCAAGCCTGGTCTCCTTACTTAAGAAAAGATATTGAGAAGTTAGAAAAAGTAAAAGCCAGAGCCACGAAATTGATTCCAGAACTAAGGAATTATAATTATGAAACAAGATTAGAAAGATTAAATTTATTCAGCCTTGAAACAAGAAGATTGAGAGGTCAATTAATAGAAATGTTTAAAATACTAAAAGGAATAGAAAATGTCGACTCTAATATTTGGTTTCAGTTTAGCACATCTACTACGCGATCAAACGGAATGAAAATAAAACCCAAGAATTTTCGCACAAATATATGTGGGAACTCATTTGCGTATAAAATTGTGAACAAGTGGAATCAATTACCAGAGGATGTAGTGAAATGTAATACAGTAGAAAATTTTAAAAAGAAATTAGACAAAATTTTAAGAAATCTAACATAATATGTGACGTGACTAATAAGTTAAAATAAAATTTATATGCTAATTTTAAGATTTTCAAAATATTAATTGTATTTATTATAAAATATATTTATTGTATGCAATCATAATAAAATGCTTTTTGACATAAATATGTTGTAAATATTCCTTATAGCTCAGAATCATTAACCAAAGACAAAGAACGAGTTTATGTTCTAATATTGGACGAGAAACCCTAATCTAAGTTGAATGTATATATATATATATATATATATATATATATATATATATATATATATATATATATATATATATATATATATATATATATATATATATATATATATTAGCATGTAAAATATTATATAGAATAAGTAAGTTATGAGAGAACAACAAATTGACAAAAAAGAGTTAACTCTTGCATTTGTAGCACAAGTAGCATAATAAAAAGTTTGGATGTAGCAAATAAATACAAAAAAATAAGTACCTCCATTGAAATGGAACGAATGTTCTTTTGAGGTACTTACTATCCTTGTAACTCCTTGTAACACTCACTCTCTCTCTCTCTCTCTCTCTCTCTCTCTCTCTCTCTCTCTCTCTCTCTCTCTCTCTCTCTCTCTCTCTCTCTCTCTCTCTCTCTTTCTCTTTTTTCAAAGAATGTAGAGGGAGAGGTGACGCCCCCTTGTCGCGGGAAGAGAGCTTGTGTGTACCTTTGACTTTTCGAGCTATGTCGGCGGGGGTACCTCTTCTGGGTACCCCTGGTAGGGCTTCCCTTGTCGATTTGGTCGAAAACGAGATTCCAGACTAAGTGCGTCATTCCTTCCTTTTTTTTTTTTACTCTATCCTTCTCTTTTTTTACTTTTATTCTATCTCTCCCACTTATACAAAAAGAAAAAAAACAAAAAAAAGCCTACTCCTATCATGTCCCTGTTTCTCTTTTCTTCCTCTATCTACATATAAGGACCTGGCAGCTACCTCATGCGTCAGAAGAGAGGCTTTGGAACCTCTATAAACAACGCCAATCGACGCTCACTGGTTGCGAGAGACTAGGACTAGAGGTGTCCTAGGCGTTGGGGCACGATGAATGGGATGAGGGTAGTGCCCCGTTAACCCCTTCCCTGGCGCGTAATTATTGACCGTTCCCAGTGCCCGTTGACGGGTGCCTCTGGTAGCATCGGTCTGAGGTGACGGCCCTTTGTTCCCAGGTTGGTTGCCAGGCCAATAAAAAGCCTTGGGTCGAGTCTCTTGGTGGGGCGGGATATCCATTGAACGCTGCTCCGAGATCCTGGCCGTTGTGAAGGGAACTAGTAGGAGTTTAGTAAGGGGCGTGCTTCGTTGTTGTTCACCTGGTGACAAATCGATGGCCCCTTCGGGGACCGTCTGTGCTGCTTGGTTGGGAGCCACGGCACGCCGAGGCTTGACGACTCGGTCGGACGAACAGCAGCACATGGAGCGTGCCTTCTGAAAGATCCGAAACGTCTCCGATCGATAGGCGGGAGCGACTCACGCGGGGAGAACTCACCAACCCCCTTTTTTCTATTGATTGGTCACAAAGTTTTGAAAGAGAGAAAGTGTTTAAAATGACAGGGAAAAAAGGTCCAGCTGCACTTAAATATACATGTGCGATATGCCAGAAGGATAAGTGGTGCGTGGACTTCCCGGAAGGATGTTTTTCGAAATGCCACCCGGGAAGTATATGCACTGATTGCATCCTTAAAGGAGAGATCCGAGAGGCAGTGGCATGCTGCAATGAACTCAAGGATCTCTTCACAGCCTCTGAAGAAAAATCTAGGGCGCTGGAAAATAAACTGCAGACCCTAGAAACGCAGCACGCGCTTCAGATTCGGCGTCTCGAGGAAAAGATCCTAGAGCTAGCCTCTAAACTAGAGGCCCAGTCGGCTCAAGCTCGAGACGAAAGTCCCACTGACTTGGGTGGTTCCGCCGATGTGACTCCAGCCCAAGGAGGTGAAACTGCATTGGCAGTCCCACTTCTGCCATGCGGAGCCAATGAGAAGAAGAAAAAGAAAAAGAAGAAAAAGGACCATAATGCAGCTCACCCCAGTGTAGAGGATTCGAGCGCTACTGGTGCGCATGGGAAAGTGGAAAGAGAAGAAGAGAAAAGAGAAACGGAAGAAGAGAAAAGAGAAACGGAAGAAGAGAAAACAAATGAAGAGAAGAAAAATAAGATGAGGAAGAAAAAAAAGAAAAATGCAGAGATACAAGAGGAAAGCGGCAAGTCGCTTCCGAGAGGAAAGAATAAGTCGCCTGCTGACAAATGTGCAAGAGTCACCCTTATTGGTGATTCTCAAGCACAGGGCTTGCAGTCCCTGCTAGCGGCCCGCCTTCGCACTAGTGTGAAGGTAAGCTGCCTGCCAGGATGTGGTAACCACCACATCAGAGTAGAGGCTGAGAAATCACAGATTTCTGAGAGCTCAGTCGTTGCTCTGATGGTCAGTGGAAACGACCTGTACCTGAGAGGAGGTAGGGTAGGCCCTACAGATAAAATCCTCCACACGGTCATGGGTGCCGTGGACGACTGTGGGCTGAAAACCCGCAAGCGTGTGGTAGTCGGGATGCTCCCGAGGAGAGGTCCAACACGGACCGCTCACTCGATGAATGTGTCTCTAAACCGGCGCCTGGCAGATTTGTGTACGGCAGAGGGGGTCTTTTTTGTGGACCCGTACCGCACCTTTTATGGTAGAAATGATCTCTACCAAAGGGATGGGGTACATCTTTCCTTTAAAGGAAAGGCCTTTCTGTCGAACATGATCCAGAATGTCGTAGAGAGGACCGAAAGGAGTATCCGGCCCAGAGTGAGGGCGGACGTACGCCAGTACGCCCGTGTCACTCCAGGAACGACCTTCTCAGAAATCGCAAAAAGGGGTGCCTCGCCAACAAAGAAGCCGGGAAACGGAAGAGCATAGGGAGTCCTACAGTCGGGGACTCCCTGAAAGTTCTTCTGTTCAATGCGAGGTCAATCAGGAACAAGTTTCCTGAGCTCCGTGGCCTCGTAGCGACGGAAGAACCCGAAATGGTAGCCATAACAGAATTGTGGATAAAAACGTCAAACCGAGACTTTGAAGGCGAATTCACGGTTCCTGGCTACCAACTCTTCCACAAAGATAGGCCAGACAGAGAGGGTGGCGGTGTAATGTTGTATGTCAAGGATACAATCAAATCTACGAACTCCAACATTATATCCGATCACGAGCTCCTAGGCGTTGACCTAGAGATAGGTCCTGTCAGATACAGGACCCTGGTGCTTTACAGACCCCCTTCCCAACCCGTTGAGAAGGACAGGGAACTGTACCAGCTGCTGGGTGAGCTTGTTCAAGGCAGAGTGTGCATCGTTATGGGCGACTTCAACAGACAAGTTGACTGGGAAACCAGAGCAGCCTGTGGCGATAGCGCGCTACTCCTGGAGTTCGCCAACAACGAGTTCCTCACTCAATGGGTCAGAGAACCGACGAGAGGAGACAATATCCTCGACTTGGTCTTCACCTCTGAGGATGATATCGTTGAGGATGTCTCTGTAGGCGAAGAGCTCGGTGGCAGTGATCACCAGCTAGTTAGATTTAGCGTCAAGATCGCGAAGGTAAGGTCTGTTGCCAGTCAATCAAGGAAACTTGACTTGAGAAGAGCAGACTTTGCACGCCTTCGTGCTGGGCTGACTGATGTAAGGCTAGCGGTATGCGAAGAGGTTGAGGATTCGTGGAACAATTTCAAAAATAAATTCATGAGTCTTCAATCAAGTTGCATCCCTCTAAAATGCCTCCGTCGGTCTTCTGTTCAACCAAAGTGGTTTAATCGAGAAATCGGCCAACTGCTTAGGGAGAAGAGAAATGCGTACCGGCGATCGAAGATCTCGGGTGCCTTTGACGAGTACCGGAGGCTAGCCAGGAGAGTGAAGTCCAGCATAAGGGCGGCTAAGCGTACTGAGGAACTCCGAGTGGCGAGACTCTGCAAGGAGAATCCCAAGGAGCTCTTCGGCTATGTAAATAGCCGTAAACCAATCCATCGTAGGATTGGGCCCCTAGTGGACGAAGAGGGTGCATTAACTCAGTCAGATGCAGAAAATGCTAACCTTCTCAATGACTACTTCTCCTCAGTGTTTACTAAAGAGTGTGGTCCCATCCCCCAGCCCACGGATTCCTACTCGGGGGAAAAGCTGGAGGCAATGGACTTCACCGAAGGAGAAATAAAGAAAAAGATCGCTGACCTAAAGACGAATAAGTCCCCTGGACCTGACGGGTTTCTACCCAAGGTGTTGAAGGAAGTGTGCGATGAAGTATCACGACATCTGTGCGCTATCTTTAACATGTCAATCCGGACCGGATGCGTTCCTAGAGACTGGCGTGAGGCGGAGGTGACTCCGATCTTCAAGAAAGGATCCTCCAGCCATCCGTCAAACTACCGACCTATCAGTCTGACTTCGATAGTCGGTAAACTCATGGAAAGCATGATGGTGGAGAAAATAACGTCGTATTTAGAGTCAAACCTGCTACTGAGGAGTTCCCAGCACGGCTTCCGAAGGCAACGGTCATGCCTGACGAACCTTGTGGAATTCTTCCACTTCGTGTTCAGTGAGCACGATCGGGACAAGGCGGTGGATGTGGTTTACTTAGACTTTCAGAAAGCCTTTGATAAGGTACCACACCGCCGCCTTCTCCGGAAAGTGCGAGCGCTGGGCATAGACGGAAAAGTAGCCGGCTGGATCGAGAACTGGCTAAGTGGCAGACGGCAACGGGTGGTGGTGAATGGACAGGCTTCTGAGTGGGTGCCCGTTACTAGCGGAGTGCCTCAAGGTTCTGTCCTGGGACCACTACTATTCATCATCTACGTCAACGACATGGACGGTGACATGGTTGCCAAGATTTTCAAATTTGCCGACGATACCAAGCTTGGTATGAACGTTGCAAAGGATGGAAATACTGCCCGCCTGCAGGAAGACCTTGGGAAGATTGGGGAGTGGTCGGACACGTGGCAAATGCCGTTCAACGTGAACAAGTGCAAAGTAATGCATATCGGCCACAGAAATCCCCAATCTCATTATATCCTTAAGGGCACTGCTCTCGAATCGAGTGACACTGAGAAGGACTTGGGTGTTACTGTCACTAGCGACCTCAAGTTCTCGAAACAGTGCATTGAGGCAGAGAAGAAAGCCCAAAGGATGTTAGGCTACATAAAGCGCCAGTTTGGATACCGTAACAGGGAGATAGTACTTTGTCTGTACAACTCCCTAGTTCGGCCGCACCTGGAGTATGCCGTACAATTTTGGAGTCCTTCGTTTCGAAAGGACATCGCAAGGTTGGAACGCGTACAAGCCAGGGCAACCAAACTGATTCCCTCTATCCGACATAAAAGTTATGAGGATAGACTAAGGGAATTAGATCTGTTCTCGTTGGAAACCCGTAGACTGCGTGGTCAGCTCATCGAAGTTTTCAAAATACTTCGAGAGTTCGACAATGTTGACTACCGGGATATTTTCACACTGAGTGAGAACAGAACGCGCAATCACGGCTTCAAACTTGAACTGAAGCGTTACAACCGCAATCTGTGTGGAAACTTTTTCACCTACAGTATCTGCGGTAAGTGGAACGCACTTCCAGTGGAAGTTGTCACCAGTGAATCTGTTGACCAGTTCAAGTCAAGACTAGACAAAGTCTTGAAAAGTGGCCGTTTAGGGACGCAAAACAATGGAGCAGCCATGTGCCCGCTCGATTGCTAGTCCCAAGGTACCCTCTTTGAATGGACCGTAAGGTCTCCTAGGGTACTTACTTTCCTTGTAACTCCTTGTAACTCTCTCTCTCTCTCTCTCTCTCTCTCTCTCTCTCTCTCTCTCTCTCTCTCTCTCTCTCTCTCTCTCTCTCTCTCTCTCTCTCTCTCTCTCTCTCTCTCTCTCCTTAAAACTGTCTCAAACTTTCCCTTTATCTCTCATTCTCTGAATCTCACTCTCTCTCTCAGTCATTATCTTAATATATTTATCTCCCTGAATATCTTTCTCGCAATCTGTCGCTCCTAATTTTTCCACTCTCTTTTTTTATTTCAATCTCACTCAATCTCTATCTCTCAATCGCTTTCTTGCAATCTAGCTCTCTCAATTTAGCTTTCATTCAATCCCTGTAATCTGGCTCAGTCAATATATCACTCTCTATCTTTCAAGTTGTCTCTTAATCGTTTTGATAATCTCTCAAAACGTTTCTCTTTATCTTTCTCAATCTCTTCCTGTTTTCGTGTCTTTATCAACCCAATTCTCAAACTCATTTTTTATAATATATATATATATATATATATATATATATATATATATATATCAACAACCACCTTGCCCTCGGTGAGAGAGCTTGCGCGGTCTGCTTGAGTTCAGCTAGCTAAGCTGGAGGGCCTTTAGTCCGGCAGGGTCACCCATGCCAGCAAGGTAGCTTCAGTTTGATCCAAACTAAGGGTTGTCAAACTTCTCTACACTTCTTTGATGCGTCTACTTGTATCCTCCTACTAACCTCTTCAATTCTGTTAGTACTAAGCTTCACCAACTCTCTTTAACTTTAAAAAAAAAACATTCATCTCTATTACACATAAGTTGTTTAGTCATAAGGGCCTCACCAGCTACCTTATGCCGTGTGAGAAGAGAGGCTTTGGAACCTCTTTAAATAATGCCTTAGAGAACTCATAGGTTGCAAGAGACTGAGATTAAAGGGATCTCAGGCCTTTGGGGTACGATTATTAAGAAATTCTAGGTACCTCTTAGAAGCTTTGTCCTAACGTGCAATGGCCTGACCATCCCCCTGTGACCGCTACTTGGTGAACAAAGGCTCAACTGCTCTTTAGTGAGAGAGATTTTGTGCCTTGCTGGTTGCCAGATCAGCTAAAGATCTCGGAGGAAGTCGTGGACACTTAGCTTTACTATTTTCTTTAAGTCTGGCCCTTTTTAGTTGATTAGTAGGGCTTAGTAGGAAGAGAGTTACACCTCAAGCACCCCTGCCGAGAAAATCAGAGATCCAGTTTACCTGGGGCTCTCGTGCTGCTCAGTTGGGAGCTGCGGCACGATTAGGGACGTCCGGCCCAGGGGAGACTTTAGGGTTGGTGTGCTTGGTCAAAGGGTTTCTGTTGGCCGAACGACCGAAAACCTCCTAGGAAATATGGAGATGTGATTAGTGCGAAAGAAAATCACACACAAAAAACTTTTTAATGTGTATGGTCTCAGAGTTTTTAAGATGGCGAAGAAAAATGGTCCTCCGTTTTGCAGGTTAACCTGCAAAGTTTATAGATGGAGTGAAGACTTCGGGGGCAGGAGCTGCAAGGAGCCCACAGATGCCTCTTTTTTTCTTCTTTTTTGGCTCAATGAGCCAAAAAAGAAGAAAAAAAGAGGAAGAAGGGAAAGGAGAAGAAGAGAAAGTAGAAATAGAAGAAAAGAAAGTGGAAACAAAGAACGAGAAAGTAGAAACAGAAGAAGAGAAGCGAGAAACAGAAGAAGAGAAGACTAAGGAAGACAAGAAAAAGAAGAAGAAGAAGAAGAGAACTACAGAACTACAGAACTACAGAATCTAGGACCAGCAAAGACCCTAAGGTCCGCTCGAGGCTAGTCCGCTACACTAAATCAAAAACTACGATACACCCTTATCTACGAGTGTATCTCTAACATGCTATTTTTTTTTATTTATTTTTTTTTTAATACTATCTACTGTACACACTTATCTACATGTGTACATTATCGTGCAATTTTAACTAATCAAACTAGGGGTCGGGGGAGATAGAAAGTTTTTCTTCTCATCTTCCGCAGCCACTCGACTGCTAGTGGTGAAAAGCTAATTTAGGGATAGAGACTACTTATAGGATAGGCGGAAAAGAAATGGGACATCTAAGCTACACATGCAGAGAATCGCCGGCATCATTTTTAGTCATCATAATTTCACATCCTTAAACCTCCGCTCCAAACTCTCTCTCTGCAAGGACGTTTAAATTCACAGTGCTCAACTACGTTATATTTAAACTATTCAAATGCACGTCGAGACGATTTTTGAACATATTAACCGAAGTGCTATCTACTACGTGGGTGGGCAGCCGATTCCAATTTTGAGTAACTTTAAATTTAAAATAGTTTTGGGCTATACTAGTGTTAAAACGCTTGTTCACTAATTTTAACCCGTGCTGACGAGTATTTTCCCTATGATCCAGTTCGAACAGATTGCGAAAGTCAACGTTTGAGAAACCCTTTAGTATTTTAAATACTTCTATTAGCTGGCCACGTAATCTTCTGCGTTCTAGCGATGGCAAATCTAAAGCCCTGAGACTTTCCTCGTATGATCTATTCCTCAGCTCTGGAATTAATTTCGTAGCCCTACGCTGCACTCTTTCTAATTGCACGATATCTTTCATTAAATATGGAGCCCAAAATTGAACAGCGTATTCGAGAAGTGGCCGCACAAGGGATTTATATAAAGGTAAAATTACATCCTTAGATTTGAAGGTGAAATTACGCGCGATATAACCCAAAACGCGATTTGCCTTTTTACACGCATCCGCGCATTGCTTCGAGAATTTAAAATCGTCTGAGACTAATACTCCCAAGTCTTTTTCTAATTTAACCGCGTCGAGGACTTGGCCTTTCATGGTATATTCTACTCTTAAATTATGGCAACCCAAGTGCATTACCTTGCATTTGCTTAAATTAAATTCCATTTGCCACTTGTCCGCCCAATTGGCAATCGAGTTTAGGTCCCCCTGCAATTTATCGACATCCGATCTTACATAGGCACGATTGCCCAGCTTCGTGTCGTCCGCAAATTTCGAAATCCGACTAAGTATGCCTTTATCTAAATCTTTAATATAAATTAAAAACAATAAAGGGCCTAAAACAGAGCCCTGCGGTACCCCACTACTAACGCTGGCCCAATCTGAACATTCCCCATTTATTACCACCCGCTGCGAGCGATCTTTCAGCCAATTTCTAATCCAGTTTAAAATCTTACCAGTCACCCCAATCGCTTTAACTTTCATTAATAACCTTTGGTGGGGGACGGTGTCGAACGCCTTTTTAAAGTCTAAATATATTACGTCTACAGCTTTGCTTTCATCGTACACGCAAATCATTTTGTGGAAGAATTCGAGCAAGTTAGTCAAGCACGATCTCGCACGCCTAAATCCATGTTGGGTATCGTTAATCAGCTTATTTGCCTCGAGGTAGCTCACTATTCTATCTTTAATTACAGATTCTAAAAGCTTCCCAACTACCGAAGTTAGACTAATAGGCCGAAAATTCGTTGCTTCAAATCTATTCCCCTTCTTAAATATGGGTGTAACGTTTGCTCGCTTGAAATCCAACGGAACTACGCCATCCTCTAATGAGCGATTGAAAAATTCACGCAATGGCTTAACGAGTTCATTTTGAAGCTCCTTTAAATGAATTGGATATACCACATCGGGGCCCGGAGATTTCGACTTTTTCATTAGCTTAATAAATTTAAGGATTTCCTCGTCATTTATAGTTACATCGGATATGCAATTATCAGCACTACGAACTTCCCCAATTAACGATTCCAATTCGTAGGAATCTTCCACAGTAAACACGCTCGTAAAATGCTCATTTAAAATTTTGGACATTTCTGTCGGAATTTCAGTCAAACGACCATCCTTATCTTTGATCGGCCCTATCGATCCTTTTACGGGTTTCCCTTTTATTTACGTACCCATAAAACCGTTTTGGTTCATTCTTCGAATCCTTTGCGAGGTTTATTTCATACTTCCTCTTCGCATCTCTGACCGCACGTTTAACTTCCCTACGAGAATCTATGTAATTTTGCCGACTTATAACTGACCCATTGTTTTTATGAATTTTAAATTTTCTATTTCGGTCCCGGATTAAGCTTAGTATTAACGGACTAAGCCACGGAGCTCTCACCGACTTCCCGCTCTTACGCACATACTTAACCAAATCAGAATTCACACGAAGCAGCGTACATCGAAGTTCTGCGTACATCTCTCCTACCGACCTGTTCTCGAATCGTATTCCCCAGTCTATATCCTTAATCCTTTCGCGAAAAATATCGAAATCACAGCTACCAAAACGAGGGATGAGCTGCGAACTCATTCTAACTTCTACGCAGGTGTTTAGTTCGAATCTAATCGCATTATGGTCGCTGGAAGCTAAATGTTCACCCACACGTACGTTTTCTAACAATGACTCATCGGTTGCCATGATTAAATCAAGAATATTGCTATCACGAGTAGGCTCTTCCACTTTTTGTACGAGAAAATTCTCCAACATAAAGTTTAATAGCCTCTCCCCCAGTTTATCAGAAGTAGGGTTGCTAAAGTTAACATTAGGTAAATTAAAATCGCCGCAGACTAATGTGGTCCCTTTTCTAATCCAAGACGTAAGCGTATCGAAGACCGCAGCATCTTCTCTTTCCAATTGGCAAGGCGGACGATATACTACGACTAAGTTAATTTTATTTATAGCATCTAAACTTAGCTGGACTAATAAAGCATCACTTCGCATATCATCCTTAGATGAGTCCATCGTTATGGCGTTTAGCTCCACTTTTATATACATTAATACGCCCCCTCCTCTACCGGTTTGTCTATTTCTGTAATGAATTTTGTACCCCGCTATATTGAACTCGCAAACACTGATCCTCGCATGAGTGTCTAACCATGTTTCACTTAGGAATACGGGGTCGAAATCACCCTCTAGAATAACGGCTTTTATTTCGGCAATTTTATTTTTTAAGCTACGAACATTCGCATATATGCATCCCAGTTTGCGCTTTACGTTAACTCTTCTATAACACTCAGATCCGTTCCGTTTCCCTGCACCCCGTCGATAGTGCCCCCTTCACGTGCGGGCCGGCCCGGCGCATCAGCATCACGTGGCCGCGCAACTCTCCTACCTAAAATGCTACGTACGGACTCGTCTAAGATCCTACCCAGCCGACTATTACCCACATCGCTTAGGTGAATTCCGTCCTTTTGGAAAAGTGACGGTTGGTCCTGGAATGAATCCCATACGTTAAAAAAGCTAACACCAGTTTCTCGACACAACCGCTTAAGACATTCGTTAGTATAGATCGCTCTAGATTGGAGGCGCAACGTGGATTTAAGTCGGGGGAGAACACCAATAATTCCCACGTTGGTTGCTTTGGATTTCGCCGTATCTATCATGGTTCTGGCACGATAAACTATATCTTCCGGGGTGCTGTCATACCTGTGGACGTCGTTGCCCCCTACCATCGTGATGATCGTTCGTTCACCACG
The DNA here is from genome assembly GCA_963969495.1 of Ceratothoa steindachneri. Classification (NCBI taxonomy): domain Eukaryota; kingdom Metazoa; phylum Arthropoda; class Malacostraca; order Isopoda; family Cymothoidae; genus Ceratothoa; species Ceratothoa steindachneri. Next base: position 46,263,549 of record OZ018330.1, on the reverse strand, counting down.
CGTATCTTCCAATTTCTCGATCTCGGCGGCCACGTTGTTAATGCGGCCACCGGGATAGCAAAAGCGCTTACGCTTAGAAGGGTTACGCGCAGCAAACTCCTGATCCTGCCTTCTAATTAAGGAGTCCCCCATTAAAACGGTTTTTTCTTCCATCTCGATAGGAGTTAGCAACGCGAAAGGGTTCGAACAGGGTAAAACGAAGTTCTGATCCCTCGTTGGTCTAGCCCCATTTCTAACACTTCGAAATTGCGAATCCTGAGGCCTAAACGAGTTTAAAATTCGTTGTTGCTCGTCAACAATTACCTGATGATTCGAATTTGCAGGCCGCCTATCTCTATTACTATTTTCCCTCCCGCGCATGTCGTGAATAGCAGAATCTAGTTTGGAATTTAAGTCATCGACTTTACGGTTAGTCGAGATCACATCCCTTGGAACGGTATTTAATTCAAGTTTGATCTCGCTGATCGCACTTGACAACTTGCGTTCAAACGCTTCGTTCAACGTACAAAAGCGACATATTCTAATTTGCTCAAGGTTCGAGGGAACGTAAATTTCCTTATTAAATGAAGCAGCGCACCTTGAGCATTCGATCTTTAAAACGGGCATTGTCGGTTTTTTTTTGTTTTTAATTCACACTAATTTAGAAAACAAGCTGCACAAGCTAATATACTGTATACGGTTATTGAAAGATCGAACTTTATAATACGGCAACGAATATTGAATAGGCACAGTAGATATATATAAAAGTATTCAGTAGCAGAGGCACGATAAATTCTGAGCACAGTGAAATTAGCGGGAGCACAGAGCGAGCACGTCTTTTCAGTAGAGAGTCGGTGGGACGAATGAAGTCGGTGGGACGAAGAAGAAGAAGAAGAAGAAGAAGAAGAAGAAGAAGAAGAAGAAGAAGAAGAAGTAGAAAAATGCAGCGAAAAAATAGGAAACCGGCAACTCACTTTCGAAAGGGAAGACTCAGTCGTCTGCAGATGAATGTGCAAGGGTAACCCTTATTTGTGATTCTCAAGCACGGGATCTCCAGCCCCTGCTAGCGGCCCGCCTTTGCACTAGTGTGAAGGTAAGCTGCCTGCCAGGATGGGAAAACCACCACATCAGAGTAGAGGCTGAGAATTCACAGATGGTAAGTGGCAACGACCTCTACCTGAGATGGGCAAGGATAGCCCTACGGATAAAATCCTCTACAAAGTCATGGGCGCCGTGGACGACTGTGGGCTGAAAACCCGCATGCGTGTTGTGGTCGGGATGTTCCCGATGAGAGGTCCAAGATGGACCGCTCACTTGACGAACATCTCTTTGAACCAGTGCCTGGCAGATTTGTGTACGGCAGAGGGAGTCTTTTTGTGGACCCGTACCGCACCTTTAATGGTAGGAATGATCTCTACCAAAGGGATGGTGTACATCTTTCTTTTAAAGGAAAGGCTTTTCTGTCGAACATGATCCAGGATGTCGTAGAGACGACCCAAAGGAGTGTCCGGCCCAGAGTGAAGGTGGACGTGTGCCAGTACGCACACTTCACTCCTGGTACGACCTTCTCGGAGGTGGCTAAAATGAGTGCCATCGCGCCAACAAGCAAGCCGGAAAACCGAAGAAGGGTAGTGAGTCCTACATTAGGGGATTCCTTGAAAGTTCTTCTGACCAATGCAAGATCAATCAGGAACAAGTTTCTTAAACTCCGTGGCCTTGTAGCGAGGGAAGAACCCGGATAGTGCACATAACGGAGTCATGGGCAAAAATCTCGAACCAAGATTTTGAGGGAGAATTCATGATTCCTGGCTACCAACGCTTTCTAAATGATAGGCTAGACAGATAGGGTGGCGGTCTGATGTTGTATATTAGGGATACATTCAAAACGACGAACTGCAACATTATATCCGACCACGAGCTCCTAGGTGTAGACCTAGAGATAGGTCCTGCCAGATACAGGACCCTGCTCTTTATAGACTCCCTGCCCAACTCATTGAAAAGGTCAAAGAGCTGTACCGGCTGCTGGGTGAACTTTTTGAAGATAGAGTGTGTATCGTCATGGGAGACTTCAACATCCAAGTTGACTGGAAACCAGAGAACCTTGTGGCGAGAACGCACTGCTTCTGCCTGACTCAATGGTTGGGAGAGCCGACGAGAGGCAATAATACCCTCGACTTGGTATTCACATCTGAGGATGACATCGTTGAGGATCTCTCTAAGGGCGAAGAGCTTGGTGGCAGTGATCACCGACTAGTCAGATTTATAGTCAAGGTCACCAAGGTAGAGTCTGCAACTGGTAAATCGAAGAAACTTGATTTGAGAAGATCAGACTTTGCGGGTCTTCGTGCTGGATTGACTGATGCGAGGCTAGAAGCGTGCGAAGATGTTGAAGATTCGTGGGATGGATTAAAAACTACGTTCATGTGTACTCAATCACGATTCATCCCTTTGAAAAGCTTCCGTCGGTATTCTGTTCAAACAAAGTGATTTAATCGATTAATTGGTCAACTGCTGAGGGAGAAAAGAACGCTGTACCGGCAGTCAAAGATTTCTGGTGCCTTTGACGAGTAGCGTAGGCTAGCTAGGGGAGTAAAATCCAGCATAAGGGCGGCAAAGCACGCCGAGGAGCTCCAGTGGCCAGACTTTGCAAGAAGAATCCCAAGCAATTCTTCGGTTATGTAAACAGCCGTAAACCAATTTATCGAACGATTGGCCCTTTACTGAATGAGGATGGGGCATTAAAACACTCAGATGCAGAAAATGCTAACCTCCTGAGCGACTACTTCTCTACAGTGTTTACTGAAGAGTGTAGTCCAATCCCCCAGCCCACGGATTCTTACTTGGAGGAAAAGCTGGAGGAAATGGACTTTACCATAGGAGAAAAATAAAAGATTACTAATCTAAAGATAAATAAGTCCCCAGGCCCGGACGGGTTTCTACCTAAAGTGTTGAAGGAAGTGCTCGATGAAGTGTCAAACATCTGAGTACAATCTTTAACATGTCAACCCGAACCGGATGCGTTCCTAGAGACTGGCGTGAAGCGGGGGTGACTCCTATCTTCAAGAAAGGAGACCCTAGCCAGCCGTCGAAATAACGACCCATTAGCTTAACCTCAATGTCGGTAAACTCTTGGAAAGCATCATGGTGGACAAAAATGACGTCATATTTAGAGTCCAACTTGCGATTGAGGAGTTCTCAGCAAGGGTTCCGAAGGCAACGGTCATGCCTCAAGAATCTTGTTGAACTCTTCCACTTCGTTTTCAGTGAGCATGGCAGGGATAAGGCGGTGGATGTTATCTACTCAGGCTTTCAAAAAGCCTTTGATAAGATACCACACCGCCGCTTCCTGCGGAAAGTGTGTGCGCTGGGCATAAAGGGAAATGTAGTAAGTTGGATAGAGAACTGGCTAAGTGGCAGACGGCAACGGGTGGTGCTGAAAGGACAGGCTTCTGATTCGGCGCTCATTACTAGCGGTGTTATCAAGGTTCTGTCCTGAGACCACTACTGTTCAACATCTACGTCAACGAGATGGACGGTGACATGGTTGCGAAGGCATCTTAATTTGCCGATAATACTAAGATTGGTAGGAACGTCGCAAAGGAAGGAAATACTGCCCGCCTTCAAGATGATCTTCGGAAGATTGGGGAGTGGTCGGACACGTGGTAAATGCCATTTAACGTGAACAAATGCAAAGTGATGCATATCGGCCACCGAAACACCGAATCTCAGTATATCCTTAAGGGCACTGCTCTTGAATCCACCAACACTGAGAAGGACTTGGGTGTAACTATAACTAGTGATCTCAAGTTCTCGATGCAGTGTATTGAGGCGGAGAAGAAAGCCCAAAAGATGCTAGGTTATATAAATCGACCGTTTGGATATCGGAACAAGGAGTTAGTACTGTGTTTGTATAATTTCCTTGTCCGCCCGCACCTGGGGTATGCCGGACAATTTTGGAGTCCTTCGCTTTTAAAGGATATCGCAAGATTAAAACGTGTGCAAGCCAGAGCAAGGAAACTGATTGCCTCTATCAGACATAAGAATTACAAATATAGATTACGGGAATTAGACTTGTTCCCGCTAGAGACCTGGAGACAGCGTGGTCAGCTTATCGAAGTGTTCAAAATACTTCGAAGTTTTGACATTGTAGACTACAGGGATATTTTCCAGCTTAGCCAGAGCAGAACAAGAAACCACGGCTACAAACTTGAACTGAGGCGTTACCAGCGTGATCTATGTGGTAAATCTTTCACATATAGTATCTGCGGCCATTGGAACGCACTTCCAGTGTAAGTTGTCAACAGCAACTCTGTTGAACAGTTCAAGTCGAGACTAGACAAAGTCTTAAAAAAATAGCTGTTTGGAGGCTTGAAGCGTGGTGTAAGTGCTCTTCTAGAGCGTCAATCTGACCCTTTAGAGGACTGCGGCTGCTCAAGTGTTCATTTAAAGGTACCCTCTTTGAATGGATCGTAAGGTCTAATAGGGTACCTCTTTTTCTTGTTACTCCTTGTTACTCTCTCCTTCTCACTGTCTCTCTCACTCTAATGTGTTTTTTAAATTTCTTCTTTAATCTCATATTGAACCTGTATTTCAAGCTATTTATCAATTTCCCCTCTCTCGCTCTTTAACTTTCTCAATTTTGCAATTTCTCTTTCAATCTCTCTCATCCCTCGTTTTCTATAAATCGCCCTCTCTCTTAATTTATAAAGTCAATATCTCTCTCTCTCTCTCGCTCTCTCTCTCGCTCTCTCTCTCTCTCTCTCTCTCTCTCTCTCTCTCTCTCTCTCTCTCTCTCTCTCTCTCTCTCTCTCTCTCTCTCTCATACTCTCTCTCAAGATTTCTCTCTCTCTTCTTGCTCAATATCTCGAACTTAAACTCATTATCTTTCCTTCTAAACATCTTTCAAACTCTCTTCAATTCTCAATCTCTCTCACACACGTATGGTTTAAACAAGGTCTACTGACCAAAAAGTCACGTGCCCTCACATTAGAGAATATTATTGCATATCATAGCATAGCATAGCACAACATTGCATAATATAGCACAGGTTAGTATAACATAACATAGCAAGGTATATTATAGCATAGTATATCATAGCATAGCACACAATAGTATAGCATAGCATAGTCTATCCTAACCTAAAATACATTAATATAATCACATACTTTAGCATAGCATAGTCTAGAATAGCCTAGCCTAGCATAGCGTAGTATTGTCTAGCATACAATAGCCCAGTATAGACTATAATAGCCTAGCCTAAACTTGCCAAGTATAGTATAACATATCATAGCCAAGCATAGCATAGTATAACCTACCTTGTTTTAGCCTAGTATAGCCTAGCCTAGCCAAACATAGGATAATCTAGCCTAAAATAGAATAGCCTAGCTGTGCCGGGTCTAACCTACCCTAGCTTAATATAATCTAGCTAGCCTAGTATCACCTAGCATAGGATAGCTTACTTGATCCTACCTTAGCTTAGTATAACCTAGCCTATCGTGTCCTAGTATAGCCTAGCCTAGCTTAGTAGACCCTAGTCTAACCTAGCGTATTATAGTATAGCCAAGCGCAGCCTAGCCTAGTATAATCTTGTCTAGCGTAGCCTAGTTTTCTATAGCCTAGCCTAGTATAGCCAAGCTAGAATAGGCTGTTATAGCCTCGCCAATATACCTTTGCATAAGATAGCCTAGCCTAGTATACTATAGGTTAGCTTGGTATAGCCTATCCTAGCATAACCACACCTAACATAATATAACCAAGCGTATCATATTATAGCCTAGCCTAGTATACTCTAGACTCGTATAGCATACCATACCCTAGACTAGAATATCCTTGCATAGCTTAGCCTATTATAACCTTGGTTAGCTAGCCTATCTTAGCTTAACATAGTATTACCTAGCCTAACCTAACATAGCCTAGCCTACCCTAGCATAGTATAGCCCTGTCTAGCCTAGTATATCTTAGCATAGCTTAGCCTAGCCTAGCATAGTACAACCTAGCCTGGCATTAACTATCCTAGACAAGTATAGGATATACTATCCAATTATACCCTCGTCAAGCATAGTTCAGTATTGTCTAGCCTAACATACTATATGATATCCTAGCATAGCATTTTATAGAATAAATTTGCATAGTATATCTTACCCAAGTACATTATATCTTAGCATAGCGTAGCATAGTATAGCTTATTATAGTCTTGCCTAGCAGAGTATATTATATTATAGCCTAGTCTAGTCTAGCAGAGTATCGGTGGAATAGTTATGGTGTTATAGCCAAAACAAAATAATTCCTGGGCTACCCTTGGGAAGATTTTGCCAATTGTATCATTCGAAAGAGAATGTAAAATGACATAAGGGTTACAAATTTCAGTAGAATTGGCTGAATAGTTATGATGTTATTGCCCTTCCAAAAAAAATCATTCCAGAGCTAACCTTGGGAGGAGGTTGGCAATTATATCATTCGAAAAAGAATGTAAAACAAATAAGGTTTTCAAATTTCGTTAGAATCGGCCAAATAGTTATGATGTTATTACAAAAAAAAAAAAATCAAAACGGGAACCGACCTATCATAGTAAGATGTAGAGTCGCTAGCGATTAGACTCGCACACGACTAAAAAAACTACCTCACAAAATTCACTCGAACGCTTTCTCTTAATATCTCTCTCAAGCTCTCTTTTTTCTCTTGAACTCTCGATCTTACTGAATCTCATTCTCTCTTAATCACTCTCCCTCCTAATCATCCTCTCAAACTATCCCTTTCTCTTTATATCCAACTATCTCTATTTGTCTCCCTTTGAATCTCTCTCAGTATATTTCAATTAAACTCTCTCAACCTCTCCATCAATCTCTTTCGCTCTCTCAATATCTTTCATAATATAGCTGTCATCAAACTCTCAATCTTGTTCTCTTCAATATCTCTCAATCTCTCAATAACATTCTATCTCTCTCTTATCATCTCTATTAATATATTTCTCTCATTCTAAATCTCTCTTTCTCAATCAATCTCTTGTTATTTATTTCAAACTCTCCCTTTCTCTCTTAATCAATCTCTAAATCAATCTCTCTCTTAACCACTAAATATCTGACACTCAACCTTTCATTAACTCTCACCCTCTCAAACTATCCATTTATTTCTCATCATCTATGAATCTCACTCTCTCTCTCTCTCTCTCTCTCTCTCTCTTTCTCTCTCTCTCTCTCTCTCTCAATCGATCTCTACCTTTCACTTGCTGCTTCTCATTGTCTTAGAATCTCTTTCGTTCACACAATGCAATCAGTCTATCTCATATCTCTTTCAAGCTCCTTTATTTTGTATTTCGAGTCCCTCAAACAAATTCTCCCAGAATCTCCCTAAATATTTCTCTCAGTCACTCTCTTAATCTCTTTCTCTACCTCAATATCTCATCAGATCTGCTAAAACGATTAAAATGGGGGTAATTGGGATTATTACCAGATTAAACGCGAGGCTGAGAATGCAGTCAAAGTCATTTTATACAAATTAATGCCTAAAATGATTGTGACAGGTAATTTTTATAACTTGTGAGGCAATTTTCAAGATCAGCAATCCTTTTTCATAGAGATACCATTCATTTTTACGAAGTAGGTGATTCATGGTTAGGAGGATGCAATGATGAATGTAGACGTGCTCTTTATTGCCTGGAAGGCATCTGCCCTCGAAGCTCGGCTTAACTGATCATAATAAACTCTACGACCAAGGCTCCGAATTGGTCAGATCAACTTAAAAGATGAATTTAATTGATTCTACAAAAACGCCCGAAGCATAAAAAAAACTATCTGAATTTAATGCGTTAGTCAGATCGGGAAACTTCGACATTATTCTAATTACAAAAACAGGGACTAATATGTCTTAACGGGACTTTAAAGGAGTATTTGACATTGACGGTTACAGTCTTTACATTAAATATAGGAAGCCATCGATAGGTGTAGCGAGGGGTTCCTAATTTCTGCAAAATAAATATAATCTCTGGTACGGTCGACATAAATAATGAAAAAAAAGCAAGTGGAAAATTTAGCCAGTGAATTAGTGACGGGCAACACTAGGATCAACTTCGTAAACGTTTACCGACCGCCAGCCCCAGTGGCGACTCCAGCACTAGAGCTGTTTGGGCTTAACCCGAATATAAATTTAGTAAAGTGAATGTGTATTTGCAAGCTTATTTAATTTCTACCAACACTGACTTCAAGTAAGTAATTGCAGTCAATAACTCGCGCTCCTTTTATTGAGCCTCGTCACAGTACATATATTTTCGTTCAGCGTCTGGCAGTCGTCTTAGAGATGGCCTATGTAAAAAAATATCATTCGTGGCAGACGTTCTCTCGACATCGTTCACACGCGTTTGACTCGGGCTCAGAAGTTACAGCCCGACTGGTTAACTATAATCGTAAAAATTAAAAGTAATTAAAATTCAATGTTTTCTTGAAGTAATAGATTTCTATAGAGATTAGAAATTAAATTTCAATCTATGAAAGGTTCTAGTTCTACAATATTTTTAAAGGAACAAAAAAATATCCAGCAACTCGGGGTAATACGAACGGGCCTGGTAGGTGTTAAAAACCAACCTGCATCTCTTGTCAAGAGGGACAGGCAACAGTCAGATAGGTCTCTGGCTAATGTTTGTTGCGCACGCCGTTGTCGTTATTTGATTGCTGTTATTCTGTGCGTCTGTATGTAAAGGTCAGTTGTGTTTTGCAGGGTTGCTTTATTTTTACACTTAACTTAGAAATGGAGAAAGACATAGTGCTAGATATAAAAAAATAAGCCATTTGGGGCTACATATATTGCGGAAAAACGTGAAACGCTATCAAACCAAGACCACTGGAGTTCATGTATAAATAAGGTGAGTAATTTTTATATTAAAACTATATTTCTGTCTTATTGTTAAATTATTAGTGCACATATAAGTCTGCAGTGTTAATTACGTCTCTTACATTCTTTATACATGCGTCTTATGCTAAATCTGAGATAAGCCCGAATGACGCTGATGACCTGTAGTCGCCTCTGGCCAGCCCTAATTGAAGAAGAGGATAGGAAATTATTTGATTGTCTCTCCCCTAATATTAGGAGAAATAAGACAATCATATGAAGTGATTTTAATTTTTCAAACATCGTCTATGTAACGAGCGCAAGCGATAAAGAGGAAGAAAAAGTATTGAAATTTATGCAGGATAATTTACTTTTTCAAAAGATCGAGGAACCAAGAAAGACCAAAATATCCTCCGATGATAATTTAGTACAAAACGCCTATGTTTGGGAGCCGCAGTAGAATGGCCACCACAGCATGATTAGATTCGATATAAAGGCAAGCGTCTCCCTAAGTGACCACTACTAAATTGTTCTGTTGTTCGAAACATCAATGATCTTTAAATCTTACTCTTTATCAATCAATCTTATTCAAGTTCTCTCTCATTAGCTTTCAATCACTCTATTTGTCTCAATCTAATGAATCACCAGTCCAGAACCCCTTGAACTATCATGTGTGGAGCGTCGTTGAGAGAGCGAAAGACCAAAGAAGTCGCACTGCATCACCAAGGTGGATCTTAGGTCCAGTATCACAACAGTTTTCTCCCAGATAATCAAGGGGACCGTCGAAAAGGCCTGCAGCAAGTTACGACGCCACCTGGAGGACATGGCTGCGGCCGACGGCGATTTTATTGAAAGAAATGAAGAGTACAATGCATCAAGTCTTTATCATGAACCGTTGGTGAATATATCTATATAATCGAACTATGTTATTTTCTTTTATATTAAATTTAGGTGATAAATTGCCCACCGGACCATGTACGAGGGGCTGTCAATAAGTTTTGCGAATCGGTAGGGCAAAACAGAGAAAGGGGGATGGCTGTTTGTGGGGGTGTCAGGACAAGTTATGACAACTTAGTACCTGCAGCGGCAAGCTCCTGCCTCGTCTATTTAAGAAGCAGTTACTAATCGCAGATCGTCAGTCACAAATATTTCAACATTGGAGAAGGTTGAGCACCGAGCAGTGATCAAATTTTTTACCAAGGAAGGCAAGAATGCAAAAGAGATCCATGAACGCATGGTTGCAGTGTAAACCGACACCGCCCCTTTCTATGTAACCATTGCTCGCTAGAATAGGGAGTTCTGCCATGGTTGTGAGTCCCTTGAAGATGATCCCTGTCCAGGATGCCCGTCAGACGTGACCAACGAGGACAATGTGGCCCATGTGGAGAGGATCATCCTTGAAAATCGACGGGTTAAGTCGAAGAAATAGAGCGATAACTTGGAATATCACATGAAAGTGTTATCAACATCATCCACGACAATTTGGCCATAACCAAGATCTCTGCCCGTTGGGTCCCTAGAAACCTCAGGCCCCATGATCGACTTCAACGTCGTCAAAGTTCGGCGGGATTCGAGTCACGCATAGTGGCGGGTGATGAAACGTGGGTCCATCACTGGGATCCCGAGACCAAGCTCGAAAGCATGGCCTGGAAGCACAGGGGCTCTCCGACCCCCATCAAGTTCCGTACCCAACCCTCAGCCGGGAAGATCATGGCCACCATCTTCTGTGATTCTGAGGAAGTGTTGATGGTGGCCTATGTGCCTCGTGGAAGGACCATCACAGGCCAATATTACTCCGGGGAACTGGCTGGGTTGAAGAAGTGCATCCGTCAGAAGCAGCAGGGCAAGTTGACACGTGTTGTCCTGCTCCTCCACGACAATGCCCCTGTCCACAAGGCCAGAGTTGCACAAGCTGCCCTGCGCTAGTGCAAATTTAAGGAGCTCAACCATCCCACCTACAGTCCAGATCTGGCCCCTAGCGACTACTTTTTATTCCGCCAGCTCAAGGCTGCACTTCGTGGACGCCGGTTTGGGGACGATGAGGATGTCCAGCTCACCGTCCAGGAGTGGATTGAACAGCAGTCGGGAGATTTCTGGTTGTCGGGAATTCGAAGCCTCAGGGACAAGTGGCGCAAGTGCATTGAAGTCGAGGGTAGTTATATTAAAAAATAATAAAACACTTTTCCTCATATCTCGTTTCCTTATATCCGAATTGCAAAACTTATTGACCGCCCCTCGTATATCTCTTATTATTCTCTCCTAATCTCTATTTCAATCTGTTTCTTACTCTCAATCTCGCTATCTCTCTCAATCTCACTCAATATTTGTCTCTATATCTCTCTCTTAATCTATCTCTCTCAACATATCTACCGTTCTCAGTCTCCCCCCAATCTAACTCAAAACCTTGCTATCTCAAAGTCTCTTTCTTTCTAGATCTCTCTCAAACTCTTGTTATCTCTAAGTATCTGTTTCTCAATATCTCCGATTCTCACATTTCTCTGAATCAGCGTTTCTATCAAACTCTCTATCATTCACTCTCTCAATCACTATCTATTTTATTCTCTCTCAGTTTATATCGATCTCTTTCTCTCTGAATTTTATATTTCGCAATCCCTCCTAAGCTTTGACTTTCTTTTTCACCCCCTCCTTTCAATTCACTCGCACTCATTTACTTTATCAAACATTCTCTCTTTCTCTCTCTCTCTCTCTCTCTCTCTCTCTCTCAATTTCTCACTCAAGCATTCTCTCAATCTCCTTTAAACTCTCTGAATACCTAATCATTCTTTCTCTCTCTCTCTCTCTTTCTCTCTTTCTCTCTCTCTCTCTCTCTCTCTCTCCATCTCCCTCAATCTCACTTAATCTGTCTCCCTATCTCTCTCTAAATCTCCTCCTCTCAATCTCTTTCAACATTTCCTCTTCTCAATTTCTTCTTCCTCTCTAAGTCTCTCTTTTTCATCCTCTCTTTCTCCCAATAAGTCCGAGAGAAGCCTTAAAGTCTGCTCCCCGAAGGTGTTAATCGGACATTCTGTTAAATTTGATTACAGGCTATTTCCTTATTTTGTCTTAAGGGTGATGCTGTTATATATAAGGGATCGCCTTACCGGGATGAGATAATTAATGTGCAAGTAGGACTTCGCAAAGACAGTTGAAGGCACTTTTCCTAAAACCACCCTGTTCTGAAGTTTCTCTGCACACGGGTCAGCGTTGGTGGGCCTGATAACTGAATTTTGGGGGCTACCTGCAAACTTTATTGTATAAGTCTGTGGTACCCCTGCAAGGTGTGAACGATTTTACTCTCAAAAGCAGCTTCGCATGTTCTAATTTTGCCAACATAATTGAGTCGGTAGCTACCCGGGCAGTGAGTAAAGCTCTGATGCTTGTAATTCGAGGCAAGTCTTTTAGAGCATACCTATTCTCCTTCATTGTTGCTAGCTACCGGTGACTCAATTTTCAAGAGCGCGAGCTGTTAAGGTTGCTAGATGGATGAGGGAATTTCAGGTGATAACGTTTTAAGCATGCACAGGAATTGAGACGGCAACTGTCACCCGAAAGATAGATTTCTTGCCTACGACATTTTCTCTGCGTGTCCTGTAATATCTTGAGAAGCTCTACGTAGTGTACCTGTAAGAGTTGCGTGGTTCTGGCTAATATTTGTATTTTCTGAGCGACCGTGGAACCATAGCACTCGAGAATCGCGGCTTTGAGCGTCGCGTATGTGCAAGGAATGTAGGGGTCACTTAATTGATGGGAGACGTTGTCGTTCACATTATAGTATAGGATACAAACAACAATTTTAAATTTTTATGATCACTTGTGATCTTATCCAAACGGTAAAGTGGTTATATTCAGGTAAATCATGGCGTGTGTGAATTTAATTAGAACTCTAAAAGTGAAATGGTGTTAACAGATTGGCTTATCACGGTATTCTAGGCTATCTAGCTGTTCGCGTGCCAGCATTCTTCTGCTGCTTGCGCTGGGCTGAATTTGCTTCTATCCTCTGAATGCTGCTTTGGAGAATCGTAGTATTGTTGCCATCCAGGGAAATAACCACACATGAAGACAGAATGCCAGGCGTTCGTGCTGGATTTTGACGACCAATTTCGTGGCTAGGAAAAGAGAGGCCTCCTTGATTTCAAAGATTTCAAAAGGGGTTTAATTGGAAAAATATCTTCTTAAATAACAAATCACAGCTATGAGTTTAGACCGAGGTTACTCTTTAGTTGATAAAGAATGAACGACGAATGGGGTCTAACATAATTTAACGGAAGAAGATGAATGGGTATCTAAAAGTTAAAGTAATTCATGAAGTATCAATTATAGCAATAATGAGTAAGGAATAACTAATGAGAACGGCCTACGTCGTCTTAAATTGTGGTTACAAGTATTAATAACTTGCAACTGGAATGCGATATCCGACCACTGGAATTAGAGTGTGTTCTAACTTAGCAGTGTGCTGAACTGTTATCCCCTGAAGGCATACCTGATATGTTCTCACATTTGCCCTTGGCGGGCAAGGTCACGTGCCCTGGTTTCCATAACCATTCTTGTATCATGAATGTTTGATATCCTTTTAGGAAACAAAGGGTAATGGAATCCCAGTCTTTTGTGATTTTTAGACTTTTCCTTGTGCAAGTTTGAACAGATAAGTAGCCGTATTTTAATTTTATAGGAGTTTTTTTGCCGCGTGGCTGTTATACAAGGAAGAGGACGCTCACCACCGAGCTCTTACACATGTTTAGGATTGTGCAAAACTCTCTATTCATGACGCCTAAATCTAAAATATGAAAACTTAAATTCCTTGACTTTTGAAGTAATTTTAACGAAAGATATAATCAAAGCATGTGGGAATTTCTTATATTTCCAAAATATTAGAATTTTAAAATCAAAAAGGAATTTCTTGAAGTAAGCAAAAATTGAGGTTAAACCTTATTTAAGGTTAAGAGCAAAATTAAAAATGAAGAAGAACGGACCATCAACAATATTTGGGTTCAGGGACACATCTTTTTTTAAGTAGTGAGCTGAAAAATAATTGACCAAAAAGATAAATATATAACAAGAGGCAAAGACTAAAAACAGCTCCTTGCTGTACTGGCGTTCCCTGTGGGGGAAAAAACTGGAAGAAAAGAAGCGAAAAAAATAACGAAAAGGCAAAATATAAAAAAAAATAATTTTATTTCAAAATTCTTGAAAATGAGTGCAAAACACAGTGAAAAATAAAGGGTTAAAATTACCTTTGCTACATTTCTAGCTATAATGGTAGATGCGTCCGAAAAAACATTTCACGCTTAATTTAAACAAATGGAAGTGATCTCATCCAGCCGGGAAGAAGGAGAAGCCTTTGATTAGCAATTGCGAAAAATAGATAATTAAGAAAATAGACAGTTATATATGTTAGCCAGATATTAATTTCAGCGAGCGTTTATTAGTTCTTTTCTTCTTACAGAAAAAGAGAGTACACGGAGATATGTACAAGAAAAGTAAGAAAGACTGTGATCTATACAGAGAAAATGCTTTGTAGTTTCCTTAACTTTTCTAATATACTTTTTATTATATAAAGTATAAGAGAAGTGTGCAAAGAAGATGAAAGAACTCAGCAGATAGAGAACAAGCCAAAAGGAATCATAAGGAATAGGACTATCTCTAAAGATATCCATACCGAGGAGGTATTATTTAAAGAAATTGCTAACGTACAGAATGAGAAAAAGCAGAGTACAGATGAAGGCTCTCCTCACCCAACTCTCCTACCCGGCTTCTGCGGGTACTAAAAAGTGGAAAAGAGACCAAACTGTGCTGAAGAAAGGAAAGAAGATAACCATGATTTTTTTTAGGGTAAGGCAATGATATTAAAAATAATAAGAACCTTTAAAAAGGAGTCTGCTTAGTCTATACGTGGTATCTCCTGTTCCCATCACCCAGTTCAGTCCTACCTAGCATCCTCATCCATAAAGCTATTCTATTTATTCTTAAAACTCCGCAGGAAGGACATTTCTATCACATCACTCATGAGCCTATTCCATTCATCTACCGCTGAATTTAGAAATTAAGTTCTATCAATCTTTTTCATAAACCTAAACTTGGCCAGCTTAAACCCATTGCTACGTGCCCTATCCTGTTGACCAAAAATAAGAACCATACATATGTTTCCCTTATTATAACCTTTACCTACTTGAAGACTTCAAATCTCAATCAAGTCCACTCGAACTCATCTCCTTTCTAATGTATGTAGATGTATTCTTCTAAGCCTTTCACCATAATGCAAGTTCCTAAACCTATAAATCATCTTAGTCATCCTTCTTTGCACAGACGTAGGCAAACCAGTATCTATCCTATAATAAAGTACCGTTTCTTGACGAACGGCTTGAAGAACAATGGCTGTTCTACGTTGTTCTCTTGTGAACAACAGGGGGGGGGGTGAGAACCGTCTCTTGTCTACGGGCTCGAGAACAATGGCTGTTCTAATGTTGTTCCCTTCAGAACAACAAGGGGGAAGGGTGAGAACCGTTTCTTGGCGAACGGGCTCAAACGAACAATGGCTGTTCTACGTTGTTCTCTTCTGAACAACAGGGGGAGGGGTGATAACCGTTTCTTGTCAACGGCTCGAACGAACAATGGCTGTTCTAACGTTGTTCTCTTTCTGAACAACAAGGGAAGCCTTGTGGACTTGGCGTCATGAAGGCTCAAACCTTGGCACTCAAGGGATATTGTCCTTTTTGGGGGAAAGTGATGGTGAATCTCGAGGTCGAGGTCCCTTGGCGCACAAGGTGAGAGTGGGTCGTAGTGAGGTTTCGCGACGAAAATCTGGATTTTCAATCTGATCTTAGTGGTAAAGTTTCCAAATAAATAGTCAGGACATCCCTTTGGCGTGGGGGACAATGGAGTGGGAGCTTCGAGGGAATGCACAGCCGAGCCTGGGAACAATGCCTTATCCGCCCATAAGCCTAACTCAATCTGACGAGGTCCGCGAATGGGGATAAACGGGGGAAGATAAACTTCCTTGTTTAAAAATTGACTCAGGTGGCTGAGATAAGGCACCTAGCTTCAAAGCAAAGATACACGTGGGTAGCATCGTGGTTTTAAATAACATGTGATAGTGGTTGAAATTACGCGGCCTCAACCCGTTCTATCACACCCTAATCTCTCCTCCTTATTACTCCTGAAGATGAAGGTCCCCTCAAGAAAATTTAGACTATCCTTAAGTGTAAGTACTGATAGAAAATCCTTATTTAACATATTAGTCATTGTATCACTATCAATCACTAACACTCTGCCTGTAGTTTTAAATGAGCCTATTTTATCTCTTCTTAGTGTGGTATAATTGAAAGAAACCTTTTGAATCTTCCTTTGCCTCATTTGCCATTTTAACTTCATAGTTTCTCTTTGATATTCAATTATCTTTTTAATGTCCCGAGTAAGTTCATTGTATCTCGGCTTTAAGGAGCCTCACAATTTTTTCTTTCAATAAATAGGCTTCTTTTTATATCGATATAATGTTTAATTTTATCCAACATCCATTTAAGCTAAAGAGTTTCAGTTCTAATTTCCTTAAAATGAATATTTATATTTTGCCCAGCAATTAACTGCTTAATCATTGTTTCATATTCCCTATCTACTATATTCCTATTCACCTGGAGAGTCATCTCTCCTTGATTGCTTCCATAGACCTCGCCTTTCCTGACCTGAACCCCCTCACAACTACCTAAACAACGTCTTCATGTATCTACTAATACAACTATAATTCACTGGACTTATTCCATCCCTAAAGACGTAGCTCGTTCGATGTATCTCATTTTTTTATAGGTTAATTAGTTGCCGAGAAAAGTAATCTTGAAGTGCAAAATTTCAAGCTTTTAACCGCGGTTTCTACTTATATATTGGATCAGAGTAAACATCGTTTAATGATCAATATTTTTAAGACCTCAAAGAATTTTAAACACAATGGACCGTGCATTCTCATGCTCTCTAAAGAAAATGGACTTAACTCTTGTATTCACCCATGATAGCCTCCATGCGTAATCATATGGAATCAGTCTCGTGGCTCTGATTTTCACCCTCTCCTGCTGTCCTATCTCTTTTCGAAGTAATGCCAGCGAGTTATATAAAAACAACACTTTTTCCTTGTTTCGAAAACAGGAATGCCTCTTAATATAACCAAACAATCACTGAATGTTTTACTCTTTCTCAACGAACACTGGTGAACGTTAAGTCGCTGCTAATCATGACAATTCACTCTACATAAAGGTGAGTTTAGCTCCTGACCTTGTAAAGGAGAAACTGAGCAAGGGATTGCATACTCGATGTGCATTTCCTTACATTTTTCTAAGTTGAAAAGTATCTACGACATGACCGAAAACTCCTTGATCAGATGCAGGCCAGCCGCCAACCTCTCGGCGCTTTCGGTGGCAGTGATAACAAGCTAGTTAGATTTAGCGTCAAGATCGCGAAGGTAAGGTCTGTTGCCAGTCAATCAAGGAAACTTGACTTGAGAAGAGCAGACTTTGCAAGCCTTCGTGTTGAGTTGAGGTGATGTGAGGCTAGCGGTATGCGAAGAGGTTGAGGATTCGTGGAACAATTTCAAAAATAAGTTCAGGAGTCTTCAATCAAGTTGCATCTCTCTTAAATTCCTCCGTTGGTCTTCTGTTCAACCAAAGTGGTTTAATCTAGAAATCGGCCAACTGGTAGGGAGGAGAGAAATGCGTACCAGCGATCGA
Organism: Ceratothoa steindachneri; assembly: GCA_963969495.1. Classification (NCBI taxonomy): domain Eukaryota; kingdom Metazoa; phylum Arthropoda; class Malacostraca; order Isopoda; family Cymothoidae; genus Ceratothoa; species Ceratothoa steindachneri. Next base: position 46,246,042 of record OZ018330.1, on the reverse strand, counting down.
AGATCTCGGGTGCCTTTGACGAGTACCGGAGGCTAGCCAGGAAAGTAAAGTCCAGCATAAGGGCGGCTAAGCGTACTGAAGAACTCCGAGTCGCGAGACTCTGCAAGGAGAATCCCAAGGAGCTCTTCGGCTATGTAAATAGCCGTAAACCAATCCATCGTAAGATTGGGCCCTTAGTGGACGAGGAGGGTGCATTAACTCACTCAGATGCAGAAAATGCTAACCTTCTCAATGACTACTTCTCTTCAGTGTTTACTAAAGAGTGTGGTCCCATCCCCCAGCCCACGGATTCCTACTCCGGGGAAAAGCTGGAGGCAATGGACTTCACCGAAGGAGAAATAAAGAAAAAGTTCGCTGACCTAAAGACGAATAAGTCCCCTTGACCGGACGGGTTTCTATCCAAGGTGTTGAAGGAAGTGTGCGATGAAGTATCACGACATCTGTGCGCTATCTTTAACATGTCAATCAGGACCGGATGCGTTCCTAGAGACTGGCGTGAGGCGGAGGTGACTCCGATCTTCAAGAAAGGAGACCCCAGCCATCTGTAAAACTACCGACCTATCAGTCTGACTTCGATAGTCGGAAACTCATGGCAAGCATGATGGTGGACAAAATAACGTCGTATTTAGGAGTCAAAACTGCTACTGAGGAGTTCCCAGCACGGCTTCCGAAGGCAACGGTCATGCCTGACGAACCTTTTGGAATTCTTCCACTTCGTGTTCAGTGAGCACGATTGGGACAAGGCGGTGGATGTGGTGTACTTAGACTTTCAGAAAGCCTTTGATAAGGTACCACACCGCCGCCTTCTCCAGAAAGTGTGAGAGCTGGGCATAGACGGAAAAGTAGCCGACTGGATCGAAAGGGTGCCTCAAGGTTCGGTCCTGGGACCACTACTATTCATCATCTACGTCAACGACATGGATGGTAACATGATTGTTAAGATTTACAAATTTTCCGACGATACCAAGCTTGGTATGAACGTTGCAAAGTATGGAAATACTGCCCGCCTGCAGGAAGATCTTGATAAGATTGGGGAGTGGTCGGACACGTGGCAAATGCCTTTTAACGTGAACAAATGCAAAGTAATGCATATTGGCCACAGAAACGCCCAATCTCAGTATATCCTTAGGGCACTGCTCTTGAATCGAGTGACACTGAGAAGGACTTGGGTGTAACTATCACTAGCGACCTCAAGTTCTCGAAACAGTGCATTGAGGCAGAGAAGAAAGCCCAAAGGAGGCTACATAAAGCGCCAGTTTGTAAACCGTAACAAGGAGATAGTACTTTGTACAACTCCCTTGTTCAGCTGCACCTGGAGTATGCCGTACAATTTCGGAGTCTTTCGTTTCGAAAGGAAATCGCAAGGTTGGAACGCGTACAAGCTAGGGCAACCAAACTGATTCCCTCTATCCGAGATAAAAGTTATGAGGATAGACTAAGGGAATTAAATCTGTTCTCGCTGGAAACCCGTAGACTGCGTGGTCAGCTCATCGAAGTTTTCAAAATACGTCGAGGGTTCGACAATGTTGACTACCGGGATATTTTCACACTGAGTAAGAACAGAACGCACAATCATGGCTTCAAACTTGAACTGTAGCGTTACAAGCGCAATCCGTGTGGAAAATTTTTCACCTACAGTATCTGCGGTAAGTGGAACGCACTTCAAGTGGAAGTTGTCAACAGTGAATCTGTTGACCAGTTCAAGTCAAGACTAGACAAAGTCTTGAAAAGTGGCCGTTTAGTGACGCAAAACAATCGAGCAGCCATGAGCCTGCTCGATTGCTAGTCCAAAGGTACCCTCTTTGAATGGACCGTAAGGTCTCTTAGGGTACTCTCTTTTCTTGTAACTCCTTGTAACACCCAATTTCAGTGTCTTCTACAAACTTTTATATTGGTTATAATCTATCATATATATCGTTGATATAGAAGGCCTAACTCTGAGATTTGGGGAAATCCTCTATTCTGAGAAAACTATTCGAACCTTAACAGTTGATCACAACTTTCTGCCACCTTAAAAACAACCACTTCTCAGTTAAGTGCCCAATCCTCCCACAAATATCCACCGTTCATGCCATACTCAAAAGTCTCGGCTAGGGTATTCTATTGAGCAAGTTTCAGATGTCTAGATAAAGTAAATCATCAACCGAAAAGGGTCGTACTCTTCCACCTATCCGTAGAAAAAAAAAACCCAACAATTTAGTTAAGCATGACCGTTTCCTATGGGACCCCTATTGGAAACATTGAGTAGATTGTGCATAAACTGAATATAGGGTTATCGGCCAGTAATTGATGTAAAGCTTCTTTTCCATTTATTATATTGATGAGAGTGACATCAGCTATCTTCAGTCAATCGAAAGCTTTCCACTGTCTAACAATGCATTTAAGATCACGAATAGGTGAAAATACCACCTCCTCTTTGATCTTCAACATGACTCTTGGCAAGAAACCGTCAAGACCAAGTGAAATTTACTGGTTTAACTTTCCCACCCGTGTACTCCCTCACTCTTCTCAATTCTAATTTCCGTACTTCTCATCATCGCTTTGGCTATCTCAACGCTACTTTCTCACCTAAAAATGGTTGCAAAGTAATCGGTTAATAATGTAATAGTGTTAGCAGTGCCATGTCCTAATCCAGAACCACGCCACTCCTTTCTTTAAGCAACACTACATGCACTCTTCTTAACTGGTTTATTGATGTTCAGGTGTGGCAGAATTCGCTTGGGATCTCTCTGCAGAGAAAGGCCACACAAACTTCCTTGTAAAACTGGAACTTCCTAAGACGTCATTTTAACTTGTTGGATTTCCTAATAAAGATATTTGGGTTTGTTCCTTTCGGCTCACTTTCCAAATATGACTTTTATCTTCTATTCCTAATAGCAGTTTTGACCTCCCGAATATGCCTTTTGGGCTGGAGGATCGTAGCTCTTAGAGTCCTTTACAACACGTAGTCAGTTTATTTATACATGAACTTCTCTTTGAAGCAACCGGAGCCAAATAGTAGCGGCATCGTCACCATTAGAAAGGATTGTTTTTCTCAGTCTTTTCTGAGCTAGATAAAGTCGTCGTTTCTTCAGCTTAATTTTTGCTTTTTCAAGGATAGATTCCATAGAGTAAACATAGCCATATTGTTGTCACTACTCTCAAATACTTGTCCACAGATAGAGTTTTGAAGTGGTTTTCATTAGTAGTAAATAAATACTATATATAAATTATTATCACCTCTTTCCAGCTCACAGACCGACTGTGAGAAGAAATACTCGGCAAACGCCTAGAGCCGAAACTCTTCATGTGATTTATCCGTTATTTCCAGTTAAACTGCCAATTGACGTAACTCAAGATGATAGAAGTAGGACTGTACACTAAGCTGTAAAATTGGATGTTATGGTCTTCGTCCATTTCGGCTGTGCCATGCGATGGCCTATATACTACAACAAACATTTATAGCCTGATATTAACTCTTACATCATTTACCAAACTTAGTGACCTTGAATATCTCTACATTCAGCAGGGAATTGAGTGTCGCGTACATAAGCTTACCATCTTGCCTTTTATTTCCCACTATTAAATCCATTTGGAACATCACGTATCCAAGGATGTTGAATTAACCATCAAAATCTCTTATGCTGCTGCACCTGTCGTGACCATTGCTTCTATCTACTGTTATCCTTGGTGATATGATTGGATGATGCTTAGATTGAACTTGGAGTGGCATATCCTACTTATCAATTAATTAAGGAGAGCTCGACATTGATTTGTTATGGGCGTTTCGTCTTTGACGCATAAATCTTTTGATTCATGGATCTTATCGAAGGAATCTATAAAACTTATCCATTTTTGTGCACAGTATCTCCTTACCAATCAGATTATGCTGATGACTCTATTGTTAGCCATGGCCATAATAGGTAGTACGCGACTTCAAAGTTAATTCATCAGCCAAGTCAATGGATTTGCTGACGATGTCCTTTATTGCCCATAAAGCCTTCGAGTAAAAATTCGTCGTTAACACTAATCACTATAACAGCGTGAGTGTTTTTTCGTCCCCCCTTTTTCTTTCTATATCTTCCTAGTACCCTTGTCTAGAAGATACTTCAGAAAACCTGAAAATTCTACTTAAGTCCATTTCTGAGGTATCTCTCCAAATCTCTAACCTGTGAATCTCAAACCAATAGCGTTGTCTACCCCCCGACGTCCAGGAAGATAAATCTATTTTAGGTCTGCAACACTTCTTGTTTGTGCGATCTCCCAGGTTTTGCTGCACTATTATTGGTTACCTTCTGAAATATTTACGGAAACTTTTCCAACAACACCAAATGATCAAGTAAAATTTGCATAATGAAATCAAAGCTCAACATATTATTAATGATAAAATCTTTTGTGCATGAAAACACTTCACAAGAGTCATTTTACAATTTAGAATTTTACAATTTTTCTTTCCTCATTATTATATTTTTTAGGAAAGTTTAAATTTTAGATTTCAGTGTAAAAATACTCTTGTTTTCTCCTTGGAGAGACATTAAGTTCGTTGAGTTTCTCTCCAAAATATGACAAAACATAATTTGCAATAGTAAAAAAATAAATTAGTTATTTTCGGACAGAAATTATATTAATTCATTTTTTAACATCAATAATCGTCTCAAAGCTCGTCCCTTTGAGAGCCATCGCACTTCTGTATGCGATAAATTAGATTCCATTCCATCACATAAGTTAGCAAAGAGGCGACAATTAACAAGCGACTTTCAATAAAGTTGATTATAGGGGATATTGATGTTGCCGGAGATGTTACCAGGTGAGGTTACCCGTTTATGGGTGGTATAGGTTACCGGTTTGCGGGTGCATGGTCGGTAATTATAAGGGCGTGTATTGAAGAGTCCTCGTTGCTATTGCGCTCAACGGGTGACGAGGACTTTAGGCAGTTGGCTTACTTTAAGCCTCTGCCGAATTAGTTCTGAACTCCTTATAATTTCTCACGAGGGTTGTGCGTTAGTCTGGGCTTACCGAAGGTGGCTCGGTAATCTGGGTAAGTAATAGACTTGGAAAGGACACAGCAAAGAACATATAACTATTTTTGAATTGGCCTACTAAAAAAGGACAAGTGCAACTGTCTCGAGTTATTTGCGGTATCGAATCTGAAGGCGGCTGGACTTAGGCGAGTAAACGGGATTTCGTAACGCTACTAAGGGAATGAACTGAGTTAATGAATAAGGAATAATGATTCTTCTGCTGAATGCTGACTATATGTGCCTCTCTCTCTCTCTCTCTCTCTCTCTCTCTCTCTCTCTCTCTCTCTCTCTCTCTCTCTCTATATATATATATATATATATATATATATATATATATATATATATATATATATATATATATATATATATATTGTCCGTGGGGAGGACCCAGTCATTACGTTTGTTCGTTATTTTCACCCCTTGGGCGGTGTTTCCGACAGCTCTTTGTACCTGATGTGCCTACAAATTTCCCATATACTCGTATTTAGCTTTATATGGATTCGCTTGTTGCAGATCTCTGTAAATTTCTTTGATCAGAGCTTATATTTGTTCAGCTGCTGGTAAATGTTTCCAACACGCGTATGTTTGTTTGTGTGTGATCCTCGTATTTGCTCAGCTTGTCCTTCTTTGATATCTGTGTTTCCGCGCGACTCTTACGACCGCTCGTTTGATTTGTATAGTTTAACATATATAGTTTCATTTCCTAATTCTCTTTGGTTCTTTATTTATTAGGCTGGCATATTATTTCCTTAATTTACACATATAGCAATTTTAAGAATTTGATTAATCCACCGAGCGTCCATTTGTAGAGTTCCTCGGTGGGGTTAGTAAATCCTGTAATTTGGTGGCAGATGCTTACCTATTTTAGAAAATAAGCCCTACTGAAAACATCAAGGGCATCTTGAAGTACCGTATTCAGATCTGTAGAATTTTATAGGCGACTAATGCCTCTCAATGAATCATGCAATGATTGAAAGTAGTAGGTCCATTGTTTGCATATTTAACTTCAACTGGAAATCCACCTAGTCTTCCTGTCATTACCGCTGCTCCCTCGCTACATACTCTAACGTAGTTATGCCATTCTACCCCTACTTCATTGGAAAATTCATCCACCTTTTGAAAAATTGCCTCACCCGTTTTACTTCCATCTAACGACCGAAAAAACAGAAAATCTTCTTGAACACAATTATCGTAACAATTCTTGACATATGCCAATAGTTGTGGCAAGTTTGTGATGTCAGTCAATTCATCCAGCTGAATTGCAAATTTCGAAATTTCTTTAATTCTTCCAATAAGTTTTTCCCACTAGTCATCACTTATTTTCAAAATTCTTCTACGTACAGTATCATTTGACAGCGGATATTTTCATTCATTCCAATTGCCACTGGTAAGCCAAGTTCTTCTCCAATGTTGTATAATTTTTACCATTTGCAATTAAATAAGAGGCTTCATAAGAAGTTCTTAATTACTTTTTATAATCATATATTAATGAGTTTCAAGAGATTGTATTTGTTTTTTGGATGATTCCAATAGCCTTTCCAAAAATTCTTCATGCTCATTGGCAAAGGATGAATGTCTTGTATCAAGATATCTTTTTTAATTTTATAAGTTTCCAACTTTCACTCGCTAAACACTTATTATAAAACAAGATGATGAGTCGGTGTTCATTATATCTGGAAATAAAAGTAAATGCATATTGAAACAATGCTTCATTGTATTTCCTCTTTTATGCGTGTGAATATGAAAATTCATGTTGCTGATGGATGACCCCGGAACTGCAGAATCTAATAGCTTCAGCATTACCTGCGGTCTTAGTCTTTGGGAAATTTAACCACTTATCCATGACAAGATCTTTTCAATTTGATATAAATAAAATATCTGTATATCTCTTGTCCCAAATTGTTATTAATAATTAACTAAATAATTTCGAAAGAAGACAAACACACTACATTAACACACTCACACACACAGATGATGCAATTGAGTCCCAGTACCAGCCCAAAACTTTCGTGGATATGTTACGGAAATAGAGTTATAAAAAGCTGCAAGAGAAGACTTTTGATTTTTTTAAAAGTTAAAAATTTAAATTAAACAGTGACCGCTTTTTTCTAAAACATAACAAATATTTATTTTAGAACTGAAATTCAATAGAACGCAATGCGTTACTAACCATTTTACAAATCATGTGGTTATAATAATAGAAAATTTATTACTCAATCTGACGTAACTCTCGAGTTTCCGATAATAAATAATCAAGTTTTGTAACGTATTCATAATTTATTATATGTATTATGTTGTTTATTACTCTAAGAGTAAATAAATACGATTTAATTTGATATATTATACAAACATAGAAGAGCAATTACCTAAAAGAAATTGGTGAATAACATTAACATTTTTCAATATATAAGCACCATAAGTAGATTTTTCTATATACCTAAAAACTAGTAGCTTAATATTTATGGAAAAATAAGATTTTCAAGATTCTACGACCCCAATAATATTTACGCAGCCCACTAAGGGATACATACCCATAGTTTGACTAACGCTGGGTTTCGAGAACACTCAGAGACATCTAAACCCTTACCTATGCAACTCTTAAATTTTCTTAACATGTTCATGAATATAGACTCCAGGCGAGATAAATTTCTGACTGTCTTTAATGTTTTCTCATAGATCTTCTTCGAAACCAGATTTTTCTGAGTCATTATCAAGAGCATTAAGTCTTCCTTTTCGATGTTCATCGGGTAAATCAAATAATTCACTTTTCTCAAACCTACTAAAACACGTCTAACATTTGCAAATGCTAGATCTATCAGGATATCAGCAGGATACACACTGTTGTTCAAATTCGAAGTCATTCATAGAATAAAAAAACACAAACTTATATTATATATATATATATATATATATATATATATATATATATATATATATATATATATATATATATATATATATATATATATATATATATGGTTAGGTAAGCATAATAATAAGATTTCCTTAATTCACTAGAGGGGTCTCCTGGAGTTCCTCATCCTTCTTCAGGAGAGATACATATATGACTCTACAACCATCCATTTCGCACAAAAAGAAATTTCAAGAAGCCTTTTGTACACGCTAACCTATAACCTCAACGGAGGAATCTGAATTTTTGTGCGGATCTTCGTTCTTTCTAATCCATAACCCTATATTTTAAGAACGAGATTTTTTGAAGGTTTGAATAAGATTTTTTCTTTTAGTTCGGTTGTCACCTAAGTATATTTCAATTTGGTATTTAAAGTTATTTCAAATAATTCCTTTATAATAGAAAAAAAATGGTGAAGTTCAGAAATAAATATAAGTTTCGAATTTTTGTGATTTTTTAAAATTAATAGAATTACAAATGGTGAAGTTCAGAAAATTTATTAAAATTTGGGCATGGAAATTATTAGAGCAAATTTAGATGGAGAAATAAAAAGAATCATGGTAGGCCGTAGGACACAGACCGAAAGTCTGCCAGCGAAGCGCAATATCCTTCTGTTTAGGTTTATTTGAAACTTTTATTCGCAGGGCTGTTTTTTGCATGTTTATTTTTTCTGAGAGTTCAGAAAAAATAAATATAATTATCGAATAATTTGGAATGAAAAAAAAAACAAATCGTGAAGTTCAAAAAATGTATTAAAATTAGGGCTTTGGCACTTTTTTACTATCATTTCGTATATGAAACAAATTTGGAGGAAAAAAGAGATCTGACGAAGGTTTTTCTATATATCAAACCGGGTGAAATAACTTTAAAAAAAGGTTTCAAGGTGTCTATGTTGAAAAAAGTGTTTGAAAAATTCTCAACCATATATAAAACTTCAAGGGATAAAGAAAATATAATAAAAAGTGAAATAACTTTAAAAAAATGTTTCAGGGTATCTATGTCGAAAAAGGTGTTCAGGGTGTTAAAATAAAGTCTATAAAAGGGATTAAAAAAAGCGATTTAGAATAGCAAATAGGCCGTAGGCCACACGCCGAAGGAGTGCCTGTGCAACCAAGTTCTTTCTGTAAGAAAGAATACGAAGTATGGCTTGTTTTTTGATAAATGAACAATAACTTTTAGCCAATACGGCTAGGTAAGAGCAATGATAAAAATTACTTAATTCGCTAGAGAAGTCTCCTGGAATTCTTCGATCCTCCTCAGCAGCGTAACATATACGAATAGGCATCCATCCATTTCTCTAAAGGAGAAATTTAAAGAGGCCTTTTGTACAAGCTAAAGTCTGAGTTCAAGAGAAAACAGAGGATTGTAAATTTTTCTACGGAACTTCACTCTCTACTTTTAGTTGCGTGCGAGTCTAATTGCTAGCGACTATACATCTCACTATGTCGGTCGTTCGGTCTCTGTTTTGCTTTTTTTTTTTTGTAATAATTTCAAACTATTTCGCCGATTCTAACGAAATTTGAAAACCTTATGTTGTCTTACATTCTTGTTTGAATGAGATAATTGTCAAAGCCCTCCCAAGGTTAGCCCGGGAATTTTAGGGGAGGGGGGGCAATAACATCATAATTATTTGGCCGATTCTAGCGAAATTTGTAACCTTTATGTTGTTTTACATTCCCTTTCGAATGATGTAATTTCCAAAGTCTTCCCAAGATTAGCTCGGAAATTATTGGGGGGGGGGGGCAATAACACCATAATTATTCCGCCGATACTTTGCTAGACTAGACTAGGCTATAATATGCTATACTCAGCTAGGCAAGCCTAGAATAAGCTATATGTACTATGCTAAGCTATTCTAAGATATAATGTAATAGGGTAAGATATACTATGCAAATTTATGCTATAAAATGCTATGCTAGGATAGTATATAGTATGTTAGGCTATACAATACTAAGCTATGCTTGACTAGGGTATAATAGGATAGTATAGGCTATAATTGTCCAGGATAGTTAATGCTAGGCTAGGTTATACTATGCTAGAGTAGGCTAAGCTATGCTAAGCTATACTAGGCAAGACAGGGCTATACTACGCTAAGCTAGGGTAGGTGTGATAGAACGGGTTGAGCAGCGTTAGTTTCAACTCCTATCACATATTATTTTAAAACCACGATGCTCCCACGTGCATCTTCGCGTCGAAGCTTGGCGCCTTATCACAGCCACCGGATGTCAATGTTTAAACAAGGAGGTTATCGTCCCCCCGTTCGCCCCCATACGCCGACCTCGCCAGATTGAGTTAGGCTTATGGACAGATAAGGCATTGTTCCCATGCTCGGCTGTTCATTCCCTCGAAGCTCCCACTCCATTGTCCCCCACGCCAAAGGAGTGTCTCGACTATTTAGATGGAAACGTTACCACTAAGATCAGATTGGAGATCCAGATTTTCGTCGCGAAACATCACTACGACCCTCTCTCCCTTTGTGCGCCAAGGGACCTCGACCTCGAGATTCACCATCACTTGTCCAGAAGGAGGACAATATCCCTTGAGTGCCAAAGGTTCGAGCCTTTTGTGACGCCAAGTCCTCAAGGCTCCCCCCTCGTTGTTCAGGAAGAGAACAACGTAGAACAGCCATTTTTCTTTTGAGCCCCTCGCCAAGAAACGGTTCTCACCTTTCCCCCTTGTTGTTTAGAGGAGAACAACATTAGAACAGCCATTGTTCTTGAGCCCGCAAACAAGAGACGGTTCTCACCCCCCCCCTATTGTTCAGAAGAGAACAACGTATAACAGCCATTGTTCTTCAAGCCGTTCGTCGAGAAACGGTTCTCATTCCCTAGACGCCACGTCAGGATCATCTTATTCCCCCCCTTTGGCTGGAACTCGCAGGCGGACCGAAAATTCCTTCACGTCGCCTTCCACTGCACCACTCGCATAAAGTTACGTAAGCCAAACGTCACCTTTGAGTACTTAACCCTTTTGTCAATTCTATCCTATTCTTAAAATGGTTTGGCAAACCATCCCATCTCTTTAACTCTATATTTGTTTTACCTTTTTAAATCCTTTAATCCTCGGATTAGCCCGAGCCCCCACGACCCTTTCCGTTCTCTGTTTATGTCAATATTTTCCGTCTTGTGTTTGTTGATAGTTATTATTAATAAAACTCTATTTTATTAATGATAGCAATATTATTATCCTTGAGCTCAGTTCCACTCCTTAAGCATATCGAAGATACATAATATCGGCCCGCCAGACATTAACGCACTCTAAAGATAATTAAAGAAGTTCCCTCAACGAATAGTGATATATGGTATAACGGGAGTCCATTCTACGACAGTAGGGTATGCTCTGTTATGCTAAGCTATTCTAGGTAATACTATGTTAAGCTACAATAGGCTAGCTAACCAAGTCTATAATATGCTAAGCTATGTCAGGTTATTCTAGTCTAGGGTATGGTATGCTATACTAGTTAGTCTAGGATATACTAGGCTAGGGTATAATATGATACGCTTGCTATATTATGTTAGATGTAATTATGTTAGGATAGGCTATATAAAGCTAGCCTATAGTATGCTAAGATAGGCTATCGTATGCAAGGATATATTGGCTAGGCTCTAGAAGCCTATTCTAGCTTGGCTATACTAGGTGAGGCTACTCTAGGTGACGCTAGGCTCTGGTATTAAATGCTAAGCCCTACCTGGTTAGGCTAGGCTTTAGAAAGCTAGGCTACGTAAGTCAAGGCTATACTAGGCTGTGCTAGGTTATACTATAATATGCTAGGTTAGACTAGAGTTTAATAAAGTAGTCTAGGCTATACTAAGCTAAGGTAGGATAAAGTAAGCTATACTATGCTAGGTTATACTAGTCTAGCTAGATTATACTAGGCTAGGTTATGCCCGGCACAACTAGGTTATTCTATTTTAGGTTAGGCTATCCTATGTTTCACTAGGCTTGGCTATACTAGGCTAACATATGGTAGGTTATACTATGCTATGCTATACTAGGCAAGATAACTCTATGTAGATTATACTACGCTATGCTATGTTAGATAATAGTACGCTATGCTAAGCTATTCTATCCTATGCTATGCTAAAGTATGTGGCTATACTATTATGTGCTATGTTATGCTATACCACGCTATAATATACTGTTATGTTATACTATGTTATGTTATGTTATACTATGCTGTGCTATATTATGCTATGCTATGCTATACTATGATATGCAATAATATTCTATAAAGTGAGGGCATATGACTTTTTGCCCACGCAGACCTTGTTTGATAAATGAACAATAATGTTCTATCCAATGCGGTTAGGTAAGGGTAATGATAAGAATTCCTTAATCCGCTAGAGAAGTCTCTTGGAGTTCCTCAGCCCTCTTCATCCATTTCTCTTTTAGAATAGAACTGTAGGATAAAGGAGGGATCGCTCTCTATATCCGTGTCAGATGTCATCCCGGATCACCGCTGCTCGTCCTCCCTCGGCTTCTCAGGTTGATTTCTTCGGACCTTGACCTTTTCGCTTCGTTTTTGATGAGCCGCGCTGCCCCATTGGCCAGCAGAAAGAATCCGTCCCGATGATTGGTTGATCTGTCGGAGATAGTATGTGCGGCTTCAATTATCCTTCTCTCTCTTTTCGCTAAACCCTTGTGAATTATTTTAATCCCACCCCAATTAGGCAAAAGGCCGAATTCGTTGACATGTACTACCATGGCGCTTGATGTCCTTTGCGCTCTAATGTCCCTCTTATGCTCGTTGACCCTAGTCCTCATGTCTCTACCTGATTCACCATAGTAACTGCAGTCGCATCCGTCACAGGGTATTCTATAAATAATAAATACCCTTATCCGTTTTTGCCGTCGAATTTTTGTGCTTTACTAACTCTTTAATTCTAGTCCCCGCGGAGTTGGTTACCAAAATACCAGCCTTCTTAAGAGACCTATTCAATGCCCTTGCCGCCATAAAGTATAGAGCAGACAGGTAGTTGACCCCTTCTAATCCCTTCGTGGTGAGCTCATTACCTTCGACCGCCTCTGTGAGCCTAACCGTTTTACTCCTCTCCGCTATTTTGATTGCTTTATGCCGTAATTTGATCAAAAGGCCCTCTGGGTATTTTAGTCTCATGAAAGCTTTCTTGATGTATTCAAATTCATCGTTTAAAAAGTTCGCTGCAAATGCGAATAGCCCTTAAATGAAACCCAATTAATACCCCCCCCGTCCCCCCGTCACGGTTTGTAAATTCATAAATTTCGTCAACCTTTGCCCAGCTCTGCTTTGCTTCTATTTCCTTCCTCATTTCCTCTGCACTATGTGATCCGACGCAGTGATCCAAACGACGGCAAATTATAGGCCAAGACGTGTGGTGGAACCTTCGGTGTCAGGTGAATTACATCGAGCTTCGTGCAGGATTTCACGCTGGGAAGCTTGGCAACATCCCGGTTGCTGTCGCAAATTGCTAGATAGCCATAAGACTGATCCAGCAATCAGCATAACACAACTCCTATCGTAGAGAAAATTGTCTCGGAAACCTTCTCCCTCGGTGGCTTGGGACAGGGCTCTTTAACCCAGAGCGGGATTCTCTTTTCTCCCTTGGGGTCGTCCATGATGCTCCGCTAGAGGAGCTCTCTTCCCTTGGAGCTTACCAAGCCCCTATCCGAATAGTGTCCCTATTACTCTTTTCTCGGTTCACCTTCTCTGCCCTACCTAGGATAATTGTCTAAACAGGGCTCACCTGTCGGTCCTGACCAATTTGCCCCAACTGGCGCCTGCTACTTCACAACCCCTATATGACTTCCTTCCGGGATTCTGAAACGTCAGAAACCGGTTGTCTCTACAGGCCTCAACTGGCAGAGAAGTTATAAGAACAAGAGACGTGCTGCTGACGTTAGGAGAGATGAGATTGCGAGGCGAAGCCACTGCCTTTTTACGGAGGATCCGCGTGCGCACACCTGAGACTTTACAAGTGAGGCTGGTGCCGTCAGGTGTCGGCGGTCTTAATGCTTGGAGAATTTCTTCACCTACTTCCAATCTTGAAATCTGAATGGTAAGAAGGTAAGACTTCATAAGTTCTCTTGATGAACGTAGAGTATCTCTATTCAAGTAAAGCGCAGTAGATAATAAGCTGAATTTTGCCCATTTGATTCTTCTCAACCTTGATGTTACGGTTAACAATCCTTTTGATGTTTTTTTCTTTTATTTTATAGGCCCCAGACATCTGATTTCTGTAATATAGTTTAATGTTATTTATTGCTTGCTGATTACTTTTCATTTTATCAGTATCTTGAATTGCACACTTAAAAATGATTGAAGTTGATTTTCAATCATGCTGTTCGGGAAACCGTTGTTCACGAGGGTTTGTTTTACGCGGGAGATACCTTGATGGAAAAGTTCCCACGTGGAGCAGCATTTGTAGGCTCGGCGGATATATGAGCCGATTACACTTTGTTTGTCCCTTTTAGGACATTCACTATCCACGTTGAGGCATCTTCCCATGTCCGTAACTTTTCTTTACACTTTTATGATGTAGTTTTCATTGATATTTTGTATCTCAACGTCCAGAGAAGGAAGTTTATTACCCTTGCTCAATTCATAAGTGAATTTTAACTCTGAGTTCTCCTCAAATTGCTATTTGATGTTCTTCAGATGTTCTTCGTTTTGGACGTTGATGTAGATGTCGTCTACGTATCGGCAATATGTATGTGGCTTATTTTTGTTGTTGTCAAATAAGCTCTCTTCAAGTTGACTCATATAGTAGTTGGCGAAGGTTGGCCCCAGGGGTGGTCCCATAGCCACTCCATCCACTTGCGTCTATAAATTACCGTCCGGTGTCCTGAACGAAGCCTCTGATGCATGAACGTAACATATTACTAAAGATATTTGGGTAAAGATTTGAAGGAGACATTGTAGGATGGTGGTACATATTTTTTTATATAATGATGTCGATGGTCTGAGTGATAAGCACATTTGTAAACAGGCTTTCCACATCAAGGGATGCTATTAATACTGCCGGTCTTGTAGAGTGGAGTATATCGATAAATTCCTCAGTAGACTTTATGCTATACTTTGAATGGATGTACGATTTTATTATTTCATTTAGGGTTTTAGTTAGCTAAGCGGTACGTTGGTATCGTGACTTGAGAAATGATAAGCCTCAATGGGAGGTTTAACTTGTGTATTTTTACGTTTCCATACAGATATCCTGGTGTATAATCCTTTACCGATGAAGTATGATGGAGTCTAAATCAGGTTGAATGAAAAGAAAACGGTTTTTAGGGGATATTTATTCCTCTTCGCTTGAACGTAACGTCAAGGGAAACGAGCCAATCCGGCGAGTGGAATTTTTAAAACAACTTTAATATTCAATTCCAACTCGTAGCCTGGGTGTTGAGGGGCGGATTTTTCTTCGTTTATTGATATGGCTTGTATGATGTTCAGCCTAGCTTTATTTTCCTCTTTTCTTTTAATTGCGGTGTTTTCAACGAGAATATCTCTAGTTAGGCTGATGTTATGTGCGCTGCCCATATGATTCTTGGGCCTTCCGCTTTGCTGATGCATGGTTAAAAGCCTCGAAAGGGGGGTGGTTGTCATGTCAACATATTTTGAGTTATTATGAAGCTTGTAGTCTTCATGAGGGCAGTTCAACTAGTAAAATATGCTAGTTGATTTTTGGTCCGAGGAGTTTTGGCAGCTGTTCTTTTTCATAAGGAGATTGTTAACTTTTGTCGTTTTATCGTATATAATAAGCTGACTTTTGAGATGTAGAGTCGCTTGTGACTAGACTCGCACGAGACTAAAAAACATGAGTTTTGGGAGAAATCGGTAGATAGAAGAATTTTATAGCTTGCCTTTTTCCAGGCCCATTTTTTTCTTGCAATAAGAATAAATCAACCTAACCTAGCTAAAGATATTAAAGCCTGCATCGAAAATACAATTTGAATCGCTTCAATCGTGTGAAATTAGAGCAATTCCTATAGGAGTAGGCTAGGAAGTGAACAGAGAGCGGTTGAAACTCAAAGAACTAAGCCTAAAGTGGCCAAATATTGAAGAACTAAATTGAAACTAGCTCCCACTATCGAAGTTAGCATGGAAACCCCAATTGGAAATAGATTTAATCGGGTGAAATTTGCGATATTGCAATAGAAATTAGGCTAAAATGTGACGTCATTACGTTAAAACATGAAAGTAATAGACCGCAATTGAAGAAAAGTAGAATAACTAAACGTAAACTAGCTACAAATATCGAAGCCACCATCTAAAACACAATTAAAATAGCCTTAATCATGTGCAACTAGATCAATTCCTATATAAATAAGATAAAGGAAAAAACGGATCGTCGGCCATTTTATGGGGTTTTTTTTATTTCTTTGAGTATGTAAGCATCCCTCACCCCACACACCCCTGGGTTTGGGCGGTTAAAACGAGGGCAGGCATTTGTAGGGTAATGTTCGAAATTATTTTGAAATAACTATGAGTGGCTATTGTTATTTTATAAGGTTAGTTCATATATTTTGTTTAGTCACGTTAGTGGTTTTTTTATTTATTTGAGTATTTAATCGTTTTCCCGCTGGGTTTCGGATGTTAAAATAATTTCAGGGTTTTGTAGACTAATGTTCAAAATTATTTGGCAATCGCTATGAGCGGCGATTAATTTATTATAGGTTCTTTCCTTTTTTTTGCTTAGTTACTTTTGTAGTATTTTTAATTAGTTCGGTACTTTATCTTTTTAAACCTCGGTTTGGGCTAGTAGAATAAATTCAGGGATTTGAAAACTAATGTAGAAAATTATTTGGACACCGCTATGAGCGGCTTTTTATTTTATTTAAAGGTTATTCCTTATTTTTTGCTTAGTCACGTTGGTTTACATTACGATGGGCGACCCTTTATCCCTTTCGTGACGCATTTATTGTCTATTTCCCCGTTTTCCCTAGGGTTTTTGCTAATGAATTAGACACATGGATGTTTCAGTTGATTTATTCGAGTGATATTCTATACCTTGGACCGGCCATTAAAGAAAAATGTTTTTGCAGAAATCTGTAGGTAGAAGAATTTTATAGCTTGCCCTTTTCCAGCCCCGTCTTTTTTTCTTGTGGTTCCGTTTTCTTTGAAGAAATATATAGAGTTTGGCAGTACATAGGAGGACTTCGGCAATTATATCATTTGAAACATAATGTAAAACAACATAAGTGTTTGAAATTTCGTTAGAATCGGCCAAATAGTTACAATGTTATAAGAAACACTAAAAAAAGCAAAACGGGGACCGACCAAAAGCCGACATAGTGACATGTAGAGTCGCTCGCGACTAGACTCGAACGCGACTAAAAACACTACATAGGCCCAGGTCACAAAAGCAGCAATTAACGAATATGAGGCAAAGAAAGTTTAGCTAAATATATACAGCGATATGTCGTCAGGATACTAACCTGTATAATGTACTCGCACGCGCACGCGCACGCGCACGTGAAAAATTTAATGGAGCCATGGACGTTTGAGGAAGAGCTAAAAAACATGCTGGCGAACAATGGGATAAACCCTATGGTCTTCTCCAAAACCCAGCATCTGAGGACATCCTCCAAATGAATTACGCCCCGATGGTGCCCCAAAACATCGAGCCCCAGAAGATAAGGGAACTCGAAAAACTAAAAAAAGAACAAGAAAAAGACAACCACGGAGACCGAAAATGACAGTTCGGAGAGTGCAAATCAAAGAAGAATATAAAGTACAGGATAGACGGAAATAAAGATCTACGCCGTTGAATACACCCCGTTTCCAACAAAGGCGTAGACAAAAAGTCTCTGCGAAGGTGTAAAATCCGGCAGATATAAATGGGTGTATGATGCTGACGTGGACGAGAAGATGGTGCAGGAAGCTGTCTACCTCGCTGGCATTGCACTCAGCAAGTAAAACTGCTTAACTCGGACCCCCCAAGACATGAAAAGAATACAAAACGGAAAGATAAAACATAAGAATTAAACACTAATAGACAGAACAACCGACAAAGACTAACATGGAAAGGACAAATAACAGACTAAACATAATGACATTCAACGTCATGATTGAACAAGAAAAAATATTCTTTACAATAATATCTTTAGAGAAGCGGACACGGACATCATTCTTATTAGTGAACATGGACTTTACACAAGAAAAGAAAAAAATGAAAATCCCTAACTACACATCATTAACAAAAAGCTGCTCTCAAGAAAAGTACGACGGGGTTGCGCTCTTGATAAAGAAAGACCTCAAGTTCAAACATCTACCTGAGCTTGAGGAGTCGTTTTTGGCGATAGCGATCCCGAGTCTTGTCGGTGATCTTGTAGTAGCGGCAGCATACCAACGTCCAAAGAGAAAGTACCTACCCCTGCACAATTTCAACAAGCTGTTTGGTCACCAGAGAAAAGCTTTACTTGGAGGCGACCTAAACGCTAATCCGAGAGCAGCATTCAACCATCATAGCACTCCGGGACTGCCTGTCCCGAATGACCATATCTATATCTTTACAACCACTTTCTTCACGCCCATACACATCTCAGACAAAAAAATCCTTCGGCCAGGCCAACTGGGAGAGGTACCGGGAAATACTGAGAGAATCCCAGCGATCAGATCTAAGCAATTCAAGAATCTAGGAGGACAAATCGTACATCGAGGAACCTGAAGAACTCAAGGTACGATTCAGAGAGCACTGGAGAGCAGTCTTCTCAATAACACCAGAGGACAACGAAGACTTCGAATAGATTTTTAATGCGAGATTATTAACAAGCTGAATGGAGTTATTGAGCGGACCTACCCGTACCTGCATGTCTCCGAAGAAAGGAAGATGACGGGTCAAGGTAGGGCAATGACTATTCAGCAACTCGCTGATGCCATCAAAATCTTCAAACAAAAGGCTCCAGATTGGTCGGTATAACAAAAGCACAGATAATCAATGCCCCACCGTAAGTGCATCAGGGAATCTTGAACATAATGAATGCAGCCATGAGCACCTGCTACTTCCCCGATTCGTTTACACTTACAAAGTGTATATTCATCCCGAACGAGAGCAGACCTCCCGAATCTCCCTCTTGGAATTCATTGGAAAGATTCTTGAAAAGATAATCACAACAGGCTACAAATCGAGCTAGCTGAGAACGAAGCGCTGAACCACCAACAACACGGTTTCCGCAGAGGAAGAGAAACCGAGACCGTGCTCGCTCTCCTCTCAGAAAAGCTAGCGCCAAATCCAGGGCGGAGGAAAAGTACGGCGACGTAGTCCTCAGAGACATACAGAAGGCCTTTACACAATGCTTACATGAGGGGACTGCAAATTCAACATTGTAAGCCTGCAGCTGAACTTAGTCATTGAAAAGATCCTCTGCGACTATGTGATGGAAAGAAGAGCGCAGATACAGATAGAGGGACATAAGGGACCGGAAGTCAACCTCGAGGCTGGAGTGCCATAAGGCAACTGCATCAACCCTCAACTGTATAGTATATTCACAATAGACCTACCATCACCAGTCAAGGGTGATGCGATGTATCTGCACTTCGCAGATGACATCACGCAGATTTTTCCAAGTACTTACAACAACGATCTAGTGCAAACCGCTGAGACGGCGACGGAGATCGAAAACATAAACTCGTACGAGCGAAAATGGAAGATAAAGACGAACACCCAAAAGTTCGTCATTATCCCCATGAACCGCATTATACACGACTACATTTATGTTGGCGATCAACGCCACCAGTACTCACTGGAGGGCACATTACTCGGGCTTAATCTTACTAACCGGGGTCTATATTCAGCACATCGAATACCGGATTAACTTAGCGAAAGTGGAATTAGCGAAACTGTTCCGCTTCCGCAAGCTAAGCATGAGTACCTTAAGGAAACTACTTTCGCTACGTAAGATCCAAGCTAATATACCCACCGGTAGTCATCCAGATCTTGGGGACCAATATGCTGAGCTCACTGCATAGGATACAAAGAAAAGCCTCCTTGACAATAAACCCCACAAGAAGACGAGATCGCATATTACAGAGAACACTACACAGAAGAGCAGAACTACAACCATTCAACAGAGTTTTACAAGCACAGGTGAAGAAGACATGGGAAAACATAGAGATAGAAATATTGCCAGACCTGTACCTTGACTTAGACATTGATATGACAAGAAGAAAGCGAAAAATCTCAAGGCAGACTAACTTCTCAAGCGGCAGGCGAACTGTTTGACCCTTAGTTTCGATCAAAACATCGTACTTATGTCAAACAGAACCAACTAATACACTAAAATATAAAAAAAATAGTTCAATCAACTCCCATTCAAATTTTTAATTAAATCCTAAATAATGCTATATAGAATTATCTCAATAATGTCACGTAAGTGCTTGAGTATGTTAATCTGTCTCACATTACTCCGTGTTGCCACTTTTCAATTAGAACTAGAAATTTTTAATAAATTCAGCAACAGTTGTAAAATAAAGGCTTTAACGCCTAAGAATGTTATCAGTTGTATAAATATATGTTTATATAATGTAAATAGATATGTATATGTGAATGTATATAAAGAATTATAAGTAAATAGATTCGTATATGTATGAGTAAGTGTGAATGTATATAATGATTTATAAGTAAAAAGATCAGTATACCCATGAGTATGTGTGAAGGTATATAAAGAAAAAAGGAGCTAGCATATAAAATAATTAAAGAAAATTAAAAAAAAAAAAAATAAGTAAAAATTATATATATTAATAATAATAAATAAACAAAAGTAAAAATAGAATTTATACAGAGTATATCAAAAAGCAAGAATTGTTAAAGTATAAAGACACAAAAAGAGGTTAAGAACAAGAAATAATGCAAGAGATGCCTTAATCGCCAGGAAAAAACATCAACGGTGTATTTTCAACAAACTATTTCTACCACTATCTATTTTTCAAGAAAACATCAATTTCATTCTTTTTATTCAACCTGATTCAGACTCCACCATACATCATCGGTAAAGGAGGAAAGAATACCGAAAAACGCTCCGAAGATGATCGAATAGATCGAAATTTAGCAATATAAGTTTGCTTTTTACCAAACGCATTTATTAAAAAGAGATATGAACATAGGACAAGTTATCTACAAGATGGACTAAAGAAGCTAGTAAGAAAAATAGAAAGTTGCTAAAAGAAATTGATTAATGCGAAATATACCATGGCGTTTAACAAAATTTGCATCTAAGAAAGATTACTACCCATCTACATTATATATATATATATATATATATATATATATATATATATATATATATATATATATATATATATATATATATATATAAAGGGTCTTTCAACAAGGACGCTGGAGCTTTGTCAGGCGATAGTGGCCATGTTGTTAAAGCGATATCTGGCAACATTGCTGTGAACGGTTCAGTAATACTTTGAAGTCACGATGGAAGGTTATAGCGTTGAACAGCGTGTGCAAATCACCAAATGTAATGATCAAAATCAGTTCTCCGTTCGACAAACGTTCCGCGCATTACGTGATTTCTATCCTCGCCACAATCGTCCTGCCGAGTCCACTGTTCCACGCTTGGTGTCCAAATTCGATGCAAAAGGGTCGATCAACAATCAGCCAACCCCCGTTCGTCGCCGAAACGCAAGGTCTGCTGAAAACATCGCTGCCGTAAATGAGAGTGTAGGGGATAATCCGAGGCAGTCAATTTCTCGTCGTTCACAAGAACTTGGCCTTTCTGCGACTTCAGTTTGGCGAATTATGCGTAGAGACTTGGGTCTGCAACCGTACAAAATCCAACTTACCCAGGAACTTAAGGTAAACGACAATAGACAACGCCGTGTGTTCGCTGATTGGGCTCTAGAGCAATGGTTCTCAACCTTTGTTTACCCATGGACCCTTTTCCTTTAAAAAAAATTTGGTGGACCCAAAGCCCCCAAATTTTTCACTAATAAAAAAGCAAAGAAATTGTATCAATAAGTAAAAAAATAGTAAATAATTATGCTTATTTTTAAGGAAAACTTTAAGTTTAAACTAATACAAATAAATTATATAATAGTTAAATTTTATTGAGGATTTATGTACATTAGTAAATAATTCATAATATAATTTAAAAAGATAAGTGAGTAATAAAAAAAATGTAGATTTATTTGATGAGATCCCTGTGACTGATGTTTCTAATACAAATAAATTATTTAATAGTTAAATTAGTAAATAATTATTCATAATATACCTTTGAAAAGATAACGAGTTTTATTTATATTCGGCTCCATCGATGTCAATGATAGTCGAAGATCACCCCTTTGCACAATGTCGAGTCTATTACGAGCTTTTGATAATAAGTGAGTGTCGTAGAATTACTCATAGTCTGGTCCAATAATTATTCTAGTCCTTGATCTGGACAGACTGCTTTTGTTAAGTCGGTGGTATTGACCCTATGATCAATCTACAATCATATATATATATATATATATATATATATATATATATATATATATATATATATATATATATATATATATATATATATATATATATATATATATATATATATATATATATATATATATATATATATATATATATATATATATATATATATATATATATATATATATATATATATATATATATATATATATATATATATATATATATATATATATATATATATATATATATATATATATATATATATATATATATATATATATATATATATATATATATATATATATATATATATTTATATATATATATATATTTATATATATATATATATATATATATATATATATATATATATATATATATATATATATATATATATATATATATATATATATATATATATATATATATATATATATATATATATATATATATATATATATATATATATATATATATATATATATATATATATATATATATATATATATATATTATATATATATATATATATATATATATATATATATATATATATATATATATATATATATATATATATATATATATATAGGTAGGCTTTAATTCCTACTGAACGTGCGAAAGCTGGTTAGAGGCGGGTTGTGCCGTAGCCAGGATTCTCACTATAAAAGTCCCACTTGTTACTAGGGAAAGGTTTGTGATTGTTGAATTATAAGAGTGCATAATACAGGTTGAATAAATTAGCCGAAGGGATGCTTAATTAAAGTCTTGCCAAGGATACGTCAAAAGAGAGGAGCCACAAATAAACACACGTACAAAAAAATAAACTTTACTTCACACAAATATAATAATTATCAATAGTTAACAGGCAAAATTAAGGATTAAATATTAAACACTGACGTTAAGCGTCTAGATTTATAATGACTCAATGGGAGTATCAATCACTGTTAATTAAATAAGTAATTTAAGAATAGAGGGACACTGGGTTTACAGATTACCATTAATTGTGATGGATTGGAGAGACGACTACTCAGGTCCAGACGGGGTGGTTCGGGTGGCGTTAACACGAGTTCTCGGGGAGAGGGGGGGATAAGACGACGGGTTCGGGGCTGCTGGCTGCAGTTCCGGTTAGTTCACTCCTAACTGAATGTGACATAAAACAAATAGTAACTTCCAGTAACTATTTGGATGTTCCTATTCTTTCTCAAGTTACGTTGAGCAACAGAGCGTATTCTTTTAGTCACAGACTCTGCGGGGTGGGATTTACTTCCAGGAACACTTTGAGACAGCGACCAAGTTAACTCAGCGGCGCGTTGGTAGTCGATACGTTACGGCAACGACTCTCGTTCAACGGGATAGTTACGCGTTACGCGAGTTGGTTTGGGACACTGCTGTAGAGGGGTAAACGGCGATGTTATTTATATCGCGGATTGTGGGAAATCGAGAGAGAGATTCCATTCACGACAATTTGCTTATCGCAGCGCCTTCTGGACAATCTCCATGGTATCATAAAGAAAGCAAATAGGATTTAGGCTTCTTTGTGACATAGGCGTTCTTTCGTCCGACTTCTTGTCGCCAGTTAGGGTAAGGGTGGGGGGAGAGAGAGAGGAGACAAAGGTCAACTCAAACGACAAATTCCTTTCGTTCCCACGATTGTCTGGCGGCATTTGAGTATGTACGTTCCATACCCTCACAGTGAGAAACACGACTAAATCCTGATTCAACAAGGTAAGATGATGGAAAAGCAATGACGTAAAGTTGTGCTTTATCCCAGAGTAGTGGATACCTTTTAGCAACTTTATTTGCATTCCATATATCATGCTTCCCATCTTTAAATTTTGCCTGCAATGTTTCATCACTTTGTAATTCAATGAGGGTTTCCTGTAAAGAAATGTCTACATCGGCAACATTAACTTCGAAATGAATTGTCACCTAAGTTGGTATATCCATCATGACTTAGGCACTAAACCGAGCTTGCATATCTTTGTGTAAATTTTCCAAATATTCACCATACAATGCAAGATCATCATCGTGCAGATCGCTGCTAATTGAGGCCAAACAAGGAAACTGTCAAATTGTACGACGTCAGATATTAATCTTGTACAACTGTAGCTTTTTCAGGAAATCAGTAATTACACCTTTACTGGAAATGAGATCAGATCTTTTTCCTTTATGCTGTTTATTAAGTAAATTGATTTTTTTCAAATATATCTGATAAGTAAAATACATCACATTTAGTTGCAAGCAGTTGTTCTCCAAGATGGGTGTTGGCCAGAAGTAACAAAATAGAATCCCAAAGTGAAATAAAACGATGAAGACAATTTCCCTTTGACAACCATCTTATCTCAGTATGCATTACAAGACGTTCAAACTCTTCTCCATTTTGACTACAGAATTCACGAAAGAAGCGGTCTTTTAGAGAATTTCATTTAATATGGTTAACCATTTTTATCACGACACTAAGGGCATCATGTAGGCGTCCACCCAATTTCTTAGCAACTAAGTGTTGACGGTGTATCACACAGTGTATGCAAAATACTCCGGGGACAGCTTGCTTCAAATATGCAATAAAACCTTTGTATCTGCCAGTCATGGATGATGCACAATCAATAGCACATGCCATTATGTTTTTGAGTGGAATATTGCTTTCCTTGAAATATGTAACAACTTCATTATAAACTGTTTCACTTCTTATGTCTGTCTTAAGACTTCTGGCGAAAAGCACTTCCTCTCTGGGTCCTTGGTCATCCATAAATCTAACATATGTTAGTAGAATTACTTTATTATCTCTTAATGTTGATTCATCAAGCTGAAGAGCAAACTGTTTTACTTTCAAATTTGTTATTAATTGCTTTTCAACATCCTCTGCCATTTCATCAATACATTATAACACAGATGAGTTGCTTAACAGGATGAAATTAGTGATTTCACTTGCACTTTGTTTCAGAACTCATGAAATTATAACAGACACTGCTGGCAAAATTACTGTTTCACCAGTATTATGGGGTTTTCCAGCCTTGGCTATTATCTTGCTAATTTCATAAGATGCTAATAAACTATGATTTAGTTTGTTTACTTGGCTGTTAAACACTTGAACCACTGTTTTTCTTGCTTGAAAATCATGACGGAGTTTTCTAAAGTATTCTCATGTGTCTTGGTATGACATTTCATTATATCAATACCATATTATATCTATGGAGGAGGGACCAATAACTTAAAGGCGAACCGACAAGGGAAGGAACGCCACGAGTTTCGAAGCGCAGAACAGCGAGAAAAGAGTGCAACGAGGTCAGGTAAAATTTGGGCAATGGCAAAGCTCAAGGTTATTTAAAGAGACAAGTACAAAAATATAATTTTATTTACATAAAATAAGAGAATTAATGGGCAAAATTAAATTGGTAAACGAGGGGGAAATTACAGAGTTATGCATCAGACTCTGAAGTTAGAAATTAATGCGTTACAGAAGGGGACTATTCAAATGGGGAGGATTAACTCAAATGGGTTGCTGAAAGGGGAGAGGGGTTGGCTTACGAAGGATTCCAGGTGAGACGTCAGGGTAAGGCTTCACGGATGTCTTCTGCAGGCAATAAACGTGAGGGCGAGGGCGCTTTGAGCTTCTGAGCGGGAAGTTGACGTGATGACGGATCTCCAAAGGGGTCGGGGGGGGGCGGTAACGTCCGGTCCATGGGAGAGTATTTCAGCCACACAAAAACGAGGAGGGCTTCGACAGGAGTTGATGAGTGGAGTCAGAAAAATCGCTCGGTGGCGATCGTCAAATGGAATTACCTCACTGGCTGGATTAATTCCAACACACGAAAAGTTCAGCCATCACTTTGCTCTGTTGTTAGCACCTGACTTGGAACTAGGGGAATGCTTTTTGGTCCTGGTGGGGCTCTTCAACTCTGTGTCTTTTACCTGGAAGACGAGCCCTATATATCCGAGGCTTCCCCCGCAGGGGTCGGGAAAACCGCTACTCTCAAATGGCCTCGAATCTTCACGCCGAGGCGATTCTAATCCGCGCAAATGGTGGTCCGAGGTGGAATTGGTTCGAGGCTACCGCTTGTGGATGGAGCGCGGGAGTGGGAGGCTTACCAATTTAAGCCTAACCAAATTCTAGAACCTTTTCCAGCGCATGGATGTCACTTCGGTGCTGGAAAAGAAATTCCTCGTGGAATTCCCCCACATACTGGTTTACCTTCTTTTCATTGTGCTTGGTTTCCAGATGTAGTTTAAGTTTACAAGGCCTCATGCTTGCATTTGAAAGTACATCCATGCATATGAGGCACATTTATTTCGTTGCATTCTGTGGTGATGAAATAAATCCGTAAGACAAATATTCAACAGAATACTGTCGGCACTTGTTCATTGTTAGTGCCCCCATGGGTTACCAGTAAAAATATATCAGAAGCTGTTATAGCATATATTACAGTTTATAGTTAAGAATTATATGTAATTTGTTAACAAAACTAAAAGATAAATTTGCAACAAATACAGAGAGGAGTGAGTGACCTTGATATGGGCACTTCTTGCTTAAAGTACAGTATATATATATATATATATATATATATATATATATATATATATATATATATATATATATATATATATATATATACAGGAAAGAAAGAAAGAAAGAGGGAGAGGGAGATGGAGATAGAAGACATTTTAAGATAAACCATTGCAATTATATGGCGTGAAGAGGCCAATGATCATGAGTAATTTAACTAAACATCCAAGTTAACATATTCAACTTGGCGGTACTTCAAGTACAATATATTGGCCACTATTACCATTTCTCTCGATCAGAATATACGTCACGAATTATGTTTGAGTATGTGTGTGTGTATGAGGGAGTGTATTGAAGATTAATTTCACACGCACGTGTTGATATTTGTGACATAACATAACATGACGCAACGTAAAATAACATAATATGATATGACATAGCTCAACATGATTATGATATATGATATAATAGTTGATGCAATACGATGCGATACAAGATGATACAATAATTATGATACGCTATATTACACCATAATACACTATAATATAGTACAAAGTAAGATATAATAGTATAAAATTGTACAATATAATAATTTAGTAAATCCAGAAATTAATAATTGCTCCTCGCTTTGATTCAAATCTAATCTGATGGAGTTCATTAATATAATCAATTGGAATGAAGTGTTCCAAGCTTATTAACTTTGTGAAGAAATTCCTAAGAATGATATTATTTTGATACGTTTAATCCAATCTCTAAGAATTAAAGTACATAGTAATGATATTATAATAACTTACTCATTAAACACCAAAACACGTTTTAAAACTGAAAAAAATTCATATGAATTCTCTATGAGTTCACACTGTCTATCTGTATAATTTGGACCCGGAGGCAAGAGTTGCCAAATAATGTTTTCTATTAAGAGCATTAAAAGAAATTATGAAAATTGATACTAATAAATAATTTAAACGATAATTATATACTCGTATATAAAATATATGAAAAAAATGGTGTTATAAAATTTCATTTTTTTTTACTGCTCATAAATTACACTGGTCTGCGTCAAAAATGTACCTTAGGTTTTCTATAGTGTTTCTTAATAAAATTGACCTCTAAATCCGAATCTGTCATCCGTTTTTCTCTATCACCTCCAGTTTTTTGCGATACAGGGGGTGATAATAATTTTATAGTTTATACATCTCCTATATTACATCAAATTTCAATAGTTTTTGCACTGCTCTATTCGCAGTAAATTTTGTGTACATTTTAAGTAATTATGCAAATAGGTTTATATTTTTCAGGTTAAAAATTGCTTAGCATTATAATAATAAGAATAATAATAATAGTGGTTGAGTTAAAAATGAACAGAAAATGTAAGAATAGCTCCGACAGATTTTGCTATGTTTGCGGCAAAGTGACTTTTCCCGAGCAGCAAAGTACAATCCCTCCTGTAATTAAATCTTTGTATCATGCATATTATGGAGTAAGGCTAAGAGATCAAGATGAAAGTTTTGCACCACATATCTGCTGCAAGGGATGCTACATACATAAGTTTAAGACGCTGGAGTCCGGGCGAACAGAAGTCCCTCTCTCTTGGTGTTCCCATGGTGTGGAGAGATGGCAAGTACCACACTACGGACTGCTATTTTTGCATGACAAATCTTAAAGGTGAGCATTGTATCAAGTATTTAAGCTTTCTGTATTATACTGGCTCCTGAAAATGTCATTATTATGCAAAGACTTAGCATAAAATTAAAAACTACATAGTTCACTTCAGCATGAACATATCCTTTACTAAACATTTATGTACTATCTGCAACTCCAAATCAATTCCTTTATGTAATATGCAATTAGATTTTCCACAGGTATAAATAAGAAGAATAAACATAGTGTGGCATATCCGGATGTTCCTTCTGCCATCAAACCCCTGCCCCATGGCCCAAAAATTCCTATACCTTCTCCCCCTGAACATATAGAGGTACATGAAGAGATTAATATGGAAGTTGACCAAGGTTATGACACATCTGAGTCTTATCAGGTTTCCACACATGATATGGTCGCAAGACCATTCACTCAAGTTCAGTTAAATGACCTGACCAGAGATCTGGGGGTTTCAAAGGCGAATACACAACTTTTTGGCTCTCGACTTCGTGAAAGTAATCTTCTCGCCTAAGAAACAACATTTAGGGGGGTACAGAAATAGAGAACAAGAGTTTCGAAGCTATTTTTTACAGCATTCTTCCAGCTCTTTAGTATACTGCGCCAATATTAAAGGACTTGTTAAGGCCCTTGGAATTCCCTACAACCCATTAGAATGGAGACTGTTCATATCCCCCGCTTTTTTGTGTGGGGATTGCACCCCCACCTCCCCCGCCAATTAAAAAAAATATTAATATTCCTAATTCGAAAGCCAAACATGAGATTTCAAAACCTCTAAATTATTTACTTCAATCCGGTGGGTATAATTTTGCGGCGGCGCCCCAGAATGCGTGGAACATCTCTTTTATGCAGTGATATTTTTGGATGAAAAGAGTCGTTGCGAGATACCCGTCCATATGGGCCTCTCTCCGTCCATAATGGGGCAAACGGTCTCTCGTGACCCTCAAGATACTCTCGATATTTTGGTTCCAGTCTCGGTAACAAAATATTTACGGCAAGGGAAAAAAACCTCCTTACCAACTGTCACTTCAAATTTACAGGGTAGGACACTCGGTCTTGCTGTTTAGTAACTGACGGCTAGCTAAAAAATGTTTACTCTTCTCGGGATGAGTGGAAATCACACCTAGATGGTGGACCGATAGGGAACATACACTATACGAACTACCCGTTCGTATTTATACGAGACACAATTAATAGTTTGCATAGAGGCCAAAAAAATAAAAAGAAGCACGAAACATATATAAAAAAGCTTTTTTTATAGTCCGTTTAGGAGAAAAAGTTATTACTAATCATCATCATCACTAACTCTATAATTTAAGAAGAGGATAATTTGGAGTATTTGAATAATAATTTCATCTTAGTTTAGTTATGACTTAAGTATATTTTACATTTTTATCAAGGTAATCTCTAAAATAAAATAGTTTAGTTCAGGAAAAATAAATATGATTATCCAATGCTTTATAATTTTTGAAAAGAAAATACATTTCAATTAAGAAGTTCAGAAAATTTATTAAAATTTAAGTAAGGCTGCTTTTTTATTTTATTTATAACTATAGTTTAGCAACGCGATTTTTTGAAAGTGGGGAAATAGTTTAGAGTTCATTTCTAATATTATTATAATTGGCGGAAGTTCAGAAAATTTATACAAATTTAACCATAGCTACTTTTTAAAAAAAATTAATCTTAGTAGTGAAGCACAAGCTTCCCCCGTAGGGGAGAGTGGCGAGGTCATTGCTTGGTTTTATTTATTACCACAGAAGAACACTACGTTAAAAGACAAATAGTTGCAGGTGTAGAGTATTGAAACTAGATCGATATTAAAATTACCATCTCTAAATGGCTGATTTCCACTGACTACTGGAAGCTTTAATACTCCGACCCCAAATCCACTCCTACTTCCAGTCCACACCTTTTTCCCCATCTTTACAAACACGAAGGAAAGAGATCAAGAAAAATAAACGGTTACAATTGGTCAATGACAGTGTATTATACACTTCGTTTATTGGCCAGTCGAATAGCTGAAAAAAATTAAATAAAATAAGAAAATAACCCCCAAAAATCGAGTATGAAATCAGGGGTCGATAATCTTAACAATTACTACAAAAAGTACATTTTACATTAATCATTAATTAATTACTAAATACATAATCAATTGCAAAATATTAGGATAGTGGGGAAAGGGGAAATTGTGTGGACTGGAAGTAGGAGTGGCTTTGAGGTCAGAGTATTAAAGCTTCCAGTAGTCAGTGGAAATCAGCCATTTAGAGATGGTAATTTTAATATATTCATAACACCAGGCAATGGCTTCGCTACTAAGATTAAAATTTAAAATCTAAAAATAAACAGCCATGGTTAAAATTTTATAAATTTTCTGAGCTTCGCTAATTATAATAATTTTAAAAAGGAACTCTAACTAAATTTCCTCCCTTTCAAAAAATCACGTTGCTAAAATATACAGTTATAGATAGAAGAATAGAAAATGTATAAAAATAAAAAAATTTAAACTTCACCATTTTTAATTCTTTGGGTTTTACAAAATTCACAAAATTTCGATTATTATATTTATTTCTGAACTACACCATTTTGTTTTTTGATATAAGAAAAACATAAGTCATAACCAAACTAAGATGAAATTATTATTCAAATACTCCCAAAAATCCCCTTCTTAAATTATAGAGTTAGTGATGATTTAATGTTGAAAATTTACAGTTTTACATTTTAGAATTATGAATTTTTAAATGATTGTTCAAAAATTAAATATTTATTTAAGTTTTGGTATTTAAACATTTTTGTTGTTATTATTTAAAGTTTCTGTTTAATTCGAATAACTTCTTACCTTCCACTTTTAAAAACTATGAGTGTTTCAAAATACTTTTAATTTACTATTTAAATTTTATTTAATTATTTTATAATTAGTCCAAGAAAAGTTTATTTATATTATAGTTTATTTTTATAAAAATTTCAAATTTACTTACCATCGTTTTACGCTAGTTCGTTTTTACTTTAATCTCTTTTATTTTTAGAAGCTTTATATTAATTAAATTTTTAAAATTTAGTCACTTTTTAGAGTTTTATACTCTTTATGTTAATTAACTTAATATTAATCACTATTATTTTAACACTTTATATCGTTCTAATTTACTTCATTTTATTATCTGTCACTATTTTAATTTTTCACTCTGCACTTTATCAATTTATGAGTATTTCATTTCTATTCGATTTCCGATGTTTTGTGTCCAGTTCTTATTTATTTGAAGGTCTGCTTCATGTTGACCGTGTGGACGCAGGATGCAGGGATGTATACTGCGCCCTCTCATAGCAGACCCTTGAATTCTTTTAAGGATTATGGACCCTCAAAGGTCCACTTGAACTTTCCTGAATTTATTCCTTGGACCATCTGCCTTGAGTCCTCCTTCGGCGGTTTGCTCAGGGGCGAGATGAACACCCTAAGGTCGATATCTGCTCCGTCGAATGGATAACCCTCGTTCAGGATTTCTTTCTTCAATGTGACAAGTATTCCTTCGTTCTTGTTTATTTCTTCTTCGTCGTCGTCTTCTGTACTTAATGGTTCGTTTTCTGGTATCTGGAATTATTTTTTCTTTCCTTTCTTTTTCGTTTTCTTTCGGCTTTTGTTTGATTTCAAGACGGCGCTTTATATAGATTGATCGATATTTAGATGTTAACAAATATAAGAACATACTTATAAGGAATGGAAATTCCTAAAAACAAAAGGTACATTGAAATATATTTTTTTGAGGCAGCTTAAATAGAAAAGGTACATTAAAGTGATTTTTTTTAAGCAGCTTAAAATGGTTAATTTATAATGAGCAGAGGAGAATTAAGAGGGGTAGGGATTATTATTATTATTATTAGCATGATAGTAAAGTATAATATTACCAGGCAATGACTTCCCCACTCGTCCCTACGGAGGGAGCTTGCGCTTCGCTACTAATATTAAAATTTAAAATCTTTAAAAAAGCAGCCATGGTTAAATTTTTATAAATTTTCTGAACTTCGCCAATTATAATGAATTTAAAAAGGAACTCTAAACTAAATTTCTTCCCTTTCAAAATATCACGTTGCTAAAATATATAGTTATAGAAGATATATAAAAATAAATTTTCTGAACTTCACCATTCGTAATTCTTTAGGTTTTACAAAATTCACAAAATTTCGATACTTATATTTATTTTTGAACTTCACCATTTTGTTTTTTGATATGATAAAAGAATTATTAGAAATAACTTCGCTAAAAAAACATAAGTCATAACCAAACTAAGATGAAATTATTATTCAAATACTCAAAAAAATCCTTTTCTTAAATTATAGAGTTAGTGATGATGATCCTGCTGCTGCTGATGATGATGATGATGATGATGACAAGCTCCTTGTTCCAATTTCGATATGAACTCGGAAGCGTTCCAGAATCTTTCTTGAAGGCCTAACTTTGCTCATTCCAATATATGAGCAGAGGAAGAGCTCCCAGTCTCAGATGGGTTCGCTGTTTGGGTTCAAAAGTAGGACTCAGGTTGCGTTTCCTTTACGGGCGTTTTTTACTTTTACCATCGCTTTTTAATTTATGATTGTAGTTGGATAAGTTAAACTTCATTAAGATTTAGTTGGAGGATTTTGCGGTTTCGGCCATAGATATCTCGGGTTCGATTTCTGATTTTCGATTTCCCGGTCCTGCAGATGAATATATGAATTGTTGGGCAGGAGATTTTCTTCATAAGATTTTTATTAAATAGGATTGTGAGCTTAATGCTAATTATTTCCTTTTGAGTCCCTCGATTTATCCTTTATTTCAATTTTGGTCTTGAGATATTCCGTGGATAAATTCGTCAAAAATTCATTAGAATAGTAGTAGCAAACGAGGGCATAAAAATAGTTTATTTAGCAAAACAAGATATTTATTTATTGGCCTATCGCGTTTCGATACACACCTGTAACATTGTCCAAGGTTGATATTAGTAAGTTATTGGATTGGGATTGGGATAGTAAACGCGGTGGGTGAATGTGAGAAAAGAGTATAGGATAGTTACGAAATATTGTGTATGGTGTGTGTGTTGATGGAATGGTTATGAGTAGAGAGTGATATATATGGAGATGATACCATATGGATGGTAGTAATTTGTACCAGGTTGCCTGGCAAACGCTTTCGTTTTTTATTTATTTACTTTGCATTTTTTGCAGTTATAATTTGTATTCTTAGCCTTCCAGCTTTTGTTTTCGTTTGCTCCTTTGAGCATTTGTATTTTGTTATTTTTTGTTCTTCTATAATTTTGCTGTAGTTTTATAGCTTTATATATATATATATATATATATATATATATATATATATATATATATATATATATATTATTTAGGTATTTATTCTCCTTTCTTCCTCGGGTTCTCAAATTTGGTTTTTCCATTTCGGTTGTCCTTATCGTTTTCGGTTGTCAATATCGGTAGGCCTATTCGGGTTTTGTGATTTCTCTATTTGTATATTGGATTTATATTTCTCATTGTATCTTTTCTGTTTCCGTCAAATCGTTGTCTGTACCTGATTTGGGCAGCGTTTCGCTTAGTTTTACCTACAAGTCTGTGTCACGTTTGTGAAGTATGTTATTTATCGGTTCTAGTGCGGTTCTTTGGTGTAGATCCTCCGATGGTTTTTGATCTTTGCTTCTTTTATTTTCTATAAACCAAGGGGCCCAGATTTGTTGGATTTTGGGGGCCCCTTTTATTTGTGCTTTGCTTAGTGTAAGATTGGGCGTTATGGGGTATGTCATCTTAGGTCGAACGAGGGCTGTATATAGATTTTCTCTTATTTCTGTTCGACAGGTTATGAAATCTTTGCAGCGATGTTAGTGTCGCCTTTGCTTCCGTAACTTTCTGTGTCCAGCGGGATGTGTATCCATTTGTCGTGGGTTTGAGGCCGAAGGCTTTCCCTTCTGTTCTATACGGGTATGCATGCTTCGCCCTAAACATTAACAGTTGCTTTTTTTCTCCGATTAACTGGCATTTTAAACTTGTTTATGTTCGTTTTAATTTTGTTTTTCTTCTCGAAGTCATTTATATTCTTAATTTCTCTCGCTGTCTTCTGGGCAATGTCCCTTGGGTTTTTTCTGTCACTGGTTATGATTCCTGTGATGTCATCCGCTAGTTGGATATTCATCGCACTTTCGTCTGTATATAAGGGCGAAGAGAAACACCCTCACTGAGGGACACCCGCCTGTAGTGCGAATGCCTCTCCCATTTGGCCATTTATTTGTAGGATAACTCTTCTTCCCTTTAGGTAGTGGCATAATATTTTGCAAAGATTTGATTCCATATTTAGGTTGCTGATTTTAGCTTGTATTCCGGGTAAGCTTTGGCAACATCGTGGAGAATGACATCCACTCTGTTGTCATGCCCTGTTTCAGTGGCGATTTTTTCGGTGATAATTGACAGCGCAGTTTCCGTCCCTCGTTTGCTCCTGAATCCGTGCTCTCGTAGATTGTAGAGATTGTTGTTCTCGAGGTGTTTTTTTAACCTCTAGTTTAGAAGTTTCTCGAGAAGTTTCCCGATAAATTCTGGCAGTGAGATGGGGCGATAAATTTTATTCGGTGCTTGTGCTTGGCAGGCTTTGGTAGGAAGATCATCTTTGCCATTTTGAATGCCTGGGGAAAGTACCCAGCATTCAAGCAGGCAT
Source organism: Ceratothoa steindachneri (assembly GCA_963969495.1). Taxonomy (NCBI): domain Eukaryota; kingdom Metazoa; phylum Arthropoda; class Malacostraca; order Isopoda; family Cymothoidae; genus Ceratothoa; species Ceratothoa steindachneri. The sequence continues at coordinate 46,210,896 of OZ018330.1, read as the reverse complement.
TAAAGACCTTCAAAAGTGATTTATGTACGTTATTTGGTGCATCAATTAAATGTGCTCTGGTTATGCTACTTAAACCTGGAGCTCTTTGTTTGAATGACTTGGCTGCTGCCAAGTATTGCTTTATTGTAAAGGGCACACCTTCTTCCGAGCGGGTGCGTCTCTCCTCGTCGACTTTTTCATATGGCCTGATATTTTCATGTTGAGTTTGTAGCGTTTGCATCACTTCCTCCTCATATTCTCTGTCGTACTCCTGGTTTTGTTCTAGAGAGATCATGAATATTTGGCTCCAGTGCCTTCGGAAGTGTTCTTCGAGTTCGGCGTTTCGTTGCACTTTCTCCTTTGTACTTTAATTTTTATCTTTTCTTTTGGTTGTGTTCCCCGCAGTCTTCTGTATTGTTGCCAGAACTTTTTCGGGTCTTTTCCTATGTCCATTTGGTCAATTATATTGTTCCAGTCCAGATTTCTCTTGTCTTTTATTAATACTTTAACCTGCCTTCTAATTGTTTTTAATCTGTATTACCTTTCCCTTGTGTTGCCCAGTTCCATTTTCTCTTCTGTTATTCTTTTAAATTCTTCCATTTTTTCTTTTATTTCATTGTCCCATCAGCGTGCGTTATTTTTCAGGTTATTCGTTCTAGTTCTGCTTCTACCCCATTAATTTCTTGATTGTTAAGATATCTCGTTTCTATAGAGTTTAGGTGTTCTTTATATTTGTTACAGTCGGTTTTGCTGAGCGCTTTTCTTTGCGGGATCTTTATTTGAATGGTAGAGGTGGATATGGTTGTGACCATGCTTAGATTGTCGGATGGAGTTGTGGGTCTAGGTTCCGTGTGATGATTGAGGTTGAAGTTAGGGCTGACGAGGATGATATCTGGTGTGGTCGAAGCTCTATTGGTTAGATATGTTGGAAAACCTGGTCCTTCTCTGTTGACCAACTTTCTTTTCATCAATAATTAAAAAGTTCTACCTGTGCTGTCCATGTTAGCTATGTTCCCTGCTTGTCTGCACTTAGCGTTACGATCTCCGATCAGTATGGTTGAGGTTGGTCGTTGGAAGAGTTTAATGAAATTAGGGACGAGGAGGTACGGGCGTTTTGGTGATTGGTAGGCCCCGGCTATTATAAGGTCGCCAGTAGTCATTTGAATTTTTATTGCAATGTAGGATTCTTCTAAGTCTTTGACTTTCGGTGTAATGAATCTTAGTTTTAACTCCGATCATTACACCATCGTATCTGGTCTAGGTATGGTTTGTATATATAATTTTGTAGTTTGGTATTTTTTTTTCAGTTTCCGTGTTGACTCCGTGTTCTGTTAAAATTACTATGTCTGGGTCTTCGTGTCTTATTATGTTTGAGTTGATTATTCGTTTGTCTGTCCAGCCGTTCACGTGAGCGTAAACAATTTTAGTCCTGGATGAAACCTGAACATCTTGGATTTAATTTTTGCTTTGCTTTCCTTTCCTTTCTTTATTTTTTTCTGTTCTGGCTGGAGATCGGGTGCGGCCTTTTCATTTTTTTTTCTCAACTGGTCATTTGGTATGTTGTAGCATGATTCTGGGACGATAAGAATCAATTCTTCTTTTGGGGCGTCGTAAACTTCCGTTTCGTCTGCATCTGCGTTATAATCCCACTTGTATTTTCCTTTCACTAGTCCGTCAACGATTTCTCTTGTCTTGGAGGTTTTAGGGAGTGGGGACGCATGTGAACAGTATATTTTAATATCCAGTTTATGTGTGTTTATCTTTGGCCTTTGCTTTTGCTTCTGGTTTCCCTTGTCAGTTTTTTGGCAATTTCTCTGGTTGCCTTCCTGATTTCTTCGTCGGATGTTTCTTCCTCGATTTCCTGGTCAGTGTCCATTTAGCTTTGTTCTTGATTTTCTGTGTCATTTTCTTGTTCAGTGGGTTTAATATTGATGTTGCATATCTCACTTGAGGGTGGGTTCTCAGGGAACCACATTTTTTTAAGGCCATTTTTTCGAGCTTTGTATTTATTCCGTCGCATACGATCCAGGTTTTACGATGTTCACGAGGTTTTGCGATGTTCACGAAATGCGCGTGCATAATACAGAGTATGAGATCTTGTCGCATATTTCTTTCTATGTTTACTTTCGTAGTTTGTGATGCAGGTGCTCTTGGTATTCCTCCTGCTGTTGCAGCAGCATAAGTAGTATTCTTGTTTTTCCTTCTCTTCGTTTATTTCAGCTTTCTTTTTCTTTATCATTAGGGCACTACATTGCCAATGTTCTGTGTCCGTTCTCGCAATTTAGATACTTTTTCTAGGAGTTTTTACACTGGTCTCAACGATGGTTATTACCTGCACATTCAGAAAAAGCCTTACTTTTGTATTGACATTTCTTTGTCGTGTGCTGGTCCAAGGGGGGAGCAGGGGAAACACACCTGGAAGGAGACGAGCGTTTCTCTTTCAATCTGTTCGGAAGATACTCGTATCTTCGTTTAGAATGCAAGGAGGCCGTGTTCTGCAGCTCTTTTTGCCGTTTCTGTGATTCGAAAAATGACTTTGAAGACGTGTGTATAGTCTTCACCATTCTGGTTTTTAAACTTCACAACATCTTTGATGGTAGCCCAGTTTGGGTTTTTTTCTAATCAGGTTTTTATCTCAGCGGCCGAATGTGCTCTTATCCATGGGTCGTGGCGTAGACAGATTACTGCTCTCTTTGTTGTGACCTTTGGTGGTGTGAGAAATGAGACTCCAATTTTTGCCAGTTTTCTTGCTGGGTCTTCACTTAAGAGAGATCTAGGTCTTTCTACGTGTCGCTGAGCACAACGTAGCTATTGTATTGGTCCTTTAGTCTCAGTAGAATTACTTCGACATTGGCGTATATAGTTTGCAGGGTTTTCTCCCTTCTGGGTTTATCGTTCCCGGGGAGGATACGAAGAGGAACCCTCTTCGCCCCCTTGTGGTTTTCCATGGTGGCTCGTGGGGAGTCTTCTTGTTGAGGGTGCGTTCCTAGTACCTGTTCTTTTGTTGATAATCTTAGAGAATGTAGACTTAATATATCTTATCTTATCTTAACTTAACAAAAAAATATCAACCTTTGACAATAATACAGCTGTGTATCAAAACGCGTCAGGCCAATTAATATTTTGCTTTGCTAAATAAACTAGTTTTTTGCTCCCGTTTGCTAATACTATCTTAATGAATTTTTAGTGAACTTGTCCACAGATTATCTCAAGACTAAAATCGAAATATAAGATAGATCGAGACACACAAAAAGGAAATAATTAACACTAAACTACTTGCAGTCGTATATAATAAAATGTTATAAAGAAAGTCTACTGCCCAACTATTCATATATATATATATATATATATATATATATATATATATATATATATATATATATATATATATATATATCAGGCAATTGCTTCGCCACTTCCCCCTACGGGGGGAGCTTGCGCTTCGCTACTAAGATGAAAATTTAAAATCTAAAAAAAAGCAGCCATGGTTAAATTTTTATAAATTTTCTGAACTTGGCCAATTATTATGAATTTAAAAAGGAACTCTAAACTAAATTTGCCCCTTTAAAAATATCACGTTGCTAAAATATAGTTATAGAAGATAATATATAAAAATAAATTTTCTGAACTTCATCATTTGTAATTCTTTGGGTTTCAAAAAATTCACAAAATTTTGATACTTATATTTATTTCTGAACTTCACCATTTTGTTTTTTGATATTATAAAAGAATTATTAGAAATAACTTTGATAAAAAGACAAGTCATAACCAAACTAAGATGAAATTATTATTCAAATACTCAAAAAACTTCCCTTCTTAAATTATAGAGTTAGTGATGATGATATATATATATATATATATATATATATATATATACAAATCAATGTTTTCACTATAAAATCACATGGTGAGATTTTTTTAGGGCCTCTCATAAGTTTGATTTGAGGAAGAAAGATAGGACTGGATCTAAAGAAAACCAACCGCAGCTAATATTTACATTTTTCTCCGTTGTGCTGGAAATTAAGAACGATTCACAGATATTTCTGCTAATTGAAATCATTTTTCATCATCATCATCATCATCACTAACTCTATAATTTAAGAATCCTAGCATGGGTACGGTTAAACAAACCATGGCTTAGACTCCTAGTCTGGTGAAGGGAAAACAAACCATGGTTTAACGTCCTCGTATGTGTAAAGATAAACAAAACAGGTTTATAGTCCTAGTCTGGGTAAGGGTAAACAAACACTGCTTTAGACTCCTTATCTGTGTAAAGATAAACAAAAACTGCTCCAGATTTCTAGTCTGGGTAAGGTTAAACAAACTTTTGTTTGCGTACTAGTCTGGGTAAGGATAAAAAAAACATGGCTTAGAGTCCTAGTTTGGGTAAAAGTAAACAAACCCTTGTTTACAGTACTTTTCTGGGTAAGGGTAAACAAACCCAGGTTGAGATTCCTAGTCTGGGTAAAGGTAAACAAACCTCTGGGTTAGAGTCTTAGCTTGGGTAAAGTTAAACAATCCCTGTTTTACTCGTAGAGTCACAGTCTTGGTGAGGGTAAACAAACCCTGGTTTAGATTTGTCATCTGGCTAAAAGTAAACAACCCCAGGTTTAGAATCCTAGTCTGAGTTAAGGTAAATAAACCCTGGTTTAGACTCCTACTCTGTGAAAGGGCTAATAAACTCTGGCTTAGAAACTTAGTTTGTTTTATGGAAAACAAACCCTGTTTTAGAGTTCTAGTCTGGGTGAGGGTAAACACACTCTGGTTTAGAGTCCTATTTGTTTAAAGGTAAACAAACTCAATTTTAGAATCCTAGTCTGGGTAAGGGTAAACAAACCCTGGCTATAGTCTTAGTCTGTATAAGGGTTAACAAACACTGGTTTGGGTTAGAGTTCTAGTCTGGGTGAGGGTAAACACATCCTGGTTTAGAGTCCTATCTGTTTAAAGGTAAACAAACCCAATTTTAGAATCCTAGTCTAGGTAAGGGTGCACAAACCCTGGCTAGAGTCCTAGTCTGTATAAGGGTTAACAAACACTGGTTTGGTTTAGAGTTCTAGTCTGGGTGAGGGTAAACACACCTTGGTTTAGAGTAATATCTGTTTAAAGATAAACAAACCCAATTTTAGAATCCTAGTCTGGGTAAGGGTAAACAAACCCTGGCTAGAGTCCTAGTCTGTATAAGGGTTAACAAACACTGGTTTATAAACCTAGTCTGTTTAAGGGTAAACAAACCATGGCTTAACGTCCTAGTCTGGGTAATGTTAAGCAAAACATGCTCTAGTTTCTTACTCCGAGTAACGGTTAACGAACCCTGGCTTATAGTCCTAGTCTGGGTAAAGGTAAACCAACCCTGGCTTAGAATCCTATTCTGGGTAAGGGTAAACAAACCCTGGTTCAGAGGAGTCCTATTCTGGGTAAGAATAAATAAACCTTGACTTATATTCCTAGCCTGTGTAAGGATAAATAAACCCTAGTTTATAGTCCTAGTCTGGGTAAGAGTAAACAACTTATATTGATAAATAGTCTCGTAACTTCGAAAAATTCGGATCAATTCTGCCATTGACGGGGCAGAATCAGTCTCTAAGGGGTCGAGCGCGAGCTCTTTTATTCGCGTCCGTTAGTCTTTAATTGGCGGCCTCTTGTTTTTTTGTTCTGTTCTCTTTTGATATTTTTTATTCTCGCGTTTTTTTATGTTCTCATTAGTGTGAGCGCTCATTTTCTCTAGGAAATTTGCCTAATTAACGAAAATAAATCATTAATTAAAAAGAAGCGAACAACCCGACGCCAAGATTAAAAAATGGGTTGGCTTTGTAGAAATGCCGTTCCCTTTGAACACTCGTTTTTGTTTACTTGTTTTCGTTCGCTGTCCTTTTATTGTCTTCTCTTTGTTCTTTTCATATGTTTTGATTCTTTTCCTGCGCTATATATAACTTAGAAACACATTCTTTAGTTCTCTACCTCTCATTCTATCGAGTGGTAGCTGAATTTGTGCTAAACGGAGTCCGCTGTCTGTTATCCTATATCCTCTTATCTTTTTTCTTTATCCCTTATTCCCCCTCCTGTGCATCTATATCTGGTACTCTAAAGAGAGTGCGCGGGTGTGTCTATATGTGCGTGTGTGTGTGTGTGTGTGTGTCTGCGGAACTGGATTGAGGAGATAAGGCAGTAGCGGGAGGGGAGGGAATTCGAAGCGACAAAGAAAGTCCAAATCAGAAAGGAAAGAAAAGAGGTCCACGAACCAATTAAATCTCAGAATCTGAAGTTTTCCAATACTAAATCATCCAATTAATTCTCTTACTTATTAGGATGTTTAATTACTAAGACAACAGAAGATATAATTAATGTTTCGTGCGCAGATGAACTCCACAAACGTCCAACTCATTAATTCACGAAAAGAATAGAAAAAAAAATACAGCCCCGACCGGCGGAATATGGAGAACGGGTACGGGTAGAAGGACGGTCGGGTGAAGAAATGAGCCGAATTCTTCGGGAAAAGAGGTGAATTCAGGTAAAAGTGGGTGAGGGGCAGACTGGATAGCACCCCTGGCTGAGGGTATCGAGTCATGAACATTCAAGTGGCGTAGATTCGTGATCGAACCTTAAATCCCAGTGGAATTCTAATTAATCCTAATTTAATTTCGCTTCAATACAAAAATCAGTAACAACCTTGAAATAAAAGTATGTGCTTAAAATTTTACTCTAATTTATTTTCAATAAATATAAATTACTTTTTTCTTTATAGAACATTTAACGCCCTCTATCACCTTTTGCTGGGTCTATTCAGTCGCGAAAAAATAGTGGGAGATTTAAAAGAGATGCAAAATCGGCCCGAGAGAGGGCAGTAGTTTCGCTTGGAGCACTGGGGTCGGGAGGGTGCGCTAGGTATCAGTTGTAGCAGGGGTATTTCCCCTCCCTCCCTTTCGGGATATTGCTTTATTTAATCACCTAAAATACCCAGGTGAGGAAACGAGCCGAAGCCCCGAGGATGAAAAGCGCGAATGACGAAGCAGATTTTGTCCAATTTGTACCTCGCTACAATTTGAGGCTGGGAAGCTCAAAGGTATAAGGCACATAAATGGGCAAAATAGGAACATGTATGCAGCCCTCCCTCTCAAATGCACACATACGTTTACACATTTCTTATAAATGAATTTTTCCGTCTAGATGAATTTAGGGATGTATTTACCATTTAGTATGTGGTGAATAGGATGATGGGTTGCAACTTAGCTGGCGGAGGAATCGTTTAATTATTCGTTGTCTTTTCAGTAATTTTGAAGGAGAGCGACGCAGGATATTTTAGCTGGGTATTTCTTTTGCTAGATTTTAGGTATTTTAGCTTTTTTAAGAACTTTAAACTTAAGTAATTACAGTAACTTACATAAACTAACATAATCGAGAAACTAACTTAAAGCTATAAACGGCTAAAGTCTAGCCTCCCAAACCCTGCAAAAATATCGTGCGTCGCTCTCCTTTAAAATTACCGATTTTCTAATCTTGGTCCTAAACTTTTCGAGTGATCTCGTGTTATGTCTTCTCCGTGTGTCCGCCATCTATCTATCTCTACTTAATGAAGGCTTCAGATGTTTTATGGACTAGGTCTCGTCCAGAGCAGAGTCCCCACATTTTTAGTTCCAGGGATACAATTCTATAATTTAAGCCAAACACATTACTGTTCCTTCGTCTGTCGCACTGTTGAAAAAGAATAAATAGATTTAAAGTCTTTTCCCTAAACTTTTTCAGTCTCACATTTTTTTTATATCCAGAGTAAAAAAGATATCGGGTCCTAAAGTGAAGCTACTTGCTTTTCAATATCCAGCTGTTTTTTAAAGGATTTTTTTTATATTTTTAAGATATTTTATAAATACAAATCGAGAAAGTAAAGATACTACTTCTACGTTATTCCATTCTTTATTCATTTATTTATAATAATTTGGGGGAAGGGGGGACTTTTTGCTGGGCCAGCAAGCAGGTTACACAAAATACCTATGTTTCTTGTGCTATTGGGACAGTAGGGCTACAACAGACCACTGGATGAAAGAGGAATGGCCACCAAGAACTAGTTTGACACCTGGTGATAAGAACATCATTAATGATCCTCTGGTTGATAGGAGAAAAATCGTATTTTCCCCATTGCATATAAAACTTGGTATGATGAAACGATTTTTCAAAGCCCTTGATCACAGTGGAGGCTGCTTCCACCACATATGTTTAACTATTCCATGCCTGAGTGACGAGAAGGATTGAATATTCGATGGACCTCCAATAAGATTACTCCTTACAGATGCCCAATTTGTTACAACAATGAATACGGCGGAGGCTAGAGCTTGGAGAGCTACAAGAAAGCTGCAAACTACAAAGAGATTGTGGAAAACCTACTCTAGTGTTTTCAATTACTTGGATGTAGAATGACTATCAACTTGCACTATTTACATAGTCACTTAGGCGAATTTCCAAAGAACCTGGGTGATGTTAGAGACGAGCAAGGTGAACGCTTTCATCAAGATATTAACGTAATGGAAGAACACTATCAAGGCCGATGGGACTTTAATCTGATGGCAGATTACTGCTGGAGCTTGATGAGAGATGTTCCAAGTGTTGTGCATCACAAAAGGTCAAAGAAGAGGAGGTTTACGACAGGTAATAAACTTTTTGTATCTCTCTATGTTTATGTCTATTTTGATATTGTTGTATCTCGAAAACCTGATTTGATAGACAAAAACTGACGGTATATTTGGAATCAGCACGCCGAATTACTTATAAATCCACTGAAAAACCTGATGCCAGAAAAATTGTGTTGACCAGTAATCTGATGATTGTTATTTTTTAAGACAAAAATACATGGGTTCAACAAGAAAACTAAATCCAAGATAAATTTCCCAGACTGCCCAAAAGATGATAGCTCCCCACACCAGCTAAAGTAAGTAGAGTTATGACAGTATATTATTTAGAATTAGCTAAAGAAAAGGCAGATGAAAAGTTGATCATTTTGCTGATAAATAATTCGTTTGTTTCTGTAATTATTTTAGTGTGTAAGGGAAAGGGACGCCAAGAAGAATACCCCCTTCATTTGTTTCTTGAATTCTTTCCCACTCTCTCTCTCTCTCCTAAGTATAACTCCACACGGAGTAATCTCTGAATCCAAAGAAAAAAAAAAGAAGAAATAATTTAAATATCTGTCAGCCACTTCACAGGTACAGTTAATTAAGTTGGGCGTGTTAAAAGCTTTAACCTCCCCAATCAAGCGCTAATCTCCGTGGTCGGGAAACTGCTAGCCAAAAGTTTCCCGCCCACATCGTAAAGGCCATTAAGACTTGGGTCAGGCAACAAACGCTAATCCATCTGGCCACCGGAAGTAGTCAGCCAGTCGTCTGAGTCTGCCAATGAGGAGAAACCCCCTAAAATGGCCGTCATATAAATACCCTGGGCTTTCGAATATCGGCAGATCAAGTAGAAGAACCCGTCGCCTTTGGTTCAGATCGTGTATCTGTTTCCCTAAGTCCCTGGTATTCGCTTATACCCTCGAGGTTGGATCTCACCAGGCAGATCCATCTCTTTTGTGAAGCCGTACTCTGTTCAGAGCAAGCCTCGAATAGTTTCGTCCCAAAAGGATTGTCCATGATTCCTCTCGTCTCATCTGGAACCGCCCTCCCCTCAAGGATCCAGTTTTCTGTGTTAGACTTCGCGCCAAGCCGCGTCAGAGTCTCGATTTATGGAGGTTGCAATTCTCTGGATCAGAGGTACCATCATCCGTCTTCAAGGAGGATCAGTAACTCGTCTTCTGGTCCCCTTTCCCCTTCATCCTCGTCACCGTCAGAATATTCGTCCGAGAGGCACGTCCATTGTCCATCTCCCTTTTCCCGCACCAACTCGCTAAAGGATTTCCTTTCCCCGAGGTGACCCCATTAAGATAAAACGACCCTTAATTGTATCTCCCGTTAATCGACCCGCTTTCCAACATATAAATATTTCCTCTGTATAACTGATTTATAGTATCCCATTTAAAAGCTGATTAACCAGTAATTAACGTTACCCAATTGCCAATTAATCTATATTTTGTCAGAATTGTCCTTATTACATTACCTATATTTCCCGTATGTAAATATATGTTAACTAGTGACTTATTAAAATTATATTTTTGGTTTTCACTCTTTAAATATATCCTTGAACTGCAACTTAGTAAACTCATTAAACGCTATCGGCCCCTGTAGTAAATCGCACTCTTATACCTCATAACCAACGGATTACTCTTACGAAGTGAACGTACTTGTACGTAGCGAAGGACGCGTATGTACATTAGAGGATATATGTATATATAACTGTATATGTACATATTCTCGTGGCTTTGTGGCTTTTATCTCTTTCCTCCCAACTAATATATATATATATATATATATATATATATATATATATATATATATATATATATATATATATATATATATATATATATATATATATATGTATATATATATACATATTGTCTAGGGAGGTGACCTATTCTTCGACATAGTGTAATAGATATTATTGACTCGAGTAAAGTGAGTCTTAAAGCAATCAAGGTGCACAATGACTATTGAAAATCTTCAATACCTTCAGCAGGTGTCGCTGGTTTTAATGAAACTTATGAATCATATGGAATTATTTCGAAGGCTCTTCAAATGCAAAGACCATTCATGTAACGTTTGTGGCAATCTTAATGTTATATCATTGCCTCTTGGTTTGCAGGTGGAGTCCACAAATAGATGTGTTTTTGTGTTTATTCAATAGCTGAGATGATAACAACCACTACAAAGGCGTGTTTAGCAATCTAGAACTAAACATGTTTGTGAACGTAATGTTAAACACTGTAATAGTTGATCCCCTGAAAACGCATCTACTATCACTTTACATTAAACTTGGCTAAATGAAAAATTTGTGAAGGTCGTCAAGGCAGTGAGTGGCTTTCTATATGTGGAAGGAAAAATGTAAGGAATTTTGATACATGAAAAGCTAGAAGCTGCAGTTTATACATGACCAAAGATTCGTTCTGTGAAGATTGAGTCATCGATTCCCACAAAACTGAATATAACTGAACTAACAGTATGTCCATCTTTAAATGAAGTTGTTAACGATTTCCTTGGGAACCACAAAGATGACAACTACAGTTAATTAGTAGATATTTATTAAAATCTTATGAAAAATTCAGATGTAAAATGACTCTTAAAACGCAACTCTTACCTCTCCACCTTGATTTTGTTTCCATGCAAATGATGGGGTTGTAAACGGTGAACGCTTTCATTACACGGATGTGAAAGTTGAGAAAGCTGAAGGATTTCATCATAGGTATGTATGTGATGAACATGGTGAACGCTTTCATCATAGAGGTGTAAGCGATGAGCAGGGAGAACTCGTCATCAAAGGGGTCTGAGCGGTGAGCATGGTGAACACTTTCTTTATAGGGGTGTAAGCGATGAGTATGATAAACGATTTCATCATAGGGGTGTAAGCGATAAACATGGATAACTCATCGAAGCGGTCTAAGCGATGAGCATGGTGACGCTTTCTTCATAGGGGTATAAGCGATGAGTATGGTGAACGTTTTCATCGTAGTGGTGTAAGCGATGAGTATGTTGAACGCTTTCATCAGGAGAAGTCTGATATGGAAAATATATCTCAAGGGAACTTCAACCCTAATATGATGGGTGACTATTTTTCATCCCTCCATAAAACGAGAGCTCCTCCCTCATCCTGCAAGCGACAAAACAAGGCAAAAACAATTTTGGAATTGAAACGTGAAGTTTGATCTCAAAATTGAAGGTATTGTTTATGCGGATTTGGGTGGATGGTATGGCGCAAGTGTGGTAACACCCTCAGTAACCTTTCATTCGCTGTCCTAAGCCAGAATGAATAAGGAATGAATAACATTATGATTATTTAATGAAAACTAACAATAGTGTTCCATAATGTGGTCAACATCTAAAATCCTGGGAAGATAGAGGAAAAAGAGTAAGGTTGCGGTTACACGAAATATAGGCGTAATAGGTTAATTGGGTCACCATATCTGCATTCACCACCATCGATTTGGTAGTGAACACTTGGTTTCATATCAGTAACCAAAATAAAGTCTAAATTTGTTGCTTATTGTTATCTGGAAAGGATATCTTGGTGAGTGATTTAGTATTTTAATTCTTGTGTTTAATGGTCAAGCGAAGCTTCTGTTTCTTCCTTGGACCATTTGCCTATGACACACGCACAAGCACACATATATCTACATACATACTAACGAGTGCATACATATTAAATAAATTTCATCCTTACACCTGTTAGGTAATGTTCTAGGTCTCTTTAAGTATAAAGATGTCAGTTTTAGGATATCGCACATCCTACTTTCATCCTACATTGGGGAATGAGTCCTCGTTTCCACTTCGCAATATTTCTCCTAAGGAACCATACCTTTAAATAGAGAAAGAAGGAGAACATGAAGCAGGTCATCACCCTCTATAAATGTCGGTGTCCTTCCTTCGCTTACACCAATTTTATTGCAGCATTAGAGAGAGTGAATAGAGGTAAAGAAGAAGGCAATAAAACGTGATAAGTATGAGTACAAAAGAGGTCGAGAGCACTTCATCGCAAAACTTCCCAGGGAGATTTACACAAAGGAGAGGAGATTCTCACGGACAAAATAACCTCGTCGATTTCGTCCCTGGAAAAGGTGTTTAAACTTGTGGGCTCCAGACATGAGTTCGAAACCAATTCTCTTCGATAGCATTCTATTTAAATGAAATAGAATCAATTCTCGCTCTAAACAATGGACCTACATCCATCTTCAACCAATTTTCATTACATGAGGCCCCCAAACGCCCCCTTCCCCCGAGATATCAAAATAGGCTCTGACCATCGTGTTATCTATGAAACGAGGAACTAAACAAGGTCAACAGACCTAAGTCGTGTGCTCTCAATTATTCTGACTTATGACCTGACGACCTTCACAACTTTCAACAAGTGGAGCAATCCGACCCATAGTAGGTTTTCTTTGAATAATTCATGGACTAACCATGAGAAGACCTCGAAAATTATATCTTTTAAAATATAATGAAAACAACATACGGGTTTCAAATTTCGTTAGACTTAGCCGAATAATTACGATTTTATCGTCAAAAGAGTCATTGAAAAGTACAGTGGTTACCATTTGATCGACTGACCTACGCACCGACATAGTAACTTAAAGAGTCGAGTTCATGGAACCTAAAAAGCGAACTAAAACAAGATTTTTCTTAGTGATGACTTCGCCTCGATTTTTTAGAGTTTTTTAGCGTCAATCTGGCAACTACCAACAAGGGCACAGGTTGACACGTATTTTGCCTCAACATCGCTTGAATTTGAACTCTCGAAAAACTCTTTGATTTTCTCTTTTCACCAGCCAATTGCCACACGTTTTGGAAGAAAATGACAAAGCGTTAAATTAAAATAGAAGCATTCTGGGTGAATGGAATTGACTGATAGCGAGGTTGATCTCAGTTGGGCGAAAATGATTCCCAGTTAATCGCTCATAAAATTGGTAATTTGGAGCAAAAGCGATATTAAATAGCGAGATAACAAAATATGCAGCTTGCAGACTCCATTTAATTGAGTGGAGGAAAAACTACAAAAAACAGATTAAAATAGTGAATAGAAAGGATTGCGATAATGAAATATATCAAGTGACAAGGACTACTTTGGGGGTCGGGCAGAAACATTGAAATAGAAATAGTAGTGTCAGGTGGACACGGAACGTACTGCTAGTTGTTTTTTGGCCATCAAATCTAAAGTTTTTAAGTTAGCCTAAATCTCAAGCGCACACCAGGTAGCTCACATAAATGCCTTTATTTTCCACATACAGAACTTTAAAATATGTCTACCAGTTCCGATTTATAGTGTGATTTTGGGGAAAAAAGTGGTTTTGTACCATTTTTTGGCATTTTTTATCATATGCTACAAATGAAATTAAAGGGTCTACTAAAAAAGAATGTTTATAATTATTATTTGACAACATTTTTACATAGGTATCAAAAATATTACAAAAATAATAAATTTCTTAATTTTATAGAACATTTATGAGCAAGTAATGCACAGCTCTCATTATTTATCATTGCATAAATATATAAATAACCTCATTAGGCAATGTATATAGTTAAATCTTGCATCTAACGTAAAATAATGATAGATAATAACACAAATAATTTCATTTAACTTTGATAAATATGCTCAATTTTCACTTTAATATCCTGTATTTTTATTCAATTTTTGGTTGCTTTTTCACATTTGAAACACAAAACAATGTTACGTATTCAACATAGAGTAGTTTCAAAACGAATCTTCACTAATATTATTTTTTACGAATTTCCAAATTTTGTACCAATCTCGTACTACTACACGCGATTTTATCTAAACTGTAAACATAGAAATAAATCCCCACGCTGGTCACGGTTATGAAATCACACTCACTTTTCTTCACATTGATCATATTCACCATGGAAACCATAACCAGTGGAATCACGCAATATTCACGAACACTGTGGACTATAATGCAACTCGTAAAAATTACATCACACTCGTAAAATATCAAAAAAGCTTACATAGCAAACAAAATTAGCGTCGGAGCTCCGGGGGAAAAAAAGGGAGGTGACTTCACATCAGACCCGTTTTCTATGCCAAAGGTAAACTGAATCAAACCCATATTTTGGCAAGCAGGCCTTTTGTACGATCCGTGTCCACTTCACCCTAATTATTAAAAAAAAATGAATAGAGACGGGGAATAGCGAGTAATTTAACATTAAAATGCATAGGAGAATATGAAATGGAAAAGAAAAAAAGAATTTCCAAAAAAGCTTGAAACTGACAGTACAAATATATTAAACCTTCAATAAGGGGGTCATTCAACGCTTAAAAAAGAGGTAAAACTACTCAAACAACCACTCATGACGAACCTCAAACTTAATTCGCATATTCAGACGAGGACCCTACGTTCTTAGCCCCCCATAAACCTAAATGGGACTTAAATACTCTGTTACTCAGGAGGTTGTCTTCACAGAGCGACCGAACCCAAAGCGAAGCATATCATGTTAGATTGGTTGAAGCTCTTACCAAGATTCCAAATAACATCCACATCTACTTGTTTCATTTTAACGTCTATTCAAATCTGATCTTCATTTGCACAATTTCTTCATGATGTGAATTGAAAAAAAAAAGGAAATTTACTTGTGTTTTGAAGCATTTGTACAAAGGAAGATAAGATTTGAATAAACGTTAAAATGAAACTCGGGAGAAGGTATTTGGGATCTTCATAGGAGTTTAACTTGTATATTTACCTTTGTCCCCTTATTCCGCCACGTAACTATCCTTCATTTGCATACCCCCGATCCCTATCACTTAAACTAGCTCACTTGGTTTGTGTATCATCAATATATTTTCACCCTCACTAACCTCACCATTGTACACATTTCGAAACCATTATGCGAAAAAAACTCTCGTTGGCCCTAGTTTTGTAAGATACAGGTACAATTTGAGCTTAATTAGAGATTATAGATATTTGATATCTATTTTATATAATAATTCATCTCTGCAAAACATGAGCACCTCCAAAAATAGCACACAGCTTCTTCTTTTATTATTCACAAAATTCACTTGGTTCAAATAATTTATACTAAATGCAGCATTGCATAAAAAGCTTTGTCCTCTAAATAAACATAGGTATTTTGTATATGAGGTCTCATATTTACGGAAATTCCATAGAATTATATAATGCTATGAGCAGTCTATGTGATCATTAGGGCTACAGAAATGCGGTATATTTATATAACGCTATGCGTAGATTATGTGGTTGATTCGGTTGATTTATTTAATATATCAGAAAGATAAAAAAGTTTTCTTTTTTTTTTACTTAATCAATATCTGTTACCCGTGGCCTATAGGTAGATTAGTTTAAATCAATTTATATCGAAGCCCTCTCTTACTATAGTTAAAATTTGAAAATAATATCGTTTATGCTTTGTTACAATTTGAAAATATATGAATACATCGAAATAAAAAAGCAAATATCAGAAATAGTTTATTACTTTTGACCAATTAAATGAACGATTGGAGCACCGTCCTGTTCACAATTTATCGGTGTTGCATTTTCCGCCTTGATAAGCTTCGTTGCAGTTCCATCATTTCATCTTCCTCTCGGATGTAATAATTTGCCCATTAATTCACGTTCATTAAATTCAGCGACTCTCAAATCGAATGATCCTTTGAGTTACAGTTTCTATCCAGGTAATGATTTTTGGTTTCAACAAGATGTAGCATTGCTCAGAGGTTGGCACCGCTACTAACTTTTGAAATCGCTATCCGCTACCTTGGCTAGCTAAAACCACTACCGATACTAGCACTACTTTTTTAAAATCGCAAAACCGCTACCCGCTACTCCGCTATCGCTACTTTTTATTGTAAAGCGCTACTAAAGCTCTGCCTTCCAAAACAGCTTTTTACTAGTTTTTAATAAAGTTCAAGGAAAACTACTGTATATTACATCCAAAATTAGAAGTTTTATTTTAAAGAATCGTAAAATAGGTAGCGATAGCAGTTTTGAATTTTTAGTCCGCTACCCCCTACTCCGCTACTTTTTCTTATAGAAACCGTTTCCGCTACTCCGCTACCATTTAGAGAGTCTGCAATTAGCGGAGTAGCGGACTATTGTAGCGGATCGCACAACTCTCGCATTGGCATATACAAGCAATGCAATCCAAGCATTGCTGAATGATAATTAATAGGCCAAAATTCTTTACCAAGAATGACTGGTTGCTTCAAAACTCGGATTATAACCAAATAGAATATTCCATTTGCGACTTTATCGTGGGCAGCGCGAAAAATTTACTGAACAAGAGTTAACGAACAAAATATATAATCATAATAGTAAATTAAGAAAAGCTACACCGATCAGTTTGTCGACAGAACGATGGCCCAATCGATCATTTTATTGGCCAAAATATACGTCATTATGTTTTTAACATGAATTTAGATATTTTTAAATTGTGAGAAAAGCATAAATTATAGTCTTCAAATTTTAACTAGAGTGAGAAAAGGCTTATATTTAAATTTATTTAAAATGTCTCTATATGCCACGAGGGACTGAGGTATGATTAATTAAAAAGCAATCAGAATTTTTAGGAGTCACCAGATACAACGCTATGCGTAGACTAGGCACTGAATATATTGACTTTCTACCACTATAGACTAATTGTTTGTTTTTCTCGAGTGGATGTTATTTAGCGAAGAAAATCTTGTATAGAATTTTGTCTTTCTTTTCTGCACAGCGAAAAAATTGGTAAAGTCGATAAGCTAAAAACTTAAGAGGATACAGAGGTAATTAAAAAAAATTAAATCGTGTACACAATTTTGTATTTATGCTCTGCACAGGTAAAAAATTGGTAAACTCGATAAGCAAGAATCTTAAGAGGATAGAGGTAATTAAAAAAATTTTAAACTTATTCAAGTAACAAAAAAAAACACCCTACATTCGTATGTAGTGAAACAAAGATTAGCAGAAAAAGCAAAAGACTTTATTCCAAACGATTTTGCCTTTATTTAACGAGTCTTCATTCTGCAAAGGACCAACAAATAAAGGGAAAAAATCATGCATAGTGGAAAAAAGAGACCTCACTTTTAAGAGAGTTACAAGGAGTTACAAGGAAAAGAAGTACCTCAAAGGCATGGCGGCCCATATCGAGGAGGCACTTTTTGTGGTTTCGATTCTTAGCATGTACTGATTACTTGCTATGAGATCATCAACTTTTCAAATATAATTTGTCAAGTCTACTCTTGAACTGTTCAACACTGCTACTCTTAACAACCCCCGCTGGTAGTTTATTCCATGTGTCGCAAATGTCATATGTGAATGACTTACCCACCGGAATGGTATTGAATCTGGGCAGCTCCACCTTCCACCCGTGATTTCGAGTCATATTCCGGTTAAGGGTAAAGAATTTGGTGGAGTCGACATTTTCAAATCCTTTCAAGATTTCAAAAGTCTCTATTAGACGACCGCGCAGTCTTCGAGTCTCTAACGAATAGAGATCGAGCTCTTGCAGTCTTTCATAGTTGCACAATGTCCCACTCCATCACATTCCAAACGTTTTTGCCCAGTTAAATAAAAATGAAATTGCTTAGAATTATAATTTTCCTTCTGAGGGGTAATATTCATTTACTAGTGGGAAACAATCTAGTGAATTCTTAAGCATTCTCATCACTCAGTTGTACATTTAGCTTTATTTGTAAATACTAAAATATTATTTGCATCTAAACATTAGAGAGACGAGTTTTTCTTCTAAGGTTTTTAAAATTACATTCTAAACTAACCTATATACCCGGGGCCGCACATGAGGCAGAAATATTATGAGGGGTTCAAATTTATGTATCTTAGTAGATGGTTACTTTTCTGGTAGGCCTACTCTTCCCCCTATCGTTAGTGTATAATGTAACTGAGCAAGATTAGATAATCTGGATAATTACCGATACTTATTTGCTAAAAAATAGGTCTAAGATTTTCTATCTTCGTGCTTAGGTTAGGTTAATTAAAAATGTCCACGATAACCTAACGTGGACATAAGATAAAGGAAAAGTAATTATGGTACACGATAATAGGAAAGTACCAAAAAATGTAGTGGTTACGATATACAGGAAGTAGGCTTGTAGAAAACACATAATGGATTACAACAAGGAATACTGGTTTGTAAGGTACACGATAATAAGAAAGTACTGAAAAATGTAGTGTTTATTCTATATGTCGTAGAATAGACTCTCGACGATATACCATATATAACTATTCGTTGAGGAAACTATTCTTATATTTCGAGTGCGAGGTAAATCTGATTGACCGAGGTTATTTGTTTGCAATATGCTTAAGAAGTGAAACTGAGCTCAAGGATAATAATATGGCTATCATTCATAAAATAGAGTTTTATTAATTAAACTATCAACAACACACAAAAAGAAAATGTTTACATAAACGGAGAATGGAAAGGGTCGTGGGAATATCTGACTAATCCGAGGATTAAGATTTGGAGAGATCTAAAAAGGTAAACAAATAAAAATTAAAGGGACATGATGGTTCGCTAAACCATTTAAAGCACAGGGTAGGGTGAACAAAAGGTTAGATAATTAAAGGTAATGCTTAGCTTACGTAATTACAAGTTGTTGTGCAGAGGAAGGCGACGCGAAGGAATCTTCGGTCCGCTGGCGAGTTCCAGCCTAAGGGGGGGAATTAAATTATCCTGACGTGACGTCTTGGGAATGAGAACCGTTTCTTGACGAACGAGCTTGAAGAACAATAGCTGTTCTAACGTTGTTCTCTTCTGAACAAAGGGGGAATGAGAACCGTCTCTTGCCTATGGGCTCAAAGAACAATGGCTGTTCTAACGTTGTTCTCTTTCTGAACAACAGGGAGAGAAGGTGAAAACCGTCTCTTGTCAACGGGCTCAAAGAACAATGGCTGTTCTAACGTTGTTCTCTTTCTGGACAACAGGGTGGAGGGTGAGAACCATCTCTCGTCAACGGGCTCAAAGAACAATGGCTGTTCTAACGTTGTTCTCTTTCTGAACAACAGGGTGGGGGGCGAGAATCGTCTCTTGTCATCAGGCTCAAAGAACAATGGCTGTTCTAACGTTGTTCTCTTTATGAACAACAATGGGGGGCCTTGTGGACTTGGCGTCTTGAAGGCTCGAACCTTGGCACTCAAGGGATATTGTCCTCTTCTGGGCAAAAATAGTGGATCTTGAGGTAGAGGGCCCCTGGTGCACAAGGTGAGACCGGATCGGCGTGATGTCTCACGAAGATAATCTGGATCTGATCTGATCTAATTGGTAAAGTTTCCATATAAATAGTCGGAGCCATCCCCTTGGCGTAGGGCACAATGGAGTGGGGGCTTCGAGGGAATGCCCAGCCATGCCTAAGAACATACCTTATCTGCCCATAAGCCTAACTCAATCTGGCGAAATCGACGAATGGAGGCGAAACGGGCGGAGGGGGGGAGGTATGATCTCCTTGGTTAAATATTGACTCAGGTGGCGATAAGGCACCCGGCTTCGACGCAAAGATGCACGTGGATAGCAACGTGTTTCTAAACAGCATGTGATAGCGGTTGAATTTAAGCGGCCTCAGACCGTTCTATCACACTATACAAGAAGTAGGCTTGTAGAAATGACATAATCGAATAAAAAAAGGAATGCTGGTTTGTAAGGTACACGATAATAGTAAAGTACTGAAAATGTAGTAGTGCTTACGCTATACAAGAAGTAGACTTGCAAAAAACACTAATCGAATAAAATTCATTAAAACCGTACAATAACCTACCGCATAATTAACGAAAATACCTTATCAAACTTCTATAACTATGTTCTAAATCAGAATCTATATGAAATTTCCTATATAAATGACATCGATTCTGCTACCGAAGAGTTAATTCCAAGGCTAGACGATGTTTTTAAACTTAATTGTCCTCTAAAATCTAAAACCATATCATATAAACACAAAACAAAACCTTGGATAACAAACGCAATTATAAATAACATCAAAAAACGTCAAAAATACTTTTATCTTTATAAGCTTATTCAAATTCCAGAACACACATATAAAAATTTTAGGAATCAAGTTACTAACCAAATTAAAATAGCCAAGAAAAATTATTACCATGAACGATTTAATCAAACGAAAAACAATATAAAACAAACTTGGAAATTAATCAATTCTGTGATAAAACCTGAAATTACTAAAGGAACAAACCAAATTAAACAAATTATCATTGACGGTAAACCAGTTGATGACAATAAGGAAAAAGCGAATGAATTCAATAAATTTTTTGTCAACGTAGGTAAAAAAATCTCAGACTCCTGCAAAATAGTCGATAAATCTTTTCTTTCGTATTTTAATGAGATTAATGTACCAAATTCCTTGTTCTTTTCTCCTGTAAGCGTATCCGATATAAAAAAAAATCAGGTATTAATTCAATCTCCACTAAAATTTTAAAATACATCTCCAATATAGTTGCTCCAATTTTAGCATCAATAATTAATAAATCATTTACGCAGAGTATATTCCCAAGTGTATTAAAAGTTGCTCGGGTAACACCATTAACAAAGGCCGGAGACCTCACAAACGTCAGCAATTACCGCCCTATTTCATGTCTTACAATGTTCAGTAAAATATTCGAAAAAAGAGCATTCAATAAACTTTAGAAATTTATGGAATCTAATTCACTGTTGTATAAACACCAATATGGTTTTAGATGTCAGAAATCAACAATTCACGCGATAATTAACCACCTTCAATATTTATATCATAACATTGAAAAGGGCCACATTATATTCTCATTTTTTCTCGATTTTAAAAAAGCTTTCGATTGTGTCAACCATAATTTTCTACTGAATTAAAGGCAACTGTCAAAATTGGTTCAAATCATATTTAACTGAAAGAAAGCAATTTGTCTCCGTCAATGGTCATGACTGATCCCACCTTAATATTACCACTGGGGTCCCACAAGGCTCCGTGCTAGGGCCACTGTTATTTTTAATCTATATTAATGATATTGTTAAATCATCTTCTCTGTTTCAATTTATATTATTCGCGGATGATAGTGCCTTATCAACTCCCTTACCATATGACAAACGGAGCAACATTGCATCTACAATAAATAAAGAACTCTAAAATGTCTTCAGGTGGCTTAATGTTAATAAACTATCAATAAATGTAGATAAAACCAAATATATTCTTTTCTTTTACAAAAAATCTATTGAATTGCCCCATATTAAAATAGGCGACGGAATAATCTATGTAACTACTCATATCAAATTCCTAGGCATCTTTATTAACAAAAATCTGAGTTTTAAACAACATATTACGCATATCTCGACAAAACTATCAAAATCGATTGGAATATTATATAAATTAAATAAGTTTCTTCCTAAATCTATTCTCCACTTTTTATATATGACAATGGTGCAACCTTACTTGACATATGGCATAGAGAGTTGGTATGAAAAATATCAAAATTATCTCAATAAATTAGTCATATTACAGAAAAAGCAATTCAAGCCATCCATCAACTTGACTACAATGAGCACACTAATCGTTATTTTTAGGAATCCAGAATTCTAAAATTAAATGATCTCTGTTTTTCAAACATCTTCATTTCTTTACCAAACAATAAAGTGTTCCTATAATAGCTATATATTTAATATGTTACAAACAGCTGATAATACCCATAATCACTAAACCCGCAATAGAACAAAATTTATTTCACCCTTGTATTCAAAATCAAAATCACAATGTAGCTTTCTGTACAAATCTATCAAAATATGGAATGGCTTGGACGACAATATCAAATCGCAAACCAATTTATCTCTATTCAAAAAAGCTCTTAAAAACAATATAATTTCGGCTTACTAAATTTCTATTCAGCTTTTGTTATTGTGTATTTATTTGTTACCGTACACTATTATACTGTGTACTACTACTTTGATTTATACATTATAAATATGTTATTATTTATATAAGACTGTTGACTATGTTAACTACATATCTCTTGAAATAATAGCTGGAAATAAAATAGTTTTTTAATTTATCTCTAAATGTAAATAATATAATTATTCGTTATTTGCAATCTTTACAATGGTTAGGTTCTCAAATTTATATTAGGTTGTTTATATTTGTATAAACATGAAGGGATTTTTATTCTTGATAATTTTATGCTTAGTCTTAAGTTTCTGCCCTAAAAGTCACTGACTTATTTTGGGCCCATAACTAATCTTTGTATGTATAAGTACTTATTGTAACTTATCATTAAGATTTAAAATGTAATATTTTTATACTGTACATTGGATTAGTATGGAATAAATAAATAAATAAATAAAATAAATAAAGTACTGGAAAATGTACTGGTTACGCTATACAAGAAGTAGGCTTTTAGAAAACACATAATCGAATAAATAAGGAATACTGGTTTGTAAGGTACACGATAATAGGAAAGTACTGAAAATGTAGTAGTGCTTACGCTATACAAGAAGTAGACTTGCAAAACCCACTAATCGAATAAAACAAGTAATACTAGTTTGTAAGGTACACAATAATAAGAAAGTACTGGAAAATGTACTGGTTACGCTATACAAGAAGTAGGCTTTTAGAAAACACATAATCGAATAAACAAGGAATACTGGTTTGTAAGGTACACGATAATAGGAAAGTACTAGAAAATGTAGTAGTTACGGTATACAAAAAGTATTCTTGTAGAAAACACATAATCGAATAAAACAAAGAATATTGGGTTTTTTTTATTGTAGTTTTGATGCCATAAGTAGGCTTATGCACCAATATACACTGAGGTGACATAAGTATTTGCATGCTTGAACTTTCAATATTTCTAATATCTTTCCTGCTTAGTCGGGTTAAAAAACTAACTTGAAACTCATGAAACATATATTTAACAGAAAAATGCACACAAGAAAGATTTTCTTTGTATTTAACAGCAATTGCTAATAAAAATATTTTGCAGGCTATAAAAGTATTCAGCCAATAATAACACTATGTAACAAAATTTCACTCTATTTTTCTTTTTCTCACTTAAAAGTTTTACTTCCAAGTTGTTTCTAACTAAAGTAAATAAAAAAAAATCTATTTTGGTCCCCAAACTTTACTTTTGTAGGTAGGGCACTGAATTTCCAATTTTCCCATTTGGAAACTAATGCCAGGCTATTATTAATTTTGGAAAAAAATATTGAGAATATATAAAATTATGTAGGCTTTATTTTTTTCAAAAGCATGATAGAGAATTTTAAATCTTATTTTAAAAAAAGAAGCATAGGCATGTTGTAGTATAGTTTTTGTTTTAAAGACACTTTCCAAAACATTCAAGATTAAATGAGAATTTTCTAGAATTAAGTAGAATTTTATGTAATTTCAGGAATTGTACAGAACTTACCAGAACACACCTAAGAAACTTAGTAAACCTAGTGGAATATTCTAGAAAACTACTTCAGAAATATTTATACAGGGATTCACATATCTGCAATCATTTCAGTTTTAGCTAATAAAGTGAACACATCAAACGAGAAAAGGCATCAATAGATGCAAACATTTTCCAGATGCATTCTCTCATATCTGTTATATCATGAAAATAAGAACCAAAAGGTTCAGTTTGACAGCATCTATGAGAATGTGTGAAGCTTACAAAGAATACTTTGGCATGCTAGTCGAAAACCAATACAAACCCTGTCTACTTCATTTTGTTTGTGAACACTGCAAGAAAACTTTGGTATGTAAGAAAGTTATTTTTTGTAAAAAGGTAAGATACCGGGTGACCCCGCAAAATACAGAACCCACAATCTTTTAATAAAACTGTTAATTTTAATTTTTCTTCTTTTCTTTTTCAGGGTATACAAGTCAATTTTGTGCATGAAATATTGGAACACCTTTCTTCCCCAACATCTCTTGGCCAACCTAGGAAATGACATTTTGCGTGAAAGCCTATTCTGCCAACAAATCATACACTGTAGGGCAAGCAAATTTTCGGACAAAGTTTCGGGAGTGTACAAAACCTTAATTCTAAAGGTCTGAGGGGCACATATTCTGGTCGAAGGCTGAGTGCTAGGACAGAAAGGAACATTAAGGCTGTACAGGGCTCAGTGAGGCGGAGCCCAAAAAAATCACTTCGACCACGCAGCCAAGAGCTGGGAAGCTCTCGAGGCTTTGAGACGTGTTCTTCGATCAGATCTTCATTTGTATCCTTTAGGGATGGGACGATACCAGATTTTCAAGCGAGCACCGATACCGAGAACGATATCATGGTATACACCCGATTCCGATACGAGTACCGAGTACGAATACCGAGTACTTATATATTTATATATATATATATATATATATATAGGTACGTGTTTGTGCATTAGTAAATACCTATAAAGGTTTCTATTCATTTGTTTGAAGAATAATACTACTGAACAATGGGGCTTTTTTTAATTCTTCAAGCTATTACAACAAGCTATTACAAAATAGAGTACTTAGCCATCCAATTATACAACTAATTCCTTTAGCAACTAAATCAAAACAACAGACAATATAGGTGTAAACTTCAATATTAGTCATACTTCAAACCCAAAATTCTAAATAATTTTTTATTAAAAATAAATTTCTACGCATTTGATTATAGATTGAAAAAATCGTAATGCAATAACAAATCTTGAGTCATATGTTTCGTGTTTGTTCGTTGGAATGAACGCTGTTTGAACATGTTCGATATGGTTAATCTCTAACACTACCGTTTATTTCATATAACTATTCATATTCATTGCGCAATGGGTGAAAATTGAATATGAATATCGAAGGAATATAAAACAAATAACATTTATAGATAAAAGTTGTACATAAAGATTAAAGAGTCTATCTAAAGCTTAACTTTCAGCTGTTTTAAACGAAATCAAATTTGTCGGAAAAAACGATGGAACAAAAATAGAAATTAATTGGTTTGGTAGCAAACCATTTGTCGTGGAATCGCCAGACGATATATTTATATATAAGTGGGTGCCTTTTGGAGATTTGCCCAAAGTGGGTTGAAGACCGTTAGTGAAAGGGGAAATGGTTATGAGTCCAGTGGGGATGGTTTATTCTTACTTTGCGGGGTCCTTTTAAACAAATATTTCAGAGTGCAAGTTGGCCAAGATTAAAAGGTAGCTGGTACGCGTTGGGGTTGCAAAAGAAAGACAATGGTGAAAATATACTTTACTAACAACAAAAAAGAATATATATCTTTACATAGAAATTGGATTTAAATGGAATGGTCACCCAGACGGGGTTAAAGATCTACACGCGATCAGGTAGGTGGATTAAGTAGTTAAACAGGTCAGATACAGTTGATGATTGAAAGGGGGATTTCAACTGGGGCGTGCACACAAATAATGGAGCAATTGGGATAAGCCAGATTCAAGATCAATCTGCAGGCGGCAACGGTTACGATTACCTTATGAGCTCGTCGCCAAAAAGGGGCCAATTGGGTTATGGTGAAGGAGACGGAAGAAGTTGGTTTACCTTTGGCTTCAATACGAGAGAGCACTAGTCGTCTTCGGAGTTGGGAGTCCTTGTCGGTTCTTGCCAATTGATTAGGGCAGAGTTCACTGATGTCGATACTTGCCGAGTTCACGGATCGATTTAGCCTTCACTTGAATCGAAATCGCCGCTGGGGGAGGGGGGACAGGGTCCTTTAGCTCCTTCGTCAGAGCAGTTGGAAGTGTGACAGTGCTGCTCTCTAAACTCATTCGAAGCGTTATATAGGCGTCTGGAGCGGAGGCGCGCGCGATCTTGAGTGAAAAGTCGGCGACGCCTTCGGGGGGAAGGGGGAATCTTGATAAAGCTTATTGGAATGTCCAACGAATTCCAATCTTTGGGCAGAAAGACCTGCATGCTTGTGGAGAGCTGGCCGCGTGAGGGGAGGGGGGGATGACATTGGTCGCTAGGCAAATACAGCTGGGGCGAGTGATAGCAGAGTCAGCCACCTCCTTGCCTAGGTTCCCATGCTTTTACCAGCTCAATGCGGTGATTCCCGGATCCACGTGGGTACAAGAGGGCATGTGGCCGCCATTTGACCTCATTCTGCTACACTCTTCTCATCCAAAAAGATGTCACTTTCAGAGTTGAGGGAGAAAAGTGACATCCCCTTAGACTAATTCGTGGTCACGGGGTAAGCAGAAAATGAAAAAAAACAACAACAGCACGGAATACCTGACCTGTCCTCGAGCAGGCATACAATCTAATTCTGCCCGACTGCGTGTACATATGAACGGAAAAGGAAATAATTATTGCTGACCATATGAGGAATAAAGGGGACATAATTAAAATAAAATATTCCTTATACACTAAGCTATAAAAAGAAAAAAAAAGGGAAAAAGAACAAAAAAAAAGAATGAAATGGAAATCCAAAGATACATTTTACCTAAATGACATAAGGATTATGATGGTAAACATACACATCTTTTGGTACCGAACCAGGTTTATAAATACTAATTTCATAAATACAAGGGCGGTATACATCATAGACCTACACATCGAGAAAAAAATAAGGACATAATAGAATTAATTGAATATAAGCTAATCTCTATATGGCGGTTATAATAATTACATGGTGGACAAATCAATATGGAACAATTACAATTAAAATTTAGCGAGTGTAGAGCTTGTTAATAAATTTCGCTTTTTTGATCAAGTGAAGGTTTAGGTCCATTAAATGACTCGGTTCAGCGTCGAAAACGGTCACGGGATTTAATTTACTAAAATCTACATTAATGCCGAAAGAGTTATCTGGTTTTCGTACCAGAACTATTGGGCAACAATAATTTGTCTTGGGGGGTTCAAGGATATGAGGGTTGAGCGGATTGTTAACCTCAGCGTTAAAAGCCTTTCTTGGATTAGCCGAGACTTAGGGGCACTGTCCCACCAAAACGGAACAGAATAAGATAAGGGCTGACACGACTTCAGCCCATCCGGAAAAGTACTGACACTCGAGGTAACAGTTTACAATGGGAAAGCGGTTTGAGCGTCCCAAGTAGTTACGGACTACGACAAACTTTTTGTGGTTGGGTGCCACCGGGGGAAGAAGTTCATTCGATACCAGGATACACGTGCACCCGGTATCGCGGACGAGGGTGGAGACTCGGCACCCATTAACGCTTCCATTTTCAAATTTAATATTTCCTGGAGAATTCTTGTCATAGAGGAAATTTACATGGTGCCCTGGGGCACTGGAAGACGAGATTAGATCTGGGGATTCTAGTCGCGATGGAGGGGAAGCGGGAGCAGCATTCACCTGGTGGTCTTGGTGAATGGGATTACCACGAAGATGTGAATTATGGCGGCAATTTGGGTGCGTGTGGCCGTCGACACCGCACGCAAAACATATAATTGGTCTACGAGGAAAAGTTCACGACAGGGGATTAGTTATGAGGGGCTTGACGTCACGGGGTTCCGATGTAGGAAAACTTCTGGGCTTAAAGGGGCCCGTAATCTTGTCGAATTCTGGGGATTTCTTTGGAGGGAACCGCGAGTTATTAAATTTAATCTTGAGGGATTAAGGGGGAGGCTTTTTACTTTCCTTAGGGTATAAGTTGTGGCTCGCCGCATAGATATCTGCCTCTACTATGCACTCTTTGAAGGAGTTGCACCGACGAACCTTCACAAAGGAGCGGATCTCTGGTGTTAGCAAAGCCAACTGATCCCGTAGAACAAAATCTACTAGGGACTTATAATCGTGCGGGACTCTCGATGCCTCTAACCAAAAATTAAAACTACGGAAAAGAGTATATCCAAAATGACGGGAGGTCAGATTTGGTTGGATGCTGGCGTGGCGAAATTTGGTGCGATATAAGTCAGGCGTCATATTGTACGCCGCGAGAAGTTCGGATTTGAGGGTAGAGTAATCCACCGGTGAGCTTAGTAAAGGAAGAAGCTTAGCTACACTGTCCGTCTCAAAGTGAGTGAGAAAAGATCCGAAGTCCTCTCCTTCTTTGAATGTGGGGAGTTTAACTGAGGCTGACTGAGGGGTTCCTACCCAGGAATTTATTGAGATGGTTTTGAGCCGATCACGATTCGATTCCAGTTTATATTGGCGAATTCTCTGACTTTCTTCGCTCTGTCTCAGTTCTTTTTGTACAACTAATTCTCTAATCTCTTTTTGATCAGCTAATTCTCTAATCTTTTTTTGATCATCTAATTTTCTAATCTCTTTTTGATCAGCTAATTCTCTAATCTCTTTTTGTTCGCGTTCAGCTAAGTCTCTAATTTCTTTTTGTTCAGCTCTCTCTTTTCTCTCTTCTTCCTGTACATAAGTGACAAGGTCTTTGGCACTTTAACCGAGGGATTCTCCTCGGAGTTTAAATTTCTCAGACGACGACATTTTGTTCGTAACACGGGGATTACGTTGTTCGAAAGAAAAGGGTTTTAATGGGCCGTCAGCACGGGACGGATGAGGCTTGGCTCACAAATTACTGAGGCATGGAGGAATATGCTTGTTTAACCGCGGGAGCTTTTCTATCCAAATACTAACACTAATATAATATACGATTAAACAAAAATAACCCCCCAAAATAATGGAGTCTTGTTGAGATGAGAAGGGTTCAGACTCTACGAATCCGTGGAGGATTAAAGTGACCGTGGGAGAATTTCTGTTGCCTAACAAAATTTTCCTATTAAATTTTGTCGGTCCAAACACATACAAACAATAAGCTAAAAATAAATATTGCAGGGTTGTTTCCTGTTTCGTTTTGTCTTTGTATTAATAATTTTCATCATGACAGAAGTGACTCTTTAGAAATTCTTATAATTTGTTCAAGATTTACCCAATAATAATGGAGATGAAAATAATGTAAAATTTTCCGTCATTTATGACAGCACGTCTACACTATTTTCAAAATATTTTTGAACCGGATAAAATGATCGAAATTTACGAATATTGAGTTAAACATTTAAATAAAATCATATTATTTATACCAAACTAACTGCAGTCATTTAATTGAGTGTAATTTACGTAAATTTTTCCCGTACGCGTAAACTTGTAGTTTAACCTGTGCTTGTTCCTTTTGGTTCCCTAAAAAACTAAGGGTTTGAAAGGGTTATTTTAATGTTAAATTTTGTGTAAATAAATTAGGGGCATATTATGTGATTTTTTCATGTACGGGACATAAGAATATAATCATTAAATAGAATGAATATATGTTGTAAAATGATTGCATACAGTGTCTTGGGAATTAATGGGCAAGTATTTGATTTTGATATCGGAAATGAGACATAAAAATCCCGATACCGATTAGAGTTCCGATACCACTAAAAACAGCTGATACTACCGATATTCCGTACCGATACGGAGTACTCGTCTCATCACTAATGATGAGTTCACTAGAAATCATATTCGTATTTTCATCTTCACCTTCGTTCTTTGCCAGGATTTACCACATATTTATAAAACACAACTAATCTACATCATTAAATTATCTGAATAAAGGGTTGAACCAGAAAAAAACAGATGCGTGTGGTGGCAGCACTTGTATAACCCCGCCTTTATTCATGAATGTTCTCGATTGTTCAAAAGTAGCAGTTTTTGGCAATTGGCAAAAAATAGACTCAACTTGATAAACGATATAATATCAACAAACAATATCGGTAACTTTCTCCTGGTTTCGTGCTGCCCACAACAAAAATCGGCATAAAGTTGCCAGTATTCTTGAAGTGTGAAAAGGCCTTTAAAGGTCTTGGATCGAACGTTGTTATCGAAAACTAAGGCAAAATTTTTTCGATACGAGGACGAGTACCGATACCACTAAAATTGTTCGATATCATCGATTCTCGATACGATACCGAGTACTCGTCCCATCACTAGCATCCTTACCAGATCCAAATAAAGCAAAAACATACGGAGGAGGACATGGAAAAACGCGTAACCATGTGAGAATAGTTTTGTGACTCGATCGAAGACAATCCAGACTAATAATGTTTATTGAGCTCCAGTCACACCGGATGATGTGTTACAGAGGCCGTTACAGTCAATACAGTAAAAAGCATTGGTAGCAATCTATAAAAATGGCATCATCGTGCCATATTGGTTCGAACACGAAAATGAGAGACCTCAAACGGCGAATACGGAGCGCTATATGGCACTGTCGAGGAGGTTTAGGGAATCACTGGGATGACGCAGAGGGATAGATCGAGATGAACCGTGGTTCCAGCATGACGCCGTCCCCTACACACATATCAAATGACTCCCTTTCCTGACTGAGAGAGCGATTTCAGGAGAGACTGATCAGCAGGAAGTATGACATTGAGTGGGCACCGCATTCACCGGAATTGACCTCTCCCCCTCCCCCCCTCGATTTTTAACTGAGATTATCTCAAGGATAATGTGTACCAGAAAAACCCTCAAACGATTGATGAACTGTAGGAAACAATCACAGCAATCAGAGCATAAATCAGGGAAATCCCTAAAGAGGAATGTGTTCGAGTAATTGACAATTTTGCGCGACGTATGCAAGTTTGCCTCTAACGCTGCGGAGCCCATTTGGAGCATATTTTGGAAAGAACATGACTTTTATGCAAATCAACCAAGATAACTGAAACTTTGAGAAATGATGATACACAGACTGAAGTTTAAGTTCAGCAAATTTTAGAAAATTTGCTGAAGTTTTGTAGGATTTAATAACAATTTTATGGGTTCTGTTCTTTGGGGGTCACCCGGTATTAAATGTCACAATTATTTAAGCTGTTATGTTTTTTTTCAATCCAAAAGAGTAATCATCATCATCACCATCATTATCATCACTAACTCTATAATTTAAGAACGGGACTTTTTGGAGTAATCCAATAATAATTTCATCTTAGATTGGTTATGACTTAAGTCTAGTTTAATTTTTATCAAGGTAATTTCTAAGAATTTCTTTAGAGTTTGAAAAAACAAAATAGTTTAGTTTAGAAAAAATAAATATGATTATCCGATGTTTTATAATGTTTTAAAAGAAAATGAATTACAATTGGCGAAGTTCATAAAATTTATTAAAATTTAACCATGGCTGCTTTTTTTCCATTTCAGATTTTAATCTTAGTAGCGAAGCCATTGCCTGGTAAAGTATATTTTCTTAATTTTAAGGGATGGTATAAAGTGGGAAGAATACCCATAAATTTTGCTATTCCCAGGATTTGATGTCAACCCACTAGCCACCCTCTGTATGGAGGACCCTTCAAAAAATGCACCTGCTATTTCATATCCCGATCTTCCATCCTCTATTGCACCAATAGCACACAGTGCTGATCTTCCTGTACCTACCCGTTCAGAAAGACATAAGCCGCCATGAGAAGAAAGCAACCATTTAGAAGGTGAAAATATGTGTGAACATATAAACTACAGTCTCATAGATATGGCTGTTGAGAGGAGTATGTGCTATACAAACCAAAGAGACCACAATGACCTTTTCAGAGATATTGGCTTGTCAACGTCAAATACTGAGCTTTTGATTTCCAAATTCAAAAAAGTGGGCTTTGGTGAATGAAAATGTGCAAGAGACAAGCCAAAGAAATCGTCATAACATTCTTCAAGATTTTAAACTTATCAAGCTGGGCTATGCTGCTGCAATGATGTCTTTAGCCTATGTGATACAATTGGAATTACATACATTACAGAGATGGGTAGAGGCTCTTCATTGACAGCTCCTCACGAATCATAATTGAAATAAGCATCATGCCCTTCCCTTGGTTCTTTAGGTATATCTCAAGGAGAAATACGGCAGTGTCATACTTCTTCTTAAAGCTTTGAATTATGAGGGCTATGCCTGGAGAATTATTTGAGACTTCAAATGGTAGCATTTTTGATTGGTCTCCATGGAGTTTCTACTAATTTTTCATGCCATTTCTGTCTTTTGGAGTATATGGATACCGCAGCACATTACCAAAAGAACACTAGCTACAAAGGATTGAGTTCTGAGCTGGAGGGCATAATGTCAAACATGAGCAATTTATAGACCCACAAAAGGTTGTTCCCACCAAGCCTTAGCAAAGACGTGGGAATACAAGAGAGTACAACGCAGACCGACTAAGCAAATACATGAGCTCATAAACATACCCTAAGAAGAAAGACTTTGATGCCTAAACCTATTGTCCTTTGCGAGTAGACGTTTACACGGCCAACTGATAGGTTTTTTTGAAGTCTTAAATGTTTTTTCCCACATAAATTATTCGCTATTATTTAAAATGGATTATAGAACCGTCAAAAGGAATATCAATTAGTAAACAAGGGATTCCCCCGTTTCATAGCACAATTATTTTTCCTATAAAATCACTCAAAGGTCAAATAGCCTCCCCGACCGAATAGGGGAAAGTACGTTGGTTAATATATTTAAAAACAAAGTGAACGAGTATCACTCGTGTTAAATGAGGGGCACGAAGGAATATCATATTTAAAAAAAAAACAGGCAATGGCTTCGCTACTAAGATTAAAATTTAAAATCTTAAAAAAGGCAACCATGTTTATTTTTTTATAAATTTTCTAAACTTCACCAATTATAATAATTTTAAAAGGTACTCTAAACTAAATTGCCCCCTTTTCAAAATATCACGTTGCTAAAATATAGTTATAGAAGAAGATATATAAAAATAAATTTTAGGAACTTCACTATTTGTAATTCTTTGGGTTTTAAAAAATTCACAAAAATTCGATACTTATATTTATTTCTGAACTACACCATTTTGTTTTTTGATATTATAAAAGAATTATTAGAAATAACTTTGATAAAAAAACATAAGTCATAACCAAACAAACTAAGATGAAATTATTATTCAAATACTCAAAAAAATCCCCTTCTTAAATTATAGAGTTAGTTATGATCAAGTGATGAAGTGATTATGATTATGACAGTATTTACACATAAGTGCCCGAGTCCTCCTCTCCAATCCTATAAGCGCTTATTCTTTGCAGTGCATTAGTTTAAATGTGTTTTTTTATATTTCTTTCTGGCTTTTCTCTCATTATTATATTCAACACTTGCAGACGCAGTGTGGCGGGAAAAAAAAGAAGCGTTCCCAGCAATTATTTGAGTGCATCAATTAGTATTGATATTATAAATTGTACAGTAATAAGTACACTCGTAGATAAGGGTGTACGTAGTTAGAGATTGTATTATATGTAGGTACACTCGTAGATTAGTGTATATGTAATTAGAAATTTGCAGGATATGAAAGTATACTTGTGGATAAGTGTGTAACTGATCGATATATTATTATTAAATGCATGGCTGTAATCCCGAGGTTGAGGTCGTATTGCCCATATTAGCTCTTGGACTGGCCTTGAGTAGAGCCTAGGTTCTTTTTAGCTACAAAATTACTCAAAAGTGGAATAGCCTACCCGATCGAATAGTGGCAAGTATGTCAGATCTTATATTTAAAAACAAAGTGATTGAGTATCATTCGTGTGTAAATGTAACATTTTAGGAGCACGAAGGAATACCCGATCTAGTTCTAGAGTTCATTAAGCAGTTTGTAAAGAGCTCTTAACGAAAAAAAAATCTTTTCCAAAACTCTCTGAAACAAAAATGAAAGCTGGTGTCTCTCTTGAGTCATAAATCATAAAGAAAAACATAGTTTTCAGAATTCTCTGAAAACTTTATTAAAAAGAAAAAAAGTGGGGAAGAGGTTTTTTCGGTGTCAGTGCTTCATGGGCAACCACAAGACTGACATTTATGTGTAACTGGTTGAGAACTTAGTGAAAAGCTATAGCCAAATGGGTTGCGGAATGTCCCTGAAGGTGAATATCTTTTATATTTATCTTGACAAGTTCAAGGAGAATAAGGAAGCAACACATAGGGGTAAGGTGAGGGCTTCCATCAAGATATAATGACCTTTGAACATAGCTACCAAGGAGTATACAATGAAAACTTGATGGGAAACAATATTTGGGAGCTTGTACGGGAAATTAATTTACATTACAAAGGAAATCAAGGAAAACTTTAATTCTAACTTTTTTATTTTTATCTATTTCTTGTGAAAGTGTAAATAAAATTGTATAAATTTAATTGTTTTCTTTTAAGCCCAACAATGGATGAAAAAAAGCAACAAATTTTGCATATTTTACAGTGTAATCTCATCCATTTAATATTTCGTGGCATGACTTTTGTTTGCAATAACAGCACGAAGACGATCCTCATAGGTTGAAATGGTAGCTTTTTACATTAGCCACTTGGGATTTTTTCCCTGTTATTCCATAATGATTTGTCTTCTGATCCAAAATCCTTCGTTCATTTACTTGTTCTGAGGACAGGCAGGGGTGTATGGGAAGGGAAAGCCTCCCCCACCTTATAGCAACCCATAGTACCTCTCGAAACCGACTTCCAGTAACTAAACACATATACGAATAATCCAACGCATATACGATTGATTTGGGAAATATGGAAATCAAAATGGGCTGGCCTTCTAGCGAAAATAACTATTTTTTTTAATTTAGTTTACACGTGTTTTGGGATGGGTGGGGGGTATACGTCCTTTCCTTTTCCTAGAATCTTTTCAGTCATTTTTCTCTTCCATCCTTCTTTAATTACTTAAACTTTTTAAATTAAATTAGAACTACTTTGCCCAGCTCTTAGTTCAATGACGTCATTCATACCAAAATAACTATTTTTCTTAATTTGGTTTATACGGGTTTTTTTTAGTTTCTTATTTAATTTTTTTTCTCTTCTACCCTACTTTGATTACTTAAACTTTTTTAATTAAATTGGAACTACTTTGACCCGCTCCTAGTCTAATGAACACCTCTGAGTCCTTTTGTCGGTTAGTTATATTTCCAATGGCTTCAGCCTGTGCAGGTACGTCCGATATTTCTTGCGAAAGTTGCCCCGTTACTTCTCACAACGTGTTTAATATAATTTCGAATCGAGAAGATTTAATTCTTATTCTTAGGGACCCATAAGCTTATATGGCTTGAAATCCCCTGTCCGCATTATGAAAAAATACTGCCTATCCAAAACGACTTAACATTTTGTTGCTGGACCAAGAAACCGGCGAAAGCTGCCGTCATTAAAAAAAAAAAATCGTATTCCCCAAAGGTTTCAGGCGTT
Source organism: Ceratothoa steindachneri (assembly GCA_963969495.1). Classification (NCBI taxonomy): domain Eukaryota; kingdom Metazoa; phylum Arthropoda; class Malacostraca; order Isopoda; family Cymothoidae; genus Ceratothoa; species Ceratothoa steindachneri. The sequence continues at coordinate 46,175,302 of OZ018330.1, read as the reverse complement.
CCTCGCAACAGCAGATCTATCTATATCAAACGGAATAAAGTAATTAAACGATAACAAATTTTTAGTTTTTTATATTATTATTGCATTAATTCTAGTTTTTCTACATTATTTTGCCCAATATCCACTAAAAAATGGCTCCTTCGCATTCGAACGCATAACGCATATTCATGCGCGGATGTACAATAATTTATGTTTGATTTCATTGTCATTTTCATTAATTTATATATTTCAATGATCATTAATTTAAAGATAAAATATTCAGTAATTTTCTAGAGAATGATAATTTTGCTTGGCTAAACTTTGATGTTAATCAGGTGTTACATTTTTAACTAAAATTTAATAATATCACTTGACGCGTGACAAATGCTCCTGTGCGTAAAGAAAATGTGACAGTTCTCTCAAAAAAGGTCACCATCAACGCATTGTTAACAAGAGGCGTTCAGGACGTCTCTCTCAGAAAATTAATTGTTAACAAAAGGCATTCAGGACGTCTCTTTCAGTAAATTCATAGTTACAAGAGAAAGTTAATGATAGCTTACCCAAGATACTAACAAGAGGAATAAGCTACTCTAGATGGCAACGATATTCTCTGGAACCAAATATCATAAATCCCTGGACACAGTATTAGTCTTTTTCTCAAGGTAAGCCAATCATTTATCATTTCTCTTTGCTCATGTTATGTTTAACTCATTAAAAGTTCTTATATTAAAACTTCCAGAGAATATCGCATTATTAATTGATTCATTTCCATTTAGTTATCAAACATATTTGATATTATTTTCTCCTTTGCCCTCCTCTCACTTTTCAATGTAATCCGGTGTTCGAATGCTTGCAAATATAAGTTATTATTCTTTGTATAGATATATTTTTTGTTAATTTATTTATAGTAGCCCATTATAAATAATATTGTTTAAAACCCAGTGTTTGTTTGATTGTAACATACCTAAGCGCTAAAAAAAATTTTTATATTTATTAGTTTTCCTTGTATAATTCGAGGTAGAATAAAATTTATTTTTTTTATATTGCATTTTGTTCTAAATCTAGTACAATATCCATATTAAAATATGTAATAACTCTAAAGCTTATTGTTTATACTTATAAGTGATCTATTTTATTTGTTCTTAACATGGATGTTACAAATTAGGAATAATTTACTGCCGAAATCGCTATTATTACTTGAATTTAACCTAGTAAATATAACCTAGTAAAAAGGTTAATGGGTAATAGTTTATTTCTATATTTTGTTGTGGTTATTACAAATGCTATAGATCGTACTATAGTGCATAATTTATGTTTGTATTTTCCTTGTTTAAATAGAGTTAGTTAGGACCCTTATGTTTTCTGTATTGCAGAATAGTGTGCCTAATTTATTTGTGGTATTTTTTAGTTACTTTATAGTAAATTGCCTTCATCTTTTCACCATGTCAACTAAACCAGAGTTAGAAACTCGACTCAATGCATTAGTTTAGAAAAGAGCTGGATTAAAAGGTAGGATAACAGCTGCCTTAAAGAATTTAGAGACTATAAATATAGATGAACTTTCTCAAGATATTTTCGTTAGTAGAAAGAATAATATGTTGAAATTTCTGGTTAAAGTTGATGAAGTGAATGATTTAATTATTGACTTGTTTGATGAAGGTGAATTGCCAGAAGATGATGAAAATAGATTAAGGAAATGGACAGTCAAGTTGCCTATAGGGTAGGTATAACAGATAAGTTAGCTATAATTTCCACAGCTTTAAAAAGGGGTGAAAACCCTTTTAAATCAGTGAATGTTCTCAAATATTCACAAGTTAAAATGCCTGAACTTAAATGTAAAACATTTAGTGGTAAATCATGTGATAAATTTAAATTCAAGAATTTTTTACAACAGTTTCAAGATTGTATAGATGCTTGCGAATCTTTATCAGATGCTGGGAAACTCACTTAGCTAAGAAACTTTCTTTCTGATTATGCCTTCAACACTATTTATTATTCATCAATAACAGATGATAACTATGAAATAACTCTTCAAGAAGAGTTTTTGGATATTGAGTACATTGTAGATGAAATCTTCAAACAATTAATTTATAGATATCCTAAGTTTGATACTACATTTGCTGATATTAAAATGTATATAAGTGAAAGTAGAGCTCTATTATATGATCTTAAAACTTATAATATAGATCGTGGGGAGGAATATTCATCGGGTTGCAAACTTATCAGTCATATATTATTCTCTAAGTTACCTGCCTCCATAAAAAGAGAATTAGTGCACAAAGTAAATTCTAATTACCCTACAGTAATGAATCTTTTTTTCATTATAATGACATAATTAAAACTCTACTTAAGACTTCTTCTTCTAGTAATTATAAAATTGCTGATGAAAGTAAAGATTTTTCGGCTAACCCCAAGAATAATTTCAATTGGAAACCAAACAAGCCCTCCTTTAACTTTAAATCTGGACAAAACAAGCCACCCTTTGACTTTAAATTAATGGAGAGTCACCCTAAGTCATCTACTCTAGAAATTTTAAAACATCAGTAGCCTTTGCCAAGGAAACAGATAAATTTTGTAAATTTTGTGCAGTTCAGGGACATTCTATGGTTTCTTGCTCCAAGTATGAGATTTTAGATTCTAGAAAGGCTAGATGTAAAGAATTAAAACTCTGTTATTTTTGTACTAGCAATAAACATTTAAGTGAGACATGTCCAAGAAAATATAATCAACTTAGTTTTCCATGTTATTACTGTAAATATTATAGTCACATATCAGCACTTTGTCACAAAACCAAAAATGATAGATCTTTGCATTCAAATCTTTGCATCAACATGAGTGCTTCTACATATCAACCATATTTGTTGCCTATAATTGAATTAAGATTTAAAAGGGAAGGAAAGTCTTACAACGTTAAATGTTTATTGGATGATGGCAGTCAGAGATCTTATCTAAGTCAGGAGGTAATGGATGTTCTTAAATGTGATATCTTTGATTGGGCATATTTTAATTATGACGTAAAAACTTTTCTTGGAACAAATAAGAGAAAACTTAAAGAATGTGTTATGGACGTTAGTATTCCTGGCTATATAGATCTTCCATTACCTATCTTAATTGATAGTGAATTTGATATCCATTTAAATGTATCAGATCTTCCCATAGCTGTTAACAACATAGTATTTGAAGGTTTTAAAATGGCAGATCAATCTCTAGCAGAACATGGTGAAAATATCCCATTACAAGGACTTCTTGGAGTTGATGTGATTCAATTTATTCCTAAAATGGAAAAAATAAAATACATAAATGGAACAGCATGGCTTATGTCTACAGGTATTATGCCCCTTGGAAACATAATGCATTTTTTTAATCCATCTCAAGTAACGTGTCATGCAACTGTGTATAAATCTTCAGTAACAAATACTTCAATTAATTTCATGGATGCTTTTGAGCTTTATGGGGTTGAGGAGCCCTCTACTCCTGTAAATTTTGTCTTGGAACCCAGGAAAACGTATTTCAGTCCATTTGATACTACATTTACAGATTGTTCTTAAGAAAAAAGATTAGAAAACATGTTTGGTTTAGAGTCTGTCGGATGCACTGAATTGAGTGAAGATCAAAGTAAATACGACGCTAAGAAAATTGAAGGTTTTAAATCCAAGATTGAGTTCAAGGACAATAAATATTTTGTAGCCCTGCCTTGGTATCATAATATAATAAAAGAAGTTCCATATAATGAAGGCATTGCTATTACAATCCTCAACAAAGTAGTTGATAAACTTCAAAAGAATGGCCAATTCGAGGCCTATCAAGAAGTCTTTAATAGACAATTAGAGGATGGAATCATTGTAAAGGTTGATGTCTCACCAGAAATGTATCACAAACATATATGGATTCCTCATAGACCAATCATAAAATCTGAACCCAATATGACTACCAAAATCCATCCGGTCTTCATTTGTTCTCTTAAAGTTAACAACAAGCCATCTAAAAAAAAAGCAGGATATGCTGGAATAAATTTAATAAATAACCTCATCCAACCAATGTTACAATTCAGATCTAATAGTTACACCATGCTTAGTGATATAAAACACGCATCTTTGCAAATTTAATTGGCAAATGAAAAAGATGGCAAATTGGATACATACAGATATAGAACTATTATTTTGGGGTTTAATGCCAGCCTATTGATTTTAAATTATGTAATTAAACATCATGTTAACCAAATCCCAAGGATTATTGCACAAACATCTTAAACTCATTTTTTTATGTAGATAACTTAATACTCACTGGAAATTCTGAAGAAGAACTACTTGATCTCTATAAGGAATCTGATGCGAGGATGAAGGAAGGTGAATTCCAGTTACGTTCTTGGAACTCTAATTGCAAAGGGCTAAGAGATACATTTACTAGAGACAACTGCAGGGTCCAACATTATAATGATTGTGAGAAAGTTCTTGGTTATAAGTACTTAATAAATGAAGATGTTCCTCAGTTAGCAGCTATTGATATCGATCAAGCTGCAAACACCAAACGTAGTATTTTATCTCAAATTTCAAGGTTATTTGATCCACTTGGATTTATTTTGCCTATAACAACCCGGGGAAAAATTCTAATGCAAAAGCTTTAGGCAGAGAAACTCTCGTGGTATCAAGCCATTCCAGAACAATATAAAAAACTGTGGCAAGAACTTCAGGCTGATTTTAAGCAAATCTTTCATTTAACTTTTCCTAGAACTTGCATCTCTGAAGATAACATCAATAATTTATTCATATTTTGTGATGCTTCTAAGCTATGTTATGGTTTCGCTGTATACAATGTAAGCATTGGAAACTCACAACTTATGTATGCAAAGGCTAAAGTGACTCCATTTAAACCAAGAACTCTGCCTACTTTAAATATGTATGTATATCAGTTGATTCACAGATAGTACTATCTTGGTTACTAACGGAAAATTTGAAAACAAAAAGTGTATTTGCTATGAACAGAATCAAAGATATTAGAGTTTTCAAGAAAGTTATCATAGAAAATTATCAAGCTAATATGAACTTTAAATTTGTTAATTCAGAAAATAATCCTGCAGATTTGCTAACCAGAGGATTGACTGTCAAAGAATTTGAAAGTAAGGAAGAATTATGGTTCAAAGGACCGTGATAGCTCTCTTCTGTTCCCATTTTATGGCCAATCAATTCGTTGGGTTGTTTATGAGAAGAGAGCAAACAACTTGTTAAGGCTTATCATACTACTAATATATTAAATGTCAATGATAGCATAGAACAACCTATTTTGGATATCAATAGGTTTTCTTCTATAAATAAACTCTTTGGTGTAACTAAATATATTTTCCATTTTATCAGTTTAGCCAGAAAATTATTTCGGAACCTATGGAAACAGGAAAGATCTATTGGATTAAATATATGCATAAATCTAAATTTCACCAGGAATTGGAATATTTGGAGAGTATCGATCGAAATAAGAAGAAAGGGCCTGAACTAGTCAATAGACTTAATTTATTTTTAGATGAAAAGGAGGTTATAAGATCCAAAGGTAAAATAGGGAAAGCAGCTATATTTGATTACAACATTGTAAATCCTATTTTGCTGGCCAAGGATCACCATCTCACAACATAAATTGCAGAATCATACCATCGCAGAAGTATACATCTTGGAATACAATCAACGTTGAATGCTGTTCGCATGGGAAGATTTTGGATTCCAAGTATGAGACACAGTGTCAAGAAAATACTGCGTCAATGCATGATTTGTCATAAATTTAATTCACTGTCTTTCAAATATCCTAAGATGACTAATCTTCCCGAACATAGAGTAAATTTTGTTAAACCCTTTAATCATACAGAGATAGATTATATTGGTCATCTTTGGGTAAATGATTCGATTAGCAAGAACATCAAAATGTATTTATTAGTCTTTACGTGTTAAATGTTAGAGCTGTTCACATTGAATTAGTCCCGGATATGTCTACACGTAGCTTCATCCTAGCATTCTTTAGGTTTGTTAATTTGTATGGTGTCCCATCTACTCTCTATAGTGATAATACTAGGTAATTCGTAACTGGTGGAAATATATTAGAACAGGCAATGGGCACAGATGAATTTTATAATCAATTTAGAAACTTTAATATCAAACATATTAGGATACCAGTTTACTCAGCTTGTGTTGGTTCCACCTGGGAACGTCTAAATGTTACTATTAAGACTTGTTTTTCTAAAAGCATAGGAAGAGCAAGACTTTCTTATTTTGAGCTTCTGACTGTGATTTCAGATATACAATCTGCTATTAACTCCAGACCATTGACATATAGGTCATCTGATAATGACTCAGAAATCATTACCCCTAATTCCTTTTTGAAAATAAATACAAATTACATCATATATATTCGGCCGACTCTAACGAAATTTAAAACCCTTATGTTACTTTACATTCTCTTTCGAATGATATAATTATCAAGGTACTTACGAGCTTAGTTCGGGAATTATAGAAAGTTTTGAAGGTCGTAAGGCCATAAATCAGAATAAGTGAGAGCACGCGACTTTGGTGAGTAGACCTTGTTTTCCATTCTACGCAAATCTCCCCCAAAGATACAAGGTTCTGTGGTTTTCTCTTTCACATTGCAGCCTTCAGTATTTGCTACAAATGAAAAATAGGATTGATGTCGGCGATTGCTTGGCCATGGAAGGAAATTGATTTTTCTTTTCTTAAACCATTCTTTAGGTAATTTGGCCGCATGCTCAGGATTGTTGTCCTGCTGAATTATCCATTGGTGTCGGCTGTAAAAAAAATCACTTTAGGAACAGCTTTTCCTCCAGCATCTTTCGATACGTAGTTACAGCCATTTACCCATCGATGATATAGACTACCCCTGTGCCATGTGCAATAAAGTAGTCCCAAACCATGAAACTATCTCGTCTGTGTATTACTGTTGATATGGTTTGCTTAGGATGAAAGGCATTTCCTTCTGCACTCTAAACGTTACGACCATCACTTTAGCTGAAAAGTTTTATTTTAGTCTCGTCTGACAATATAACATTGCAGGGAGTGAAAAATGTAGATCATAACGATTGAGCTCTCTACCAATATTTATTTTACTCTCTTTAGTCTCTGACGATTGCAGGTCGCTTTGTAGATCTTTCATAGCAATCCTTGAATTATTTTTAGTTCTGATGGTAAGCACCAGTGAACCGAAGATTCCTTCGCATCGTCTTCCTCTGCACAATAACCTTGCAATTACGTAAGCTGAGCATTACCTTTAATTATCTAACCTTTTTATCAACGCTACCCTGTGCTTTAAATGGTTTAGCGAACCATCCCCCCCCCTTTAATTTTTATTTGTTTACCTTTTTAAATCTCTCCAAATCTTAATCCTCGGATTAGTCAGATATTCCCACGACCCTTTCCATTCTCCGTTTATGTAAACATTTTCTTTTTGTGTGTTGTTAATAGCTCAATTAATAAAACTATTTTATTAATGATAGCCATATTATTATCTTTGAGCTCAGTTCCACTTCTTAAGCATATTGAAGATAAATAACCTCGGTCAATCAGATTACCACGCACTCGAAATATTAGAATAATTCCCTCAACGAATAGTTATATATGGTATATCGTCGAGAGCCTATTCTACGACAGTGAGATAGGGCGATAGCTAGATGGTTCAGATGGGTTAAGGTGTGGTTTTTAAGATTCAACGAATTGAGGCATCTTTGAAGGAAGAGAAAACCACCTCTCTTGCAAGTAAGGTGTTAATGAGATGAAGCATCAGTAGGGGGACAGCAGGGAGAATTTGGTAAGTAGTTTGAGTGGAAAGACGTCCTTAGGGAAGCCAGATTTGTTAGAGCGCGAGATCAGGGCAGTTACTTCCTCAGAGGACGTTAAGCGGCAATGGAGTATGGTCAGGGAGAACAGCATAGGCTTGTTCAGACGACTGAGGTAGTACGCTGCGGAGGTTATTAACTTTATCAGAGAAAAATTTAAAAAGAGTAGAGAGGTTGATGGGGGAAGAGGTGTGGGAAGTGGCGCTAGGCGAGGAAAGACGACAGAGGAGACGAAAGATAGTCCGAGGGTCATTCTTGTTCTCAGACAAAAGTTTGCGTAAATGAGCCTCGCGCGCTGATTTTAGTTCGGGATGTTATATTGTCAGATGAGACTAAAATAAAACTTTGAAGCTGAAGTGATGCTCGTTACCAAGGGTGATAGACAGAAGAGATAGTTTCATGGTTTGGGACTGCTTTACTGCACATGGCACAGGATTACTCTATATCATTGATGGGTAAATGGTTGTAACTACGTATCAAAAGATGCTGGAGGAAAAGCTGTTCCTAAAGCGATTTTTTTGCGGCCGACATCAATGGATAATTCAGCAGGACAACAATCCTGAGCATGCGGCCAAATTACCTCAAGAATGGTTTAAGAAGAGAAAAATCAATTTCCTTCCATGGCCAAGCAATCGCCAACATCAATCCTATTGTTCATTTGTAGCGAATACGGAAGGCTGCAATGCGAAAGAGGAAACCACAGAACCTTGTATCTTTGGGGGAGATTTGCGTAGAGTGCAAAACAACATCTTCTCACCAAAGTCGCGTGCTCTCACTTATTCTGATTTATGACCTTATGACCTTCAAAGCTTTGTATAATTCCCGAGCTAACCTTAAGAGGAACTTGTCAATTATATTATTCGAAAGAAAATATAAAACAACATAAGGCTTTCAAATTTCGTTAGAATCGGCTGAATAGTTACAATGTTATTACCAAAACGGGGACCGACAGATGGACCGACCGACAGAGTGAGATATATAGTCGCACGCGACAAAAAAATATCAAGAATTGATTATGAAAAGCTAATATCAACGGTAATCTTTTACATTAGCAACTCGGGTGTTTATGGTTGTTGTTCTTCGTTCGAAATTGAACGATATTGGTGTGTTTCGTCTTTTGTTCATCCGCGCATGAATGTGTGTTATGCGTTCGAATGTGAAGTAGCCATTTTTTAGTGGATATGAGGCAAAATAATGTAGAAAAACTAGAATTAATGCAATATTAATATAAAAATATAAAAATAAGATATCGTTTACTTAATTTAATCCTGTTGATATAGATCTTCTGTTGCTGCGAAGAACACGTGAAACTGTTGACGAATGCCTTTTTTTTTATGACCAAAGCTTTTGCCGGTTATTAGGTCGAGCAACGAAATGTTGTCGTTTTGGATAGGCAGTATTTTTTCACAGTGCGGACAGGGGATTTCAAGCCTAATAAGCTTATGAGCCCCTAAAAAAAATAATTATCGATATGAAATCAGTTTAAACACGTTGTGAGGAGTAACGGAGCAACTTTCGCAAGAAATATCGGACGCACCTGCACGGGCTGAAGTGATTGTAAAAATCTCTAACCGAAAAAGGACTGAGTCAGAGCTGTTCATTAGACTAGGAGCGGATCAAACTAGTTCCAATTTAATTACAAAAGTTTAAGTAATTAAAGTAGGATAGAAGAGAAAAAAGCGAAAAATTTCTGGGAAAAAAAGAGATATATAAAAAAACTATAAAAAAAGTATAACCCAAAATAAAAAAATAGTTTCGGGGGTATAAATGACGTCATTGAAGTAGGAGCGGGGCAAAGTAGTTCCAATTTAATTTTTAAAGTCTAACTAATTGAAGAAGGGTAGAAGAGAAAAAAGAATGAAAAGATTCTGGGAAAAGGAAAGGATCTCCCGGAGTCCAGAACACTTCAAATGAAGAGAAATGCCATCTAGGCCTAGGTCGGGGGAGATGCGAAGGCTCTTTTCACATAAAAGAGCATCTCAGGAATGACAGTACGATTGGATCTGTTTTCCTTTTTGAGGATACAATTAAGAGTCTCCAAGCAAGTCTTACGACCAACTTCGGGGGAGGGGAGTTACCTTATTTGAGTCTAACGACTCGGTGGAGGCGCGAGGCTTTTCGCCTTAAGGAAAACGGCTATGCGGGGAGAAGGAGAGAGCCCTGATTTTAGCTAAGAAGGGGTTTGAGCCCTTCGAGCCATTTTACAAAATTGAGGGTAGTGAACAGTATCACATTCAACGACAAGCCCTTTAGTTTCCGAAGAGCACTAGTAATGCCCGCCTTTAAGGGTCCGTCGCATTCGCCAGAAGCCTCCCGTCCCAGAATCAGGTGACGTTAGCTCTATACCAGTGAACTTATTTAATGTTATCCTCTTAAGAAACATGCGGCCCTTAGCCAACATGATGTTATCAGTTGAGCAAATAACAAAAATCGTGCTTGAAGCCAGCTGGCTTGAAAACGCCATAAGTTTTTTAATGATGGACCCTGACCTAATCAAGGCTTCGCTCATCACACTTGCAACTTTGGTCTCTGTCTGGGCCTACCGGTTCGAGGGCAATGTGGGGCCGGACGCGGTGGTCTTGGCCTGGTCGCTTGACAAAACGGAAGCAGAACTATCCGTCCACGGAGACCCCACAGAGGGAGAGAAACGGGCGAACCCCAAAGACCGCAAATGAGCAGGTAGCGAGAAGGGTAAGAGAGTGGATTTCCTTACCATGTCGTATTAATCGTTAACTGGAGGGCCAAGGTCTGAAGATTTGTTGTGGCAGACCCATAGAATAGACTGGAGACTTTTTGTTGGCCTGAGCGCAACAAAGCAGTAATGCCCGCTCGCCATAAGGAGAACAGCCGCATGAGATGTGGTCAGCCGATTAATCGCTCCCTAACGCCGAGGACCCCACAGGTCCTGGTCTCTTGTGACCTACGGGCATTAAAGGGCATTCTTTATAGAGGTTCCAAATCCTCACTTCTGATACGGCATGAGGTAGCTAGTCAGGCTTTTGGCGTACATGAAGAGTTGAAGGGAGAGTCGTTGAAGGGAGAGTCGTTGAAGGGGACGAGGAGGTAGCGCTACCACTTCATACGGCCCCGTCAGAGAATTAAGGTCATCTCATTGACGGTGATTCTCTGATTTGCATTCATGTGCAGCTCTTCCAGTTACCAAGAGTAGTAGGCTGCACAAGGTAACTCCCTACTGGTCAGAGGAGTTGGAAATATGTGGAAGATAAATAGCGGAAGATTCACTTGCGGAAGTTGGGGTCGAGAGATCACGAGTAAGCTGCATTATGACCGACCCTGCATCCAGCTCCGTGGGCGGAGAAGAGCAAAGTAAAAGTTCACTTCGTTACAGACCAGCCTGCTCTCTCTCTCTCTCTCTCTCTCTCTCGCTTTTTCTCCATTTCTCTTTCCTTTTTCCTTTATCATTTCTCGGTATTTCTCAGTATATTACACATTCTCCCATTTTTTTCTCTCTCTTTCATTATCTTTCTCTTTCTTACACACTATCTCTCTCGGCCTCTCCCTATCTCGTAATCTCTCTCTTTATCTTTATCTCTCTCTCTCTTTTTTCTCTCTCTTTTTTTTTCTCTCTCTCTCTCTCTCTCTCTCTATATATATATATATATATATATATATATATATATATATATATATATATATATATGTGGGTAAAAATCACGACAGGTAACACGTGAATAAGTATAACTATTTGTGTATACCGCGTAAGAAAAAAGAACGATTGATTGAAGTTAGTACTTTCGTTGTCTTAACATTTTCAAACTCACAATGGTTTACAAAATAGAGAAAAACGGTATTTATACAAAGCAATGTTTTCTCTATGAGGACAGATGAAAATTAAACCGCCCTATGAAGTGATATTGATTGGAACAAAAAATCTCAAGAAAACTGCGTTGTGAATTTATGGGATAAGCCAATATCGACTGATGTGAAACATGCCTTAGGATCTGGACTCTCGTTTTCAATAAACAAAAAACCTGAAAGTGTGGACATTGCTGCTGCCTTTGCTAGATTAGAAACAAATAAGAACATATCACAAAACCATATAGACATAGCAAAAGGAATTGTTTATTCAGTAGTGAATAATATGAATTAGAGTTTAAATAATTTTCCAAAACGATTTAAAACATCCCTCGAATCATTAAAATGGACAGGAATTTGCATATTACAAAAGCATATAAATCCAACATGTGTGTAAAAATGAATAAAACAGTGTATTTAGAACAATGGCCACTTTGTTATCTGATACTACTGCATACGTACCGTTAACAAGGAAAAGAAGTACCTTAGGAGACCTTACGGTCCATTCAAGGAGGGTACCTTTGGACTAGCAATCGAGCGGGCATATGGCTGTTCAATTGTTTTGCGTCCCTAAACGGCCACTTTTCAAGACTTTGTCTAGTCTTGACTTGAACTGGTCAACAGATTCACTGTTGGCAACTTCCACTGGAAGTGCGTTCCACATACCGCAGATACTGTAAGGAAAAAAATTTCCACACAGATTGCGGTTGTAACGCTTCAGTTCAAGTTTGAAGCCGCAATTGCGCGTTTTGTTCTCACTCAGGGTCAAAATATCCCGGTAGTCAACATTGTGAAACCCTCGAAGTATTTTGAAAACTTCGATGAGCTGACCCCGCAGTCTACGGGTTTCCAGCGAGAACAGATTTAATTCCCTTAGTCTATCCTCATATCTTTCATGTCGGATAGAGGGAATCAGTTTGGTTGCCCTAGCTTGTACGCGTTCCAACCTTGCGATGTCCTTTCAAAACGAAGGACTCCAAAATTGTACGGCATACTCTAGGTGCGGCCGAACGAGGGAGTTGTACAGACAAAGTACTATCTCCTTGTTACGCTATCCAAACTGGCGCTTTATGTAGCCTAACCATCCTTTGGGCTTTCTTCTCTGCCTCGATGCACTGTTTCGAGAACTTGAGGTCGCTAGTGATAGTAACACCCAAGTCATTCTCAGTGTCACTCGACTTAAGAGCAGTGCCCTTAAGGATATAATGAGATTGGGGGTTCCTGTGGCCGATATGCATTACTTTGCATTTGTTCACGTTAAAAGGCATTTGCCACGTGTCCGACCACTCCCCAATCTTCCCAAGATCTTTCTGCAGGCGGGCAGTATTTCCATCCTTTGCAACGTTCATACCAAGCTTGGTATCGTCGGCAAATTTGGAAATCTTGGCAACCATGTCACCGTCCATGTCGTTGACGTAGATTATGAATAGTAGTGGTCCCAGGACAGAACCTTGAGGCACCCCGCTAGTAACGGGCACCCACTCAGAAGCCTGTACATTCACCACCACCCGTTGCCGTCTGCCACTTAGCCAGTTCTCGATCCAGCCGGCTACTTTTTCGTCTATGCCCAGCGCTCGCACTTTCCGGAGAAGGCGGCGGTGTGTTACCTTATCAAAGACTTTCTTAAAGTCTAAGTAGACCACATCCACCGCCTTGTCCCGATCGTGCTCACTCAACACGAAGTGGAAGAATTCCACAAGGTTCGTCAGGCATGACCGTTGCCTTCGGAAGCCGTGCTGGGAACTCCTCAGTAGCAGGTTTGACTCTAAATACGACGTCATTTTGTCCACCATGATCTTTCCATGAGTTTACCGACTATCGAAGTCAGACTGATAGGTCGGTAGTTTGACGAATGGCTGGGGTCTCCTTTCTTGAAGATCGGAGTCATCTCTGCCTCACGCCAGTCTCTAGGAACGCATCCGGTCCGGATTGACATGTTAAAGATAGCGCACAGATGTCGTGATACTTCATCGCACACTTCCTTCAACACTTTGGGTAAAAACCAGTCTGGTTCAGGGGACTTATTCGTCTTTAGGTCAGCGATCTTTTTCTTTATTTCTCCTTTTGTGAAGTCCATTGCCTCCAGCTTTTCCCCCGAGTAGGAATCCGTGTGCTGGGGGATGGGACCACACTCTTTAGTAAACACTGAGGAGAAGTAGTCCTTGAGAAGGTTTGCATTTTCTGCATCTGAGTGAGTTAATGCACCCTCCTCGTCCACTAAGGACGAGGAATGTATATAATAAAAAGAATGTATATAATAAAAAAAAACTAGGAACGAAAGACAAAACTAATTTCTTTGAGTATTAATCTTTTAATTATAGCATCTATTTTATATAAGCCAGGGAAAAGGTTAAAATTATCACATTGGCTTATAAAAGCACATTCAATGATGTTCCTTTTTATATGGTCATTGGAACGATAAATAAATTTGGTCGAGTTCCAGTTAATTAAATGGTTCTTATCTGACATATGGACAAAGTAAGCACTGTTATCTTCCCCTCTTCGGAAATTATATTCATGTCGGTTTATGCGAACAGAAAGTTGTTTACCTGTTTGTCTGTATATACATTCTTTAGTTATGTGGCCCCTATTTTATTTTAATTTTTCTTATTATTTTTTTATTTTTTCATTGTCACTGCTCTGTTTTGTACTTTGTATTTTTCCCCCATTTTGCTCATCGTGTCTTATAATCTCGCTTGTTAGGCTATCTCCATTTCTTTGAATCTGTTACCCTTTCCTTCGACTTAGTTTGACCTTACTACTTGCTTCTTGTAATTCTTAATGTATTTTTTTACCTTTTCCCTTCCCTCTTCCTCATTGGTGATTTCTTGTTTTTGAGGCGGTCTTTCATACTTTTCTTTCGTATATATTTCCCTTTAATATAATATGTACTATTTCTTGTAGTTAGCCTCGATAAGGAACTTAATAAAGTTCGAAAGTACTTGGAAACACCTTTTCATTTTTTCCTGCGGGACATTGCATTCATTTGCTACCCTCACGTGATACTTTGTGAGTTTTTCATATATATATATATATATATATATATATATATATATATATATATATATATATATATATATATATGTGTGTAATATTTTGAAACGATGCTGATTCCACCGGTTTGGTCCATTCAAATTGTTTGGTACCGTTATGTAGACGATGTCCTGGGAATTCTAAAGGAAGATTTTGACCTCGATGGTTTTCTTTTATTTATTAATTCATTAGTTCTGTCAATTAAATTTACTTTAGAAAAAGTATAAAAAATTAATCTTCCTTTCCTAGATGTTCTAATAATTAGACAATGAGACAGGTTTTAGTTTTCTATATTCAGGAAACCGACAAAATATAACACTGGTCAACACACTTTTTGCTGACTTATATTTTGTGGTTGTTCTTTACTAATTTTGATGTGCTGATTTCAAATACCATCCATTTTTTTGTAACACATCAGGTTTTCATTCTACAGTATATTTCTATTTTACGACGTACTGCATGTATTTACTCGGTAAGGATAGTTTCCTAAGTGTTATAGCTTCAAACCATAACTTAAAATGTCAACACAATTTGGATGGATAAATTCATTGTAAGATAACATCACCTATTACTAAATACATACAGGTTACTTTTCTAATATAATGGAGAAAACACGAGCAATCTTACACATACCTATACATTCATGGAAGAAATTTTCGCTTGTGAAAGTGTCTGGAGTGTTTGATGTCTAAACAATCTCGTTGAATACTCCAACAGCAGTCTGCCAACATGTTTATGTTTCATCGGCCTTGATATCTCTCCTTCATAATCTTGATATCTTGATGAAAATGCTCTCTGTGTTCATCACTCACGTTGCCAAGATTAGCAGGAAATTCATCAAGATGGCTTTTGAGGAAATGAACCTTTATGCTCATGTTGCAGCCTAAACTATGAAATCTATCAAGTAATGTTTATACCAAATCCTTGTAGTTAGCAGCCTTTTTAATTTCCAAGAAATCCGTTCACAACAGCCACAAATGAATCTCATGCTCCTTTTTCTATGTCAATCATCGAACTCGAGAAGTTTTGGTTTTCCAGTACCTTTCTGATTTTTGGCCATCAAAAACTCCAGCCTTTATTTTATCATAACTTAAGCCAGAAAATATTGTACATGTGAATTTGAAACAGTGACCCTCCACATTATTAGCTTTCACAAATGATCTTCTCTCGCTCAACAAGTTGTTGGTCTATAATATTCTTCTTATCAACAGTCAAACTTTCTTTAACTGGCCAGAGTTTCTGTTCCCAATGTTTGTCCTTAGCTCGGCTGTCTCGTAAACACAGGAAACACGGATATTTTGTATAGCCTCCTTGTTGGCCAAGTAAAATAATTTACCATTTTCAGATCCACACATATTATCCATTTGTGTTCATCATATTTGATTAAATCTAATACAGATCTTATCTGTTCATGCTTCTCTTTTAAATGCACAGAGTGACCAATAGGAATCGCACCGAACAAGTTTCCATTATGTAGTAACACACATTCAGACTCTTTTTTTTTAACTATCTATAAAGAGTCTCCATTAACTTGGACCATCTCTGAAACACCCATCGCGTTTAATAGTCCCACCACGTCACAACAGTAAACAAAATCTTCTACAATTTTAAAGAATGACAAGAGATCTCTCTCCTTGTTCCGATAAAAAGTTACATTTGTTTTTTCCTGCAACAAACTCTTCTCTTATACAAGTATCTAGAAGCTAACACTTCTGCTAACTCTTTTGACAGGCCTAGGTCTCTAACTGAATCATTCAGTTCTAGTTGGCTGAAGTTTCAACGTTCTTGGTTCGATGTATTCTCAAACTCTGGATCACTGTCAAGTTCATTGTTTAAATCAGATTCACGTATATCACTTAAATCGTCCAGTGAAGGAAGTTCCTTGAATACATGTAATGGAATTTCATCTGAATGAAGCACTGGACGAATTACTAAATCAAGATTTGGGTAACTTATTTTATGTCGCGTTTTCTTGCTATAACCAGAAGTCTTGGTGAGACAAAAGTAACAATCGTTTACATGGTTTATTGGTTGCAGCCACTCCATAGGAATGCCAAATCCTAGTTGTTTCCTTGTGATCTTTGTCCATTGGCGTAGATTTTCGACCTATGGTTTACAAACATTGTGCGTGGCTCACGATTTATCCTGATCACCTAGTTTAATCTTAAAGTAAGCCAAGTATGTTCTTTTCACAAAGATACTAATGTTCATTCTTTGAGTTGGTGCAGTAAAACAACCACATATAGAGCAAAATGAGTCAGGGGAATTCAAACATTTCCTTCTTAATGAGGTCATATTACTGAATGTTATTTAATAAAACAAATCTGAGAAAACACAAAATTTTATTATACATAATTGCTTTATATATCTAGATGTGAATAAAGAGAAGTCTAAATACATAGATAAAATAAAATAAAAAAATACCAAACACCTCCACTTTCATTCACTTGGTCGTAAGATAGCCTGCTACTATGAGTGGGACCAATATGGACCAGTCCATAAATAAAAAACTTGCCGTAATAAAAGAAAACTATTGCCATTTTTAAACTCAGTGACACCGAACTTCCCAAGAACAGGTCTCAAACTTAAGACAACCGAAAAAAGTTAAAATTTGTTGACCAGTGTAATTTATCCTATGTCCATTTTTATTCAGGTCATTCTAAAAATATTAAAACATCAGTATTTTCTTCCATGTATCTTAGGGCGATCAGAATATGTAGTCCTGACTATATAGACCAAGAATTTAAAAAGATTGAAGAGATTGCCTTCAATCTGTGTTACCCGAAATATTTTTTGGAAAAGTGAATGAATAAAGCTAAAAAAACATTCTAGAACCGCAAGTTAGGGAAAACAGAACCTTTACACAACATATTACTTTTACCTTACCATGATAATTTCTTGTATGCAGTACCAGTGTTAAAACAACTTAATATAATAAATAATAATAATGTAATATATAGTATACCTTGTTTGGATTGTAATTTATTCTATATAGGTCAAACATCTAAAAATATCTCTGTAAGAATTAAGCAACATCAAAATTCAGTATCTAAGGGATATTCAAAAGGTGCTTTAGCCGTCCACAGGTTGAAGATGGGTCACCAGATTAACTGGCCAAAAGAAGATAGCATAATGCATATAAATGATTTTATTAGCAGAAATATCTTCGAATCGTTCCTAATCTCCAGCACAAAGGAGAGAAATGTAACTATTAGCTCCAGTTTGTTTGCTTTAGATCCATTCCTATCTTTCTTCCTTAAATCAAACTTAGCAGAGACCTTAAAAAAATCTGACCTCATAAATAAAACATTGCTTTGTATAAATACTGTCTCTTTATTTTGTAAACTATTGTGAGTTTGAGAGTTTGAAAATTTAAGACAACGAAAGTACTAACTCCAATCAATCTTTCTTTATCCTTACGTGATATATATATATATATATATATATATATATATATATAAATATATATATATATATATATATATATATATATATATATATATATATATATATATATATATATATGTTTGCAGAGAAAACCGTCGTTGCCCGGGTAAAATATGCGTTCGGAAATAAAGTAAGACTTTTCATCCAGGGCGTTGCCCGGGATAAAAAGTCTTGTCTCATTAAATACAGATCAACATTGTTGGCAATTCTGATATTGTGGCACAAAAATATCTTTACTTGGCGACTATTATTATTTTTAGATTAAAGGCAGATTCAGAAGAGGTGCGCCCTCTCCCTATCATATAAAATACTTACAATACGTAAACGTTTCAACCCGCGTGCTCGGCACTTTACGCTTACGCGTTACATATGAGCGAACAACGTTGTGGCTACAGAAACAGATCGAGCGTCTTATCTATTCTTCTTCTTCTTCTTCTTCTTCTTCTTCTTCTTCCTCTTCTTCTTCTTCTTCTTCTTCTTCTTCTATAAATCTATATTTTAAGAACGGGATTTTTTCCATTTTTTCTCGTGATTTGGATGTCCTTTTGAAGGGGGCGAGAGAGGGTAGGAGAGATGATAGGGAGAGGTTGGGAAAGAGGGGAGAGAGATTGGAGCAGAAGAGGGAGATATTAGGGAAGAGGAGAGGAGAGGGGAGAGAAAAGGGGAAAATGGGAAAAGGGGAGAGGAAAGGAGAGATTTTTTTATCTTGTTTTGGATATCCTTTTGTAAGAGGGAAGAAGGGAGGAGAGGGGTGGGATAGAGTGGGAAAGAGAGATATAGAGGTAAAGTAGGGGGAGATATGGGAAGAAAGAAGGGGAATATACGGGGAAATAAGGGGAGGGGAGATATAGGGAGAAATAAGGGGGTATATATAGGGGGATAGAGGGGAGAGAATGGGAAAGAGGGTGGAGAGAAGGGGGGGTTAGAACAGGATTTTTCTGATTCCTATAAATGAGCAGACATACAAACAGACTTGATATATATACAAATATATATATATGATGTATGTGTGATATTTTACCCAGAAAGGATAGACAATATACAAACAAAAAAATTAAAGTGTATTTTTATGTAAATTTTCTGACGAAGATAATGAAAGTGGTCCAGAGTCTTTAAGTGCTCCCCAAATGGAGCTAAGGTCCCTTTCTCAAACTTGCCCTGTCTGTTCGATTGACGGAACATGAGCTGTTTTCAGACAATGCATCACAAGAAAAGACGAAGAATATTCTCTAACAAGAGTGTTATGGTGAAGCATTGGTTAAAGAATAATTTTTAATAAATAAAAGATTTCAATCTATATCATGCCTATGATTATTTTTTTACCCTGGTAACGCCGGGTAAGAGAGGCGGTCAATAAGTTTTGCGAATCGGTAGAGAAAATCAGAGGAAGGGGGATGGCTGTTTGTGGGGGTGTTAGTACAAGTCAGGTGCTGCAGCTGCACGCTCCTGCCTCGTATATTTAAGAAGCAGTAGCTGATTGCAGATCGTAAGTTACAAATTTTTCAACAATGGAGAAGGTTGAGCACCGCGCAGTGATCAAATTTTTGACCAAGGAAGGCAAGAATGCAAAAGAGATCCATGAACGCATGGTTGCAGTGTACACCCACACTGCCCCTTCCTATGCAACCATTGCTCGCTGGAATAGGTATTTCCGCCATGGTCGTGAGTCCCTTGAAGATGACCCCCGTCCAGGACGCCCGTCAGATGTGACCAACGAGGACAATGTGGCCCGTGCGGAGAGGATGATCCTCTAAAATCGACGGGTGAAGGTCGAAGAAATCGAGCGAGAACTTAAAATATCACATGGAAGTGTTATGAACATCATCCACGACAATTTGACCATGACCAAGGTCTCTGCCCGTTGTGTCCCTAGAAACCTTATGCCCCATGATCGACTTCAACGTCGTCAAAGTCCACAAGGCCAGAGTTGCACAAGCTGCCCTGCGCGAGTGCGGATTCGAGGAGCTAAACCATCCCCCCTACAGTCCTGATCGGGCCCCTAGCGCCTACTTTTTATTCCGCCAGCTCAAGGCTCCACTACGTGGACGCCGGTTTGGAGACGATGAAGATGTCCAGCTTGCCATCCAGGAGTGGATGGAACAGCAGTCAGGAGATTTCTGGTTGTCAGGAATTCGAAGCCTCAGGGACAAATGGCGCAATTGCATTGAAGTCGAGGGTAGTTATATTGAAAAATAATGAAACACTTTTCCTCATATCTCGTTTCCTTATATCCGAATTTGAAAACTTATTAACCGCCCCTCGTACCTCATTCAGTGGCTCATAGGTGAGCCTTAGAAGCAATAAGCAAGACAATGCGAGACATCAAAGATTGTGAGGCTCCTATAGTAGGTGACTCTCTTTTGTTGTTATGTGATTTCAGGCAGACACTTCTGTTGATTTGGTGCTCCCTTCTGGCCTTTTAACGATGTGCCATTGACCCTCCGTCAGTAAATGGGGCACAAAATCAAGGTGATGAGGCATTCGGCGCAAAAGAATCCTTCTTGATAAGAAAGGAAGGCCTGGTAGTTGGTACACGGTGCAATCTGACCTAAATGGATGATTCTTGCAAGGGGTTCGATCGAGGAAGAATGGCGGTGACCCTCAGTGATTATAGCAATTCAACGTAATATTATGAAAGGTGGGGGCTCACCTCCAAAGGGGTTTACCAATAGGATAATACTTAGAACTAGCTGTGGACTGGTTTAATTGTAGTCTTCCAATCCTATATTACGTGGTAGGATTGTTCACGGGTTTTTAATTGGGTTTACCAATCACTGACCTAAGAAGGGCGGGTTAATTTCCAACACTGCCTGTTTATTTGCTATTAACACGACCAGAGGGTGGACATATACTTTTCCTATCCTACCGTAAACGTATGACGTCAAACAGAAAGCTTCTTTGACCGTATAACAGATTCCTATGCTTTTTTTGGAGAATTATTTAAGAAGAAGCCGATTTTCCAGCATTACCTTGGTTTTAATGCTTGCACGGCACGATTTCTGCTGTGACATCATTGAGATTTCGGGAAAATAAAATACAGAGTTTGGTCAGCAGATGAGAGAGTCAGGTACAAAGAACTGTTGAGCTTTTTTACAAAAAATAATTTATTAAACTGCTGAGCATTTAATTCATATTTATTTGTCTATCTATTATATATCGATCTATCTATCTAATTACATGCAAATGTATGTTTCCTAAGTATAATCGTGAGAGGCGGGCTGCCTGTTTCATCTGACTATGTTATAGTTACTTTGGTGTTAGGGCACTTAACACTTCCTTTGATCACTTAAGGAACCAGGGCAAATGAGGTCCGGGCTTACCTAAAACCATCTTTGTGTAGAAATATTAGAATATAACACAAATATAAGAGCAGAGCTCTTTAGTTATCAACTGTCAGCACAATTCGCCCAAAACATTCTGACACTGGGAAATGGCAAAGTACCTCTTGATGGCGGAATAGAAGTATATCTTATCTGCATGGTTGTTAATACTATTGATAATCTCAAGGCAAAGGTATTACTCAATCTTCAGCAAAACTTCAAAGACTACAACTGTTTTTGTGAAAGAGCTATGTTGGCTTCGGAGTAAAACACTGTCTGCAGAATTAATAAACATCTACTGCATTCTCTTTAACGAAGTCCACAAATTTACAAGTCAGTTGATACAATTTCGGATCATAATCAAATAGTCGATTATTCCACAGAGTTCCTAAATTCTCTACAACCTCCTGACATAACTCCTCACCAACTTGGACGGAAGTAAGAAAATCTAAATAATGTTTTACCGCAATTTCATCTAACAAAACTCTCTAATTCCACTCGTCTGGTGGTAAATAAATTGATGCCCCATGTCATAGAGGCAACCATTCTTACTGGAAGTGGAAAAGGAGAGGATTTCTTCATTCAGAGAATATCACTAAATCCATCAGGGTCAGAATTGCCATTTACATTCAGAAGACTACAGTTCACAATCTGTGTAAGTTTTGCAATGGGAATTAAAAAAAAATTAAGGTGAGACTCTATTAGTAGCATAGTTACAATCAGAAGAACACTGTTTTTCTTATGGTCAACTCTATGTTGATTGTTCTGAAGTTAGAAGCAAAAGTAATGTTTCTATATAGTCCACAAGAAAAATTAAGAATATTTTGTACCAAGAAGTTCTGCAGCGTTGCTGAACAAGATTAAGTTTAGTTCATAAAAAAAGAATATTGTTTGTGAAGAATAAAAAAGAAAAAGATCAAATCCGTCTTAGTTTATTTACGACCGCATATTTTACCCAGGCAACGACGGGTATTTTTTTCTAGTATATAATAAAATGATGTATGTCTGTGTGTGTGTGTGTGTGTGTGTGTGTCATTTATAGGAAAAAAAATTCATGTTTTAACTTTCCCGCACCTCTCTTCTTACTCTATCCCCACTCACCCAATCTCCTTCTCCTTCACCCATTTCCACCCCCTCTCTCTCTCTCCCTCTCCCTTAATCTCTCCCCCCTCTGTCCCCCATCTCTCTAACCCTCTCGCTAAGCCCCTTTCCCTCCCTCTCTCTCCCCCTCTCCATACTCCCTCCCTTCCCCTATCCTTTACTTCCCCCTCTTTCTTCATTCTTGTATCCCCCTCTAACCCACCCTCTTTCTTCCCTCTTGTATCCCCCTCTACCCCCACCCTTTATCTCCTCCCCTCTCTCCCCTTCTTTTTCCTCCCCTCCCTATCTCTCTCTCACACATATCTATCGCCCTATATCCTCCTACCCCTCTCTCTCCCCTAGCTCCTTATCCTCCCCTCCCCCTCTCTTATCCTCCTACCCCTATATCCTCCTACCCCTCTCTCTCCCCTAGCTCCTTATCCTCCCCTCCCCCTCTCTTATCCTTCCCCTCATTTCCTTATATCTCTCCGCTCTCCCTTCTTCCCTCTTACAAAAGGATATCCAAAACAAAAGAAGAAATCTCTTCCCATCCCCTCTCCATCCTCTTCCCTAATATCTCCCCTCTTTCTTTCCCAATCTCTGCCCTCTCTCACCACCTTCCCCATCTCTCTACCCCTCCACCACCTCTCTCTTCCCCATCTATATATTACCAATAGGGAAAGGGGCGTTCTTGACTAATAGTTTAGAGATAGTATTATTATAGTTAAATACTACACAAATGCCTAGAGATTTTAAAATATGAGGGAGAGAAGCAAGGGATGGATTAAAAGGAAGTATAAGAGTATTCCTGTTATTAAAAGGCGCGCGAGGTTCAAAACTATAAAAAGACTTTTTAGCCACGTAACTGAAGGCATTTATCAAGGAAATGAAAAGGATAGCAAAGTTTATGGCCGATGTCAAAAATTTTGGAAACTTCAGAGTAAAAAAATTAAGGACTACCCTCACGAAGTGCACGGAGAAGCATTGAAATAAAAATAGATCTTTTGACTTTAATATGGTGAGAGGAGTAAAAGTGAATATAAGAAAAAAAATTAGTTGGTTTCCGATAGACAGAGAATTTGAAACCAGAAGGCGTGCGGTGTATTTCAAGGGTAAATTTGATGGAAGGTACAAGGGACTTAAGTTTGTTCCTATAATCTGGTTTCGCTATATTGATGATATCCTTTGCTTGTGGCCCAATTCTGAAAATATTTTTCTTTTTTTCAACGAATTGAATGGCAGATTCGCTTAATATATTGAGTACAGCGTGGGGCTGAGAAATACCCCTTGCGGAAGTCCAACTTTCAATTCAAATTCTGATCTTGAATATGACTAACGAAATTTCACCTTTTATTGAAACTAAAGTTTACCAACATAGTTTATGAGCTTAAATGCCCGCATAAAGACTGCAAGCTTCCTAATAACTTAAAGTATGTTGGTACGACAACCACCACCTTTTCGAAGCGTTTAACCATGCACCTTCAAAACGGAGCGCCTAAAAATCATATGGAGAGCATACATAACACCAGCCTTACAAAGGCTATATTAGTTGAAAATACCACAATAAAAACAAAAGAGGGAAATCAATCTAGACTGAACATCTTAGAAGCCATTGTAATCAACGAAGAAAGGCCAACCATGAACACACAGCCTACAAGTTGGAATTGAACATACAAATTGCTCTAAGTATTCCACTCGCCTGATTTGCCCGTTTCCCTTGACATAACGTTCAAGCTAGGGAGAATAAATACCCCCTAAAAACCGTTTTGATTTCCTTCCGATTCCACCATAGTTTTTCGGTAAAGGAGGAAAGACACTCTGAAGATTATGGCATAGATCGAAAGCTCAGCGATTATATTTTGTTTTTTAACAAACTTAGTTACTGAAAAAAAGAGACATGAACGTAGGAGAAGTAATCTACCATCTATAATAGGAACAAAAGAAGACAATAAGAAAAATAGTAAACCTCCAAAGAAAATTAATTAAGGTTAAATATAATATGGTCTTTAACAAAATATGCATTCAAGAAAGAATGCTACCCATTTATATTAATATATATATATATATATATATATATATATATATATATATATATATATATATAGTAAACTAAATAATTTTTCTTAAAAATGTTTTTTTTTATTACAAAAATATACGTGCAGGGGTGAGGATCGAACCAAGCACACTGCCGAGTTTGTTGGGTTTTTTTAAGAAGTATAATCTAAGTATCGCCCGCAGGCCCTCCCCCGGGTTTTTCCTCTCGGATCCCTAACGCACTCCTCTCCCAGGTTTTACCATGTTTTGTGGTCCAGAGGGAGAAGGAACGGCGGGTGCCGTGGAGAGATAGAAGAAGAAACATGCGTCAAAATAGAAATCAGTAAGAGAGAAGTTAATCTAAGTTCCCTTTAGAAGACAAAGAATGGAATATTCCATTACTTGGACCTACTGATTATCGTAGAATCCGAACCACGGTTCTGATTTTTCTTTCTCTGTCCTTCTTCTTTGATTCATCCAGTCGCTCAGCGCAATTTCTCCATAGGTAGTGGGAGAGCCGCCACTCTCTGCCACTCTCTCTGTTATTCATCTTCTCTCATTAATCTCTGTTTTTATTCATTTATTCAGTGTTGCATTCTAGTGTTTTCTGTAGCATTCGTGCCGTTATGTTACTATGTGTTCGAGCTTTAGCCTGAGTTATTTTTGCTCGTGTTCGTGTTTATTTGTTTCTAGTCAGTGTTCGTCTGTTTGTATCAAATTTGTTTCTTCATATTGTTTTCACTTTGGGTTTCGTATTGGTGTAAATCACTTTAGTGTGACGACTTGTTCCCCGTAGTTTTTCTCTATTTTTTATCACTGTCACTTTTTTGAGGTCTTTGTTGGTTGTTCATTTTCTTGTTCTTTGGGAGTCTTGTTATGTACGATTGAGTTAGCCGGGATAGTTGTACTCGCCGTGAGAGTTTGTCGTGTTCGAGTTTATTTTAATTCTTCGGTTATTTTAGCTTCATGGGAGCTGGGTGTTGTTTTGGACGCTCACACGCATACCTCCTCTGTTTACTAATTTGGAGACATTGACCACTATGGACCCTTTCAGTTATCCTCCGTGTTTTTCTAGTGGATTTGTTGCTTGGTTCGGTACCATCAGCCTTATAGCTTCCACATAAAAAAATCTTTCTCCCGTCTTCCCCTCCAAGGCCCATTTGTATGTACCTTCATGCAAGGCATTGACTACGTCTTGTTCGCTTTTCCCCTCGGTAAGTGGTACTTTTTACTGAGGAAATTTTGAAGTTAAAGTCTGCTGCCTCAATCCCTGTAATGCTACTTTCCATCTTCGGTCATTGTAGTTTCTCTTACGGGACTGAGGTTTTTCTCTTTTCATGGTTTAAGTTTCTGCCCCTCCCCTCCCATGTGTGGTTAGCCACACTGAGATTGAGGATTTAAGATTTCTAAAGAGGATGGTTGCTCAGGAAGCCGCATATTCTTCATCCCATTTTTACTAGCGTGGTATTAAGGGTGTCTGCAAATGTCTCTTTTTCCGTTCGCTGATACTAATCTCTCTACATCGCACTTTGCGTGGCAGATTACGAGGTATCCATTCAAGACGTCCAGAATTCTAATAAGAGCAACTTTGAGTTTTCCATGCGTCAAAGAAAGCGAATAAGGTTCTAGGTTTCATCTCGCGCAATTTCGATTATAAATCTCGTGACGAAATAGTCCCGCTTTATAAATCCTTGGTTCGACCCCATCTCGAATATGCCGTTCAATTTTGGTCACCCTTTTGCGCCAGGTATATTGACAGGATGGAGAGGGTGCAGAGAAGAGCAACTAAATTAGTTCCAGAGCTCCGCGGTTTAGAGTATGAAGAAAGATTGAGACAGCTGAAATTACCATCTCTTCAAAAGCGTAGACTAAGGGGAGATTTGATCGAAGTTTTTAAAATACTGAAAGGTTACGATAAGCTAGATTTTTGGTGCTTCTTTACCTTCAGTGAAGCAAAAAATCCCCGCGGAAATAACGGTTTCAAGCTCGAGGGTCGTATGTTCGAGACTGTTATAGGAAAAAAATTCTTCACGTATAGAGTCATAGACAAGTGGAAAAGATTGCCAGCTGATGTGGTGGAAAGTGAATCATTAAATATATTTTAAAATCGTTTTAGAAAATTACAGTAAACCCTCGATATAACGAACCTCAATATAATGAATTTCGGATATAACGAACCAAATTTCCTGGCTGAACTCCATCGGGTTTAACAGGCAAGCGTTACGACCAGCCTGAGTAAGTGTTGGTGTGTCACATGTCCCCTACAGTACAGTTGTGTAGTCCACTTAACTTTATTAGTAATTACATACGTATTATATATCCATAACGAACTTGGTTCGTTATTTCCATTGCTTTTAACGCCCATCGGGTTTAACGAACGACCCCCGGCCCCATATAGTTCGTTATATCGAGGGTTTATTGTACTTCGAAAATTGTGGGTTAATATAGGAGAAAAAACAATTGTCATCATGACTCATAAAAATTCGCAAAATTTTTACGGTTGCTTCGAGTGGGTCGGTTGGCCCTTGCACGCCTGTATCTCGGTAATATCTCGGCAATGCATAGTTTCTGCATCCGAGACAATAAAACTGTTAGGCTATTTAATCTCTTTTATTACAACAGTCGTTGCATCTGTAGACCTGAGAGCTGAGATCATTCACTCTGAATTGAAAGTAAGACTCAATGCACCCCTATAAAATTTAATCAATTTCATACTTACCAATTTATTCTACAACCTTATTTCATTTTATAGGCTTACAATAAAATGAAACAGATTTCTTTGGAAAAATAAGAATTATTTAGCTACTATGGAAAACTGCACTCGATGCAGTAATGGTATTCGGTTAATATAGCAAAGGAGTCACCACCTTCACATTACATCAGGTTCACATGTATCCAATAGACCAATTTAACAGACCATCCCTACGTACATTGCAGTTTACCTTAAAAATTGTACGATAGACCGTGCCCTCACTGGGGGTGAAAACAATCCCGTGTACTACCACACCCAAAGTACAGGTTAAAATACCCAATGTATACAGTTCCTTTCAGTATTGTAAGATTGGTCTTTTGGATACAGTCACTTGGTGTGTATGAAGAGCGTCCCCCAGGCGTGCCCGATGCCGGAGGAAGGTGGTTACTCGTTGCTATCGTAACTTGTTCAGTTGGTTATTAATTAGTGATGAGCTAGGTGGTGAAATGTGTGGTAGGTGTGAAGAAGTTTTTTTTTAATTTTAGTTACCCTGGTTGCGAGGGCATTGCCTTCGTTTTACTGCCATATTTTTCCTCTTTTTGTTGCCTTTTTTGCCTCCAGTGTTCCCAATGTTCCCACCGGCAAAGCTGATCTGAATCTTCATTTTAAATATATTTATTTAATTCTATTTTTTCCTCCGTCGTAGTTTTCTAGCCTTTCAAGTTTATCTTTTGCTAACTTTATTTAGCCTAATTTTATTTTTTTGGGCATTTTGCCTCTTTTATTTTTATTTTCGTCTATTATTATTTTATTTTATTTCTCTTTCTTTTTGTGGGCACTTCGCCTCTTTTGTTCATTTTTTATTTTATTCTTAAATTAGTTTATACTTTTTATTTCGTTTTCTTTTGATGGACTCTTCGCCTCTTTTATTTAATTTTATTTTATTTTGAATTAGTTTTTTGGTTTGGTTTTGTTGTTGTTGTTGTTTTTTATTGATGGGCTCTTTGCCTCTTTTGTTTAGTTATATTTTGATTTATTTATCGTTTCTTTACAACTTTTATGGACATTTCGCCTCTTTTTATTGTTTGTCCTTTAATTTGTTTATTTTATTTATGTGGTCTAATTCGTTATCTTTTCTTTGTTCGGTTTTGGTTTTTCGGTTTAAGTCTTGGTTTTTTCCTGTCCTTATGTTCGTATTTCTCGATCTTGGTTAATTATATATCGGGTTTATTGCCTCTCCCACTTGGGAATAATGCTGACCTTGTAGCTTTGTGTTGCTTCTTCTGCGGGATTGCAATGTTGAGGTTGTCGAGTATGGGTATGTCGAAGTATAGCCAAGTGTCCGGAAATATGCGCACACAGGCTTTAAGGTCGGCAAGGCAAGGTGACAACTGTTATTGTTTCTAAGAGTGCGATTAGAATAGATAGCGGCAGCTGCGTGACCAAGGAATATAACAAACACAATGACAAAAATAGATTTTCAATGCACACTAAATATAAGGCACAACAATAAATATGGATATATATATATATATATATATATATATATATATATATATATATATATTTATATATATATATATATGGGTAGATAAATAAGACGGACTTAAAGTCCGAATACTAATTTGATAACTTGGGTTATTGAATGGTTATAACGGGAGATTTAGGGTAGTGAGTGATTTAGTTCTTTTGAACCTCAAGAGTAAGGTGAGGGAAACTTGGGAGATGTCTTGATGACCTCCTTGAGTACTCACGGGCGGTAACCACAAACCTGCAGCGGGTGGGGCTACTTTTTCGAACTTTTGTTTTGCGAGATGCAGGCCTCAAGTCCTCAAGAGGTCACCGAACGAACTTCAAAGGGAAGGGGGGACATGACTTCTCCACACTCGGCTTGAGCGAGCTAATGGGTCTCTTGTCCTTAAGGGGTCACCAGAAGAACTTCGGAGGACGTCTTCTCCAATCCTTGATCCGAAGGTGGATGAGAAAGCCTGACGTTGCCTCACAAGACTCTTCTCCCTGACCCGAAGATACGGGTGTGATATCCAGCTATTCCGTGGCTTGCGACCGTCACTCAACTTCGAGAGAGAGAGAGCTTTGTTGAATTGAATTCCGTTTGGGTGGGAAGTCTCGTCTAACCAAATCTGTCTGTAATCCTGGAGCGGGTGCATATATACCCAGAGTTCTCCAAAACAGGGAGAGAGATTGAGACCTTTTCTAACCTTCGTTATCGGCCGTGACAACCCGGGCGTCTCCTTGCGGTGAAGTGTCAAAGGCAGGGATCAGCGGGCCAGACGGGCGACCAGCGGCGGTAGTCATAAAAGCGGTTCACGGCGAATCATACAAAGTAATCTCGCGCCCTGAGGGTGATGGAAGAGATTGAGACGGCCGGGAGGTAGACTCAATTTCAGCGTCATGCCTCGGTGGGAATTTCGCGGAGACCTGGCAGCGAGTCCAAAAAGGGTGAGGTCGGAAGGGGAGGTGGGAGTAACGGCTCGCTTTCTCTCCCTAAGTAATTTCTTAGGAGGTGGGGAAATAATATTATTCTAAGGGGCTACCTCTACACGGTATAACAGTTTGCTCTATCTTTTCCGAAGTCTTTCTCCCTAGCCTTTGAACTTCCTTATTTATTGGCCTTAGCCCTGCTCTTGCGTGCAAGTCTATTTGCCTAATACGGT
This sequence comes from Ceratothoa steindachneri, assembly GCA_963969495.1. NCBI lineage: Eukaryota > Metazoa > Arthropoda > Malacostraca > Isopoda > Cymothoidae > Ceratothoa > Ceratothoa steindachneri. Next base: position 46,145,401 of record OZ018330.1, on the reverse strand, counting down.
CGTTTCTCCTAGCTTCAGCTATCAGCAGGGTGGCTTTATTTTGTACTCTCTGCATCGTCCTGAGAGAAGTACAACATGCTATCTCCGCTATCAATGCCGGGTACACCAGGACGGAGCGTACCAAGGCAGTGTGTAGCTTCTCCTTGTTTGGTGCGTTAAGGTTCCGGAACCTGTATAGTTTCCGAATTTGCCTTTTGGCTAGGGAGACTCTGGTGTCGATGTAGGTTTTGTACTCAGACTTGGTGAACTGTAAACTCAGAACGTTAACCTCTTCCGAATACGGGTATAGGTAGTTGTTTACGATGGCGTCATCTATTTTCAGGCGGTTCATTGGGATTATTTTGAATTTTGGGCGGATGGTTTTAATTTTCCACTTCCTTTCATATCTATTAATGTTGTTTATTTTGGCAGCTGTATCTCCTGCTTGAACTCAGGCGTTCCTCTAGGAGCTGGGGACTATTTGTGTGATTTCATCTTTAAATTGCATATACATCGTGCCGTCCCACACCGGAGCAGGGAGGTCTATTGTGTACACGAGGTACAGCAATGGACTCAGACAGCTGCCTTGTGGATCTCCCGCCATTAGTTCGAATTTGGGTCCTGGAAAGCCCTCAATGAAGATGTGGGCTATTCTCTTGATAACATAGTCACAGAAGACCCTTTCCAGGAGTGAGTTCAGCTGAAAGTTTAAGATATTAAATTGGAAACCATCAGCCAAACCTTATCGAAGGCCTTTTGTACATCGCAGAGCACCACATCTACGTATTTCCACTCTGCTTTGCAGTGGGCTATTTTCTCCGTTAGGAGGGCGATGGCAGTTTTGTTCCTCGCTCCTTTCGGAACCCGTGCTGCAGGGAGTTGTAAGCTCCCAGTTCGGCTAGTTGGCCTTGAAGCTGATTTGCTAGGATTTTTTCGTAGATTTTACCCACGAACTCGAAAAAAGAGATTGGCCTGTAATTCACCAGTTGATCTTGGGGCTTACCAGCCTTGGGTATAAAGAGGATTTTGGCCACCTTTAGACCGTCGGAAAAGTAGCCCGTGTTCAGGTAAGCGTTAAAGATGTTGGTGATTCCCTGAATAATCTGCTGTGGGGCATTTTCCAGATTGCTTTTGATAAAGCCCGTCCAGCCTGGTGTTTTTCGGTTGAAGGATTTCACAGTTGCCATGACGTCCTCTGTTGTTATTGGGCGACCATGGTCAACCATCTCTCTTCCCATGTCCGCGTGGTTGTGTAGAGGCGTGCGGTATATTATCTAAAGCAGATCGTCAATCAGAGCCCCTCGAATTCCTGGGCGAACTCTTCGTTGTCTTATTCGGTGAGAGAAAAGACTTTTTCCCAGTATGCTCTGAATCTTCTCTCCACAACCGCCGGGTTCTCTATATACTTCCTGTCCTCTTTGATCCGAGCCTTTACCTTTCTTTGCAAACCTTTCAGTTGCCTGATTTTCTGACAGAATTTGGCTGGGTCAGCTCACTGTTTACTCTGGCTATAAGGCTGTCCCAGGTCTCAACCTGTTGGATGTTTATTGCATGCTTTAGTTCAAAGCCTAGCTTGGCGTAGTAACGCGCTTCTTTCCCAGCTTGGACTTCCCCTCTAATCTCCTCGTACACTTATCTATGTACATGTGCGATTCTCTTCATATCCTCTGTTCATCTGGGCTGAGGTAGCGTTTTTTATCCATTTTTTGAAACACACTCGCGGTCAGCTTCGATGATAGAAGTCGTTACTTTTTCTAGTTCATCGTCGATCTCCTCCAATGTAGCCTCACTCAGGTCGGAGAAGAGTCTTGTAACGGTCCTAGTCGGTAGCGTCGTTTTTCTTACGTGGTGTGACTGGCAGCTGGATAGGCTGGAATGAAATTGTTATTAATATCGCAATGTGGTCGCTGGGAGTTGTTGGGCCAGGCCCGCTATGGTAGTTAAAGGGAAAGCCTCCGCTTCTCATGATAATGTCAGGTTTGGTGGCTAATCTGCTAGTGATGTAGGTCGTGAAATCCGGCCCTATCCTCTGGATGTTTTACCTGCCCATTATCATCTCCAAGTTTCGACCTCTTTCGTTGGCTCTATCATAGTAGTCCGACATTCGGCATCTGGCATTAAGGTCGCTCCCTAGGAATGCCATTCTCCGGTGCCCGAAAAGTGTGCAGAAGTTTGTGACGGCTAGATAGGCTCGGCGAGGGGGTTGATAAGCTGCAGCTATCGTGAGGTTCCCCACCAATGTGGGAAGTTGTATCGCCACAAAAGATTCGTCTAATTCTGGGAGACGTTTGAACGTGAGGTTATCTCTAATAGCTATTTCAGCTCCATTGAACCTTTCCTCTGAGTGATTCTTCATAAGAACTCTGTATCCCGGTATTTTGAGTTGGTCCCTTGTGGTGTCATTACTGTGCTCCGTTATCAGTATTATCATATTCCGTTGCTTTCCCCTCCCATCCATTTACGTTGAATGTCAGAGTCCTTAATATATTGTTCACGTTCTCTATGCTGGTCTTTCTCTACCGGTGATTCTGGTTGAAGTTTCTTTTCTTCCTTTCCTCTTTTTTGAAATTCTGTGTTGGAAACCTGTTCACACGAATCCTCGTATGAAGTACATTTATGGCGTAGTAAGGCGTCCTCAACCACTTCAACCTCGATCGATGCGTCATACTCCCATTTGTATATTTTCTTATTTATTCCGTTTAGAATTTTGTTTCGTCCATATTTTCAGGGAAGGGGAATTTCACGGACGCATAAATGGTGATATTAATCCTATCTGCGTCGAGCGGTTTTTGGTTTTCTTCCCTTTTTTTGCTTTTCTTGTTTTTAGGGTCTTCTGAGTCAAAAGAGTCCGAGGAGTCAGTGGATTCTGTTGATGCCAGTTCCACCGTTTCGCTTCTCTTCGTGAGTTTTCTATTTAGTTGAGCCTGTGTAGGTTTTGCTGTAGCAGCTTTAGGTTCCTGGGGTTTTTTTTATTTCTTTCTTGTTGGTGTCCATCTCATTTGCACTATTATAAACCATTTGCAGCTGGAGGATGTCTCCTGATGGAGGCTTATCCGGCAACCACATTTTGCTCATTACGTTTTTTGGCCAGCATTTGGTTGAGTTCTTTTGCGAAGCAAAAGAACTTAACCTTTGTTCTCAACCTTTGTTCAACTCTTTGTTCTCTATCTTTAAATATGTTTTCTTCATTTCTGCTTCGCTGTACACTTTTTTAGCTACCTGTAGGTAAATAGTGTTTTATCTGCGTACCTCTTCCTGTTTTTTGTCATTTTTATTTTTGTTTATTATTTCCTTTTTGACTGGGCATGCCATAGCCATTGATCTGTGGACTTGCCCGCAGTTGGTGCATCTCTCGTAGTTGTTGCGGCAGTCCTTCCAGTGGTGTTCCTTCTCGCTGCACTTGGAGAAGGTTTTCTCAGGCATCTTTACAGTCTTTGGTGGTGTGCTGCTTCATTTTGTAGCAGCGAAAGCAAAACTGAACTGAAAAAAATTCTTTTCGCTCTATCTGGTCTCCACTCACCTTGGCGTTGAACATAAACAGGCCTTGTTCTTTCGCTTTTTGGACCATCGATATTTCTGCGAAGACAACCTTAAATACATGGGTGTAGTCGCTGTTGTCCCGCCTGTTCTTAAATTTGATAATATCTGCGACTTTAGCCCATTTTTGTCTAAGCTCGATTTCTTCTTTAATTTCTTCTCTCTCATGTTGTCCGATCCATCAATCGAGTCTCCTGCAAATGACACTGCCATGAGCTTGTATTTGTGGAGGGATAGCATGCTGTAGTCCGATGATTCTTAGGATTTCCAGAGCTTCTTCTTTCGTAATAGCTTCTACGTCCTTTTCACGTTCGCATATCACGACGTACCCAAATGGGACCTCTAGAAGCCTCACAAGAGCGATGTTGAGTTTTCCGAACATTAGCTCAAATACCTTATCCCTGTTGGGCTTGTTCTGCCCGTTGATCCCTCGCAGGGGAATTCTTGTGGTATTCTCTTCGGCCACTTTGCACCCATTGAGGCCCCACGGGGCCTTTCTGATTTTTACTCTTCTCTTTTTCTGCTGGTGGTTAGACGATGGTTGAATATCTTGAGTCTTCTTCTTTTAGCCTGTGATTTCTCGTTAAATGGGTTGAGTCAGTGACTAGCCCCTTCTCTTAGCAGTGCAACGTTAGTGAACATATATTGCCGGATGAAGAGATGATGGTGATAAGTGAACCCTGGGGGGAAGGGGGGGCTCACGAGGTGTGATTTTATAGAGGACTTTTTGTTGGTTAGCGCGGAATAAACCATCGCTAGCCGGGGGTGGCGCCCCTAGAGGGTTTGGGTATTAGTGCTGCAGCCAGCATACATAGAGACGGGTGTTGCTTCCCTCTATGGTCCTGGCTGAGATCCCAGGGTGGAAAAGAGGGGGCGGGCCCCCACTTCTCATTCCGCAGAAGGTGAAATCCTGCCGCTTGTCTGAGTGCCTTATACGCCGAGTCCCACAGTGGGCTACTCCTCAAACCTGCTTTTCATCGGCGCCCCCAATCATGTCTATCACAGAGAACGACACAATTGAGAAGAGTCTAAATGAATTGCAATCCAGTTCACGCCGGCTTGGCTGCCCCTCAGAGGGGAGTTTAGGCAGACAGTTCCAAATGTATTTTTCTTTCTTTAAATTCCCCGTAGGGAACGTGAAAATAAATTCCACGTTTGTGAATTCGCTATCCCTTTCCTCTACCTCCTTTATCGGGTATCAGCCTTCTTCAGAGTTAACGTTGTTTATTCAATGAAATCTGATCAGCCTGTTCGGTTGTTGTCGACATCTCCATATTTATTGCCGATAATAGAGTAGCTTAGTCGTAGTTAATAGCTAAACATGCTAGTCTAGTCCTCATTAGTCACTAACAAAAGATAGTTGTGTTGCTAACTCTAAATTTCTTGTATAGTAATTTTTTTAAAGACTTTGGTTTCGGGAGGGGGGGGTTATACCAGTAAACAAAATGCTATCATATAATTGATTGAATTGTGTTCTTTTTTCAAACCCACAGTAGCTTTCTGGATGATCTAATATATACAGCGTCCCCAAAAAGACTATATATGCACTTAACCATCTTGAATTTTATAATTCAAAAGAAAACACAAACAAAATATGTTGTTATAACCAAAAATATTGTAGAGGTTATTCCTATAAAATTGAATTAACTACATCGTCTTTAAAATGTTCTCCGGCAGCAGAAATGCGCTTCTAAATTCGTCTACTAACTGATTCACAGGTATACTTCAACTAATGTTGAGGCAGTGACAGTCACGCATTATCTCTAAAAATATCCTTAAATTATTCGCGTAGTGCGGGTCTTGTCCAATATACTACATACTTTAGGTAGTCACAAGGAAAAATCAAGTTGAGTCGACCATCGGGTAACCTTTCATCGAATTCCGTAGTGACATCACAATGGTGAAGAGGAGTTCCGTCCTATTAAAGTTGAAATCTTCGTTTCCAAAGGCCTCCTGAAGTGAGGGTATGAGTTCTGTCCGCAGGATGTTGGAGTAACCATAACTGGCTTAGTAAAGAAGAATGGTTCTACCAAATCGCTTGCTGATAACCCACACCAAACTGTTAATCCTGCTCAATTAACTTATCAACGTAAATGTGGGAGCTATGAGATGATCAGTACCTACCATTGTATCGATTGGGTGTGCAATGCATGAAGGTAACTTCATCAGGCCACATATTTTTATTTACACACTCGGGCTGACGCCAGAAATCATTTTTGTGAGCAATTAGCGGAGTTAAATGAATTTCCTATGCAAACAATTACCTAAAACATTTTAATTGCTTAAATTACGAATTTAATTTAAACTGACAAATACTATAACAATTTATTTGGTGATTAAAGCCTGCAAAGTATTGGAGTAAATATATGCATATATATATATATATATATATATATATATATATATATGTGTATGTGTGTGTCTGTGTGTGTATATCGAATCAATTCAAAATAAATAAAAAGAACAGAAGAGGGACCACTGTGGAGGACCGGAGGAGATCATGTAGGAGTAGAGGAAATGGTTCGAGGAAAAAAATATTCAGGGGATAGGATGAGTCGAAAGGTCGGTGGCTATACACTGATACGTGGTGTTTTTGTACGTGTAGGTAGAGGTATTGGGTACGACTAGAGTGGCGTGAGGATTTGAGCGGAAGGAGAGGAGTGTGTTCCTGAAAAAGCGCTGTCCATGCTAATGTTATGTTATGTGTGAATAGTTATTGGCTGCGGGTGATCGAGGGCTGAGGGGTATCTTAATGTCATCGCATCGTATTGGTGCATACGTATGTATATTGGGTGTCTTGCGAGTTTTCCCAGCTGTAGTGCAAAGCGCGTGTGGGCGTGTGGGTGTATGTGTTGAGTGGTTTTCGTTTGTTGTTATCATGAAGTGTGGTCATCCGTATGTATATGGGAGAGTGATATTGACGTTTCAGAGAAGAGTTCTGAATGCACTGCACTTCTCTCTGCCTTGTAGGACTGTAGTTGTAGTTTTGGGCTGGTAAGAAAGATCCTGCAAGAGCTTCCTGTTGTTGTTTTTAACCATTACCTGTATGTTTTGCTGTATGTGGAATCTTAAGAGCTTGTCGAATATTGCCCCTAAAGTTTGGTGTGAGGTGTGTAAGTGAGTCTTATTAGGTCCGAATGGTTGGGGTCTAGTGTGTGTGTATATTTTTTTGTTGTGCATGAAGTGATCGCTTGTGGCGTAGAGTGCCACCTGTGTGTTCTGAGGATTCCTAGCTATGAGCCACATGTCCTGATACTCTGTCTTCTCGTGCATGATTATCTGTACCTGGGGTGCGATTCTAGTTGGTCACTGGCCGCAGACGAGAATGGTCTCGTCGTCCGCATAGGACTGTGTATATGTGTCATCAGTTTTCCTTTGAGCCTGCGGTGTCGTTTGTGTACATTATTTGTCGCGTACACGCTACTCTATAAATTACTATGTCGGTCCGTAGGTCGTACATTCGGATGGTAAACATTTTACTTTTCAATGAGTTTTGGGGGCAAAAACATCGTAACTATTCGACGATTCTAACGAAATTCGAAACCCTTTATGTTGTTTTACATTCTGCATTCTCTTTCGAGTGATATAATTGTCAAGGTCTTCCTAACGGTAGTCCGAGAATTATGGAAAGTTTTGAAGGTTGTAAGGTCATATGGTCATAAGTTCATAAGTCAAAATAATTGAGAGCACGCGACTTAGGTCTGTTGACATTGTATAGAGTGTAGGTCCCAGTACGCTACCCTGAGGTACGCATGCGCTTGGTGTAAATGGGCGTGGTGTTGTTTTGTTAAATTTTATGTGGCATCTCTGGTCTGAAATATAGTGAGAGAGAAGCATTCTGGTGCAGAGAGGGAACTCCATGTTGTTAGCTAGTTTCCAACAGAGTCCGTCGGGACTCACCTCGTCGAAGGTCTTCTCTACGTCCTTACTGATGGGGAATGTTTTCCGTCGTGCCTAGTGCTCTTGGTGCGCTTTCTGTATAATGTCATGAAGGATGGCCACAACCACTTGAGTATGGACCGGCCACTCCTGAAGCTAAATTGGCAGGCAAAGACCTAGTCCTTTTTCTCCAGAAAATTCCGGACAGGGTATTGATCATATGTTCTAGTATCTTGCCTAGGTACCATAATAGAGCAATATGTCTGTAGTTCTATATATATATATATATATATATATATATATATATATATATATATATATATATATATATATATTATATATTCGAAAATAACCACTTCATTGACTTGAACTCTGCAAAATTCCTTTATCATTCCGCTGATTTCACAAAAAAAAATATTGTCGAGTGTTCATTAATTGGCATATTACCTAATATAAATATTTCCCTTGGCTTATTTAAACACGACCCTGTTTTTAAAAAAAACTCGTACTAAATGAAATAACTTCATAATGCAGCCTGTTTTCACTCTTTATTAGTGTAATATCATTTGCATTGCCTCCCCCACCACGTGTCTCTGCTATGATCGTGGATTAACTCTTAGCCCTAAATGTTTTCGTTCTAATGATAATCCTTTGAAATGTTTTTTGTTTTTTCCCCCACCATTTCCATTCATATACACGGCGTTGTTGTGTGTATATCGTTTTAGGGATGCATATGCCTGTTATTAGTTGCCTATTGTTCTTTTTATTGGCATTTTTCTGGCTAGTTTTTGTGTTTTTCCATTGGTTTGTACTATGTGATGGGCGTTCCCTTCGTATCTTTGTACCCTCTATAAGGTTGTCTTCTCCATTTTCATGCTATTCCTTGAAAATTAACTTTCAAATATAGTTCGAAAGTACTTGGATTCATCTTTTCATTTTCCTGTGGTTAATTTTCATATTATTGCTTTCTTCGCGTTTTTTATTTTATATATATATATATATATATATATATATATATATATATATATATATATATATATATATATATATAAAGCCTTGGCCAAAAGTATTTGGCCACCCTAGTGTTTCTGGTTTCTGTTATCTCAATGTTAATGAAACTCGTGGACATGGTGGTTTACGGTATATTTCACAATATACATTAGTTTTAATATTTGATGACCCTCCTTTAGCTCTAATTACCGCTTTTAAATGGTTAGGCATTAAATCAACTAGTTTTTGCAGGTGCTAGATGCAATTTTACTCCATTCTTCTCTAAGTTTTTGGTAAAAATGCTCTCTATTTTTAATTGTTGTGTTCTTGGTTGCTTTACCAAGAGTTCCCCATAGGTGTTCGATCGGATTTAGATCGGGGCTGTGAGCTGGGTAGTCCATGGGAACGATACCCTGTGTCTCAAACCATTGACTAGTATTCTTAGCTGCATGACATGGAGCGTTATCCTGTTGAAAGATAACACTGTTTTTCTACACTCCTGGATGTAATTTAGCAATTGATGGCTCTTAAACATCCGATAACTTGGAAACATAGGTAGCTCAATTCATCCTTCCCTGACATAAAAACATTTCTCTGAGTCCTGTAGCAGACATGCAGGCCCACAACATAAGAGAACCACACCCATGTTTTACGGTTGGTACCAGACATTCAGCCTAAAATACTTCCCCCCCCAACTCTACGAAGAACGAAAGTTGCACCAGATGTGCCGAAAACCTTAATAAAAAACATGAACGATTATTATCCTTATGTTGGATATTTCTTATATATTTGGGGCAAAAAAAACCCAAATATTTTGAGTTTATATGTTGATTGAATACTTGTACTATCTTACCTCATAGTTACTTTCATCAGACCAGATGCTTTTTGACCATTGCTCACTGGTCCAATTTGAGTGGTTTTCGGCCCACTGAAGACGTTTATTCATATTCGCTCCAGAAATCCAAGGCTTCTTCCTGGCTTTACAGCCTTTCAGACTGTACTCTACAAGCCTTCTTCTAACCGTTCTGGTTGATATTTGTGATGTACCTTCCTCGTTGAAGTCCGCACAGGGCTCTGAAGATGTTCTTCTCCTCCTTCTGAGCGACTGACAGAGATGGAGCTATCATTACGAGGCGTTGTAACCTTTTTTTCTACATTTCTTTGTATTGTCTTCACATTTCATCTTCTGAGCAATTTGCCTTTGAGACATTCCATCTTTATGATGAGCTACGATTTGACATCGCTCACACTCACTCAACTTCCTTGTTTTAGGCATTTTACTGTTTATTAATTGTATCTACAACGTATTTTAGCATATAACACTAGAATAATAAAGGGAAAATGAGTTAATTGTGGACGTTGGTTTTACACAAAATTGGTTACATAAGTACAGTACAGTATAAAAGCGGTAGTTAAAGCTAAAGGAGGGTCAACCAGATATTAAACTAATGTATATTGTGTAATATACCATAAACCACCATGTACACGTGTTTCATTAACATTGAGATAGCAGAACCCAGAAACACTATGGTGGCCTAATACTTTTGGCCAAGGCTGTATATATATATATATATATATATATATATATATATATATATATATATATATATATTAGACTGGCCCAAAATAAAAAAAAATCCTTAGTCGCACCCTTGGATATAGTGAGGCTTGATGAAAAGATGCGCTCTGCAAATTTGCAGCAAAATATAATAATATTTAGTAGTGCCACAACTAATGTTAGTTTCACATATATTAATAATATGTGCAAAATTTGAAAAATAGTTAAATATTATTGAATTTTTGTCTTTTTCAGAGTAACTATTACCTAAATATAGTTGTATTATGTTAACAGCTATATTAATTGCATTCTAAGTTTCATTATAATGCTATAACCTATGTGTTATAAGGTAGGTACAAAGAACAAATAAGTCAAACGTGAGGTCTTGTAGGCGTTCTGGTGTCGCGTTTCATTGTCTCAACTGCACATCCTTTACCAGTTGTCAATTACCAATGCCCTACTCAGTGTTGTGTGAACCAGTGAAGAGTGAGCATTTTTTCATTTTCTATATGTGTTTAACAAAGTCTTTTTGTAATATAATTAACATGTAAGTTCAATTAAAACAAGAAGTAAACCAGAAGTATGGCTTATTGGAGAAACAATTGGTGCAATTCAAACCACAAAACTTCCATCAAATGTTAATATATTAAGACGGCTTTTCTCCTTAACGCAATGCAAAAAGAATGTAAAAGATTCTTGTAATATTGTATATTCAGAAATATATGAAATATGGGACAAAGAAAAAATACCAACTAGAGACAAACAGCATGTGTTTACAAAGATTCAAAGGAAATATGAGCAGTTCAGAACCATCCAAAAAGCAAAATCAAGGCGAGATCAAACTTAAATATCAAAGGAAACTTCATTACAAGAATCTTTAAATCATTTTTTCGATATAGTTCATGCTAACGCACGAGAAATGATAAACCAATAAAGAAAATCTTTCATTTCTACATACCCAGAGAGAGAGGTAGACAAGGCTATATAGGTAGTGCTGACAAGAAAAGTGAAGAATGAAGAGAAAAACGCAAAAGAAGTGAAGAAGAATTGCAGCGAATTGAACGCGAATTGAGTTGAAAAGTAAATTTGTTAGTCGTTCAGCTAACAAGTAGCTCAAGCAGCGAAAATAACAGCAAGGATGCAGCAGAGCCCGGTCCATCTAATCCTCTTATTAAGAGAATATTTGAAGGCGAGAAAATTATTTTACCTGAGTTATTGGCTACATTAGACAGAACAAAAAGAAGTTATCGTCATGCGATGATGGTGAACTCAGCAACAGCATTAGCCCTTTAAAGAGATATTGATGATATAACCATAAGTACACGGCAAAGGAAAAAAAGAACTGTTTAAAGAAATAGCAGATAGTTTGAAGCAAACATTCACTACAGATGCCCCTCTTACAGTCCATTGGGATGGCAAATTAATGCCTTATTTGATTGACACTTAAAATGTAGATAGACTGCCTGTGTTATTGTGTGGTGGTGGTAACTCTAGGCTTTTGAGAATACCTAAACTAACGTCAGGTACAGGTGCTGAAACAACAAAAGCAGTTGTTGAATGTCTTTAAAATTGGAATATCGAGGACAGTGTTAAAGCAATGTGTTTTGACACCATTGCTAGTAACACTGGTCCTAAGAAAGGTGCATGTGTGGCTGTTGGAATAAAACTAAATAGAGATCTTCTTGCTTTTCCTTGCAGGCATCATGTTCATGAAATAATTGTATCTGACGTATTTAAAAAATGTTTTGATGCTTCGTCCGAAACAGAAATTCAATTATTCAAGCGTTCTCGTGATTCCTGGAAGACAATCAATACTTCATCGTATGCAGCACACAATACATGTGTTTCTTAGAAAGAAGCTGTGTTTAGTTTTTTTCAAGAACAGTTGAAATGTCACTAGCCTCGAGCAGATTACAAAGAAATTTTGCAACTATCAGCTGCATATTTAGGGGGTGATGGAGAAAGCTTTTCCTTCAAACAACCTGGAGCAGTGCATCGATTACGATGGATGGCAAGGGTTATTTCTCCGATTAAAATTGTACTCTTCAAGTCAGAATTTAAAATCACCAAGAAAGAGCAGACACTAGTCGAACGATGGCACAGTTTGTTGTACAGTAATACGTTCCAAACTTATTTACATCTTCAATTGTAGCCACTGCAAAGTTTCCAAGTACGAGGGGCGGTCAATAAGTTTTGCAAATCGGTAGGGCAAAGCAGAGGACAGGGGATGGCTGTTTGTGAGAGTGTTAGGACAAGTTATGACAAGTCAGGACTTGTAGCCGCGCGCTCCTGCCTAGTCTATTTAAGAAGCAGTAGCTGATCGCAGATTGTCAGTTAAAACTTTCAACAATGGAGAAGGTTGAGCACCGCGCAGTGATCAAATTTTTGACCAAGGAAGGCAATAATGCAAAAGAGATCCATGAACGCATGGTTGCAGTGTACACCGACACCACCCCTTCCTATGCAACCATTGCTCGTTGGAATAGGGAGTTCCGCCATGGTCGTGAGTCCCTTGAAGATGACCCTCGTCCAGGACGCCCTTCAGACATGACCAACGAGGACAATGTGGCCCGTGTGGAGAGGAGGATCCTCCAAAATCGACGGGCGAAGGTCAAAGAAATCGAGCTAGAACTTGGAATATCACATGGAAGTGTTATCAACATCATCCACCACAATTTGGCCATGACCAAGGTCTCTGCCTGTTGGGTCCCTAGAAACCTCACGCCCTATGATCGAATTCAACGTCGTCAAAGTCCACAGGAACAGAGTTGCACAAGCTGCCCTGCGCGAGTGTGGATCCGAGGAGCTCAACCATCCCCCCTACAGTCCATGTCTGGCCCCTAGCAACTACTTTTATTGCGCCAGCTTAAGGCTGCACTCCGTGGACCCTGGTTTGGAGACTATAAAGATGTCCAGCTCGCCGTCCAGGCGTGGATTGAACAGCAGTCGGGAGATTTCTAGTTGTCGGGAATTCCAAGCCTCAGGGACAAATGGCGCAAGTGCATTGAAGTCGAGGGTAGTTATATTGAAAAATAGTAAAACACTTTTCCTCATATCTCGTTTTCTTATATCCAAATTGCAAAACTTATCGACTGACCCTCGTATCTTAAGATAAGGAACTTGCTTCTGTAGCCAGCAAAGCACTTGGTCGTCACCTTTGGTATCTAAGCGAAGAAATTGTGTCCCTTTCCTTTATGGATGAAGGTGCCACTCTAGATTTGAAGGAGAAAGATGGCTAAAGCATTGCAGAAGCCTGGCTCACAGCATCCAGAGAAACGATATACACTGGGAGAAAAAGAGAGTATCTCAGACAAAACTCTTGCCGACTTCGTGACTGAATCAAGTCGACTTTTCTTCACAAAGTTGTCGTTCAATTCCTCTTTTTTTGAAGTAGACCTTTCAGAATGCAAGAAAGAAATGACTATCAAATAGTAAAACAATAAACTCATACTATGAATGTCATTAATGACAATAAAGAGAGACCTGTAGCCTTGATTGAGAGCTAGAATAATCATCTTAACAAAATGAAAATCAGCTTCAGTACCTCCTACAGGTTTCCCCAAAACAACAAAATATGCATTGAAGAAATGCATAAGCAATTAACAAAACAAGCTGAATTCATTGTAAAATACTGTGAAATAGGCTTCCTGGGGATATAACATTAAAAAAACGTACCTATTACAGCTACCTAATGGAGGGCGTGGAAAAACTGTAAAATGTCAAAATTTGTAAGCTTTGTGCCACTACTAAAACTCATTGAATTGAGCTAAAATTTGAGTTCAAATTGTTTTTATAGGAAGCCTCACAATTCGCATGGGTGAGACTAAGAAGTTCTTAAGTATAAAAAAACGTCTCTATAGATCTAGGCCAGTCTAATATATATATATATATATATATATATATATATATATATATATATATATATATATATCAGGTACTATTGAAGTCCACAGCTGTGGCAGCGTTATTAATTTTAACCTATATTTTCTTAATACTTCTTACAAGTTTTTTAACGGGGTCTTCGAGGCGAGAAAAAACATCCGCGAATATATATATATATATATATATATATATATATATGGTAAACGAATTTATGGACGGAAAGTTCACACAAAATATGCACAAGATAACCAGGACAGAATCGAAGATGTTTCTTAACATTTATTGCAAACGTTTCAGGATTATATCATATCCCATCATCAGTGCTAAGGAATCATTAAAAAACATTAAAATATCTACATAAAATCGTGAAATATAAGGCTTAAATTTGAAACAAATTAAATATAATAGGAGTGATTAGAGGAAAAACAACGAGGGAATTGATATGAAAACGGAACGAAATTGACATTTATTTATTTATTTTTGCAAAAGCATGTGAACTTGCCTAACAAATTAACACGGTTGTTAATATGTGACTATATTCATATAAATAGATAATGGGTTATTATTCAAAGATGTTTGAAGTTTATTTAATGTTAAGCGACTCTAGTAGGTTAAGGTCTGAGATGTTACTTACCGCATCGAGTATCCTGAAGTTCTCGAGTGTAACTCATCGGAGATGGGTCTGGTTTCCTAAGTTCAAATTAAGTTCTTTCAAAACTACCCATATTCTTCTTAAAGCGAGTAAAGCATGCGCTTTGTTGCCCCTCACATATGATATTGTGCTATTGCATGTACAACAAAACCGTACATTATTTTGGATCGCATACAGGTGGTTTGTTGATCTTTGAACTTAAAAAGTTATCCCAGTCTTAAGTCGTTAATGAGAAAAATACTGGAGAATACTTTAGGCTAGGCCGATATCACCAGTTTTAACCATTCATTTTTAAGTTTTTCGGATTGAAAACCAAAGCATAGAAAGAAAAAGACCTTTAGTATTAGCCATTTGTATAATTGAACCGAAGTGTAGTCATTTTTATTAAGAAATAAGATATGTAATTTGTTTCCGAAGCAGCGATTTGCGGTAACCATTGTAGCCAATTTTTAAGAATTCGTCTTCCAAATGAAGAGGTGGAAACGTTGAACATATATAATATAATGTATGAAAGGGGTAATAAATGGTATTAATTTTAAATTTAAACTCACAAAAGCTAAAGGAACTTAATCCAAGGATTGAAAAAGGGGGGTTTTGGTAAACTTTTGATGTGAGTTGACTATATTCTCGGGTAATTTTCACGTCAAGAAAGGCGATGCAATTATTTGTTCGAGTTCAAAATAAATTCAATATTAAGATGTTTCGAGTTAAAATAATTTAAGAAAAGCATACAATGCGACGCATGACGAAATAATAAAATCTTGTTATCTACATAGCGCCTATATTAGACCGTACTCAAAGTAATGGCGCAGTCATCGAGCCAAAGTGTTTTAAAATAACAAAAATATTTGCTAGCGAAGGACCAAGAGGAAGACCCACTACAAACCATTTAAGTTGTTCATACAAAACCCCATCAAACAAATAAAATTCATTACAAACAGCAATTTTAAGGACAGTTTTGATAAGGTTTTTGTTAGACCAATTAAATGGATAAAATTAGGGAAGAAAGAATAAACACAAGTTTGTATCGTTCAAAAAGAGAAATCTTATTGAACAATCTCTCAGCGTCAAATCTGGCCATGATGTATTCTTGGGCATGAAGAAAGTTTGTAATCTCTTTCATAAACAAATGTAAATTAGTAATATTAAACTTATTAGAGGTTGAAGGAGTTAAAACAGGGGCTAGAAACTTGCTTAGTGAAAATGAAGACGTCTTATATGATCCAAAAAGGCGAATTAGAGGTAAGTCAGGGGTATTAGGAAAACCATAAAGTATTCAAGGTGAAGATTCAGAACAAAATCGTGTTCTAGACATACCCAAGAAAGCCTACCGTTGAATGTTTTAATTTCCTTAGAACCCTATTAATTTTATCTTCAACCTTAAGTGTGTAAGACTGTACACTAGTATTATATTTCTAAATTTAGTAGAATCTGAAAGAATCTGATATGTTTCAGTCAGGTTCGACTCCTTATCTAAAGCAACTACATTCCCACCTTTGTCAGGTTTGCAAATAACGAAAGCTTTGTCACAGGCAAGTTTTCCAAGATTGACAAATTGTATGTATAAATGAAGAAGAACAATATTTTAAATGTATTAAAATTGAAAAAATATTTAGAGGCTAAAGAGCGTATTTTTTTTCCTTTAAAACAGAAATAGTATAGTTAGGTGCAATTTGATGGAAAGAGAGAATATCAATAAGCCTCTTAAAACTAATGAAGTAGAAAAAATATGAAACCTTAAAAATGGAAAGAGGAAAGTTTAATCCGAAGGCTAAGAGAAACATTTTACTCATACATAAAACTCTCAAGGAATAATTGGATATAACTTTATCTGGCTTACACAGTTAAAGTTGTTAAAGATATTACGGTTCTGTAATTGACGTGTATGAGTCTTTTTAACATTTGTGGAAAATTCTGTGAGAGAATTATCACACTAACAAAACACAAAGGAAAATTCAATAAGGGATAGACTTGAGCAAAGTTCATTAGAAGTAAATGAAATGGATTTGTTAACAATAGATTCATCTTTGCGCTTGAAACGAATTTCGTTATTAAGAAGCTTAAGTTGGGTAGATTTATATTTATTTCATACTTGACATAATACAAATAAATATTTTTGCGTATTTTCTAACAATAATTAATATTTAATGTGCCCGTTTGCTTTTATAACCGCTTTTATGCGGTTTTGCATACTTGAGACTAAGTTGGCAAAGGTGATTGGCTCAATTTTCTTGCCACTCTTCATCAATTTTGTCTGTTAATTTACATTTTGAGGAATATTTGTGCACCCTCACTCTTGTGCCCAAGTGCGACCACAAATGTTCAATGGGGTTGAGGTCTGGAGATTGAAGGGGCCATTCCATCAACGTCACCCCTTTCTTTTCAAACCAACCATTTGAGAAAATTACACCATCTGTTATGTTAGTATTGAAAGTTTTACCTAAGAAAGGTTGATAAACCTGGTCTAACATAATGGTGTAAGTGGTGGAATTCATTCTGCCCTCACAATTGAACAAGAATTCTTGACCTGAAGACGACATGCAGCCCCAAACCATTACACTGCCAGCTCCAAATTAGCGTATTGGGACAACACATCTCGGATCAAAAACTTCCCCAACTCTTCGACGAACATAAACAGCAGCAGGGGTTCCAAAGATCTGAGAAGAAATACAAATTTTACTGATAATTTTTGATGGCCGATAAAATTTTTGGTATCAAATAAAATGTGTACAAACGTAATAAATTGGTGGAAACTAATGTGGAGAACCTACCTCAAAGTTGCTTTCAACAGACCAAACAACTTTAGCCCAATCATCATCAGTCCAATCTTCATATTCTTTTGCCCAAGACAATCGCTTCTTCTTGCTCACGCGAGACGACTACGGTTTCTTTCTAGCTTAACATCCTTTGACCCAGCCTCTAATAACCTTCTCCTTACTGTGCGTCTTGATATCTCTTTTTTTGTTGCTACCTGAAACTCAGTAGCTATATCAGAAGAGGTCTTTTTCCTATTGGCCAGAAATGTCTTTTTCAGCAACCTCTCTTCCATCCGAATTGTACAGCGTTTGCGACCTTGACCATCCGGGTTTTTGAAAGAATTGGTCTCATTGTACCTTTTAATAGTTGTTTGGACACCGTTTCTCTAGCATTTCAATTTTCCTGCAATTTTGACTTGGGATAATTCTTCTCTGGAAAAAGCAATGTTTTAAGCTATTTGAGCTTCAGGAATTTGTTTCTTCGGAGACATTTTTAACAAAAAAATACCACTTGTAAATTAACAATAAGATAATCACTGAAGAAAATAGGAATGAACGTTAGTGTCACACATTGAATGGTGAAGGTTACCCCAACCACTTATAGGCAGTGTGATAAAACGCATTAAAGTCGTTATAAAAGCAAAAAGAAAACATATAAAATACTAATTATAGATGGAATAT
The DNA here is from genome assembly GCA_963969495.1 of Ceratothoa steindachneri. Classification (NCBI taxonomy): domain Eukaryota; kingdom Metazoa; phylum Arthropoda; class Malacostraca; order Isopoda; family Cymothoidae; genus Ceratothoa; species Ceratothoa steindachneri. The sequence goes on along the minus strand of OZ018330.1, from coordinate 46,127,487 downwards.
ACTCGACTGTTTATTTTTTTTAATGAGTTTCATTCGTCTTCTCTATTATTTTTTTATACCTGCCCCATAATTTTAGCATATATATATATATATATATATATATGAATTTGGTACGAATATCCATACAGCATCGGTGGCTATGAGCATCGCACTTCCTAGTACATCAACAACCCTGTCTCGGCGGCTAACAGCACACCTCCAAAACGGAGCCATCAAACGCTAAACTGCGAAGCATCGGATGACCCTCACCCGGGAAATGCTAAATAGCAAAACACCCATCATTTACAGGGAGAGTGATCGGACTGTGCATGACTGAAGCCGTCACAAAACATGAATAATGGCAGCATGAAACTAATAGCTGGAATGACCCATTATAGCCACAATAACAACCGTAGAGAGTTTCCTCACAGATTTACAAGACTAGTGCACCTATCTAGATAGTTTTTATTCCACCCTTCTTCAACATCTTTTCCACTTCAACAATGTGCACACGTTTCTTCTGCTCCTTCCACAGATGTTTGATGGATTTCAAATCTGGGCTATGAAAAGGCCACAAGTACAGTATAGTGGTTTTGTGCTAGGTATATTTCAGTGTAATTGCTGCTATGTTTGGATCGAAGGTGAAATGCCTTCCAAGTCCCAGTTTCTTTGGCGATTTCTATTTCCTTTTATCAGGTATCTGTATTTATAAAACGCTCGATCTGTGCCTGCGTCCACAGCGTTTTTCGCTCAGTTGACGCATGCGCGTAAACTGCCAGGTGCGCGTGGTGAAACGTTTACTCATTTTATGTATAATATATGATAGGGAGAGTGCGCAACTCTCTCAAATAATAATAATAATCAGCAAGTAAAAATATTTTTGTGGCACACTCTAAGAATTTCAAACAATATGCATCTGTATTTATTTACGACAGGACCTTTTATACCAGGCAAAGCTGTAAACCTATGCTATTGTTATGATAATTTTCAGAAGTCATGGTTCTATCTATCACTTTCAATGCGCCACTACCAGCAGCAGCGAAACATCCCTACGATATAACCGAACCTCCTGCATATTTGACAGTAGAGACAATGTTGTTTTTTTCTATGGGTGTTTTCCCAGATCTCCGTCAAACGTACTGTTCCCCGCTTTTACCAACGAGCTCGATTTATTTCTCATCTAACCTTCAGTATTTTATCTAATTTAGCTTGGCAACCTCCCAGATGCTCTTTAGCTAAAGTCAAAAGGGCCTTTTTTATGAGCTCGTTAATTTTCTTCATTCTAGGGACAGCTCGATGAAATCATTCCCGGTATAAATAATAGGGCACTATTGAAGCGTGTGCATCCATGCCTCTTGCTGCAAGACTTGGTTGTAACTCATTTAACAAAGTCTTAGAATTGTTCCTAACTGTCTTCCTCATTGACCGAACATCTCTATGGCTAAGTTTCTTCGGTTGACCTTCACTCAGACGATTTATTATCATGCCATTAGATGTATACTTCACACCAATGTTCTTTAAAGAAAAGAATTGGAATTTTCACTTTAGATGAACTTTTTCTATATCCATGACCGACCTTGTGCAGTTTATTAATGGGATTTCGTGCAGATTCTGAATGCCCGGCGGTCATCACCATTGCGGTCTTGAAAATATTTCATCGGTGAATTTGTGATAATTGAAAAATCTCGCATGTAAATTAGCATCTAACTTATCCTTCTCGAACATTCTAGTTTACCATAGAGTCATTTCGAAAACGTTTTAAAAACTTTCGGAGAGGAGGTTTATATGAAAAAATGCCTATGAAATCATTAAAACACCAAAAATATCCTTGGTGCCTACGTAGACTTTAGCATTCGCATAATATTGACTCGTATATGAAACCAGCATTTATTAATTATAATCTCCTTTTCTAAATGATTTAAATATACTATCCAGAGAACATAATGTTCCCTCTAAAGCATTATATACATATTTTATTGGGTTAGTTACGTTTGAGCACAAACTATTATCGTTCTAAGGTAAGTAAAAGATAAAATAGAGTATTCCTAATTATATAAACACGTCCTAAATTCATGTTTAATAATATAAAATGATAACAACTTCTTCTTTTTATTCTTTGAGGGCCTACCTTGTTTTCTTGTAACATTTGTTTCGTGCCGAAAAATTATTCTCTAAGCCTTTTTTATTTTTTAAGCAAATAACAGTAAAGAAAGAAAGAAATACTTAAATCGATTGCTTGTTTTCTTTTCCATCTGATCCAAAAATACTCTATTTTTGTCTTTTCAAGTTACTTAAAGCAGGAGACAATTCTAGAATTTGCTCGAAGTGTCGATTGAAAACAGAAATAAGGTCATCATTTACCATGAACGAGTGAGTACTGAGACACAGTTTACTGAGGGCTTTTTGCATAAAACAATATATAATTATTTACTAAGGAGATAGTTTTCAGAAGTGACTCGCTTCCATCAATTAGACAAAAAAAAAATCCAAAATTCCGTAACCTGCATCTTCATTCTCATTTTAAAGCTCAATGCTGGGTTAAAATATGCAGCGTGAACGAGTTCTTTCAATCTGAAATATCGACCCTTCCACTCTCATCATGAATCATCCAGGAACCCATCAACAAGAGAGTCGAAATTAGCAAAATTGAGCATAGAAAAGGGATAGAGATTAAAGCAAATCCAGCCGTCAGCTATTTTCCAATCTAGCACAATCTTTGAGAACAGAAACTCATCCATTCACCTTAATGATCACAATAGTAGAAGGTCTTTCTGTAGTGTAGCTAAAAATCAAACATATTAACGAAACTGCATTGAGGTTGAGACTTACACTTGTTCGAGGAAGATAAAGATTGAATTAATGAATGGAAAAATGTATCCTGGACCGATGAGCCAAAATTCGGAATTTTCATTACAAATAGAAGACAGTGGGTAAGGTAAAGATTTAGTAAAGTGCTAAAGAAATTAGAATATATCGTACAGTCAAGCATAGGGAGGCTCTATTAATGTCTAGGCTTTTGTTTCAACCAATGGAGTGGAAAATTTAGGAGAATTTTTTAGAATAATGAATGCTGAGATTTATTATAGCCTAATACTACTCTAACACGTAAACATATGGAACAGGCCTCTTTGAGAAGAACTTTGCCTTTCAACATTATAACAATCCTAAACCCACACCAATAGATAGAAGTAAAAACATATTTAGAGAAGAAAATCTTTTTTAGAGACGTCCAATTAATGAAATGGCCCTTCTGAGTCTAAACCTAAATATTATTGAACTTTGTGGGGATTATTTAGATTAAAATAAACTAAGAAGGAGTCAAAATACCAACAAGAGGAATTATGGGAAATCCTTCTAGGGGCTGTAATGATATTCCACAAAATACAAATTGCTAAATTGCAATTTATCATTCAGAAATAAAGCGATGTCGTCAAGGCAGCCAAAATTATTAAATATAAAGAAGAAGCACTTCTACTTTGCCTGATTGGCAACTTTTGCAAAATCGGTTTGTAGGTGAAAATAAATTTCAATTTAAGGAGGATAATTTCTTAAATCCATAGCTATATTATAGATTATCATTGTCAAGTCAATGATAATAATGAAAGTTAAATAAAGTGTATATTAGCTTTGAATTTAGTATGATTCTTGCATTTGGCTCCCAATTTTCAAAATATCATCATTTTGATGTTGTAGTCGAATGTTGTTATTATCACCTTCGAGAGGAATAATCGCGATTTTTCACTGTTGAATGTAGTTTATTCAAACCCTTCGCCAAATTCTATGGACATCTACGGAGAAACTGAAAGATATACATACAATATTGGAGGTGTAATGTGGAGTACACGGTATTTGAAAAGGATAGGAAGGTATTAAGAAATGGGTTGACCTCGCGCTCACTTGCTCTTAAATGTTTGTGTGCACCAGACGTGTTAAAAGGTATTTCGAAAATTAGAAACGGAATGCAACAAAAACCCATAATAATAATGCCAATTATTATTATCTTATTTTTCAGGTGAAATTAATTTCATTTCAAGGAATGAAGTTTCTGAAGGTCTTTTAATGTAGATTTTTATTAATATTCTTCCCAAATCAATAATAGGAAAAAATAATAATTATTAGTGGAGAATTTTTAGCTGTTTTTCTTTAGTTAATTTTAAATTTATATTAAAACATCACGTTTGTATTTATAAGGAATTATACTAAAAAAAACATAAAATGCAAAAATGTATTAGCTAAGTGTATGTACAATTTTCAAAATACACTAAATAATAGTATTATTATTAGTTCCAAGCTGCCGTCATGATTTTCGGCTCTGGTACAGTAGTTACGTATAAATAAATAGAAAGTAAAATATGTCTCATTTAAAACTAAAACTACATAACTAAATAAAAACTTTGAAAAACGTATTTTTTAATATTTATATATATATATATATATATATATATATATATATATATATATATATATATATATATATATATATAGAGAGAGAGAGAGAGAGAGAGAGAGAGAGAGAGAACTTTATGCTGGGATATTGTTGGTTAAGATAATTTTTAAAAAAAGGATCATGATCCTTATGCTTGAAGACCAACTATTTTCAGGAAGATAACAGCGTTCTAGTAACCTTTTTTCATGGTAATACAAAAAGCTATTGGTAAGGTACGGCCCTAATGGGGAACTCATGGCATAAGTAAAGCTCCTTGTCATAAAGAAATATTATATCCCCCACAGACTATCTTAATGACAACAAATTTTTGTTTATTCTGCGCCTTATTGTGATTACTGCGTTGTTTCCCAGACTATTCGGCACATTCTTGTTGAATGTACCAGACTTGGTGATCTTCGAACACGTTACCTGTACCGGTACCGGAATGAGCGGGATCGCTACCGCTTGTCCCTTGTACTCGGGACGGGCTTGTTCACACTGACTTGTGGACTTTATTACTTTTTGGACGAGGCTGGCTCCACTTTATTTAACTGTTTTTTGTTTGTTTTTTGTTGTTGTTGTTTCTTTGTAGGTCGCACGTTCCTGCACTTGGGTGAGGAGGGCACACCCCCGACGCCGGAGCGTGCTCCTGATTGTTGCCCTTTTCCTTTTTCTTCTTTATTGTTAATGTTGTTGTTTTTTGTTTTGTTTTATATATTGTTATTTTAATGTAGCCTAGTACTAGGCTGTCGTAAGTACGGCTACTTATGCCCAGGCAATGGGCTCCTAAAATAAAAAAAATAAAAAAAATGACTGTAAAATAGTCAGTCCAACAATAATTCGTTTATTTTCTTCTTATATGACATTTAGATTCCATTTATTTACATGACATTTTTCTTTCATTATTGTCTTAATTCCATGAAGAAAGTTATACCAAATAACAGCTGTTGTAGGAGAGCTCTGGCTATTTTCATTATTTGCATATAATCTCCAGACGCACTTTATAACGAAGTTCACCAACATATTTAGCGTAATCGAGTCTTGTGAAGTAAAAATTACTTTCGTTAGAGCAGGGGTCCCCAACCAGCGGCCCGCGAGGTCTTTCTGTGCGACCCGCGTCCACTTGTCAAAATGAACATTGCGTGTGGCTCGCCAGATCATTTCCCGGGTCATGAGTACGGCCCTCCATCATTCCAAACGTGTGTTAAAACATATTTTTTCAGTCAGGAGCGTGTTTTAGGATAGGTTAAGTTATGGTTAGATTAGATTAATTGGTTAGCTCAGGTTAGGAAGTTAGGTTAATATATGTTTATATGAGCTTAGTCTTGTTGCTGAGTGCTATTTCTATTACCCCTGATTTTAATCAACATTGTGCTGTGAAATGTCGCCAGTTCTCTCATTAATAAATTCTTTGAAAATTTGGTCTGTAAAATATGCGGTTTTCAGAGTTTTTTTACTGTTGCAGACTTTGGTTATCGGACTTATCGATACGGCTCGCGATACTCTGCGAGTTGGGGACCCCTGCGTTAGAGGATTAATAAGAAGAACCGAAAATTGAGCCATTTTGTACCTTGGAGTTCTAATATCAGATAGCATTTGTCTATCTATTATCTAATCCATAAATGATTCCAGGAAATATGCCAGAATCAAGAACTTGGAGATAAGCTTCACTAAAAATGTTTTGCATTTTCAGAGAACGCAGAAAATGATTAAATTCGTCTTCAATTCTAAGAAAATACTTAAAAAGAATAATATGTATTTAGAGAATTTTGAAAAATCTGAGAGAATGATATACATTTTATAAATATATACAACACAATTCCAAATAAATATATTTCTACTTATATCAGATTTATAAATTATAATTTGTAAAAGAACAACCTCTGATCCCCCACCCCCAATTTATTGGAGACCACGTGCTATGGTATCGCGCCATGGATGACGTCAATTCCTGTTCGAACATTCTTTTTGACTCCTGAGCAGGTTGGGAAAATATTCCTCAATCCTGCGAACTCATCTCAAGCCAAAGTGACGAGATGTGAAAGAGACGCTCTGCCTCGCCCTTACTGCTAAATGATGAATCGACTCCGCCTCCAGATTAAGATGTCTGGAGCTTGTGACTCCTTTCTCCAAACTCCCCCTTCCCCTCCAGAAGCGGGCATACAAATACTCGGGTTATTCTGTAGTTCGAAGAGTCCAGCAGGCATCTCAAGGCCGTCCTTATCGTCTCGTCCCGTGAGCGTTCGTCAGACAGCGGACTTCTTCAGCCGTGATTCTACCCAAGTCATTTGGTAGTTTTTATGAACGGCAAGCCTTTGAATTTGCGCAACAGTCTCCCTTCGTTTAATCGAACCGAAGAAAATCTCCATTGATTACCTTGGAGAAAAAGAAGTTTCCTCTTTCAGTGAAATTACGAGAACTCCCACATTCCCCGTCGAACGTCATCTTTGAAGTTTAGCTATTTTCATTGGAAGGTTGGTTCGGATCGTGCCCCACATGCCTCATTCGTACCGTGCCCTACACATCTCATTGGGATCGTGCTCTCCTTGCCTCATCGGATCATTCACCACTCACCTCATCGCAAGAAGGACCTTCCTCGAAGTCATCGACTCGTAAGACTGAAATTCCCTCCATTATTAATATTGTTAAGTTCCCTCTTTTGATCTGAGCCTAGTTACATTAATCAATTAGTTTGATTTGAGAATCCCTCTTCATAATAGTTATCAAAAGAATATCTCAGTTTAAATAATTCCCTTTTGTCTATGTATTATTATTCTTATTTTAATCTTTGTAAATAAAATTATAATTTTTTTGTTGTTTCATCTTTAACTAACCTTGAACGATACTCTCGGCCTTTTCAGGTAAATCTCGCCAACCATTTATGCAATCTAGCTGATTATTAAGGATTTAAAACTCAAGTTTGACCTCCTAGTCGGTCGTTAGTCCCTGAGAACAGTCCTTCAACTCAACGGTTCACGTCGCAGTAGGTGATTAAGTTACCCCTTCCCACACACACACACATAATATAGGAGTAGTGCATGGTATAGAGTGGTTGTACCACGACATAATTGTTTGATGTTTGCGCATATTGGAAAGGATACTAAAATCCGATTATGTTTTTCCTGGAAACGAAAACTGAAAACAAAATATCTTTTTTTTTTAAATTTTAAATTTATTCGAGTGAGTTCAGGTTTTAGTTGCTAAATCGATAGAAAACCAACGACTAGATAAATAACCACTTATTTTTTTTAGTCGTTTTCTTACTCACTACAGGTTGGGTAACATTAAAAATCAGATCTTCAAAGCCTGCCATAATTATTTAGATTGGTTTGGCTTTCATGCAGAAATAAGTTATTTAAACGATTTCTTTTATTTTAATTACTACCATATTTTTTAGGTTAGTATCCAAATTCCGCTCTAAAATATTTATCTTCAAACTAATTTAACTACTGCTCCAAAACAAAGTGATTTCTACCTAAACTGGTCCTATTTTCTCGTTTATACCCTCAACAAAAGAGTTTGCAGATTGCCCTCACTTCTGACGCTCGCTACCTCTGTGAGATGAACAGTTGAAGAAGTATTTCACCCTACTTGGGTGGTGCCAACTGCAAGGCATGGAGGTGGTCCTATCATGGTAGGGGGCTGCATTTTTTCAGAGTTTATGCCCAGGAATAATGAACTCCCAACATATTACAGCATGTTGTCGCACTTTTTAGAGCCATCTATCCAGAAATCGTATTTCACAACACCCAGAAATAAATTTATATTTCAGCCTGATAATGCCACATGTAGTACAACCAACCACACCAAGAATTGGTTTGGTGAAATGGAATTCACCCCTCTGAAGTTGCTAACACAGAGACCAGACTTAAATCTAATAGTGCACTTGTGGTAGAGCTTGAAAAAGCAATAAGAAGTACCACAAGTACAAGTAAACTAGAACTGTATAAAAATTACAAGTTGAGTGATAAAAGATAATGTAAAAAATAGTTGAAAACTTCGTGATATCCATGGCACTAAGAATTAGGGCTCTTATTGAAGAAAAAAAATGCCCAGCTAAGTATTAAAATTATTAAAAATTAATACATATACGATATATACTGAATTCATTTGCCAAAAATGTCTAGAGTGCTTTATACTTTAGAATATATATATATATATATATATATATATATATATATATATATATATATATATATTCACGAGTATATAAGGCATAACTCCCAAACTGTACAGATTTTTGAGCAACAAAATTAACCGCAAAAATATTTAGATTGAGACATATTTACCCTAATTTATTTAAGTTCTAAATTACATAAAATTGCATTCAGAAAAAAAACAAGTCAAAATTCTTTTTATCATCTTTGAATTTCTTGAAACAACATATTATATCCATTATTTTTTAAGCCTGCAATATTTTTTTTTTCGCTCTATTTCATCTAAACTGGCACTCAGGCACGTTCAATTAGAGTATCCAAACAAATAACTTTAGTTTGGACAAGATTCGTCCAAAGTTTTTCAATCACCATTAGACGAGAACTACTATGGCAGACTTGCTCTAAAACCTTAAGAAAACTGGAAACCTGAAACCTCTAATCAGAAGAAGTGAATGAAAAATTATGAGAAATATAGAAAATAGAAAAAAAATCGGAATAATTTCTTCTCAAAACAGGAATGTATCAAAGGAATAAATGTATACGGTTAAATACAGATTTTAATTAGTATCCCTCATTCATCATTTCATCGAATTGATAATGATGCTGTAATTAACATTGTTAACAGGGTATCCGTCGCTGTATTAGCTGAACCCGTGAAAAAAGTAAGCAAGCTGCGAGAAACATCCGCATTAATTTATATCTCTCATTTCGGTTAAGAAAACTTTATTTTCAGAGGACAAAAAGAAAATCTTGATTGAATCTCCCCAATAATTACAAATGATCGTGTCCGAAGTGGGGTAACAAAAAAAGGCTAAATTTTGTCGTCCGGAATTTAGAGAGAAAAAAAAGAGACTTAAAATTCAATCATGGTTTCCTTTGCTGTTTTGTTTGAATGATTTGTTTAGGCTTTAATTCCCCAAAATTGCGATGTAAATATTAATTTAAATTAACATGAATTTTAACTTCAATGTCACTAGAGATTAAGAAAAATAATGAGAGAAGATTCAGGATTTTCTCGTATTGTCCAGAAATATTTAGACCTCTTTCTCCTACTGTTTAAAGAATATTTAATTTTTTTTGTACTCTTAAGTGAATATTTGGATTTCTTTTTCTCTTAAAAGAATATTCGGACATTATTTTCTTAGTGTTAAAATAATATTCGATTTTTCTCTTACTGCTAAAGGAATATTCGGATTTGTCTCTTGTAGTTATAAGAATATTTGGATCTCTTATTTTTATTTTTAAAAGAATATTCCGATTTTCCTCGTACTATTAAAAGAATATTCAAACCTCTTCACTAATCATCATCATCATCATCACTAACTCTATAATTTAAAAACGGGATTTTATGGAGTATTTGAATAATAATTTCATCTTAGTTTGGTTATGACTTAAGTATATTTTAAATTTTTATCAAAGTAATTTCTAAGAATTCCTTTAAGAGTTTGAAAAAACAAAATAGTTTAGTTCAGAAAACATAAATATGATTATCCAATGCTTTATAATGTTTTAAAAGAAAATGAATTACAATTGGTGAAGTTCAGAAAATTTATTCAAATTTAAGTAAGGCTGCTTTTTTATTTTATCTATAACTATATTTTAGCAACGTGATTTTTTTGAAAAGGGCGGAAATTTATTTTAGAGTTCCTTTTTGAAATTATTATAATTGGCGAAGTTCAGAAAATTTATACAAATTTAACCATGGCTGCTTTTTTTTAAATTTCAAATTTTAATCTTAGTAGCGAAGCGCAAGCTCCCCCAGTATGGGAGAGTGGCGAAGGCATTGCCTGGTTTTCCCTATTTTACTAGAATATTCACATTTTTCTCTTACTGCTAAAAGAATATTCGGACCTCTTTCTCCTACTGTTAAAAGAATATTTGGATTTTTCTCGTACTAATAAATAACATTCGGGTCTCTTTCTCCTACTGTTAAAAGAATATTTGGATTTTATTCGTATTGTTAAAAGAATATAAGGAACTCTTTTTCTTAGTGTTAAAAGAATATTCGGATTTTTATCGTACTGTTTAAAGAAAATTTGGACCTCTTTCTCCTACTATTACAAAATATGCAGACTTCTTTCTCCTAATGTTACAAAATATTCAGATTTTTCTCTCATTGTTAAAAGAATATTCGGACCTCTCTTTCTTACTGTTAAAAGAATATTCGGATTTTTCTCCTACTGTTAAAAGAATATTCGGACTTCTTTCTCATATTATTCAAAGAATGCTGATAATTTTATCATACTGTTAAAATAATATTCGGACCTCTTTTTCTTACTGTTAAATAATATTCGGATTTTTCTCTTACTGTTAAAGAAATATGTTAAGAGCAGATTTGGAACTCACTTTCGTTTTCTTAAAAAATATTCAGATTTTTCTGGTACTCTTAAAATAATATTTAGATCTCTTTCTCATATTTTAAAATAAATTCGGATCTCTTTATCCTACTGTTAAAAGAATAATCGGACCTCTTTCTCCTATTGTTAAAAGAATACTCGGATTTTTCTCGGACTGGTAAAAGAATATTCGAAAATCTAATTTTACTGCTAAAAGGATATTCAGACCTCTTTCTTCTATTGTTAAAATAATATTCGGCTTTTTTGGTTATTGTTAAAAGAATACTTGGAAATCTTTCTCCTATTTTTAAAAGAATATTCAGATTTTTCTACTACTGTTAAAAAATATTCGTACCTCTTTTTTTTACTGTTAAAAGAATACTCAGATTTTTCACTTACAGTGAAAAAAATATTTGAACCTTTTTCTTTTGCTGATAAAAGAATATTCGTATTTTGACAAGAATATGGTCTTTGAATGACCTTTCAAATTGGTCGGACTGCAATCCAGACTTAGATTTTGTGGGCTACAAAGAATTATTTTTCGGATAGAAGTTTTATCACAAGAGGAGAAAATGAAAATGTTTTACCCAAACAACTGAATGGAGGAAATCCGCTCTGTTTGAGAGGGTTTTCCTTAAGATTCCATTGTCAAAGAAATTTATAAATAGAGAACAAGATTTCTAAATCACAAACCCCGTTAAGTATCCTAATTATTTATGACCTTTTTAAGCACATCTTTTTAATTTAAAAAAAAATTGGATATCTCTTGGTGACAGTAACCACATTTCAATTAAATTGCAAATACCTGCTAAATATTATGTAATCCCAAATCCAACGATTATTCCTAATATTTGTAGCACAAATTAAAGAGAAAACAAGTGAAAAACTCTTTTTGAGCAATAAGACCCAAAGGCAAATTGTAAACTTATTTTGGACAAAAAACATACGAATGAAGTAACTTCCCCAAGGCGAGAAAAACGTAAACAATCAAAATGGTCAAACAAAGAACTCTGTAAATAATCTTAAATAAAATAAAGAATACCATAATATTATGAGATTCTAATAAATAACGACATATCCTGACTAGACAGAACTAAAGCGTAGAGTAAAAAAAACTTAGACAAAAATAAAAGAAATTATAAAGGCGTCATTTCCAAAGATTGCAAAGAGAATCCAAAGTTCTTTTGCCAATATGTAAATAAACAAATACCCTAATAAGTGATCAAAAGGTTATGGCCAAATTAATGATCGTTTGAAGGAGCTCAATTGATTGGAGTAACGTACAGGCTGGTCCGAAAGTCTTGTCACCCCAACCGAAAAGTGATAAGAACAAGAGAGTAAAAATAGAACAATATCAAACACATGTACTAGTTTTAGTGAGGGATGAGTCTGCCAAATGTTGTAGTGAAGTCGTGTCGCACATCCTCCATGCTTTTACCAGAATCTCGTGTCAGCCATGTGTAAATTGAAAATTAAAACAATATTAACAGGGGCTAACAAGACTTTCGGACCACCCTGTAGATTAAGTGGTGAATTGATGCTAGTTTTTAATATATTAAACTGAGTTAACAATGGAAAATCTCATTCATTTTTGGAGCTTAAAAACTCAAATAGGACAAGAAACAATGAATATAATCTACAGGTAAGCCAACATGAAACTAACGGCCGTATGCTAATTAAATGTGAAATGCACGTTTGAGCAAAAAACGTATTTTTTTATCTATTTTACATTTTAGCCTTTTGCATATAATAAATTTATAAATAAGTGTGAAGCTACACTAAATCTAATAAAAGTGCATTTCGCATTTTTCTTAGCATACGGCCGTAACATACTAAAGTGCATTTCTCTTGCAACGTAATTAATGATGTAGCGGGAGGAAAATCTATACTCTAATCCCAATCGTTCCGAACCGCTTCCTACACTAATTCGGACGTGAGAAATCGAAAGAAGAATGAAACGGATTGTATGTACAGTCCTTTATTTACAAGAAAAATATGGGGTAAATATGGACACGAAAATATAAATAGCTAATTTTCTTATATACAAAATTAATATTATCTGACGAATACCAATCAAAATTTATACAAAGAAACCACATTTCATTAGACTCTATATACAAAGGAAGATACGCTAAGTTAAACAACAAAAATATATGCCAGGGCAATATCAACCAACCGATAAAACAGTAGACAAGAAGTCAATAACAGGATGCCTAAAGCAAACAAGTGGCTTAAAGCAAACAAGAGGACAAAAACAAAGAAGAAAGAGCTCACGTGTTACCCAGGTGAGTATTGGTGTCTCAAGTGTTTTACAAAAAAAAACTGGCGCCTTCGAGCTCTTATAATATTGCAATCTGGTCACGTTTTGAAGCTATCAAAGTCTTCTATGTCCTGGCGGGACTTATAATCTCTGTTTGGTAATCTCAACCCTACAGTCTCTGCCTTTCCTTACAAATGGTGGCGATTAAGTTTACTGGAGTGGTCTTTCGAAAAACTATTTAACATTTAGCTGAGGAAGAGAAAAACATTTTATACAAAACATGAAAATCAATTTATATTATATATCAAAAAATATAAAAAATACATTCCCATTCACACACACATTCTTACAGAGGGAGGGAGAGGGTATTGGGAAAATGGGTGGGAGAATGGCCTTTCACATACACACTCACATTTGCTCCACCACAATTATTACAATCTCTTGCATGAAAACAGTGCACAATGATACTCTAACATGCTAACATCGCTTAAATAAGTACTGCTGAGAGATTGGCAAGTTATAATTTACGAGGTTGGGCATGAGTAGACGTCATGGTGTTTGCTCCTCTTTATAAATTTATTAATGAAAATAAAGGGAATTTTTTAACCACTCTTTAACAAATAATAAAAATTAATTTTAAAAATAACTTTAGAAAAGACCTAAGCAACTTTTTATAGGAATAACTTTAAATATAATTAATGCAATGTTTCATTATATCTATATATGTATAGATATGAATTTAAAAATAAATTTCCATTGTCAAAGTTTTATAAAAATGTAATGGTGCTATATTTGTATTTAATGAGTCTATTAATTAAGAAAATTGACAACTAATTGCAAATTCCAGGCGAATACTGGTTTATAACTCCATATAGTTTGTTTTTGCTACTAGAGGCCAGATAAAAGTTTTAATTAGGTCTTTGAACATTTATACAAAACCTATACACTGCCATAGCTACAAATATTAATTGTTAGCCGGTATTCACTCTTTGAGCTGTTCGCGAAGCCTAGCTGAAAACAAAATCTAAATTTTCACCCATGCAATGCTCGTAACTCAGCTATTAATATAATTAATCGGGCTAACGCTAGTGCTAGACAAAATCCTGGACAAATATTTGCCCTGACCCAGCTCTAGCACTCGAGTTTGTCGTGCCATTCCTACCATCGATCGAATTTTAACTTCCCGTCTTATGCAATGTCGTTTTATAGGTGACTTTTCGTGAATGGTCGCTAATTTGTCATTTATTTCGTCCACCTTCTATCTTTTCGAGGGGGGGGGGGTGCATTATAGAAGCATGGAACTTTTTTTTTACAGCAACCAATGGTTTTTACAATTCTAGGCAAGTACTACTCTAAAGGTCCCTGATAGTTATTCTTTGATTAAATACTTTGCGTTTTAAGGAGTTTTAAGGATAGAAATATGTACATTATCCAGACTTAGTCATGTCACACATTACGCTTAATTTGGTTCAGAATGACAATTTAATAGATTATTATTGAATAAGAGATGGAGTGTTTGCGGTATATTTAGATCTAAATAAACTAGATAAGACATTTACCACACAAGAAAACGAAATATAGCAATTGTTCTTTTACTTTATTGCGGTATTTCAAGCAGTAGTTTCGAAGCATTTTGAAAGGGTTATGTTTCAATCAGTGTTGCCAAATTGGACCGAAATCTTTCCTTTTTCCACACTTACTATTTTTTTATATTTATTTAATTTGTAATTATCGATATCGCATACATATTTGCATTAACATTTCCATATTTTCTACCTTGATAATTAATTTTCCAACCTAACATGTTAGGAAAAATATTAATACTTTGCAACATAGCTCAGCCAAGCCTAGCGGCATTCATGGAAAACTATTCGAGGGTTCATAACACAAAAATAATTATATCATCGTTGACTCACCTTTGTCCGAACCATTTGGAAAAATCTGCTATGTCGCTTCAGAAGATGTAACTAAGCTTTTCTATTGCTCTCAGGCTAAGTTTGTTGTTCTATTATATTTCTTTTCATGTGATCCTCCATAGTCACAACCTGATTTATCTTCTGACACACTATTGATTCTTCTTTTGTCTTTGAAATGTTCATCTTCAGTCTAAATGTAAAACTTTCATGGGATAATTCTGCTTCGATTTACTATAATTATTCTAGACGGGGATGAAAAATTGTACGATATTGGCAGCCAAACGAAATTGACTTAAATACCGCTCGCAACCCTTTAATGGCGAGACCTGGCAACCTCATTCCATTCGTGGCCTATTTACTTCCAGCACTCACTGAAGAAGGATTATTGTCATTCATACAACTCTTGCAGCCACCATCGTTCCACGCCAAGTGCCAGACTTCGCATCAACCTCCAAGTAAGTTGTTCATCCACACGATCTGCAAAGCCCCTCAATTGAGGTAACTGAGAAGAATTCCAACCATAACCTTGCTAATAAAATGCCTATTCCTGGATCTCTTTGATACCGATAACAATTTGTTCCCGAGTACCAACGAATAACCTATACCAGCCCCAGCTCTTAGGGGGAGACGTGAATTACCATTTTAATATTTTCCACTTTAGGCTCTTTTTAACTTTTTATTTCTCTTCATTTTTTCTGCCTTTCCCTACTTATTACCTAGCCCTTGGTATCGGTTCCTCGTTGGATTACGCAACACCTTCTCATGTTCACCTTGGTCCCGTAACTGCTCCCATGTCCCTGGATGTCCTCTTCCCCAACTTTTGCGCTAAGATTTGTTTTACTGGTAAATATAAAAAAAACCCGAAGGTATCTGCACATCTACACCAGAAACGTTTTTAAAGAATATTTTACACAAAAGCGATAAAGTTAGGAGAAGTAAATTTGTGTGGAAGGTACTTTGGAAAAATAAAATACTTCGGTATGGGTAGAGAATACACAGTCCCTAAACCTAACTCTGGCTGTGTGCCTTGTCTAACAGCTATCGAATTTCTTTTTATTTCGTTCTTTTCCCAAACTATTTCGTTTTTTGCGTCTCCGTTTAGGGTATCCAGAAACTCCTAACACCAAATCCGTTAACAAAAGGATTTTAGATTTCAGGACACGAAATCCCCTGACAAAGAGGATTAAAATGACTTAACCGGCTACCTTCCATGTATTTCTGTCAAACATTTTCATCACTAATAATCAGGATAGTTTCTCAAAATATAAAACTAGAAGCTTTTGATTCCAAGTTCGCATTTCTGAATCTATGTGATCTCATATATGTACGTTCTAGTTGAAAATCTTAAATGTATTTTCTTGGAATCGGAGCCCTTTAAATTTAATATTTTTTACTCATTAATTCAGTTTCCCGGTCTTTGTTTAAATCTCCTTCCATCCGTAATCATCCAATTCAATCCTATTTAAGTCTAAAGACGAAGTAAATTCACATGAAAAAGATTGCCAGCCGAAAGCCAATGTTCTGTTTACGCTAGTTTGAGCGTTTGTTTTCAACAGCCATTTACATTTTGGGTTTGAGTTCTGCAAAAGGGGTTTTGTAACGATTTTCTTTCTGAAAATTCGTATGTGCGTTCTCTGTTCGCCTGAAACAAAGATGTAAACTTCGAATATTCGAATGCCAGAAATGTCATAAACTGGACACGAAATTTAAAATAAGTTGAACATCTGAGAAGATTTAATTAAGAGCTTTTGATGCAAATTAATGCTATATTAGCCTAATAAAGGCGACAAGAAACCATAACACCCAAAGAAGGACAAAGGATATTAGCAACCCTTTGTATTTAGCTCATCTGGTTCAATAAAGTGTCTTCTGAAGCAATCGACGGTGGAATGCGCCCATTGATTCAAGAGGATAGCTTGGTAGGCTTCAAAGGACTCCGGTAGACAGTTCCTCAAATGCTGGAGAGGTATTAGAGTTCCATTCAACAATTAACCTTCTCAGGTGTTGTGATGGAAGAATCAAAGGTAGACCTTGTGGAGCGCCAAGAATGATTGATGTCTGCGCGTATTTTCGGCTCTAAGTAAACTAATGCGCGCTGCCAGACGTACGAAGTAGATGAAATATTTTCACAGACCTATCATTTTTCTTATATAAAATGCACGGCTACCACAATAAATTATTTGGGTCAATTGAATATCCTTTGGTTAAGTGTAAAACAACTCAAATTTATCTTAATTATGAAAGAAACATTTCACGGTAGTTCAGAAGTATTTTCCATATTATCAGCAAGATTTCTATCGCAATGGAAAGCGTTAAAAAAAATGGTAAAACTATATCTTAGAAGGTAAATTTTGTAAATTAGAACTGATGAGCAGCTCTTCTCTTTGTACGAACTTTAGATTTAGAACTGAGTATATTTTTTTCTGTGTAAGCTATTCAAACACATTTCGTAACTTCCTTTAAGTTACCAGAAGGTGAACTTAAGGAAAGTCGCGAAATGTTTTTGGAAGGTTGAATACAAGGGTCCAATACGTTACAGGTCCCCCAAATTTTTGAACTGCTTGTTTTCCTGGTGAAGAATAAAGATGTGATCGCTTTGAAAGGAGACCCCTTAAGTTGAACCAACCTAGTTCTTTTTAAAATTAAATTAGAACCTAACTCAAGGCCCATTCCCCCCCCCCCCCCCCCCGCTCATCGAGTTACCCATTCACCACAAGTCGAAATAATGGAACAGTTTATAGAACCCCTAGCCAGGCCCTGGTCTTCCCCTATGATCCTAGCAAAGTCATCAGTGTAATAGGGGCCGGGGCACCGATTTCCTTAAGGTCTGTCATGTTGTTAGTTAATTGGTTAAAGTGTTGTGAGTTCAACACTGTTTGTCAACAACGGATGGTCTTGAAGACAACCTACGGAAATCCTACTTCTCTGGTATCCTTGTAGGCACAAGCATGCCCGTATTCGGTCATCTTCGGTATCGAGACCGGTTCGAATCCGAAAACTTGTCGTCAGACAAGGGAAGGCACTCAGTTCTCAGTACAGGGTAGAAAAGGAATCTAAACGGAGTGATTTTTTAAAAATCTTGTAAGTAAGTTTAGGATTTAACATTTAAAATAATTACTAAGACTCATAAGGTCCGATCTTAAAAGTTTAAATTGAGAAGAGGTTAGCCTCTGAATGTTACCGAGCGCTAGCTAATTTTTACAAAGAAATTTGGATGTTATATACTAATTTGCCGGAACTAGAAGGGACTTAAACTGGAGTTTATGTTCTGCCAAGGAGGGAACATTTTTAGTAGAGAGGGTGAGTTTATTCAAATCTTAAGCCACTTAGTTACCTTTGCACGAAAATCTTAAGATCGGATTTATTTTGCAAGGTTTCTGATGCCCAAGAACAGTTTTCAAAGAAACTTAATTAAAATAAAAACGATTCGCTAACGTAAGCATTTAATTTCGATAAATCCAAACAGTCAGTGACAAGGGCAGAAAATTTTCTTCTTTTCTTTTGTTGAATGGGACCTCTGCTCAAGTATAGCATACATGTAAATCTATACATATATACACATTGGTATACATGTACACAACAATGTGCAATATATATATATATATATATATATATATATATATATATATATATATATATATATATATATATATACAGGGTGCGTACGGTATTTGAGGACATATGTTATTTTTACTATAGTAGCATATTAATTGGCTTTATATTTTCTATATTTAATAGTTATCAATGGCAGACCTTATAGTTACACAAGGAATGAAGAGGCACGCAGTTATTGTAGCTATAAAGGCTGAGCATAGCAATTTAGAAAAAAGCACGATATTTAAAAGTCGCTAGATCCTTCGTCTACAAAGTTTGCTAGGAATTAGAGGCCAAAGATGGTTAATCCATAGATCGACAATGTACGCAACGGAAGACCGTATGTGTTTCAACCGTATTCGACACCATCACACAAGGCTCAAGCAACGCAGGAATGGATGGCTCCCCAGATCTCAATCCATTGGCTTACTATGTATGTAGCGTAGTTGGGAAAGAGTTAATGAGCACCCTCATAACACTAAAGAATCCCTAAAAGCCTCCATAGTCAGAGTACTATCCAATATGAACAAGAACCACTTGATCCTAGCAAGAAGGAGATTCATACGTCGCATAGAAGCCGTTATCAAAGCTAAAGGAGACTTTATTGACTAAAATTCCAAACAGTGTTTATCCTCATCTTCATAACTTTATCAGTAAAAAGACATTATTATCTGTTTCTAACAGTCATTTATGTGTAAGTATAAATCTGTCCTCAAATACCTTATACAACCCTTATATATATATATATATATATATATATATATATATATATATATATATATATTGTCGTAGAATTCCCCCCCCTTTTTGTTCTTTCTCTAAGAGTGCTAAGAGTGTCTAATATATTGATATTATAAGAATATCTTAAAGAACAGAGCCGTTCTGCAACACGTAAGGATATAAAAGAAAACGCCCACTAATTCACAAAATAAACTTATATTTTACCTTTATCAATTGAATACATAACATTTAGACATTAACTACAGTAATACTCTGAATATTATCCTAAACAAGAATTAATTAAATTAGTTGACCCACAAAATTAAGTTAACGTTTTCTCTACACACAACAATAATATAAGAATTAGGCTTACGGACTCATGTGGAGTTTAAAGGGCCTCAGAAATGTTATTGACTCCGACGCGTGCCGTGTGTCCAGTTGTAGATGGGCGAAATTCTACGGTCGTTTTGGCGAGGGTAGCAGCTGGGTGAATCCACACGTTCTTCCGGGTGGAAAGGGTTCTTCAAGAACGAGAACCAATACGGTGCTTTATGCAACACCTAGGCAGTCGTGGTCTCTCTGGCGAGAGTGAGTCGAACTTGTTTCTTAAATCAAGTTAACTTGGAGTGCGGTGTGATCACCGAGTAACGAGCTCGAGGAGGAGCTTTTCTCCTTCGTTACTTATTTCCTTATGGATGAGGACTGAACTCGGGGAGGGTCTTCTTCAAGGGCGAGGATAACGGAGGAAGATTTCTCTGACGAGAACAAGTTGAACTTGGTTCCTCATCAAGTTACCTTAGGAGTTCGGTGTGGCCACCGAATAACGGGCTCGAGGGGGAGCCTTTTCCTTCTTCTTTTCTTAATTCCTCAAGGACGAGGAATACCCCTGGTGTTTAAGGTGCACCAGGATATAAGGAGTCTCTCTGGCGAGAGTAAGTTGAACTTACCAAAGTTAACTTATCGTTTGGTTTGATAACCAGGGACCTCGCTCGAGGATGAGCTTCTTCTTAGCCCCTTAAGGTAGGTAGCCCTGCCTCTCTTGCAGGGTACTTCTTGGTCTGGCGAGCCACGTACACTACCTCTCCAGTCTCGGTAGCTCGGTTTTGGATCCGAGGACTTCGTCACCTAGAGACTGACGTATACTACCACCTTCTTCTTTTCTTAATTCCTCAAGGACGAGGAATACCCCTGGTGTTTAAGGTGCACCAGGATATGAGGAGTCTCTCTGGCGAGAGTAAGTTGAACTTACCAAAGTTAACTTATCGTTTGGTTTGATAACCAGGGACTTAGCTCAAGGATGAGCTTCTTCTTAGCCTCTTAAGGTAGGTAGCCCTGCCTCTCTTGCAGGGTACTTCTTGGTCTGACGAGCCAAGTACTCTACCTCTCTAGTCTCGGTAGTTCGGTTTGATCCGAAGACTTCGTCACCTAGAGACTGACGTATACTACCATGATTTTCCTCAGAGTTCCTCATGTATACCTCGCACCCCCATTGGGCAAGTGGTAAGGATGGGGTGGAGGGGCTTGAGGACGGCCCCAGGAGAGTTCTTTTTCCGAACGGTCTTTCCCACGAAGTCAAACATCGGCTCCTCGTTAGCCATCGAGATTGGGAGAAACCCGTCTCCAATTTCTTGTTCGACGTGAAACTGGATCTCACTCTCCTGGGGGAGATCTTACCTTTTTGACCTTTAGGGTCTTACATGGCACCGAGTTGTGCCACATTGCGGTGAGTCACTGACCCGCCGATGCCTTCGACGGATGTCTTTGCGGTAACCGCCCTGTGACTGCACCAAGAGTGGACGGGGGGGGGGGGGTAACCATTCCCCGACAACACCTCCCATTGAAGAATTTAATAGGGAGGGGG
The DNA here is from genome assembly GCA_963969495.1 of Ceratothoa steindachneri. Lineage (NCBI taxonomy): Eukaryota > Metazoa > Arthropoda > Malacostraca > Isopoda > Cymothoidae > Ceratothoa > Ceratothoa steindachneri. Next base: position 46,106,238 of record OZ018330.1, on the reverse strand, counting down.
GATGCTCCCAGGAACTCAAAACACCTTACTCAACCTAGTCGAGAGTAGCAAAGTTGTATTTCTTGAGCCCTCTCATACATTAAGTTTCCTAACACATGTACGCCCTCGCGCGCGTTTACACAGGCATTGTGTCGAACTAGACATAGTCGATTTACAATTTTACATAAAATTAAAAAACCTTAATTCGTCGATTACCTACAAAAAAAACAAAAAAACCCTGCTACTTCCTTACATTTCTAAGGTTTTTTTTTTGAGAACTTAAATCCTACCGATAAATATTAACACGTACAACAAATGAAAGCATGGTTTCACGCTCATTAGGTACTGAAATAGCCCTAAATGGTTTTTCGTCTCCGCCTATAGAGCAGCTGTGCTTTATCGGCTCCTTTGATGTAGCTGATCCTAAAATGGTGCTCTAAGACCAATACTTTACCGCGCCTGAGTTGGCTGTTTGGGTTATTAAGTCTACCCCAGTATGTTACTAAATGGTAGCAGTATTTCAACCTACTCGAATTACCCTTCTTATGGTACTTGACTACCTTTAAATTGAACATTATGGCTAGAACGGCCTGTTGCAGCGGGGCATAATTGATGAGAACTTGAGTCCCATAGCTCTCCTTTAACCAGGTACATGGGAAGATCGTGTCTGGGTTTGATCTTTGGGGATCGAGAAAACTTTTCCTTGCGAGGTCGTTAATGGGCGTGGCGCTCACTACGACTTGGCGATTTAGTGGTAACTCCGTGGACGTTCCGTTCGGGGAGGAGACTACTAGGGGTAGGGAATACTCATCCGCTTCTACCATTTGATTAGTCTTACACGGGTGTATCGCAATAGCACCTCTTTCCTCCTTCCTTGTCAACTCATTTGACTCGATTCTCTTCGCCGGTAGTTCCTCAGGTACACCTGCTCGTACCTCTACCCTCTCTTCTTCCGTGATAACCCCATTTGGCTGGGTTCTCCTCGTAGGTTTTCCTTTAGGTACTCCTGCTGGTACCTCATTCCTACTTCCTACTTCTTCCTTCGTTACCCCATTTGGCTGGGTTTCTCTCGATGGTTCTTTCTTAGGTCCAGGCCGGGCTAAAACTTTCTCGGCCTCTATGAGATTCTCGATAGGTGCTCTTTCTAGTGCGAGCAATCTTTCCTTTTCTTCTCTATCTTCTCTTTCAGCTTGAGCACGTTCTTTTTCCCTCTTCATTCTCCTTTCCTCAGCCTCTTGCTCTGCTTTCGCTATTTCATTTTCCCGTCGTGTTCTTCTTTCTTCATCTTCCAGGTTTATCTTTAGTCTTGTTTCTTCATCTTCCATTTCTATCCTTATTCTGAATTGCTGTGCTTCTCTTTTCAACAGTATTATTTTTTCGCTTGTTTTACTTCCTCTCAGCATTCTTCTTTCCTCTATTTCTATTTTTGACTGTATTCGGGATTCTTCACTTTTCCGGTTCATCCGTATTTCTATATTTTCCCTTTTTCTATCAAACTCTATTATTTCTTCTTCTTCTTCTCTTTGTATTCTCAATTCTTCAAGGATGTAGGCATCCATATCCTTGCCTTCAAATCCCAGAATTTTGGCTTGTTGGTAAAATCTTTCGACCGGATCCATTTTGTGTTGGTCCGTCGATTTTTCCTTTCTTTATTTTCAGGTAATTATGCCACCACTCACCACGTAGCGCTTAGCATAACTTCCCCTTAATCCCACTACTATGTTGATTGAAATACCACTCCCAACAACAAATTTACCACTTGACCTACCAATTACCTTAAGATTGTTACCACCCCTAACTCTACCAATTTTTCTCTCGTCAATTATTCTCTTATTCCTGATCTGATATTCCTTTACGTGTTGGCTCTTTCTTAATTTGACACTGCTAGGTTCTTTCTAATAACAACCTACAAACCTGACACCACTTTTATTTATGTCGTAGAATTCCCCCCCCCTTTTTGTTCTTTCTCTAAAAGTGCTAAGAGTGTCTAATATATTGATATTATAAGAATATCTTAAAGAACAGAGCCGTTCTGCAACACGTAAGGATATAAAAGAAAACGCCCACTAATTCACAAAATAAACTTATATTTTACCTTTATCAATTGAATACATAACATTTAGACATTAACTACAGTAATACTCTGAATACTATCCTAAACAAGAATTAATTAAATTAGTTGACCCACAAAATTAAGTTAACGTTTTCTCTACACACAACAATAATATAAGAATTAGGCTTACGGACTCATGTGGAGTTTAAAGGGCCTCAGAAATGTTATTGACTCCGACGCGTGCCGTGTGTCCAGTTGTAGATGGGTGAAATTCTACGGTCGTTTTGGCGAGGGTAGCAGCTGGGGGGGTCCACACGTTCTTCCGGGGGGAAAGGGTTCTTCAAGAACGAGAACCAATACGGTGCTTTATGCAACACCTAGGCAGTCGTGGTCTCTCTGGCAAGAGTGAGTCGAACTTGTTTCTTAAATCAAGTTAACTTGGAGTGCGGTGTGATCACCGAGTAACGAGCTCGAGGAGGAGCGTTTCTCCTTCGTTACTTATTTCCTTATGGACGAGGACTGAACTCGGGGAGGGTCTTCTTCAAGGGCGAGGATAACGGAGGAAGATTTCTCTGACGAGAACAAGTTGAACTTGGTTCCTCACCAAGTTACCTTAGGAGTTCGGTGTGGCCACCGAATAACGGGCTCGAGGGGGAGCCTTTTCCTTCTTCTTTTCTTAATTCCTCAAGGACGAGGAATACCCCTGGTGTTTAAGGTGCACCAGGATATAAGGAGTCTCTCTGGCGAGAGTAAGTTGAACTTACCAAAGTTAACTTATCGTTTGGTTTGATAACCAGGGACCTCGCTCGAGGATGAGCTTCTTCTTAGCCCCTTAAGGTAGGTAGCCCTGCCTCTCTTGCAGGGTACTTCTTGGTCTGGCGAGCCAAGTACACTACCTCTCCAGTTTCGGTAGCTCGGTTGTGGATCCGAGGACTTCGTCACCTAGAGACTGACGTATACTACCACCTTCTTCTTTTCTTAATTCCTCAAGGACGAGGAATACCCCTGGTGTTTAAGGTGCACCAGGATATGAGGAGTCTCTCTGGCGAGAGTAAGTTGAACTTACCAAAGTTAACTTATCGTTTGGTTTGATAACCAGGGCCTTAGCTGAAGGATGAGCTCCTTCTTAGCCCCTTAAGGTAGGTAGCCCTGCCTCTCTTGCAGGGTACTTCTTGGTCTGACGAGCCAAGTACTCTACCTCTCTAGTCTCGGTAGTTCGGTTTGATCCGAAGACTTCGTCACCTAGAGACTGACGTATACTACTAAGATTTTCCTCAGAGTTCCTCATTTATACCTTGCACCCCCATTGGGCGAGTGGTAAGGGGGGGGAGGCTTGAGGACGGCCCCAGGAGAGTTATTTTTCCAAACGGTTTTTCACACGAAGTCAAACATCAGCTCCTCGTTAGCCATCGAGATTGGGAGAAACCCGTCTCCAATTTCTTGTTCGACGTAAAACTGGATCTCACTCTCCTGGGGGAGATCTTACCTTTTTGACCTTTAGGGTCTTACATGGCACCGAGTTGTGCCATTTTGCGGTTAAGCACTGACCCGCCGATGCCTTCGACGGATGTCTTTGCGGTAACCGCCCTGTGACTGCACCAAGAGTGGACGGGGTGGGGACCATTCCCTGACATATATATATATATATATATATATATATATATATATATATATATATATATATATGAAAATTAACCCACAGAAAAATGGAAAATATGAATCCAAGCACCTTCAAACTATATTTGCATGTTCATTTTCAAGGAATAGCATGAAAATAGAGAAGACAACCTTATATAGGGTACAAAGATACGTAGGAAACGCCCATCACATAGTACAGACTAATGGAAAAAAACACAAAATCAAGACAGAAAAATACCAGGAAAAAGAACAATCGGCAACTAATAACAGATATGTGCATTCCTAAAAAGATATTCACATAACAACGCAATGTATATGAATGGAATGTGGTTAGATGAAAAAAAAACCTTTTAAATGATTATCATTAGAGCGAAAACATTTAGGGGTAAGAGTTAATCCAGAGGCACAACAAAGACACGTAGTGGGGGAGGCAATGCGAATGATATTACACTAATAAAAAGTGACCACAGCCTGCATTATGAAGTTATTTCATTTATTATTTATTTTTTTTTAAACGGGGTGCAGTTTAAATAAGCCAGGGGAAATGTTCATATTGGGTAAGATGCCAATTAAGGAACAAGAAATCACCAATGAGGAAGACGGAAGGGGGAAAGTAAAGATTCACATTTTCTTATTTTTGAGGCGGTCTTTCATACTTTTCTTTCGTATATATATACCTCTAATATAATATTATTTCTTGTAGTTATCCTTGATAAGGAACTTAATAAAGTTCGAAAGTACTTGGAAACACCATTTCATTTTTTCCTGCGGGACATTGCATTCATATATATATATATATATATATATATATATATATATATATATATATATATATATATATATATATATATATTGGTGTATGATGGGAGTAGCTTTTCTTCTATACATGTTTTTTAAAGACCAGGTTGTATTTCGACTTAACCAAATTTTTTTTAGCACGTTATAATTATCGAATGCATTTTTTTTATACAAGGCTTAAGATAAAAATCCACTGAGGAAAATCTATTTTATTTGGTCTTATTTAAGATATTCAGATTTTTACAGGCCTTTTTTCAGGCATCTTCAGACGGAAGTCTTGGTTATTGTTGATGTAAATTGATGGAAAGTTCTTTTCTCGTTGCCTCCTTTCTCGGCGAGGTAATTATTTGGTGAGCAGCAATGAATGAATTTCGTCTTCTTTCTTTGATGCCTTTTATAGGTCGGAGTCAGAGTACAGTTGAATTTTCTTTTATCAGAAATGGTTCAATACGTGCTCCGAGCTGATTCGGTCTGTGTTCAGGTTCGATCCCATCTCTCTGATGAGAAAAAAATCCAGAATCTTCGGGCGGCGGAGATCCGAGTTTTTCTGAGATGGTAATGTGTTGAACAAGAATCTTTCTTTTATTGTAATTTGTTCTTAGTGTTGTTCATTGTAGTATGCTTTGATTCACATTTCTTGCAAATGCATTGTTATGCGTCGGCTGAGGGTAGTGGTGATCATACCTATTTATATATTGGTGGTTTTGATGAGGCTTGCAGTCCTCATGGGGGCATTCAAATTTGTATACCAGATTTGTAGCCTTTAGGATGGATTCTTTTTCACAGAGGTTGTTTTTCATTAGTAGGTTGCTGACTTTTTTCTTTTTATAATATATTCGTAGCGATAACTTATTGTCTTTTTCTTGGATAGTGTTACTTTTTATGATGTTTTCTAGTATTTGTTCGTCTGTTTTGTAGGCATCCGTCATTTGGTTTTTGAGGTAGAATGGTATTATTTTTTTTCTTTTTCTTTTTGCTACTGTACCTCTAAATTTAAATTAGGTATTCTATTCTGTAATTTGTCAAATTCTTTAATGGAGTATCCGTTGTTTATTAGGATTTGTTTGGATCGTCGAAATTCTTCATCAAATGCGTTCTACGTTGAACAGTTCTTGATAGCTCTTCTTATGTATGAGCTCATTACCGATATTTTTATATTTCTCAGTGCACTCCCTTTTGGCGTTAAAGCCTTAACCGCAATCTGTTCCTTTTCTGGATGTAGAAGAGGCCACTTCAAGGGGTGCTACGACTCACCCGAAGACGAAGAGTCGGTCTAGGCAGCCTTCCTGAAAAACAAGGTAAAGCTGTACGATGACAACTTCAAGCTCTACGAGCTATCCCTCTATAAGAAGCTTTGATCGGGCAGACCGTACAGTCAAAATCTTTCGAGCAGCTCAGATTAACAATATGGTAACTAGAAATAGGCTAACTATTCTAGCGCATAGCGTGTAGGGGTGTCAGATGCATATACAACAGCCGTGTAACATCTATCGAGAACTGGATCCGGACGTTCTTCTGCTGTCAGATACTGAAGTCAGGGATGACAACAAACAGAGGATCTTTAGATACAACGTTCTCCAAAAGAACCTCACATGAGAGAGACTTGATGGAGCTATGATAGCAGTCAAGAAAGATCTGCAGTACAGACCAGGGAACCCAATGGATGAATCTTTTCTGAAAATCATACTGAGATGCCCTCTGGGGGACATCGAGATGGGCGCGGGCTACCAACCTACCCACCGTCCATATCTGCCCATCCATTATTGTTCACCCGTTTCGAGAAAGAGTGCCCAGTATTGTTCGCTGAGAAACTGAGAGCCAGGAATAGAGTAGCGGGCTACACAAGGGCAAACGCAAAGGCACGAACCTTTACCTCTTGCTAAGAAGTCATATCGCTGAGCGCATCGTGCCTGACTTCCCTAAATTATTGCACCAAGAGTTGGCCACCAAGCTCGATGTCATTCTCACGAATTCCAACTTCTCGTTCCACCACATAGTCGATTAAGGGCGACTAACGCGCAGTGAACACATCCCGATGCAGATCAAAGTAGAGGCTGCTCCCATACCGATTCCTGTCGCTCCTAGGAAGGACTTCTCAAGAGCCGACTGGTATGCATATGGGAGGGCTCTCCCATTGGACCTCCCTGATCTGGAAGGAGCAATCGAGAAAGACCTCGACGAAGAAATGACTGCTATCAACGCCTGTATTTACAAAGCAGACGCAATAGTAATCCCGACGATCTCTCATAAAATTCTGCTACCAAAAACCCCTACCCAAATTGTAGGGGTTTTTGTGGTGCTTTAACAACGGTTCAACGCTGTTTACAACCGCATCCTCGACATAGGCTACACTAGGCCTATGAATTTGCATTTCGTTCAACACCTCAGGAGATAAATTAACACCGCATTTTCTCACGAAATGAGGGAGAAATGGAACAGTCTGATCTAAAAATTAGACACTGACGGGAATTCGAAGTCTTTCTGGCCAACAGTCAACAGGCTGAAAAGGACTTCCCAAAAGCATGGTCCAGCCGCACTTTCGCATGAGAGCATTACTACGACCTCCCCACGCGAGAAGAAGAAGCTTTTCCGCGGAGACTGGAGAAATGTTTTTATAATCTTCGATGAAGTGGAGGAAAGCTTCAAGCCAGGCTTCGAGGACCAGGTTCTTGGATACCTGGAGAGGAGGGTGGACAGTTTTAGCACTTATGAAACTGCAAACCTACACCGTCTACATATTAAACCGCAAAAGGAGAACTCTTTCATCAGTGCGAAGTTGTGCGGGGCTATTTCCTCGTTTCGAGCTAAAGCCCCTGGACTCAGCCAGATCACCATCAGGCACTTGAAAGAGGCACCTGAGAGACTTCAGATTAGACTGCTGAACCTGTTCAACGCATCCTTGGCAATAGGATACTTCCCGGAGGGTCTGAAGACCTCAAAAATGATTTCCATCCTGAATCCGGGGAAACCACCTCAACAGGTCATGAACTTTAGGCCTATCTCATTGCATGAGACAGCTGAGGAGGTTTTTGAGAAGATTCTCAACATCATGTTATCTGTCCACTTGTTTGAACACTCACTATTGAACTAATAACAGCATGGATTCAGGAAACACCGCGGCACGGAAACAGCCATAGCCAACATGCTGCAAGACGCAGCAGCAAGGTGGGCTAGAGTGTGCTGGATCGACGTCTTCTGCAAAGGCGTAAAAAAGGCCTGAAATAGAAAATCTCGCGAATGAGACTCACACCATACTTTGAAAAAAAATCCTCTGTAGCAGGTTGATCAACAGGCAAGCACACAGGAGAGGCCTTTTAACTACTACCCGGTGTTCTCCAAGGACGATGCCTAAGCCTCACTCTCTTTACCATCTTTATAAGAGATATACCAAGACCTATTGACGAGAGAACCCTGAACATACAATAAGCGGATGATGTCACCCTGGTCTTTGTAAAAAGAACAAAATCCGCTAGCATGATGGCTAGAGCCACGGCGCTGAGGCTGAAAGGATCTCCAGATTCGAAAGGCGCTGGAAGATCCAGAATAACGTGTCTAAATTTACGGCGGCCGAAATAGGGAGACATCGTTCCGTTTCCCTCATCTTGGACGATACCGAAATGATTACTCACCGAATGTGTTTGTGCTTGGATTCAGACTTGCCAACACTGGCATAAGTGCACACATCAGCACATGAATAGGAATTGCCAGTACCGAATTGGACAAACTAAAAGATTTAGAAACCTAAACCAACCCAACAAGAAAAAATATACAGCAGCTTGATTAGATCCAAGCTGTTGTCTTGCCATACCCTTAAATGCTGCTTCAAAGAAAAAAACAAGAAGACTCCAGAGGACGAAGAATCGAGCCCTCCAGTTTATCACTAGCGCAAGGTGGCATGACTACCGAACCTGGAGGAGCGGAACCTTCACGAGGAGACGAGGCTGGAACCAATCAACATCATTCTCTACAAAAGAGGGTGGGATATCTGGTCAAGGCTAGAAGATATTCTGCCTTCGGACAACCTAGCAGACCTTGATCCTGAAGCAGAAGGAAGTGACTTCAAGAGATAGCTCCCCGACAGCAAAGGACCGGAACCTGCACCTATATACAGCTATGCGAGCCTAAGGAGAAACAAAAAATCATTTTAAACACAATAAAAACACGAATCAATAAATAAACAAATCAATAAATTGAAAACAAAAAGATCTCGTAGTGAGACAATAACAAAATTAAAAATATCCCTTAGTGAGGCGATGAAATAAAAGAATAAAAGAAATAAAAAGATCCCGAAGTGGAACACTAACAGCAAAATGAAATTACGGAGAAGGCCAGATCCCTGGGCATCTATTAGACTACTACTTCCTACCTCTTTCCTCACTATTACCCTCTTCTCTCTTCGAACTCCTCCCCTTGTCACTCTATCTTTTTCAGACAAATCAAATCAAATCAAATCAATCAGACGAAATCCATTCTTAGCTACTCAACAAACAATTACCTCGCCGCTAAAGGAGGCAATTAGAATAGAAACTTTTCATCAATGTCGCCTCAACAATAACCAAGATTTCCGTCTGAAGATGCTTGAAGAAAGGCAGAAGCTCACGGCCCAAATTTGTAAAAACTCTGAATACTTTAATTAAGATCAAATAAAATGGATCTTCCTCAGTTGATTTTTAGTCACGTACGACTCTACATCTCACTATGTCGGTCGGTTGGGCAATCATCGTTTTGCTTCTTTTTTTTTGCAATAGCATTGTAACTATTCAGCCGATTCTAACGAAATTTGAAACCCTGTCGTTGTACATCACTATATACCATACACCACTCATATATTATGTGGGGCGGTGACTTAATCACCTACTGCAACGAGAACCGTTTAAGGACTTTCCGCAGGGATTAGCGATCGACCAGGAAGTCAAACTCGAGGCGTCGGGTTTCAAATCCTTAACAATCAGGGAGAGTGCATAGATGGTTCGCGAGATTTACTTAAATAGGCCAAGAGTATCGTTAAAGGTTAGTTAAAGATTACAACAAAAATATAATTTTATTTACAAATATCAAAATTAAAATTAGGCAAAGGGAATTATTTAAATGAAATAGTCTCTTGAGATTATTAATTATGATAATGATGAATTCTAGAATAAAATGAATTAAATTGCATTACTATGCTCAGATCGAATGATTCAGGGGGGTTTCAATCTTACGGGTCGATGACTTCGAGGAAGGTCCTTTTCTGGATGAGGCAAATGGGGCACATTCCGATCCAACCGTCCGAGGCATAGCGATGGACATAGCCAATCTTCAAGGATGACACTCGACGGAGAATTAGGGATTACTCGTAATCCACTAGAAGAAACTCCTTTTCCTCAAAAGTAATCAATGGAGATTTTCTTCAGATCGATTAAACGAAGGGAGACTGTCGCGCGACTTCCAAGGATTGTCGTTCACAGAAGCTATTAATTTACTGGGGTAGAATCACGGGGTATAAGGTCCTTGCTGTCGGTTGAACGCTCACGGGACTTTCGACTCGAAACGATGAGGACGACCTTATGGTGCGGGCGGGACTCAGAGTTCTCAAGTCCAAACTGGGTATTTATACGAGTGAGCCTGAAGGGAGAATTGGAGAAGGGAGCGAGAAAGCTCCAAACAGCTTAACCCTTGATGCTGTAGCAAAAGTCAGCTTTAGCGCCTATGCACGAAAAACAAAGCGGCTCGTTCTCTCTTTGTCGCCGGGAAGAAGGCTCTAGGCAAATTCACAGGATTGGGGAATAATTCCCCAATACACCCAAGAGTCGAAACTTCTCGAATGTTTTCGAACAGGAAGTGACGTTTTTCATGGCAGGAGGAAAAAAAATATACAATCTCACGTGGTTTCCAAATAACGTCAGGAATAATTGCGCCAAAGGTTATTCTTTTACAAACCCTTATGTTGTTTTACATTTTCTTTCGAATGAGATAATTATCAATGTCCTCCCAAGGTTAGCCCGGAAATTATTTTGTTTTGTTAATAACATAATAACTATTCGGCCGATTCTAACTAAATTTGAAACCTTGGGAGGACCTTGTAAATTATACAAGATCCTCCCATTGTTACACTGGGAATTATTTTATTGGTGGGGGAGGAAATAACAACTATTCGGGCAATTATAACAAAATTTGAAACCCTTATGTTATTTTACATTTTCTTTCAAATGACATAATTGTCGAAATCCTTCCAAAGTTCGCCCGGGACTTACTTTGTTTTGACAATAACATCATAACTATTCGGCCGATTCTAACGAAATTTGAAACCCTTATATTTTTTTTTACATTCTCTTTAGAATGATATAATTGCCAAAGTCCTTCCAAGGTTACCCCGTGAAGTATTTAGCAATAACCTCATAACTATTCGGCCAATTATAACGAAATCTGAAACCCTTATGTTGTTTTACATTCTCTTTCGAATAAATATAATTGCTAAGGTCCTGCCAAGGTTATTCCGGGAATTATTGAACTTTTTTAAGGTCATAAGATCCTAAATTAGAATAAGTGAGAGCACGCGGCCTTTTGGTCTAAGGCCTTGTTAATCTTCAGCCCCATATAAAATACTGCATTCGCTATTTAAAACGTGCTAAAATAAAATTAGTAAAGTTCTAATACAACCTAGGCTTTATATATATATTTTTTTCCTACACGCATACCTACTCACATGTGATACAATGCCTAGAGTGAGTTCATGTCATTATTTCTATAGCTTTTTGCATCATTTCATTATTAATTTCAATTTATCGCTCTCACTAACCACTGCCTAACTAATCACCGTTTTATTTCATTGATAACGTTTACTTAGTAATACTTTTTATGTAAATGGAGCATATTTACATATGAACTTTGGATTTACAACATATGATAAGTTTTTCTTTTTGTGCGAACCTTAAATTTAGAACTTATTAGTAACTGTTTTCATTGCACAAATTTTAGATTTAGAGCTCTTGAGTAGCTGTTCTCCCTAAAACAAAAATTAGAACATGTGAGTAACTTTTGTTTGTACAAACTTTAGATTTATAATTTAAGAGTATCCTTTCTCATAATCCGAACTCTATATTTGAAACTTATGAGTAACTGTTTACGTTTTTACGAACTTTAGATTTAGTACTTACGAATAACTCTTTCCTTTGTAAGTAAGAACTTTAGAATAATAACTTCTATATGTCGAACTTTATATTTAGAACTAGTTAGTAGCCGTTTCTTTTTACGAACTTTTGATTCACTAGACTTACCATATTTTCGGAACGCGAAACTGGGACAATATTTAGATATATATACACACCGTCTTATGCATATTTTTATATTTTCTTTCATGATATATTCTAATACAATATCGATAAATATTAATAATAACAAAATGTATTAAAGTAAAAGAAAGGCTAGTCATGCGTTTTGAAAGCACTCGTATTTAAAAAAATTCATCGCCAGCCAGTTCAAAATTCATTTTGGAATAGAGTAGAGCCTTTCTAGTTGATGCAGCCATCCGGCCTATTTCCTGCGATCACAGACATTGTGGATTAAGGAAAATGTGCTCTCAACTGGAGTCGATTTACCTGCGAGATATAAAATGTACTCCACAATATGATGGAAAGAGAAATACTGTTTCACTCCCGTTTTGAAATTTAAAACATGAGCAACGGTATTTAAAGCAAATATTGCCTTTTTGTCAGCTATTAACAGTTCTTTGTCGAGCGGATTAACACTATTAAAAAATATTTTAAGTGAAAGAACTAGCATATGATTCAAACTAACTTTGTGCTTCGAAAATTTCTAATGATCTTAAATACTGAACGATCGCCATGAGCAACTGAAAATTTAAACGAACAGTATACACTTAACTCTAAAACACAGTCACAAACTCTTTTCAGAATGGATATTTTTTCTGAATGTCATCAGTAAATTTACACTTTTTTTAGGGATTTTACATAGCTAAGAGGAAAGAAATATCTATTTCGAAGGCAAACACTAATTAATTTATTATATGTCACTAACAGACTTCCCTCGCTCTTATTCTAGGCTATGCTAAAATAATCTCCAACACCTGCATTAAAAAATCAGTTGCTAGATGCCATTTAACTTTTTATGACCTCCGAACAACATATATGGGAGAATATATTTTGAAAGCTTAAACTACCGGGTGTCCCCGAAAAAGGTTAACCGTAATTTGAATTAGTATAACTCAAAACCTATTGGAGATTTGGGGGTTTTGCAAAGACAGTTTTATTTACCAACTATTTATCTGTCAATTTTGGAAATTTCCTTAAATTCCCTTTTACGATATTGATACACTAATGGGTTTAGTGGAGGCTATCAAAAATATGTTTGTGCAAGGAAATAAAATAATGAAACGAAGCGTAGGGAGCCTAGGTAGCCTAGGTCACTGTGCGATTCTTCAAGCAAAGCCTAGGCCATTTTACAGTGGTTTTTCAGCCACGCTGTGGTATGGTCTCGTTATTATTGCTTACTAAGCAAATAAAAGCCTTTCTGTGTAAAGGTTTACTTCCATAGAACCTTTTTAATCATGCAGTTAACAAAAGATCAACGCGTATTTGTAGTCACAAACTTTATTAAGACTGGCAGTATTAAACAAGTACAAGATTGATTTGAACAACGTTTTTCAGATAGGCACCCACCAAGCAAGCCCACAATTTGGAAAAATGTTCGCAAATACCAACATGAAGGAACATGCTTAAATCTAAATAAAAGTCGTTCGGGTCGTATGAGAACCATAAGAACAACAGAAAATATAAAAAATGTTCAGATGACACTTCTTCAAAATCCACATGTATCAGTCAGAAAGAATGGGTTACAATTGTCAAAGGTATCATTTAACAGGATTATTAAGCATGACTTAAAATGGCATCCCTCTAAGATGCATGCAAGACACCAGTTTCTTGAAACTGATTTTCCTCGTCGTAGACAATTTGTCGAATGGCTTCTCCATAAACCTGCTCGTTTCTTGGAAAAAATTGTGATTGGTGACGAGGCAGCCTTTTCGGCAATATGCGCCGCTGAACCTCCCCCCCAGCATGCAACTTTGACACACGTATTTGTACACATAAAGTGTCTTTGTGGATCGAAATATGCGGGAATGGCTATCTTGTCGGACCATTGTTTTACGAGAATAACTTGAACGGTGCTGCCTACCTGAGTATGATCAACGAAAGGATCTTCCCGGAACTCCGCCAGATTTACGGCAATCAATTCAATATACTTTGGTAGATTCAGGACGGCGCATCAGCTCATAGACAGCTAGCTGTAAGAACAAAATTAACAGAAACGTTTGACAACCACATTGTCACGCTAAATCATGCAATTGAATAGCCAACAAGATCCCCTGACTTAACACCGTGCGATTGTTTCTTATGGGGATACCTAAAGAATAAAGTGTATTTTACTCCGCCACAAAGCATCAACCAGTTAAGACATAGTATCACACGTGAAGTCGATAGACTTAAGAAAAATCATAAGTTAATCAGAAAGTTGTTTAATCAATGCGATCAAAGGCGCAACTGTGCTTGAAAAGAAATGGAGGACATGTGGAAGGAAACGGTGCCGAGAAAATTAAGAAGTGAATTTGTATTACCCATATGAAGAGGTGTTCTTGTTAAAAATGGGTTTAAATATATTAATTTATTTTAAACTTCGAAGTTTCATTATTTTACTTCCTTGCGCAAACATAATTTTCATAGCCTCCACTAAACCCATTAGTGTATCAATATCGTAAAAAGAAATTTAAGGAAATTTTCAGAATCGTCAAGTAAATAGTTGTTAAATTTGCCTTGTTTGCAAGACACAAAAATCTCTAATAGGTTTTGAGTTATACTAATTCAAAGTACGGTTAACATTTTTCTGGGACACCTTGTATATTCTTATTCTGGAATTATTAAAATACCAGGCAATGGCTTCGCCACTCCCCCACAGAAGTTATCTTCACTGACGAATCAAGAGTCACTATGGATGGTCCGTGTGGTTGAGCAAGAGCCTGGGTAGTCATTCGACGTCAAATGAAGCACTTTACCCACCGATAACAAGGAGAAAGAGGTTGATGATTTGAGCTGCAATAGTTGGAGACAGGCTACTAGGACCTTTAAAAGTGGAGGCTAGCGTCAAAATGGATTTTAAGGCGTACTGCTGTTTCTGGAAAAATACTTCCTCCCGTGTTAAAGAGATAGTTGGTGGGAATGAAGAAGTCATTTAGTTTCATATAAAGTAAACTGATCCTAGTCAGGCCTAAAAGTTCTTTAGAAATTGATTAAAGTAGAACGGATGTGTAGAAGACTCAATCATGGACTTGCCTCCGAACTAAATAGAAAACTACTTGAGCATCCATTACTCAGATGGCAGGCCATTAAGCGAAGAAAAAGTACCTTTGAGAAGCCATCCAAGGTTTTGTTGCAAAGAATATTTTCGCTGATGGCATAAAAACTGACTTATTCAGTAAACAACAGACCGTTCAAAGGTTTATTTGTCCAGTAGCGCTTGAATAGTTCTTATTTTAAAGCGCGTTTCATTGAATTTCCCTTTCTTACAATTTACTCATATAGTTTAGTTAAACTTGTTATAGTTTGTTAAATGTATTCCTACTAATTAAAATTTGCAGATGATCTCTTGACTCTAAAATAGTCAGACTAACAATAATTCCTATTATTCTCCTGCTATATGGCATTTGGATTCCATATCTTCACATTACATTTTGGCTCATGATTGTCTTAACTCCATGAAGAAGCCTTATGCAAAATAGCTACTGTTATAAGAGAGTTCTGGATATTTTCAATACTCGCATATGATAATCCATCTGACAGGACATTATGGCGTTCCCTCACAACAGTACTCCTATAGTTATGTGCGGTCTGCGGTTATATATACCCCCACTTTTTCACATCGTTCATTTCACCATTTTCCTCACAGATTTCTCCTTACAAATTTTCTGAGGGAAATGCTTTATTCATTTCAGAGTAAGAATGTAAAATACCAAACCAGAATAGCCCTGAAGCCCTAAATTAAAAAGAAATGATTTTCATAATTTTTTCTTCAATATTTTTCATTTTTAAAGGGAGCTTCCGCGTACCAAGACCTCGATAATAACCAACCCGAACAAGAAATACAGACCGGTAAAGACGGTCAAAGATTCTCCTGAGGAGGATCCACGAAAGGAAAAGAAGAGAGAAGATAAGATTAGAGTAGACAGAGAAGCAGATATAAATTATATATCAATTATACACCAAAGGGGTAAGCGACGACTTTCAATGCGAGCTCATGCACCTTTATGAGGTCTTTGTAATATTATTTTTCTTAGGTATTTTATTTTTAAAGGAAATAATCGAATGATAATTCTTATTTAAGCGTCGCTACCTTTAAAATTTACTCAAACTTAAATAATTAATCTGTGGCTGGGGCCGGCCGTTCAAATATTGACTAGCGTGTATACGGTTGCAAGGTGTGTACTTCTGATTGTACGGTGATTGCGCTGGCGCAAGAGAACAGCTCTCGTTTAACGGATTCTGAAATAGCAACAAAACCCTTCTATGCAATATTTCTTTAGGTAGCGTCGCTACCTTTATAGTATACACATGTTTAATATTTATATTATTGGTTTATCACCTTATATTGATTATTGATGAGTGTATTCGACAACCAATGGAGAGGAAGGATAAGAAAAACCCCATGTGGTACGAGGTTCTTTTTTACTGAATTTCGTTCCACTGGATCTTCCTGGTCTTAGTTTCTTCACATTCTGAGCAAACTCCAGAGGAACGAAACGTTAATAAAGAAGAACCTCATACCACATGTAGTTTCTCTTATCCTCTCTCTCTCTCTATGCTAGTCAATCTTTGAACAGCCAGCCCCAGTACCAGATTATCTGACAATCGCGGAATACCCACTTCCCCTGCAAAGACCCCTTCATTTCTTGTAACGTGGGGCTGGCTCAGGATATTTTCTCACCGTCCACGGCTGATCCCTACCCCATATATAGTGAATTCGGAATGTGTGCCTTCCATACATTTTTTCCTTTACCTAGCTTCTTCACTTTCGGAGGAGGTTTCTCGTTGATTTTTGCTTTATTTTATTCAATAAAACTCGCAATTCACTTTCATCGCTAACAAAAGACCCTTTAATCACGGAAAGGGATAATAAATTGAAAGGCGCCTTCGTCAATCTTCTCTTTGTGGCAGCAATCTCTGGGAAACTAGAAGAAAACCATTCTCATTTTACAACTTAATTACCAATAAAAAGAATTAGCCAAAAATAACAAAGCACTTTTTTAATTAATTTAGTTATTACAGATGTGTAACTATAATAAACCTCCTTTCAACAGCGACTAGAAGTGAGAAACCGGGTAACAAAAACGTGCGAATCTTTGACCATTGAGTAGAGCATAATTTGCTCTGCTGAGTAAAAATTTGATCGGTTATTATAGGGTTGACACTTAGATCTTGACTTAGGGTTCCCATAGACTTGATGTCTCAGACTACAATCAACAATTAAATAGGACGGATTTTGTGCCTTAGTGTAATCAATTTTTTAAAATATATTTCTATCCACAAAGGACTTATAACAATATTATTAAAATAAGAATTTAAAAACACCAACCGTCCATGAAACCTTATGGCAACTGGCGGCCGCAAGCGATGTTAGAAGGAAAAACAATTAAAAGGCAATAAGAATCATTGAATTCCTTGTATTAGTGTAAATCAACAAGTCAGATCATCTTAAAATCTCCATAAGACATATGAGTTGATGCCCGTCAAGCAACAAGTTAAGAGTCACCCTAAAAGTTTTATTTGTCATACTTGAATTGTTTTAAGCTTTATTTTATTTTATAATTTTCAAAATAAGGTTATGACAGAAAAATCTGGGATAGGTATTTGCTTTTTACATGTCGTTTTATATCTCCATGTTTTAAGCCATCAGGTACATAAGCCCTTGATTAGACTTCCCTAGAGCAACATGCAGAAATCTCTAACTGCATATATACTCAAAGACGAACACATATATTTAGCAATCCTCAGTCAAGTCACACCTCAATAAAACGTTTCCACACCACAGTGAGAGAGCAAATACTCAGTTCGACCGATTTTTGCTCAGCCGAGAGCAACCAAGCGTAAATCAGACACACATGCCTCAATAAAACGACTGTCGAGGAACGATAAACCGAATCTTCAATTCAGCCCAGTAACAAATAAACACATCGAAAGAGACCGGCGCCTTTTTAACAAAATCATACAGGCGTTTCACCAATCAACTGTGAGAGAAGCCTCAAACTACGCAGGAATCTTTCTCCACATTAGTTCAATAAGAAATATTTTAATTATAATTAGTAAGATGAAACTGATTTTAGATAAATTATATACAACCAAAGTGAGGTAGATATAAGGACAAGTGTTAGAATTTGTAACTCGATCTTGATATTCAGCAACTCACTTTTTGTTAAGGATGACTTGCTCAGCCAATTTAATAAACTTCATCTTCATATTACCTTAAATCAATTCCGAACCTTTCAATCCAGCAGTCAATTCCATATCAATAGAAACCTCAAAGGAACAGTTTTTAACTGTGAACCTTTGCTCCCACCGTGCCTTCATACTCGACAAGAGACTATGAAACGTAGGCAAAAGTTCAATTATTAGATTCAGAATTAACATCGTTGCAAGTCAACCCTTCAACTTCCCTTAAATTCCCCAAAATTACTCTACCCTTTTTTACGTCTTAATTTTTTGTGATCTGTGGGAATAGTTAGTTCGACCTTACCTCACCTCTGATTTTTGAACCTTGTATTCGAACAATTTAATAAATTATCCAATTTAGAAACTTGAAGACGTAAAATTCAAATTCAGGCAGATTAATGTGCAACACATGAGTAAAAATATACTATAATAAATTAGGAGTTGCACAGCTTGCCAAGAGTTTAAAATAGAAAGGCACACAGAGTTCCCTTATACAAAATTCACTACTCAATACAAACGCTTTCACACCGTACAACAAGACGTTCTTGCATCCACCTTTAGTGATTACAGGTATCTTTTAACAGTCATCTTTCGCTTCACAAAGTGTGAAAAGGCCTACTCGTAAAAAACATCAAGTCAAAATTTAAAGCCTCTTTTAACAATTATATACGAGTATCTCAAATTAGAGCGCCCGTACATATAATCTCGAGAAATAGGTTGCAATTCAAATGGGATTATTAACCATTTGATTGCCCACGTCCACTGAGCAAATTTACACCAGGCCCGCAAACCCACGAAAAGCAAAATCTTGGAACGTATCCATAGAGTCATCAAGCACAGTCTACACCTAAAAGGCATCCCTTCTAAGTAGCTACAGAACTTGCCCGCCGTTTTTTGGAATTTTGTAACTCGCAAAAATAGGATAGCAATTATTCCCAATCTCAGATAACGCATGGATAAAGCCTGAGCCTCCAAAGTAACTTGTTTGTCACATGAGAGAGCTACCCCTTCCAGAACTAGTTTGTTCTAGATTTAAAAGATAGGATAAAATCGTTCAATCCCCTAATATCTCGAAAAATGGCCCACCAGTAATCTTTCATCTCCAAAGACATAGAGATATTAACTCATGTCTTCGAAACATTGAAACAAACACTTATACATCCTACAATGGAATAAGTGAAAAATACTAGTGTAAGTTAGAAACTTGAAGCCACCATTTATTTCTAATTAATTGCTAACACCGCAACAAACTTCAACTTCCCATTCCGCGGCCGAAGATGACAGTGAGATTGGATTTAAGAATAAACCTTATTTCGCTCGATTGGTTCAAGACTGGTTACCGTTGAATCACAAAGTTATTGCATAAAGCCAAATCAGAGCGACATTAAATTACATTTACACGTTCATTTCATTTAAAACAATTTTATTTTTTCTCAATTATTTCGCTTTCCAATACGGGCGCATCAGGTGAATGTGGATTCCAGTATTACTCTTTTTGTATCGTTCGATATCAATTTTATTTAATGAAATATTCATCAAATAAATTGGATGCTAAATAAAACTGCAATATTTGTCAATAACAATTTTATGCAGAATGAAATGGTAACATTTATCGATATCTATTATATGTAAATTGTCTAAAATGAATTTTTACATGTTTTTTATACTAAGACCGACTCGTAATAACATCACCTTCAATATCCGATTAACTCAGAAGAAATCTAATTAATGTGAAAGTACTCGCTAGGAGAGAGGTCAGCAAACCGAGATAAACTACCCCAAATGGATTCATAATGACAATCTCGTGGTTAATGAAGGCTCATAAATAAAATTGCCAAAAAAAATTAAATTTTTATTCAATAAGTGATGCAAATTCTGAAAGTTATTTTTCCCCCAAAATCTAATTTGTCGGGGTTATTTCCTAAGTTTGCAATAATGTACATTTCGTAAGGATTTCAGCGGCTGACATCGCCTACCACGAGTGTCAGCTTTGACTCGGAAGCCAGTACGAAAACCGTACGTCCCATTGTCGGCGTCCCCGTCACGTAACTTGTGGCTTAGTGTCCAGTGGCGGATCCAGAAAAAAAGGGGGCGCAGGGGCCCCCGTGGACTTAGTGTCAAAAATTCCTAACGCCTTTTTAAGTTTTCAATCGCCCGAACAAAATTAAAATAAGTAAACAGGAAACGTGTTTTTCTAATATAATTTCTTGAAACTAATGTTAAACATTCACAGTTACATCTCCATCATAATCACTACTTTCACTGAAATTCTCACAGTCGCTCTATTCAGAGTCTTCTACTTCATCCCCGTTGAATTTTCTAAATCTTCAACTCTTTAGATTCAGCTATATTTCTATTGGTTTTTTGAGGGTAAAAGCTGAGGAAATCTGGCGAATTGAGGTGGGCCATCATTAGATTGTCAAGAGAAGGAGAGTTCAAACTACATCTGCTTGCAGTTTTTATCCGTTTCATTGCCGATAATCCACGCTCACAATCAGGGGAGATAACAGCAAGCGAAAGTAGAATGTCGATGAGATGGAGTAGAGATGATAACTCTGCTCTATACTTACGATTCAGTACCTGCTACGTAAATGTCTCAAGATTTTGTTTCCTGCCTCGTCGTAGATCTTCAATTTATGGATCGATCTCTGTCGAATGATTCCAAAAACCGACGAAAATGATTTGGCAGTATGTGAACTTTTTGTCCCCAAAACCTATAAAAACATATTTAAATGAATATATTAATTGCATATTAACCAATCATCATTCCTAAAATATTTTTTCTCTAATTTTTCCCCAAATTGAATTTTATATTAAAATGAAATATAATTTCATACCCAAATATTCTAAACCCTAAATATTCATATTTCTATTACAATTTGAAGTAATTGTTTTATAAGTAAATTTATTACTCACTCACAATAGTAAAGTGTTAATCAATACCAGATTTTATCAGTTTTTAAATACCAATAATTATTTAATATCCAATAACCAATACGGATTCCGACCCAAAAAGTACTGCCCCTAAAGGCTTGAGAATATTTATACTTCCAGAAATAAAAAAATATTGCACATGATACGTGAAATTTTGTAGTAAATTTTTGTTCTCAATAAACCTTTACTTTTTCTTTTTTTACTTTATAATAGCAGATTTCCCTTTATGGTTTTCCACGCGTGGCAAGTTTTTAAAGTATGCAATACTAGTAGCTGCTACGACCTCTACCTGCATGGATGTTATTCACCTATCAAAGGATTCCAGAAAATTGACAATAGGTGAATTTGAGGCATTGACGAAGCAAGAATCTGAGCCGTTCAGGGTGAAGCCAGCATATTCGTGACGAGAAAAGACCATTGAAGATGAGGTCTCGTTTTGTAGTTTTGGAGCACAGTTACTGTTGACGAAAAGAGTCCATGTACTCATGCCAGAGACACTTCACGAGTTTGTAGGCTAAGCGATAACTTGAGAAGTGGTTTGAGAACTATCTGAAGATACGAAGCCTATTTGATGATCGATAAATTTTTCAAAAGTCTGGTGATCCCTTTAGCCTTCTCGCACTTTGTCCCGTTTGTCTCATCTTCAGCAACCTATAAAATATAATATATTATATATTTTATTTTAATATTTTATCCTAATATATTTCTTATTTTAAATAAAAATTGATTAAAAAATAAAATTACTTAGAAAGATGATGCGCGAATCCCGAAATTCCTTTCAGTCAAATTTATATCAGCGTCTAAGGATGCTGCAACCATTCCGTGCCACCAATTCTTTTGGGATACATAAGCGTTTTATTTAAGGTGACGAAGGATTCTTTCAGTTTGCCTTTACTTTTGGCTAACTTTTTAAAAAATAATTTAAGTGATTTTAGGAGGAAAGCAACTTGTAACATTTAGTGATTTTCATTGAGTCTTTAAAACAAGGTACAATGCGATGACGCAGACAATGAATCGAGATGATGGACTCGTTATCTCCTTTTAACTTACGCAAACTCCATTTATTTCACTCATCATCACTGAGGATCCATCAGCTACAATTCCTACCAGTCTTTGAAACCAGATAGTGTGACTTTCTCATGTAATCCTTTTCATGATTTACTGGATCGCTTCCAATACTCCATCAGCCTCCGCCTCTGTCACAGCTTGGATTCCAAAAAAATGGACAAATATTTGTCCTTTACGAACAACCTGACAATAAAGAATCTCTTCTTCCAGTGGAATCTTCGAAACTATGTTTAAACTTTTCTCTTTCATTGATGTCCGATGGATTCATTAAATTCTTTTACCTTTTTTCTGGTTTTATATTGCTTACCAACATCCAATTACTTTGCTTTGTCAAGATTCCACAGGTTTTCAAATTAGGTGTAAGGTTTACACTGTAGAGCAATGTAGTGAGTATTCCTGAATAAAAAGCTGAATTTGTTGATTTGACTTTTTTGTATTGACAAAAGAGCCAGATCAGCTTGGGTTTCTCAAGGTTTTGTTTGCATTTTAGCCAACTTCTTTGATGAGTTTTTTTTATGCTTCTTTGAGTTTTCATGTTTAACGATATTTTCATATTTAAAAAACTTGGCTGCCAATTGCTGAAAATTGCTGGCAAAGAGGACATATCATCACATTTCTTTTAGCGCATTTCATCGATTCTGGTAAGAATGTCCGATTTCGACTTTTGTCTTCACATCTGCTCTGTTTATCCAGAATTTTTCTTGTTAATTTAGATTTTTTGAGTCGTGGTGGATTACCGGCGAAGAAACAGTGGATGGATTTTGAGACAGTTATAGAAGAATGTAACCACTAGAAAAAAAATTAATTAAAAAAAATAATTCATTTTCTTATATATATTTATAAATCATTGTCAGAGATCACAAGAGAGAGAGAGAGAGGAAGATACGTGCCGCCTCGACCTTCAATAGAGAGGTACAACAGACACCTGGGCGACCCTTTTCGCATGCGTTAATGAAGGTGCGAAATAATGAGACGCTGTGAGGCACCGCGATGACCAGAATGCGGCCATCACAGAAAACTTCACAAGTGTGAGAGCCCAGAAGGTCCCATCTGAAGTTGGACAAAGTTCACCACGCCGGCTTAAGAACCTTCTCGCGCTCGCGCTAAAATGCTGAGTCTATTCTCATCTGCCGATTAGTCTGACCCTAGAACACTTACCTTCAGACGGAGGGTAGGGGGAACCCTATTCGGCCCCTATAAACCCTCCGGTGCTAGAGTTGGAAGGAGTATCTGGCGAGTGTCCTCCCCGCTCCATCAGTATCCTCTCTCCGCCCTCGTCAGTACCCGCTATTCGCGTCCCGTTGGGCTCTGGAAATTCTCGCAGAATCTCTCAAGGTTTCGGCATTCTCGTTAATTCACGTAAGTCTACCTCGACCTGATTCCCCGCTCCTCGAACTCAGCGCGCTTAATCTCAATTTGTGTTACTCGAAAGCAAGATTTAAGTTCACCCTTGTAATAGTCATTATCCAGAGACTATTGTTTGAACTTTGCGTCAAGGCAAAGACTACTCCCTTGAGCCAATTTTTTGAGGTAACAGCAACGCGCAACCCTCCTGTGCAAGTGCCCTCTCTACCCCCCTTGTACTCGTTTTCTGCTATCCCGGAAACTCCAAGATAGTCGACTATTGGTCAACCTACTTTCAGTTAATTTGCACTCTACTTATATTGTAAACTTTCCACGCACTTGGAAAGTAGAAAGGGTGAACTTGACCCTATTCTACGATATCTATCTTAAACTAGTGTAAGGTGTGTAGGGTTAACCTACGACATCTATATTAATCTGGTGTAAGGTGTGCACGGTTAATCTACGAAATCTATATTAATCTGGTATCAGGTTTATGGGATTAATCTTGGTCAATCAATTGATTGAAATTTGATGAATCTATTAGTTAACCTTTGTTAAAATTGTTAATTTCTTTTTAATCATGGTTCCGGTTATGGAGTTTAAAAGGTGAGAAATAACCATTGCATACCTATTTGCAAAGTGTATTTGTTCCCGTTCCCAATTTTTTTTGTGAATTGATTGTCAAGTGACCGTGCTTACCTATTAATTTTATTCCCCCACGGAATTGAATTGTTGTTCTCCGAGGCTTCAACTAGTGCCGTAAGTTGAAGGTATATAAAAATACTGTTATTATTCGTATTACTGTGCTAGGAGTGCTGTAACTCTTGTCTCAATTACAGTGAAATCTCGACCGCAAAATCGAGTGTTTCCCCCCTTGTTGTTTGTATGTTCGTTAGAGAGCAAAACCATTCGCACTCCCGTTCGCGCATGAAGGAACCCATAATTCCTCCATACTCGTTGCCGTGCGTTAATCTACTCCTTGTTGTAGTGCCCATCGCGTAAACCTGAAATTTATAAGTCCCAAGGTGAGTCACTCGGACTCAGAAGAAAGAAAAGAAAGAGCCGAAAGAAGATACAGAGAATAAAGAGAAAAGGGAATGGAACGAGAACAAAGAAGAGAAGAAAAGGAACGAGAAGAAAAAGAGAGAATTCGCTCCCACGAATTGGAGATAAACAGAGCGAGGAACGAGACGCTCTCCATAAACTCCTCGAGTGTTAGGCTAGACGCACCGCAGTCTGCGACCATAAACTCCCCGTCTTTAAAGAAAGCGAATACTTCGGTTCTTATTTCACCCACTTCGAGAAGATCTTCGAGGTGAACCAGTGGGACATCGAGACGGACGTCGTAGCACAATTATTGCCCTTGTTGAGCTCTCAGCTCAGATATTTTTATCTCCCTTCTATCAGAGGCAACAATCGATTATTCATCGTTAGAAGCCGAGTTGCTTGCCGCTTACAACATGCCCCCTGATTTATATCGAACTAAAATTAGGCACTATCGCATTCAACCTAATTAGACTTTTCAACAGTTGGCTACTCCCTACAGCGTCATTTTAATTTTTGGATTGAGGCGTCCAAGGTGCCTCATGAATACGACGCCCTGGTCGATTTCTTCCTCAAGAACCAATTTCTTGCGTCGCTCCTTTCGGAAATCAGATACTTCGTCAAGGACCGGAGGCAAACGTCTACGCGGCTAGCCATAACTGCTATCCGAAAGAAGGGAAGAAATCAGAACCCCTATCTCCTAAATCCAAAACCAGCAAGAACAAATTTGCTTCTAATAATGGGAATAAGTTCGTGCGGTTGACTATGCCCGCTAAACCCCAACCCTTCTTCTCGTCGGACCACCGTGATGTAAAGCCCTTTTCTCCTAATCCCCCTGCTTCGTTGTTCGCCAGGAGAACCATCGTGTGCTATTCCTGTGGAGTCCTTGGCCACGTGAGATACAACTGCCCTCAAAACTCCTAGTATAGAAAGCCCCCCCCCTTCCTACCAGGGACACCAGTTCAATGCCACTTCTACGCCCACACCGTCGCAAAATAAAGCCCTCTCTTCTTTGAACCTGCTGAATACTGCTGGCCACCAGCTAAAATTTTGTTCGATAAAAGTACCCCTAGGGCCTTCCAATTTGAAACTGGAGCCGTGAATGGCGCATAATATACACCCTTGTTCGTGATACTGGGTGCATTGTTTTATCCGATGCACTACTCCCCCCTGTGGTTCCAAACCACGATAAGTTTGCCGTAGTGCATGATTACTTGGGGTGTGCAAAAAAAATTCTCCATTGTTCACTGTTACATTTAATGCGCGTATTTTACTAGTTTGCCTGAAGTCGGGGCAGCCCCTATCAAGTTTTGCTCTGTCCTAATTGGTCAGTCCTTCCCGGGTTTCTTCCGCCCCCGTGGCTCAACCCGTTCCCACGCGAAGAAGGATTGTATTTATTGGGCAAAGAATTTGTAGCGAAAACGGACCCCTATCATACCTACATAACGTCAAGAATAAAAACGGTCGCTTGATGTGTTGGAGTTTGTTCCTCCAGGAATTCTATTTCTGCATTTTGTACTTAAAAGGCACCGATAACTGTATGGATGATAGTTTAAGTAGGAACCCGTTAGATCCTTCTACAAACTAATTCCCAGCCATTTCCTTTTTTTAATCCATGTATTAATTTTGTTCATGAAATAAATTTGTATATCTAACCATATAATAAGAAAAAAATGCGTATCCTTTATGTATATATATATATATATATATATATATATATATATTTAGGTGCGTTTTTTATGTGTACAATGAATTCCTTTCATATCCTTATATTTTTGTTGTTTTTGTTTTTTATTATCGTAGGATAACTTACCCTCGGGCCAGTGAGCCCCAGATAATGGTATCATAGAGAAAAATATCCTTCAGTAACCATGACATGGCATTTTATAACCTTGTGTATGTGTATGTTATAACCCCCCCCCCCCCTCCCTCTCCCCCAGTAGCTCTAATAATTTGTATTTTGGCTCCATTTTGAAAATGTGTCCTAGGTATTCTCAACTTTATCCGCTATTGGCATGCGAATTTAAGTCATATTCCTCCCCCACTAATCAATCTCCTATGTCACTTCTTCCCTTGAAGTTCCATTTGGGGAGGGAGGAGTTTTAGAGATCAGAGAGAGAGAGAGAGAGGGAGATACGCGCCGCTTCGCCCTTCAATAGAAAGAGAGACAACAGACACCTGAGCGATCCTTTTCGTCTGCGCTAATGGAGATGATAAATTATGAGACGCCGTAAGACGCCGCGATGACCTGAAATGTGGCCATCACAGATAACTGCGAGAAGTGTGAGAGCCCAAAAAGTCCCATCTGAAGTCGGACAAAGTTCGCCTCACCGGCTTAAGAACCTTCTCACGCTCGCGGTAAAAGGCTGATGCGTCTGACTCTAGAACTCTCCCCCTCGGACGGGGTGGGGGGGAACCCATTCGACCCCTATAAATGCTCCAGCGCCAGAGTTGGAAGGAGTATTCGCAGAGTATCCGCCGACCTCCATGCCCAGTCAGTATCCGCCGTCTTTCTTGTCCCATCAGTATCCTCTGCCCGTCCCCGTTGATACCCGCTATTCGCAACCCGTTGGACGCAGAATCCCTTAAGCTCCCGGTATTCTCGTTACTTCACGTGAGTCTACCTCGACCTGCTTCTCTTCAGCAATCATGACTTCGCATTGTATAACCTTGTGTATGTGTATGTTATAACTCCCCCCTCTCCCCCACTAGCTCTAATACTTTGTACACCTTTCATTCAAGAGAAAGGCTGTACTCTGTATCTTAATCCAGAATATCGTAGAGCGGACGGAGAGGAACGTCCAACCCAGAGTGAAGGCAGACGTAAGACAGTATGCCCGTGTCACTCCTGGAACGACGTTCTTAGAAGTGGCAAAGAGGGGTACTGCCACACAAAAGAAGCCGGGAAACGGAAGAGCGTAGGGAGTCCTACAGTGGAATACTCCCTCAAAGTTCTTCTGTTCAATGCGAGGTTAATCAGGAATAAGTTTCTTGAGCTCCGTGGCTTCGTAGCAATATAGGAACCTGAGATGGTGGCCATAACGGAGTCGTGGATAAAAACTTCAAGCTGAGATTTTGAAGGTGAATTCATGATTCCCCGTTACAAGCTCTTTCTGAAAGATAGGCCAGACAGAGAGGGTGGTGGTGTGATGTTGTATGTCAAGGATACTCTCAACTCGACGGATTGCAACATCGTATCCGACCATGAACAAATAGGTGTTGACCTAGAGATAGGTCCACCAAATACAGGAACCTGGTGCTTTATAGACCTCCTGACCAAATCTTTGGAAAGGACAAAGATCTGTACCAGCTACTAGGAGTACTTATCGAAGACAGAGTGTGTATCGTCATGGGGGATTTCAACACACAAGTTGACTGGAAAAACAGAGAACCCTGTGGCGAGAACGCACTACTCCTGGAGTTCACGAACAATGAGTACCTGACTCAATGGGTGAGAGAGCCAACGAGAGGAGACAATATCCTCGACTTGGTTTTCACCTCTGAGGATGACATCGTTGAGGAACTCTCTGTTAGCGAAGAGCTCGGTGGCAGTTACCACCAACTAATTAGATTTGTAGTCAAAGTCCCGAAGGCAGGGCCTGCGACTAGTAAATCGAGGAAACTCGATTTGAGAAAAGCAGACATTGCAGGTCTTCGTGCTGGACTGACTGACGCGAGGCTAGAAGTGTGAGATGCTGTTGAAGATTCGTGGAACAGTTTCAAAACCACATTCATGAGTCTCCATCGCGTTTTATCCCTCTAAAATGCCCTCGTCGGTCTTCTGTTCAACCAAAGTGGTTTAATCGAGAAATCGGCCAACTGCTTAGGGAGAATAGAAATGTGTACTGGCAATCGAAGATCTCGGGTGACTTTAACGAATACCGGAGGCTAGCCAGGAGAGTGGAGTCCAGCATAAGGGCGGCTAAGCGGTCTGAGGAACTCCGAGTGGCGCGACTCTGTAAAGAGAATCCCAAGGAGTTCTTTGGATATGTAAACAGCCGTAAACCAATCCGTAGAACGATTGGCCCTTTGAGGAATTAGGAGGGAACATTAAAGCACTCAGATGCAGAAAATGCTAACCTCCTCAACGGTTACTTCTCTTCAGTGTTTACTGAAGAGTGTGGTCCCATCCCCAAGCCCACGGATTCCTACTCGGGGGAAAAGTTGGAGGATTTGGACTTCACCGAAGGAGAAATAACAAAGAAGATCAGTGACCTAATGACGAATAGGTCACCTCGCCCGGATGGCTTTCTACCTAAAGTGTTGAAAAAAGTGCGCGATCAAGTGTCACGACACCTGAGCGCAATCTTCAACATGTCAATCCGGACCGAATGCGTTCCTAGAGACTGGCGTGAAGCGGAGGTGACTCCTATCTTCAAGAAAGGAGACCGTAGCCAACCGTCGAAGTACCGACCTATCAGTCTGACTTCGATAGTCGGTAAACTCATGGAAAGCATGATGGTGGACAAAATGACGTCGCATTTAGAGTCAAACCTGCTACTGAGGAGTTTCCCAGCACGGGTTCCGAAGACAACGGTCATGTCTGATGAACCTTGTGGAATTTTTCCACTTCGTCTTCAGTGAGTACGATCGGGACAAGGCGGTGGATGTGGTCTACTTAGACTTTCCGAAAGCCTTTGATAAGGTTATATACCGCCGCCTTCTCCGGAAAGTGTGAGCGCTGGGCATAGATGGAAAAGTAGCAGGCTGGATAGAGAACTGGCTAAATGGCAGACGGCAACGGGTGGTGGTGAATGGACAGGCTTCTGAGTAGGTGCCCGTTACTAGCGGAGTCCCTCAAGGTTCTGTCCTGGGACCACTACTATTCATCATCTACGTCAACGACATGGACGGTGACATGGTTGCCAAGATTTCTAAATTTGCCGAGATACCAAGTTTGGTATGAACGTTGGGGAGTGGTCTGATACGTGGCAAATGCCTTTCAACGTAAACAAATGCAAAGTGGTGCATATTGGCCACCGAAATCCCCAATCACCCTATATCCTTAAGGGACTGATCTTGAATCCACCCACACTATCACGAGTGACCTCAAGTTTTCGAAACAGTGTATTGAGGTGGAGAAGGAAGCCCAAAGGATGTTAGGGTATATAAAGCGACAGTTTGGATATCGGAACAAGGAGATAGTACTGTGTCTGTACAACTCCCTCGTCCGCCCACTCCTGGAGTATGCCGTACAATTTTGGCGTCCTTCATTTAGAAAGGACATCGCGAGATTGGAACGCGTACAAGCCAGGGCAACCAAACTGATTCCTTCTATCAGACATAAAAGTTATGAAGATAGATTAAGGAAATTAGATATGTTCTTGCTGGAGACCCGGAGACTACGTGGTCAGCTTATCGAAGTGTTTAAAATACTTTGAGGCTTCGACAGACTGGACTACGGGGATATTTTCCAGCTCAGCGATGGAAGAACAAGAAATCACGGCTTTAAACTTGAACTGAAGCGATATCACCGTGATCTGTGTGGGAAATTCTTCACATACAGTATCTGCAGTAGTTGGAATGCACTTCCGACGGAAGTTGTCAACAGTGAATCTGTTGACCAGTTCAAGTCAAGACTAGATAAAGTCTTGCAAAATCGCCGGTAAGATCCTCGCGAGTGATCTTCGAGGTTGCCAACGGACACCTTCGAGGATTGCACCAAAAGTTCCCTCCTTGTATGGACCATAAGGTCTTCTAGGGTACTTATTTTCCTTGTAGCTTCCTTTTCGAACGCAGAGCACTCAATCTCCATTCGTGTTACTCAAAAGCAAGATTTAAGTTCACTACTATAATAATATTATCCAGAGACTATTGTTTGAACTTTGCGCCAAGGCAAGGATATTCCCTCCATCCAAATCTACGGGGTAACAGCAACGCGCAACTCTCCTGTGCAAGTGCTCTCTCTGCCCCTTCCTCCAGCGTCCCTTGGTCAATATTATATTATCCGTTTGTTTGTACGGTGACCGTCCTCACCACGCCCTTCCCTCCCTTAGCTGCTGAAGACCCGTGTAAATCTAGTATGTGTATAGCTCATTCTAAAACTCCTTTTAACCTTGTAAAATAATATTCATTTGCATATTAGTAAAGATATTTTTGTACCCGTTTCTGTTATTCCGGAAAATCTGAGATAGTCGACTATTGGCCAACCTACTTTCAGTTAATTTGCACTCTGCTTATATTGTAAACTTCCCATCCACTCGTAAAGCAGAAAGGATGAACTTGACCCTATTCTACGACATCTATATTAATCTGGTGTAAGGTGTGTAGGGTTAACCTACGACATCTATATTAATCTGGTGTAAGGTGTGCTGGGTTAACCTATGATAATCATAATTATATTTAATCAGTATGTAAATCTTGTGTAACAAAGCAAAATTTAATATTTTAGAACTTTTTTAAAAAATGTTTTTAATTTTTTTTAATTTATCATTTAATATTTTCAGGTCAAATTATTTAAAAATATTTTGTGTGAATTTAATGAATATAAAATAATACATTTTATTGAATTTACTATAGTTTATGACATTTAATATATTATCATTAATTTAAAAAGATGCAACATATGTTATTTGTTCCATTGTATACTGCAATGGATTATATATGTTTGACTGGTAGTTGTTGATCAACCAATGATAGATAGTGAATAGAATAAAAATTCATAATATGTATAAAAATAATATGGAACACAATACAACAAATAGGCCTAGAACATACTTGTAACAATGACACAAAGTCAATCTTTCTAAATTATTATATCACATAGTGTCATTAGGAAAGGTATTTTAATAAGGAACACTTTGAATATATTGGATTTTTTGAAATTTCTGCTTCATTATAAAGTTATAAGCATTTGAAATTCCAAAGTTTTTTTCTGCCTCTCTCTTTATCTCTCTCTCTCTCTCTCTCTCTCTCTCTCTATATATATATATATATATATATATATATATATATATATATATATATATATATATACAGGGTGTCCACAAAGTCTGGGTACATAGGATTTTTAATATTTTATATATTTATGTTATTTTTCCTCCTCAGATCGAATGATGGCTCTGTCTAAAGAAGAAAAAATCGAGTTGGTACTCTTAAGTGGACGAGAAGGATGGTCTTTTTGCAAAATCGCCGATGAATTTAACTTTCGACACCCTGATTGGCAACCTATTTATTTTACTGCCGTCGAGAAATTGGTCACGAAGTTTAAAGAAACAGGCAGTGTCTTGGACAAACCCCGTTCCGGGTGACCAAAGACTTCAGACAAAACGAAAGAGGATGTCATGCCTAAGATTGCTGCTAGCCCAAAAAAATCACTTCGTCGGACATTCATGGAGTTGGGTGTTCCAAGGTCAACTATCCACAAAATCTTGGTAGAGCAGAAGTTCCATCCGTACAAATTACAGATATTGCATCACTTAAATGAAGACAACCCCGATAGACGAATGCAGATGTGCGAATAGTTTTCAGATAAATTGGATGAAAATATCAATTTTACTAAAGACCCTTTTTTGTTCAGTGATGAAGCTTTGTTTTATGTTAATGGTGAAGTCAACAGACAGAATCTTTGATACTGGTCTCAAGACAATCCACATTGGATGGATCCATCCAAACAGCAAGGCTGCCAAAAGGTGATGGTGTGGTGTGGTTTATGGAAAGCTCATGTGCTAGGACCCTTCTTCGTTGATGAACATGTAACCGGTGAGACTTATCTGAACATGTTGAGAGACAAATTAATGCCTCAAATTGAGCGCCTAGGCGAGGGACTTCCGGACTGGTTTCAGCAGGATGGAGCCCCTGCCCATTTTGCTACAAATGTTAGAGATTGGCTGAATGGCACTTTTCCTCACTGGATTGGAAGAAGAGGTCATGTGGAGTGGTCCCCTCGTTCACCAGACCTTTCTCCCCTTGATTTCTTTTTCTGGGGTATGTTAAAAGAGAAAGTTTACTCAATGAAGATTGCAAATCTAAACCACTTGAGAGAACGCATTATCAGTCAGTGTGCTGAAGTCGATGGCAATGTACACCTATTCAATCGAGTTCACCAGAATTTAGCAAGACGCATCGAATTATGCATTGCAAATAATGGAAATCCTATTAAAATATAATTTCTTGACATTATAATTAAATATAATTGTTTTGTTCTAAAGGTATGTATTGATCCCCTATGTACCCAGACTTTGTGGACACCCTGTATATATATATATATATATATATATATATATATATATATATATATATATATATATATATATATATATATATATATATATATATATATATATATATATATATATATATATATATATATATATATATATATATTTGAATCCAACAAACCGCAATAAAGAGAAAACGGGAAAAATTTCTTCGGAAATAATATTTCCTAATTCACAAAAATTCCGTACAGGGGTGGGATTCGAACCGTGCACACTGATGCAGCGAGCATCCACTTTGATGTCTTCCCCGTAGCCAAGTGGCCTAAGAGATGATTTAATTGACATCAAAGCGGATGATCGCTGCGGTTTGTTGGATTTATTTTCATCATTCTTTCGCGGTCATGAAATATTTATTGTCGTAGAATGACTCCCGACGATACCATATATAACACTATTCGTTGAGGGAACTTCCTTAATTATCTTTAGAGTGCGTTACTGTCTGGCGGCCGATATTATGTATCTTCGATATGCTTAAGAAGTGGAACTGAGCTCAAGGATAATAATATTGCTATCATTAATACAATAGAGTTTTATTAATAATAACTACCAACAAACACAAGAAGGAAAATATTGACATAAACAGAGAATTGAAAGGGTCGTGGGGGCTCGGCTAATCCGAGGATTTAAAGGATTTAAAAAAAGGTACAACAAATATCGAGTTAAAGAGATGGGATGGTTCGATAAACCATTTAAAGGGTTAAGTACTCAAAGGTGACGTTTGGCTTACGTAACTTGCACTAGTGGTGCAGTGGAAGGTGGCGCAAAGGAGTTTCGGTCCGCTGGCGAGTTCCAGCCGAAGGGGGGGATAAAAGGATCCTGACGAGGCGTCTTGGGAAGGAAAACCGTTTCTCGACGAACGGCTTGAAGAACAATGGCTGTTCTAGGTTGTTCTTTTCTGAACAAAGGGGGGATGAGAACCGTCTCTTGTCTACGGGCTCAAGAACAATGGCTGTTCTAATTGTTGTTCTCCTCTGAACAACAGGGGGGGGTGAGAACCGTTTCTTGGCGAAGGGCTCAAAACGAACAATGGCTGTTCTAATGCTGTTCTCCTTTGAACAACAGGGGGGGGATGAGAACCGTTTCTTGGCGAAGGGCTCAAAACGAACAATGGCTGTTCTAATGCTGTTCTCCTTTGAACAACAGGGGGGGATGAGAACCGTTTCTTGGCGAAGGGCTCAAAACGAACAATGGCTGTTCTAATGCTGTTCTCCTTTGAACAACAGGGGGGGATGAGAACCGTTTCTTGGCGAAGGGCTCAAAACGAACAATGGCTGTTTTAATGCTGTTCTCCTTTGAACAACAGGGGGAGATGAGAACCGTTTCTTGGCAAAGGGCTCAAAACGAACAATGGCTGTTCTAATGCTGTTTTCCTTTGAACAACAGGGGGGGAAGCCTTGGGGACTTGGCGTCGGAAAGGCTCGAACCTTTGGCACTCAAGGAATATTGTCCTCCTTCTGGACAAGTGATGGTGAATCTCGAGGTCGAGGTCCCTTGGCGCACAAAGGGAGAGAGGGTCGTGGTGATGTTTCGCGACGAAAATCTGGATCTCCAATCTGATCTTAGTGGTAAAGTTTCCATATAAATAGCCAGGACATCTCCTTGGCGTGGGGGAAAATGGAGTGGAAGCTTGGAGGGAACGCACAGCCGGGCCGGAGAACAATGCCTTATCTGCTCATAAGCCTAACTCGATCTGGCGAGGTCGGCGTATGGGGGCGAACGGGGGGACGATAACCTCCTTGTTTAAACATTGGCATCCGGTAGCTGTGATAAGACTCCAAGCCTCGAATCGAAGATGCACGTGGGCAGCATCGTGGTTTTAAATAATATGGGATAGGAGTTGAAATTAACGCAGTCAACTCGTTCTATCACACCCCTTCATTCCAAGGGGAAGTTGTCACTTCAAAAAAAAAGACAGAAGGGACAACGATAGAGCTCCGTTGTGGGGAACTCGTTTTCTTGTACCAACTGTACCTTCCTGCACCTAACTAGTATTACCTCAATACATATGATTATTTTGATCTTTAGATTACAGGGGAAAATAACCTTTAATACAACTTAATCAGAGAAAAAAAAGGGCATGGAACAATGAAATGATATAAACTTAGTACATACGGGACAAAATAATTTATACGTAAATTAATAAGAACAAATATATATACATACAAAAAATTAGACATTGAGCGTTACAAAATTCAGACATATACATTAATTAATTATATTACAAAAGAATCTTAAATTAAGTCGTACAAGACGGTATATACCTACATGGAGATACTAATCCTATGAATACACTTACTCTACGCTATTCGGTAACGCATTTCTACTGAGGGCGTCAGCGACCTGGTTATCGGAACCTTTTATCTAATTTATTTTAAACTGATACTCTTGCAAGAGTAAACTCCAGCGCATGATGCGGCCGTTGGAGTATCGCACATTCCTAATATAGGCTAACGGACGGTGGTCGGTTCCTATTTGAAATTCTTTACATATCAAGTACAGCTTGAATTTGTCTATGACCCAGATAATTGATAGAGCTTTCTTTTCTCTAGTGGCATATCTCTTTTCGCGTGGTAATAATTGACGACTAGCATATGCAACTGGATGACTCGTTCCGTCATCCACGTATTGAAGGAGTACACCTCCAATGCCCTCGTTGATCACGTCGGTCTTATCCCCAAAGGATTTTTCAGGGTTGGGCAACTTTAAAATGGGGGCAGAAATGAACTTACTTTTGAGCTGATTAAAATGGGAAACAGCGACATCATTCCAACGTAAACGATCGGGGAAATTCTTTTCCTGAAGGGGGCATAGGGGGGCCGAAATTGCAGCGAAATTCGGAACAAATCGCTGATAGGGAGAAGCTGATCCTAGGAACGATCTTAATGGCTTCTTTGTAATCGGGAGGGGCATGTCGGCGATTGCCTTAATATTGTTCTCGTGGGGACCTAACTTGCTTTGTCCTATTTTGAAACCCAAATATTTGATGCTTTCGTGGGCAAACTGGCATTTGCTGGGGCCAATGGTGAGGCCATTTTCACGCAGTTGCTCGAAAAGAGCTAATAGGGTGGGTAAATGGTGATTCCATTTAATTAGTTCTTGTAGCTGACTCTTCTGACGTGGTGTCAGCTGCGCGTCACTATCCAGGTCAGAGGGTTCCAAAGACTCGCCTGGTAGGGAAGGAGGAGGGTAATCGGCCTCAGGTTGGATGCACACTGTCTGGATTACATTAAGGGACTCCGCGGGGTAATCTTCTTCAAGCGCCGATGTTTCGTCCAGTTCGACGAAGGTATCTCCATGGGCGCATTGGGGGTTCTTTTTTTCTTGGGGTCCAGGGACAGTCTCCGTGTCCTTGTCTGGGGCCTTATCACCTAAGGGTGTTAGTGATTCACACTCTTCTTTTGCCGTCCTAAAGTCCTGGTTAGGGGTCTCCGAGAAATCGGACGGTATCGGGGTTCTGATGGGGACAGGCTCCAGGGCTTCTTTCTTATCTCGGCCTTGAGGAAGGGCGGCCTGAAACACAGGGTCGAAACTTACTTGGGGGCTCTATCCTATAAGTACGGAACAGAATTGTATGGGTGCTACAATGACTTCAGCCCAGCCATTATAATATTGACACTGCAGGTAACATCTAACGACGGGGAATCGGTTCGCCCGCCCAAGGTGGTCATGTACCACCGCAAATTTTTCGTGGTTAGAGCCCACTGGGAGGAGTTCGTCGGACACGATGAAACACGTACATCCTGTGTCCCTGACGAGAGTCGATACTCGGCAGCTGTCCACGCTGCCCTCCTCATATTTCAAAGTTCCCGATGAACTTTTACCAAAAACAAAATTTACCTGGTGGCCTGAGGGAGGGGGAGAAGTTTCTGCTTGGGTCTGCACCACCGGGGGAGCCGGGGTTGCATTAATCTGGTGAACTAGGTGGGCTGGTCCGCTTTTAAGCCTAGAATTTTGTGGGCAATTCCAGCTCATGTGGTTTCCTACACCACAGGTGAAGCATATGGTTGGTCGCTTCGGGAAGAGAGATGGAGGAGAAGTCTTAACGGGAGGTTTGGAGTCCCGTTGTTGGTTTTGGGGAAAGAAGTTTTGGGGTTTTACGGGGCTCGGAAACTTTGTCAGCTTTCCTGGGAAGGAGCGCGAGTCCGTCCTTCTTTCTTCTCGTTGGATTTCTTTTTCTCGTTCTTCTCGTTATATTTTTCCTTCTCGTTCTTCTCGTTGGATAACTCTTTCCCGTTCCTCTTGTCGGATTACTCTTTCCCTTTCTCTTTCTACCTTTTTTCTTTGAAATTCTGCTTTAATCCGAGCTAATTCAATCTGATGCTCAGCTTGTCTTATCCGTTCCTCTCTTTCTCTTTCTTCTCGTTGTATTTCTCTTTCTTCCTCTTTTCTTTGCTCCTCTTGAATGTACTCAATTAGTTCTTTTCCGGAGAGTCCCAAGGATTCTCCTTGCGCTTTAAAGATTTCAAACTGAGTCATCTTTGCACTTGGGGGTGCACTAGTCAACCAACTAAAATTCCTTGCAACAAGAAGTATGCCTCTATAGAATTAGCCTACCTAAATATGGGCACTGACCTATTCGTACTTGGTTTCTCAATCTAAATCACCACTGACTAAAATGACAAAAAAACAAACAAATTATTATAACCGTTCCTTGAGCTACTCCAGCTTCTTAAGTTTCAAAAAAAGGGGATAGCAATCGTTAAAACAAAAGGGAACTACTATATTCTATTATTATAACGAATAACACTATGCTTTACTCGACTGAGACCAGTGTTTGCAAAGATATAGCGTTAAACCTTACACACCTGATACCAAATTTAAATAGTATATATATATATATGTCGTAGAATGACTCCTGACGATACCATATATAACACTATTCGTTGAGGGAACTTCCTTAATTATCTTTAGAGTGCGTTACTGTCTGGCGGCCGATATTATGTATCTTCGATATGCTTAAGAAGTGGAACTGAGCTCAAGGATAATAATATTGCTATCATTAATAAAATAGAGTTTTATTAATAATAACTACCAACAAACACAAGAAGGAAAATATTGACATAAACAGAGAATTGAAAGAGTCGTGGGGGCTCGGCTAATCCGAGGATTTAAAGGATTTAAAAAAAGGTAAAACAAATATCGAGTTAAAGAGATGGGATGGTTCGATAAACCATTTAAAGCACAGGATAGAATTGACAAAAGGGTTAAGTACTCAAAGGTGACGTTTGGCTTACGTAACTTGCACTAGTGTGGTGCAGTGGGAGGTGGCGCAAAGGAGTTTCGGTCCGCTGGCGAGTTCCAGCCAAAGGGGGGGGATAAAAGGATCCTGACGAGGCGTCTTGGGAAGGAAAACCGTTTCTCGACGAACGGCTTGATGAACAATGGCTGTTCTAGGTTGTTCTCTTCTGAACAAAGGGGGGATGAGAACCGTCTCTTGTCTACGGGCTCAAGAACAATGGCTGTTCTAATTGTTGTTCTCCTCTGAACAACAGGGGGGGGGTGAGAACCGTTTCTTGGCGAAGGGCTCAAAACGAACAATGGCTGTTCTAATGCTGTTCTCCTTTGAACAACAGGGGGGGGTTGAGAACCGTTTCTTGGCGAAGGGCTCAAAACGAACAATGGCTGTTCTAATGCTGTTCTCCTTTGAACAACAGGGGGGGATGAGAACCGTTTCTTGGCGAAGGGCTCAAAACGAACAATGGCTGTTCTAATGCTGTTCTCCTTTGAACAACAGGGGGGGATGAGAACCGTTTCTTGGCGAAGGGCTCAAGACGAACAATGGCTGTTCTAATGCTGTTCTCCTTTGAACAACAGGGGGGATGAGAACCGTTTCTTGGCGAAGGGCTCAAAACGAACAATGGCTGTTCTAATGCTGTTCTCCTTTGAACAACAGGGGGGGAAGCCTTGGGGACTTGGCGTCGGAAAGGCTCGAACCTTTGGCACTCAAGGAATATTGTCCTCCTTCTGGACAAGTGATGGTGAATCTCGAGGTCGAGGTCCCTTGGCGCACAAAGGGAGAGAGGGTCGTGGTGATGTTTCGCGACGAAAATCTGGATCTCCAATCTGATCTTAGTGGTAAAGTTTCCATATAAATAGCCAGGACATCTCCTTGGCGTGGGGGAAAATGGAGTGGAAGCTTGGAGGGAACGCACAGCCGGGCCGGAGAACAATGCCTTATCTGCTCATAAGCCTAACTCGATCTGGCGAGGTCGGCGTATGGGGGCGAACGGGGGGACGATAACCTCCTTGTTTAAACATTGGCATCCGGTAGCTGTGATAAGACTCCAAGCCTCGAATCGAAGATGCACAACAGGGGGGATGAGAACCGT
Organism: Ceratothoa steindachneri; assembly: GCA_963969495.1. Classification (NCBI taxonomy): domain Eukaryota; kingdom Metazoa; phylum Arthropoda; class Malacostraca; order Isopoda; family Cymothoidae; genus Ceratothoa; species Ceratothoa steindachneri. The sequence continues at coordinate 46,067,360 of OZ018330.1, read as the reverse complement.
TTCTTGGCGAAGGGCTCAAAACGAACAATGGCTGTTCTAATGCTGTTCTCCTTTGAACAACAGGGGGGGAAGCCTTGGGGACTTGGCGTCGGAAAGGCTCGAACCTTTGGCACTCAAGGAATATTGTCCTCCTTCTGGACAAGTGATGGTGAATCTCGAGGTCGAGGTCCCTTGGCGCACAAAGGGAGAGAGGGTCGTGGTGATGTTTCGCGACGAAAATCTGGATCTCCAATCTGATCTTAGTGGTAAAGTTTCCATATAAATAGCCAGGACATCTCCTTGGCGTGGGGGAAAATGGAGTGGAAGCTTGGAGGGAACGCACAGCCGGGCCGGAGAACAATGCCTTATCTGCTCATAAGCCTAACTCGATCTGGCGAGGTCGGCGTATGGGGGCGAACGGGGGGACGATAACCTCCTTGTTTAAACATTGGCATCCGGTAGCTGTGATAAGACTCCAAGCCTCGAATCGAAGATGCACGTGGGCAGCATCGTGGTTTTAAATAATATGGGATAGGAGTTGAAATTAACGCAGTCAACTCGTTCTATCACATTTATATATATATATATATATATATATATATGTATATATATATATATATATATATATATATATATATATATACATATATATATATATATATATATATATATATATATATATATATATATATATATATATATATATATATATGGAGGATAATGGTAAACCACCACAATATTTGAATCAAGATTTTATTCATAACTATCGGACTAGTTTCGGCAAGATGCCATTTCCAACTAATAATGAAGAAGCTAGGCAAGGAGCACAGTATATATAAGGTAAGACCCATCCTAAACAAAATGAAACAGCAGGAAACAATCTGGAAAAAAATATACTTGGATAAATCTGGCGTGAATGACAAGCTAAACAAAATAAAATGGAATGGAACCAGAAACAATCTGGGGAGTTCCTAATACCCAAAATGCATTGCTTCCGGGTGGTTATAGATACGATTGGCGACTCTATTCGTTATATATTTGTTAAATTCGTATTGCTCTTCAGATAAATTGGAATTATCAGCTTTGTTGATGGTAATGGATTCCTCAATTCTCCTCTCAATATAATTGTTTGATTTATAAATTATTTTGGCATGGTTAAAATCAATTTTTATGGTCGTGCGTTTGCATGTGCGTAAAGAGACTTGAAGAATTCATACACCTTCTAATATCAGCTAAATGTTCTTTCATCCTCTTATTAAAGTGGCCTGACTCTCTGATGTATGTTATTTTGCATTCATAGCATGTTATACTGTAAACTCCAGCATTGAAATTGATTGGGCGCAGTCTAGTCAAGGATTTTCGAATGGTATTGGAATATTTACATGTAATATTTATGTTATTTCCGTTTGCATATGATTTTAGAGGAGTCAAGGCTAGAGCATATGGAAAACTAATACATTTTTTTAAATCATCACTTCGTGGTGTTGAAGTGGCATAGAAGTTTTTTCGTGCTTTTGAATGAAATCTATTTATGAGGTGAATTGGATATTTTAGTAGAATGAAATTGCAGATAAGGTGGTTAATTTCATCCTGAAAAAAGATTAGGTCGCACGTTCTATAGGCTCAGAGAAAGAGGGAAGAAATAACAGATATCTTAACGGATTTATCATGTAGTAAGAAAAAATGTATGTAAGCAATTGAATTTGTAGGCTTTCGATAGACTGAGCACTGAATATAATTATTTAAACGGTGGATATTTACGTCTAAAAACAGTAGAGAATTATTCTGTTCCCATTCTACTTAGAATTTTATCGATGGGTGTAACGAATTCAGGTTGTTGAAAAATTCATTGAAATTGTTGTTGTCTATGGGCCATGTCGACAGGATGTTGTCTACATACTGGTATCTGAACCAGATAAGATGTTGGGAATGGATCCTATGAAGGAGGGTTATTTCGTAGTTTTCCATAAATGGATTGCATAGGAGGGAGAGAAAGTGGGTTACCCATACTTAGGCCATATTTTTGGCGAAAAAACTTATCTTCAGTTGAAAATACATCATTCCTTACACATAAGTGCACTAATTTAATGACTTTAAGGATCGGTAAAGCTAGGTTAATATCTAAATTGGGAAGAAATTTCGATAAAACGTCAAGCGATTCATCGACCGGGACTTTTGTAAACAAACTATTTACGTTAAAGCATAACAGTTTTTTACCACTGAGATCAAGATTTTTAATTTTGGAAATAAGGTCCGATGAGTGGATAATATGTGAGTGAAAGATTTTACCTACGGCATTTGATAAGATTCCGGCCAGCCATTTAGATAGCTTATAACTATGGAAGCTAATGCAAGAGATGATTGGGCCTAATGGGATACCTTCTTTATGAGTCCTCTAAAATCATATGTGAACGGAAATAACATAAATATTATTACATTTAAATATTCCAATACCATTTGAAAATCCTTGACTAGACTGCGCCCAATCAATTTCGATGCTGGAGTTTACAGTATACCATGCTATAATTGAAAATTAACTTACATCGGAGAGTCAAGCTCCTTTAATAAGAGGATGAAAGAACATTTAGCTGATATTAGAAGGTGTATGAATTCTTCAAGTCTCTTTACCCCCACCCGTACGCGGAATCGACGATATCGCAAAAATTCAGATATAAAGACTGGGGGACGATCTCCCTCGCCCTTATCTTTTGGAGAGTCTCCATGATACCGTATCGCCATGCGTTATCATAAGCCTTCTCCAGATCGAAAAGCAGGCCTTCTCCAGATCGAAAAGCACCGTGACGTAGTGCTGCCTAAGAAATAAGGCCTCGCAGATGGCGTATTCCTGTCGGAGCAGAGCATCCGACGTTGAGTGGAATTTGAGGAAGCCGTACTGTGCAGAAGACAGATGGCTCCCGCTGTCCAGAAAAAAAGGCTAGTCTAGCATTTACCAATTTCTCAATCAACTTGCACACGTAGGTGGTTAGAAAGATTGGGCGGAAACCGGCCGGGATAGAGTTATCGCTCCCCGGTTTGCGAAAAGCGAGCACAGTAACGATTCACCAGGAATCTGGGAAAATACCCTATACCCAGATCGTGTTGAATAAATCTAAGAGAAAGGCCTTGCCTCGCTCACTCAGGTGTCGAAGCATAGCGTACGGGAAATCATCTGGACCAGGGGCGGTGTCCGCACACTAAGCGAGAGCGACATACAGCTCACTCAGAATAAATCTGTTGTTAAGGGGTTTTCCGCCTCTGGAGGTAAAATCCAGTCGGCGGCCTTCCGCAATATCGCGACGTGCATTGAATGCTGGTGGAGCAGCATCCCGGCTAGAGAATGCGGACAAAGCGGCCGCGAAGAATTCCACCACGGACACGGGGTCCGAGATTGCGGTCCCATTGTCCTGGAGAACTGGATGGGGGTCCTGCGAGAACTTGCCCCGAATCCTTTTGACTCGCTTCCACACCTCTGTCAGAGGGGTGTACCCGTTAAGTGAAGATACGTATGCCTGCCAAGAATAGTGGCGGGCGTGCTTCGAAATATACCGGAACCTATCCTTAGTCCGACGAAATTCACCGACAGTGAAATCGTTCGGGCGGCGCTTATAGCGCATGTAGACATAACGCTTCTTTTTGTCGTTTGTCTCACACTCCGCTGGTCACCACGGGAGTTGTCGGCGTACAAAACGGCCAGACATTCTAGGAATAGTAGTTAGGCTTACGGCGATGAGGTTGCCGGAGAAAAACTCAACGGCTTCATCAACCAACCTAAACTCCTTGACGGATATAGTGAAATTAGTCATTTCCTGAAATGCGGACCACCGTGGTGGGCTCTCGAGCGGCAGTGGCCCAGAAAATTATATTTGAATAGGAAAGTGATCACTACCATGGAGGTTATCCCCCACCCCCCACCCAAAATCAGGTTGTGCATCCGGAGAGCACAAAGATAGAATGAGGCAGGAAAATGAAGCAGTTCTCGGGCAGTGATGCGTAAACTCATACACATTTTGGACACCTATCTCCAGCTCGCCGAATAGTATTGGTGTTCTGAATGTTCTGGAATTTAGGTAAATCTATATTCGAATAGTTTTGCGTTTTGTTCAGATATCTACTTTGAAAATCTACGGAGAATTTCCATGAATGTATAAAATTTGGCATTGTCATAATTTTCACTATGTTCTAGTAATTTTGCTAAAACAAAATATATATATTATAAAAACGTGCATATTATTTGCAATAAAATGATATAAAAATCAATGGTGTAGTTTTGTTTGCTTTTCACAAATTAACTTTAAATATCTAAGAAATATTTTCCACGAATGTATACAATTTTGCATTATCTTAATTTTCACTATGTTCTAGGCATGTGGCTAAAAAAATAATTATACCATAAAAAGTGCATAAAATATGCAATAAAATGATATACAAAACCAAAAAATGTGAATTTTGAACGAAAGAATTTGAAAAGTGACTAATGAACAAATGTGCTATCCCCTTAACCCCAGAGAATAACCAAGTAGTCTCCCCAGAGGAAGTGTCTACTGTTCAGATCTCCGAGCAAGATAAAGGGCTTCGGCAACCGTGCTATGATGTGGTGGAAATTCCTCGCGTCGAAGTCGGCTGAAAGTGGAATGTACGCGGAAATAACAGTATACCTCCTATCCAGGTGCAGCTGCACATCTACTGCCTAAAAGGAGGTATCTAAAGCAAAGAGAAGAACGGAGACATGATGCTGTGTGTAAATCGCGCATCCTCACACCCACCCGCAATCCTCTGGTAGTGTGGTCGCTAAAACCTTATACCCTGGGTAGGTGGGCAGGGGGCACGCGCTCAGCATGGTCTCCTGCAAAAAGATAGCTAACGGTGAGCAGGACGAGGCGAGCTTCCGCAACTCCTCCCGGTTGGCCTAGAGTCCACGGCAGTTCCATTCAAGGAATATGCCCTCCAAGCCTAGCTTAGAGGAGATGCGGGGGCGCTCTTCGAAGAGAAGACCCTCACGGGAATGGCCGTACGCTATCCGGAGGCAAAACTCCGGGCGCTGTTGGCCGGACAAAGCGCTGAAGGCGCTGTCGCCTTCAACGACTTATGAGGGGAGATTGGGCTCGCTATGAGAGTCTTTTCCTACCTCTACCTCGAAACCTCAGGTGAGTGGGGCTCCCTCCTTTCAAAGAACCCACCGTCTCCGAGCCACTCAGACGACCACTGAGTGTTGGCTAAGGAGCCAAAGCTCCTTGAGTCCTGTCCTCCTTTCGGGAGGGAGGTAGCTTTGGGAATCCTGGAAGATGGCCTCAGGATAAACTTCAGGAGTGTTGCTTCTTGTGAGTCTCTCGACTCGGTGAAGGCGCTTGGCCATTTCGCCTTACAGGAAACGGTCACGCTGGGAAAAGGGAAGGGAGCTCTGCTTTTGGCCGGGGTTGGGTGTGAACCCTTTGTGCCGTCAGCTTCACCAGGTAAGCGCCTGGGGTGGATAGAACCAGCAGGAGGGTTCCGAATGGGCTTTGAAACGACCGTGCTTGTAGGCCTGTAGGGTCTAGGAGTAGAGGGTGTCTTTCTTAATATTGAGACATAGGATGTACCAAGCAGCGCCGGGCACGCCATGACCAAGTGAGGCCTTGGAGTAACTTACACAGGCTTCGGGTAGCCTCGACTTCGCACGTCTACACTAGCGATTAACATAGCCGAAGCAGTAACAGTAGTAGCACCTCCGCGCTCGCGTAGTTTTGCAAAGTCGGGGCTACCCGAAGCCTGTGTAAGTTACTCCAAGGCCGCACATGATAAGTCCAAATCGTGTGTGGCCAAGTGTGAAAAATTGCGGAAAGCCGAACCCCACTTCTTCGAAGCAATGGGACGAGTATCTCCTTGAGAAGGAAAATCCCGGCCGTTCAAGCACAGGATAGTCTCTCATTTCGCTAGGCTAAGGAATTGCTCCTGGCGCGATCTCGAAAACGTCAGGTACCTCCTCACTCGGGGGAGGACTGGCACCGGACGTGCCGATCTTGGCTTGTTCGCATACCGAAAGGCAGCGGCCCCGTCGCTCCCGCAGAGGGAGAGGAGCACCGAGTCCTTTTCGGGTTTTTTTCTTTTTAGGGGAGGAGGGCGTGGAATGAACCCACTACTCCCCTCCACCGGCAGGAGCCCCTAGGCCCGATGGACCGGCCTCATCAAGATTCTTCTCTGAAATGGAGGTCTTGGCTGGCATAGGGGCACCAGCCGGGGAAGGAGATCCCTCCTCTCCCTGTAAGGCCTCAGGGGCACGAGCCGTCTGAGTAGGTCCTTGTACAGGGTCAGACTTGGGTTTAGTGCTTGGCACCAAGTCCAGGTTCGACCCCATGGAAGGTCCTACCATCTGAGGCTGGGTCACCTCAGGGACCAAGTCCATCTCTAGGGGGGCCTCCATGTGGCCATCCCCACCCCACTAAGCCGGCGAACCGGCATCTGTTGAGGAAGAGAGGGCGGCACGTACACTGACCCCCTGCAAATTTGTCGCGCACGCCTGCAGGATATTGTGTGGCACGGGGCGACGGGCCCTGTCGTTCTTTGCTCCCCTAATGGGGTTGGCCTTATCGAGTCTTTCCAACCGAGAGCTGTCAATTATTGGCCGCCTGCCTGCTTTCTTGGCAGCCCCCATTGTAAGAAAGTAAAGGGGGGAGAGTGCAGTTGGAAGAAGTGACAGAGAATGGGGTGAGGGGGAGTCCCCTGCATTCGTAGGTAAAGGAGAGGAGTAAGCGTCCTCTTCGGTAGAAGAGATTTGGAGGGTCCCCTGAGAGAGCATAGGGAGAGGGAGACCTCAATTTTTTTAGTCGAGCTGCACGAAGGCGGCCCTGGACATGGTAGAGGGGAAGACAAAGGGAGATATCTTTTTTTTATTGACTCATCATTGGGCATGGTGACCCTTTGAAATTTACGGGACGCACACGCTCATCACCCCACGCATTTGCCCGCTCACTGAGGGATGATACGAGGCCGGCAGAACCAGCCTCCGGCATTTGAGGCCACTCCTCCCGCCTGTGACCTGGCAGCCCATCGGCATGGCAGCTCCACCTTACGTAAGGCGTAAAAAAATGATAGGAGAAAGAAAGGGGATGTGAAGAAGGTGAAGGTGGGGGTGAAGCAGGTTATTAAAATCTGACCATCCCAAACCGGAGCTCAGGTTTGAGGGAACGATGTCTCCTCCCCTCCCCCACCCCTCGATTAGGGATAGTTAGCTGAGAGGAAGCTGGTCGGCGTCTATCCTTTGAAATTAAAGGGCAACCAGAGAAAGTTGTGGGAGAGGTTGTAGGGAAAGTGAGGAGTCATGGTAAGAAGCCAGGGTGTCAGTAAAAAGGAGAAGAGGCTACGCTGGGGCCGGACGGGGCGCCGAGTCCCGTCAGCACGGCGGCCAGGAAGGCAAATCGCTGCGCCCTTTACGGACATAATTTCCATGTTTTTTCATCAGAATGTATTAATTTGTAGTATTTTACTTCCTTGATTTCCATATACCGATTGTCTATTTCTGTTCGTTTATTCATTTCCCGCGGGGTGTATTATCCGTTGAAATAAGTTATCGTGTTTCTTCTTATGGTTCTCCCTCTGCTGGTTGCGTTCGAGGGTAATTCGGGCGATTCATCTCTGGGCGATGGAGTCCTTCTGATGAAGGATTTAGATTCCATATTTCCTGAGGTTTTCCTGCGAGTAACCCATGGGCATTTTTGCTCAGTGTCGTCGGAGATATTTCCCTGTATGTGTGACATTGCTGTGTGTGTTGTCTTCTGTTTCTACTGTCTGTTCATTTCCTTTTGCCTTTTCCATTATTTCTTGGTTTGTCTTTTTCGTTACATTGATTTCAAGAATGCCCGATGAGTCGAGGTCCTTGGGAAATTTCATTGGTTTGAGAACGTTCCCTGTAGCATCTGTTTACTGTAGTTGCGTAACAGCTCGAATTTGAAATGTTCATCACGTGGGGGTGTAGTATCCATGTAAGAATTATTACATTGAGTGTTCCATCTAAATTACTCTGTCTTATTGGTCCTTGCTGGTTGTTCTTTACCATTGATGTGTATGAGTTTCTGTTCACGTTACCGGTTTTCCTGTTTGTCTCTGTTTATTTTTACTTGATAATCTCTCTTCTTTGGGACAAAAAATATCCATAGTTTTGTGTATCTTTCCTCCCCATTTGTTAGAGAGAGGGAGAGAGAGAGAGAGAGAAAGAGAGAGAGAGAGAGAGAGAGAGAGAGAGAGAGAGAGAGAGAGAGAGAGAGAGAAACAGACAGACGTTGATAAGACTGCAATGATTTAAATTGGAGTTTTTTCTTTTCAGAAGATTGAATTAAAAATCAGGATAAGCCATAATAGGGCAACGTCCATAAATACTGCCATAAAATGAAATTTAAAACAATATGGAAAATTAATCATGCAATACAACATAGAAAATTTAGCACATGTAATTCAAAGTGCAGACAAACCACTTCTTAACTTTTCCATGTTCTGTTTATTCTAACTGTTTAAGGTTTTGCTATGCCAACCTTTTCATTCAGACAGCCTTTTTTTTCTTGTCTTCCAATTATTGGCCTATTTTTTCCACCCCACAAAATATTAGAATAAAAGGAAAGTTTGATTATTATGATCAAAAGCTTTCAAGCGCTTTTCGAAACTGTATTGATCCGACGTCAGCCAAGAATTGAAGGAAAAGGCAAGTAATAACAATAGCAAATAATAACAAGCAAGCTTGAGCAAACAATGATATAAGGTTTCCATCAATAATACCTACACGTACAAATATTCAAACGAATAGAGTGGTATATTGGTTATATGTAAATCAGCGATCATTGCGAAAGAGAAAATGAAATAATTTCGATATTTACATTTCACCAATTCCAGCCGATGAGCACCAAACGGAAAACGCATACTCTGGCCACGCCAATAAATTACTTTCCGTTAAACGCTAAGGTAACAAATCATTTGGTTTTTTTTATCGCTGACTCCTATAGCCATTTGGAATAAATTGTGTGAATGATGCTGCCAGGGCTTCACTGAAGCAGGGTATTATCCCAGCTTATCATTTCATCGACGCTTTCCTCTCGTCACTGACATTTATCCCGAAACCATCATTCTAACTAAAGTCAGACTGTTCCGTTCGGTGAGAATCCAGTTATCTCCAGAATCATTCCATGTAAGAGAAGAAGGGAGAGTTTTAGTACATAAGAATAGAGGTTTTATTGCCAAGGGGTCTATGCGCGTTTAGGGGAAGCAAAATACAAACACAGAGAAGAAAGAAAAATATTGGAACATTTCGTTCCACCAAATTGGATACAATTCACCGAGTTTTATCGTCTCATTGATTCTTCCCTTTTTACGACTTCTTCTCAGTCAGTTTTCCTCTCATCACCTGGCATCCATTCACGCCTCCGCTATCACGGCAGCAGTTAGAAGGCAGCGAGGCCATTACCTTAAAGGCTTAGGAAACGTTTGGCATTTAGCCTAAATGAACTCCTGGCATTCGCCTTCGCCATATTCACTAATCTTATGGGCACGAATCCATAAAAGAGGCTTAAAATTCGGAATATTTACAAGAGTGTGGATTAAGCCAAGTTGGTGCAGCGGATTTAGGGTGGATTTGGCCACGTCATCTCATATGTGCTGGACGCATGCTTGCGCGAAGACGTGCGCACACACATTATGACCTCGAGTCTCGGATTTCCTGTAGCACAATTTTTGTAGTTTTTTACCCGATCTCTTGCTGCTTTGAGTGTTTTATGTACAATATATATATATATATATATATATATATATATATATATATATATGAATGCAATGTCCCGCAGGAAAATTGAAAAGGTGCTTCCAACTGTTTTCCAAGTTTATTCTCAAGGATAACTACAAGAGAAAATAATATAATAAGGGTATATATAAGCTAGTAAAAGATAAAGGACTGCCTCTAAGACAAGAAATAACCAATGAGGAAGTAGGAGAGAGACGTGTAAATTCACATTAAGATCTAGCTTTAACAGGTATCAATGTCAAACCGAGAGGCAAGAGAACAGAGCTAAAAGGGCTAAAACGATTAACGCATAAAGCGATAGGCTAAAGAGGGAGATTAGGAGAGACATGAGAAGTAAATTAAAATGAAGGGGAGAGGGTCAAGGAGAGAGGAAGAGAAATAAAATAATGTTAATACAAAATCAATGCAATAATTAAATTTACACATCGGGTTCCCATAAAAATGAAAATTGCAAAAAAAATAAATAGGGAACTTTTTTATGGGACTCCGATGTGTCAATTTAATTATTGCATTGATTTTGTATTAACATTATTTTATTTCTCTTCCTCTCTCCTTGTCCATCTCCCCTTCTAATCTCCCTCTTTAGACTATCGCTTTATCCGTTAATCGTTTTAACCCTTTTGGCTCTGTTCTTGACTTTATCCATCCCTCTCCTACTTCCTCAATGGCGATTTCTTGTCTTAGAGACGGTCCTTTATCCTTTACTAGCGTATATATACCCTTATTATATTATGTTCTCTTGTAATTATCCTTGAGAATGAACTGAAAAAAGTTCGAAAGTACTTGGAAGCACCTTTTCATGAGTTATTTATTTCATATATATATATATATATATATATATATATATATATATATATATATATATATATATATATATGAATTATATATATATATATATATATATATATATATATATATATATATATATATATTTCTCTCAAAGTAGCACGAGAGAATGATGAAAATGAGTCCATTAAACCACATTGAAAGAGAAAACGGAATAATTTTTCCTTGCAGTAATATTTTTATTACCTTTTTCGAAAAATCCGCGCAGGGAAGCGATTCGAACCCGGCACACTGAGTCAGCGAGCACCGCTTTGATCTCAGTTAAAAGTATGCCGTTAGTACACTACGCTACTGAGATCAAAGCGGTGCTCGCTGCCTCAGTGTGCCGGGTTCGAATCGCTTTCCTGCATGGATTTTTCGAAAAAGGTAATAAAAATATTACTGCAAGGAAAAATTATTCCGTTTTCTCTTTCAATGTGGCTTAATCGATTCATATATATATATATATATATATATATATATATATATATATATATATATATATATATATATATATATATATATATATATATATATATATATATATATATATATGTGTGTGTGTGTTAGTATTTTGAGGACAACTTCCTTTATTTTTTTTTAAGATTTATAATGAATGACATTAAAAAGCCGAAGCAATGAAAAGCTACGCTGTTATCTTTGCCAAAAAAGCTCAGCAGAATGATACAAAGATTATTCGCTTTGTGAAACTTGCTCGATCATTGGTTGCCAACGTTAAAATAGACCTGGAACCTGCTGATAAGGATCTAACATTAGCAGCAAAACGCAAAACATGCAAATGGTTCTAATATCATCATAACCCAATAATTAGTGCAGGAAGTACAGGAAAATTTTAAGAAATCCCTGTAAAGTCAATCACAGTCCTTGCAAAGAACTTCCTTCAAGTTTCAGAATGTACCATCAGAAGGATTGTGTATGAAGATATCCCTTAAAAGTCCTATTTGATAAGACGAAAGAGAATCCTTTTATTCGTGTAAAGCGCTTGTTCTCCATGTTGAAACATTAAGAAGATGGAATGCTTTGGTTTATCTCGGATGAGAAAAACATCAACCAGGACCAAAAGATAAACACAAGGAATGACGATAGTAATGCAAGTTTCTAATTATAATGCATACGAAGTTTGCAGCAACTGTGATGATTCTGGGAGTCGTTAGCCGTGAGGGGGATGTCATGCTCCCTCGCCTTTTTTTTCAGGGCTAAAAAGTTAATGCAGCGCCTACACAGAGGCTTTGAAGAAGGTTGCGAGGCTCCGGATAGAGAGATTACGCAACGAAAGACCAAACATCTTCTAACAAGACTCTGCACCATCTCATAAGGCTAGAACAACTAAAACTTCGATGTGTGCCAAATTCCATGACCACGTTCTCCCAGACACATGGTCTCTTAGATGACTAGACCTCAATGCACTGTTACGTAAGGGGCATCGTCTAGAGAAAGAGAGAGAGAGAGAGAGAGAGAGAGAGAGAGAGAGAGAGAGAGAGAGATCAACAATCCCATACACCATTCAATCTCTCAAGTCCATTATAACAAAGACTATGTCTGAAACAAATCAAGATCCTCTGATTCGGGCATGTCAACGCTTCAGACTGCGAATTGAAGTAATCCTTGAAGCTACTGGTGGATTCATTAAACAGGCAGGTTATAACGATTCTCAAGATTATTTCTACCGAATTTTCGTTTAAATACGATCTTTCTCTGATGCGTTATGCGTCTTTTTCTCTATTCCTACAAATTACCTCAAATTACTGACGCATCATATATATATATATATATATATATATATATATATATATATATATATATATATATATATATATATATATATATATATATATATATATATATATATATTTATATATATATATATATATATATATATATATATATATATATATAGAGAGAGAGAGAGAGAGAGAGAGAGAGAGAGATAATGAGATAGATAGACAGACATATTTTTATTCCGTTAAATGAATTACATAGAATTGAAAAATTGATTATACAATTTTAGATTTATACAAGAAAAACTAGTATACATATAATTGTTTTACATATTTCATAGTTTAGAACCAAATTTATCACCATAGTTGAGAAGGTTTTCGTTTGCCTAATCTGTTTAAACATATATATATATATATATATATATATATATATATATATATATATATATATATATATATATAGGGTGTCGCAAAAAAAGGAAACCGACATTTAAATCAATATATCTCTGAAAGTATTAAAGTTAGATAGTTTCTGAAAACTTAATTTTGCGCATCTATGTTGAAAACTTTCTAAACTTACATCTATAATTGTAAATTCTGAAATGAAGTAGATGAAAGGCATAAAAAGGCGTGATTGCACAAATAGGTAAAACACAGAATCAAGCGTGTCGCAAAAGGGTGCATTTCATATGAATGGAAGAGTCACCAATCATAACTGTAGGGGAATCGTCACTTCCTCCCACCCCACCCCGTTCACTCTTGTTGGAGTCACAAGGCGGTTACCGCAAAGACATCCGGCCAAGGCATCGGCGAGTCAAAAGCGTAACCGCAGCGTGGCACAACTCGGTTCCATGAAAGACCCTAAAGGTCAAAATGTAAGATCTTCCCCAGGAGATTGAGATCCAGTTTCACGTAAAATAAGAAATTGGAGACGTGTTTCTCCCAATCTCGAAGGCTAACGAGGAGCCGATGTTTGACTTCGTGGGAAAAACCTTTGGCCAAAAGAACTCTCCTGGGGCCGTCTTCAAGCCCCTCCCTCCCTTACCACTCGCCCGGTGGGGTGACGAGGTATAAATGAGGAACTCTGAGGAAAATCGAGGTAGTATACGTCAGTCTCTAGGTGACAAAGTCCTCGGATCCAAAACCGAGCTACCGAGACTAAAGAGGTAGTGTACTTGGCTCGCCAGACCAAGAAGTACTCTGCAAGAGAGGCAGGGCTACCTAACTTAAGGGGCTAAGAAGAAGCTCATCCTCGAGCTAAGTCCCTGGTTATCAAACGAAACGATAAGTTAACTTTGGTAAGTTCAACTTACTCTCGCAAGAGAGACTCCTCATATCCTGGTGCACCTTAAACGCCAGGGGTATTCCTCGTCCTTGATGAATTAAGAAGAAGAAGGAAAAGGCTCCCCCCTCGAGCCCGTTACTCGGTGGCCACACCGAACTCCTAAGTTAACTTGGTAAGGAACCAAGTTCAAATTATGCTCGCCAGAGAAATTCCCCTCCGTTATACTCGCCCTTGAAGAAGATTGGAACTAAGAAGAAGCTCATCCTCGAGCTAGTTCCATGGTTACCAAACCGAACTTTAAGTAACTTATTCTCGCCAGAGAAACCTCCCTCCGTTATCCTCGGCCTTAAAGAAGACCCTCCCCGAGTTCAGTCCTCGTCCATAAGGAAATAAGTAACGAAGGAGAAAAGCTCCCCCTCGAGCTCGTGACTCGGTGGCCACACCGAACATTAAGTAACTTATTCTCGACAGAAAAACCCCCCTCCGTTATCCTCGCCCTTGAAGAAGACCCTCCCCGAGTTCAGTCCTCGGCCATAAGGAAATAAGTAACGAAAAATAAAAGCTCCTCCTCGAGCTCGTTACTCGGTGGTCACACCGCACTCCAAGTTAACTTGATTTAAGAACCAAGTTCGACTCACTCTCGCCAGAGAGACCACGACTGCCTAGGTGTTGCATAAAGCACCGTATTTGTTCTCGTCCTTGAAGAATCCCCCCCCCCCCCGGAAGAACGTGTGGACACCCCAGCTGCTACCCTCGCCAAAACGACCGTGTAATTTCGCCCATCTACATCTGGACACACGACACGCGTCGTGAGTCAATAACATTTCTGAGGCCTTTAAAACTCCAGATGAGTCCGTAAGGCTAATTCTTATATTATTGTTGTGTGTAGAGAAAACGTTAACCAATTTTTGTGGGTAAACTAATTTAATTAATTCTTGTTTAGGATAATATTCAGAGTATTACTGTAGTTAATGTTTAAATGTTATGTATTCAATTGATAAAGGTAAAATATAAGTTTATTTTGGGATTATTTTGCGTTTCTCTTATATATCCTTACGTGTTTCGGAACGGGTCTGTTGGTTAAGATATTCAGATATCAATATATATTAGACACTCTTAGCACTCTTAGAATAAAACAAAAGGGGGGGCATTCTACGACAGATTCATCTTTCATTTGTTTTTATTTTATTTCCCTAGATGAAATGGTTATTGAGATTGCTTCTCAAAAATGGTCCAATTATTTAGTTAAGGGTAATAATAAGAATTCCATAAACTGCTAGAAAAGTCTCCAGGAGTTCCTCAACCATCTTTATCAATACGACTGGGCTCCCATCCATTTATCTAAAAAGATAAATTTTCAAAAGCCTTTTGTAATAGTTAGTGATTTTTTAACCTTTTAACAGAAAACTAGAAATTGTAAGATCTTCTTGCGGTTCTTCATCCATCTAATTTTTTTGTGATGAACTATAACGCCCATGTCGGAGATAAAAAGAATCCTGAGGTTTGTGATTTGAGTTGTCCGTGTGTATCTGTTTACTTAGTTCATTGCCCCATTAAGAATCTCCTTTCCTTGTCTTGATCTAGCTTATGTGGTAAGGCACAATTAATTCTACGACCGTAAGCTTGGGGAAACAGTTCTCAATATTTTAAAAAGACATTTGTGGTACTTAGAAGATATGGTTACTTTCGTTTATTTGACTATGAGGTAAACAGAGGGAAAAAAAGGAAATGGCAATTGCATTTGAAAATCGGGAAAAAAGTAGGAGGCGTATTAAAGCATCTAGTAATGGATCTTGGAAACCCTTACAACATTAAGTCGCAACAATAAACTACACCTTGATGTAACCTTGCTGAAGAACGATCCATCTTTATTGGAAGATGATGAAAATTACGAAGCAGCAAAACAACATGGTTGATTAGGTAAACATAAATATACGCCCTTAAAATAACTTTATCAATTGAGTATTTTAACCTTCATTTTTGCAGTCGCAGTACATGGGGTTGTTTTCATTCACCTGTGTGGCCACGTTATATCTTACAATAGTAAGATAAACTACAATATACGGAGTGATCGTATGTGGTTAGTACAGGGTCACCCCCAAAAAACGGGCCCCAACTTTCGATAGTGCTCATTTCTTAATTTTCTGCAAGGATTGAATGAAACTTTGGTGATAACTAGTTTATTGTGCTTAAAAACATCATATCAAAACATAAAAGTCTTTGGACTTTTCTTTTTTATTCTAGAACACGTGTTCTAGATGACCTCCATTTAGCTCTGTGCATTTCTTGAAGCGCAGCAAAAAGTTGTCCATGACGTCCTTACAGACCGACCGACTAATGGCTCTGATCTCCTCCCTGATGGCTTCCTTCAGTTCCATGATGGTCCTGGGACTCCTTGCGTACACTTTGTCCTTAAGGTATCCACAGAGAAAGAAATCTGGGTGCTAAGGCCTGGGCTGTGAGGTGCCCACTCAAAATCAGTCTTGAGACTGATCATACGGCCACCAAAGTTCTCTTTCAGCCAATTTCGGGACAGGTTTGAAGTGTGAGAGCTTGTTTTATCTTGCTGGAACAAGAACTTCCCAATAGGCGACGGAAACAGGGTCTGCAGCTCCCTCTTGAAGGTTTTGAGGACCTCAACATACCGCTCCTTGGTGACTGTCACTGTCTCGCCAGATTCCTTGAAGAAGAATGGTCCGATGATGCCTCTAGCTGAGATTGCAGTCCATACCGTGCATTTAGGAGAGTGTAGGGGCTTGGTGGCTACCTAATTTGGTCTGGAGGATCCTCAGAAGAAATTTGACTTTGAGTTTACTTTTCCTTCAAGATGGAAGTGAGCTTCATCTGAAGTCCAAAGGAGATTAAGAAAACTTGGGGTCTCCTGAATCTTCTCCAGTATCTTGAAGGCCAAAGCCTTTCTCTGCTCCTTGTATGAGACTGTAAGGGTCTGCTTCGTCTGTATTCTGTATGGGTAGGCCTTTACATCCATTACTAGCACTCTCCTGTAAGTTTCAAAGTTTCACGGAATATACCGAGGGACTGACTTCGTTTGCGCACAGAGCGTTTTGGACTCTGCTGAACTGACTCTCTCGCTCTCGACCAACTCATCTGTACGTTTCCTGGGGCGTCCTGAATGGCTTGGACGGTTGTCACTGGCTGCATTGAGGTTCTCCACTGTCTCATAGTTCTTGAAGTGGTCCACCCAGTCCTGAATTCTTCTCTAGGAGGAGGCTATTTCTCATTAGAACTGATGCACGAAAGTGCCCTGCACTTTCTTGAACGAGCCAGTTTTCTAGTAATGTTTGACGCAGTATATTCTTTGCTGGAGCTCCCATTGAGATCTAGTTGTGTTCACAGGCGTTGCTTCTGTTATGTCCTCTAAAGTAAGAGTGATTAATGAATGAATGAAATATATCACAAAAGTGTTTGCAGGCCCGTTTTGCGGGGTTGACACTGTATAGAAATGAGTAGCCATCTTCCCATAGCATCGATACACCTGGAGAAAGCTATTCATCCATGCCAAACAAGTGAATTTATCCAATTGAATGAAACTTGATTTTCCCTAGTGGTGACTAAGCGTCCCCCACGGTGTTATATGAAGCAGGTTGTATCATTCATTGCTTTCCACTAACGATCTAACCGCACCATCTGTTATAATTTTTCCAATTTGTCCACAAGTGTGTAGCATTGATACCCAAGGAATTTATTGATAATTTCCCGTTTTTCGTTTTAAAAAGCGAACGATCAAAGTATAAGGTCACGGTTTCGAAAGGATCCTTTTAAATTGCTTAGAAACGGGTGAATGAAAATTGATCTTCCTTGGCGGTAGGGAGGAATGTCCTCCAGGGTGCTATAAGTAGCGGGCGGTGTCATTTATTGCTTCCCACTAACCGCACCATCTGTTATATTTTTCCATCATTTAAGTAGGATGGAAAATTTCTATTTAAATTTATTTTCAATTGGTTGCGAATCCTTTTCTTTTATTATATTTACTTGAATGTAGATTCAAGTAAGACTACTATTTCTGAAATGAGGCAAACCAGAATTGCCTATAAGCAAACAATTCCATTTAATTTAAATATAAAATTAATAGAGCTTTATTTTATTATTATCTTCTTTTGGGGGATATTGCGCAAGCTATTCAGAAACTTTGTTTCTTTTATATGTGCAAAATATTTCTCAAAACATTCTATCTTTGTTCTGATGATATTGTATAAGTGATTTTAAAGCCTTTGTTTTGCTTCATGTAAATGTTTGCATCAAACCAATTATTAAATGGTATTTTTATTAGGACATTTAGCTAGCTAGGTTTTGTTCTATTCAATTATTATATTTATTCACCTCCTTTCACTTACTTATCAAATTCTATATAGTTTAATAAATTAATATTAATATAATGCAAGTTAAATGTATTTCCAAATGTCCATATTATGGCATATTTATACTATCAATTTTATAAACCAGTGTCATTTGGTTAGACTGATATTACCAGGCGGAGGTGGGCCAGCATGACCTCTTTATTGCTGGGGTGCTGAAAGGATGAACCCAGTAGAAAGAGCTTATTTAATACGGTGGTTTAATGAGATGCCGAGTTCATCAAGCGCCAAGCCATTATGAATTAAGGATATTCTTTACATATGAAAGTAGATAAGTGAATAACGAGAGACTGGGTGTGATGAAGCGGCGGTTGGCCTAGCAGCCTACTCAACTGCCATTTATCAAGAACCACGACATTTGATGGCACCTAGAAGAAAGTGACAAGTTTATTAGACGAGACCGAAAATTCATGCAAAATAAATGGAACTCATGGAAAA
This sequence comes from Ceratothoa steindachneri, assembly GCA_963969495.1. Taxonomy (NCBI): domain Eukaryota; kingdom Metazoa; phylum Arthropoda; class Malacostraca; order Isopoda; family Cymothoidae; genus Ceratothoa; species Ceratothoa steindachneri. The sequence continues at coordinate 46,048,961 of OZ018330.1, read as the reverse complement.
ATAGTTGGGGTGAGATAAATTGGAAAGAGAAGAAATTTCGCTCGGTGAATCCGTGAACGAATTCGGTAGAAGCAGTAAGCAGATAATACGCAGGGCACACCAGATTGTATACATCTCCGTCAAGTATAAATAACACAAGGGGTAAAGCCAGAAGGAAGAAGAGTGCCGAAGCATCATATCCACTACGATGGCACCTGAGGAGTTGAAGAAAGAACGGGAACCATCGGTGAAGATAGCCGTGCTCTGAGACAGAGAGAGAGAGAGAGAAAGCATGAATATGGAACTATGACCAAAAAATATTAGTCGGCTTCAAAATTTTGCGCAGGTTGTTACAGATTATTTTTATAGTCATTATCTATAGAGTGGCACCAATGAAAATGTCTGATAGAGAGGAGGAAGGAGAAGAGCACTACAACTGCATTTGAAAAGGGGCCAAGATTCAATTAAAGGTTGCATGGTCACCAGCTGGAGGAGTTACACTGACTACTGGGAAGAGCATAACGTCCTCTGCCCGAGTGTTCCTGACTCATTGAGTTGATTTAACTCTTTGGCCAGGCCTGGTCAAGCTGGCGCGTACTCCTTATATCCTTATAATCCTTCTTTTCTAAGACTACTCCCTCCTTTGCCCTTCCTTGTTTCTACTTCTAGTTAGTTTTAAGGACCTGACAAGTTACTTCATACCGTTTCAGAAGCTTTAGAACCTCTATTAGCAATGCCATTTAACTCCTGCAATTTGAAAGAGACTAGGATAGAAGGGCCATGGGTATTGGGGCGCGATAAATAGAAAAGGCGATTTACGCCCATATAGCCCATTACCCTTGGCTATTGGGCTGAACACCACCCCCTGCGGCCGCTCTCGGGAAAATAATGTTGTATCACTTATGAGAGTGGGCTTTACTGGGTTATTGGCTGCCATGCAAACTAAAAGTGTCTTGTTCTGTCTCTAGGTGCGTTATGAGATCTTCAGATTTTGGCCAAGTCTTACGACTTGCTGCTCAGCTCGGAGCTGCGATCTTTGGGAAGTGACCGCTTACTTGGCCTATTCCGATAAGTGTGAGTGTCCCACAGGTTGCAAAGACCATTTTTATAGCATCCATAATTGGAGCCATTGAAAGGTACGAAAGTTTCAAACAGTATAGGCTGGAGCAGCTGTACGTGACATATAGACCACTCCCCATTCTCTATATTGTCGAGGGCTTTCTTTGTTTCCTTTAGAATTTACGAAGATAGTAACGAAAAAATAAAAAAAGAAATCTCGCTCCACCTTCGTATTAGAGTTGGGAGGACCTCGACAACACACATGTAACTTGTGGATGAGCTCTCATTTCACCAATGTCAATTGGAAAAAAACTTTCCCTCTGACCTTTTTCTGGGTAACCTTCTGGCAGCCAAGCCTCTAAAGAGGAAGCAGCTCCCCTTATGTTCTACCAAGAGCTCTTTAAACTTTTTCTAGCTGAGAGATAGCCTCCCTCTCCTCATATAAGTCCGTGTGGGGCGTTTTCCACTTGCTCCTTCTTCAGAGTAGAGTAGCCCTCAATCACTCTCTAATGTAGCTACTAGCACCCCCACTTCCTTCTCTCTCGCAGTGTCCCGCTAAAGTGGAGAATAAGAGTACGCGGAAACGAGACCTCAAGGTTGCCCGCTCCAAATAGGATCATCTAGATAAGTCGAAAACCTTAGAGGAGCAAAGGATGGCGAATTCATTTGGGATACAATTTCCTCTTCCTCAACCTGTGTATTTTGACTTTCCTCTAACCCAGCGCCCCCGTACGCCAATTCTTCCCAATCTAGGTCGACTCCTCGGCCCTCTTGATATAAATAATATAGGCAGGACATAGGCCTGAGCCCGTGCTCAGAATTCCTGAGACCTTGGATCGGGATAGACAGATAGGTGACCCTCCCATAGGGTCTTCTTCAGAAGTGTGCGGTAACCTTGTGAAAGACATCACAAAAGCAAGTCTTTAACTGGTTAAGATCCACCAGGGAAATACGGGTCCCCAAAGACTCAAATTCAAGAAATGGCTCCTTCCGGTGGAGTTCCGTAGACGGCCGGATTCTTTACCATTTCAGCAAATAATCAGTCAGAGACAGGCCCGTTTAGCCTCAGGGCCCCCTCTGGGGATGATCAAAAGAAGGGCACTCAACTCGCCCTTTTCTTCAAATAGCAAAATAAAATTAAAGAATAAAGTTTCTTCTCCATCCAAGCGGTTCCGGAGACGGATGGGTCTCCTGTCGACCCCGCACGTGTCAGGCATTTAGATGCTCTAGGGCGAAGGGAATAAAACCAAAAATGTCAAGCAGGCTAAGAGTAAAGTAAGTGAAGACTTGGGACGATGGAGCCCATCATCGAGAAGTTACACAGCGTTTTAGAGTCGGCTTTAAAAAAAATTCAGGTCATACATTCCACTGATGGGAATATGTAGTTCAGAAGACATATGCCCCATCAACGTCAAGCATTAGCTAGAATTATCGGTTAGAAACCGAAGGTTATCCGTGTCTCGGACGGGAGACTTCTAGTGAAATATGATGACCTTACACAGGTTGTCATTGTGAGTGATTTTCCTACGTTCAATTGTTCGCTTGTGCAAATGACCCCGCAGTCTGCGGTTGGTATAGCAATGAGTAACCACCTTCACGCTGCATCGATGGCTATTTATTGTTATACTAACTCCATAGCATCACTGGGTACATTGCATTTCACTTTATTATGACTCGGCAGTGTACCAGGGAGCGGGCAAATTTTAGCGTGTGATGAGAAAACAGGGATTGGCCTAGAGACCCACCTTTCTATTCTTCTTCAAGTTCTTCCGTGAAAGGCTCCTTGAGTCGGCCAGAGATAGTTGCTACCGTACCATGTTAAGTCATTCATACAGTTGAAACATAGATGCAATCACTAGCAGTAGTTCATTCACACTAATAGAGCTTGTTGCCGTGCAAAATCGGGTCAACACGAAATCCATGTTAATTGGCCTTACACGATAAAGCTTTATCGTGTTAGGCTAAGTGTGTGAATTATGACAAGCCCCACTTTGCTTCTTCGTAAGAATGTAACTCGTATATTTTTGAAGTTGTACTTGCAGTCCAGGCTGCAGACTCAATTTGCTATAGAGGGCACAATACATTGAACGTGTCGTGGTCTGCGTAACCAGGGATTTCCTATAACCATCATGATAAAAAGCACCATCTGCTCTAGACTCACTCAAGTCAACGAGTACGGTACCTACAGCGCTCATTAAAAACCTTTCTCCAAGTTATGCTTTCCGCCGGTGACAGGAAGCCACGAAGGGGTCCGCGACGCTCTATCTGCAGGAAGGCTAAGAACATTCCGATAAGGGTTTTCATTTCTCGAAAGACCCTGACAGCTCCTCAAATAGAATTCCCGTAGACTATAAACCAATATGGATCAACTTTTGAAGCTTGACTCCTCCCATTTCCCTCTAGTTGAGTTTCTTCAGGAGAGCATGTTGGACGCGTCCCTTGTCTCCATTCTCCCGAGGTGTAAAGGCTTTGCAACCTCACCACCACGAGAGAGGACCAGGCTGGTGCGCAATTTACAACCAACATAATGTCTTCGTTCTCTCTTTGGCTTTAAATTACTCCTTAGAAGAAGTGGTGTTACTGATACAGCTGGATATGAAGTATCCCATGGTTTCTGTGCTTGTTCCATCGTTACGGAGACCTCAATGAGTTGGATTACTGTGGCACCGTGACACGATTGGCGAGGCCCTTTCTCCTCTGCATGGATTTAAACTATAGTCCTTTCCCCTCTGAAGAAATTATACAACCAATATCAAGGGCTGGGTCCTGGCGGAACTGATCTAAGAGCTCGCGATTGGTGTCCTAAGTATAGATGAATTCACATATTACTGTAGAAAGACGCTTTATTTTCTTGCATTGATCTGATCTTTCGGACAGAAACTAATTTTAGGTTGAGAGGGGGATGGAGCGATCGCCTCTATGTTAGCGATTAATATTCCATTCAAACGTTTTTGCTGGCTCGTTGCGGCCTGAGCAGCTACCTGACTGGTGCTCAGAGAGATTGCTGGGGTTCGCATTCGAAGAGATGACAATTCTTTATCTCATTCAAGAAGTTTAGCTGGGTTGATGAGGCCATTAAGTCCTCCGGCATCATCCTCATCGTGACCATGACTACCATTCTTTGAACGTTTGGCAGTGTTGCACGCCATTTGATTTCTTGGTGGTAGCCCGCGTAAGGGACATGCGTCAGATATAAGTGCTATGATTATAAGTGATATGTACAGCGTCGTCCGAATGATTTCCCTTCATGTGATTTCCAAAGAGCGAGAGCCAGGTTTCGGTAGGTTTTGAAGTACGCTCACCTTTCTTTTTGGCGAGCAAGTGTCTTCACTCAATGGGAAGACCCCTTTTACAGATGTGTGAAAGCGTGTCAAGAGAATTCGGTTATGATTCTCTCGTGACACCTCTCCCGCACTCCTAGTGAAAGAGAACGCAGTTTCAAACAAGCGTCCATGACAAAGGCCATTGCAACCGCTTTTCCTAATCTGATAGGCGGGAGGATGCTCCTTAAGCATTTAGAGTACGTCATGCGTTTGCTGAAGGCTGCCAAATAGACTTCTACTCACTAGTTTTCGCTAAGTGAGTTGGGTTCGGACTTACCTTTGTGCGCAAATACCACCCTTAGGTCCGAATGATATTCCGTACGCCATGCTTGGGCACCTGTTAGCATTGTTCAACAGGATATGAGGGATAGTATCTGTCGTAGAATGACTAGTATATATATATATATATATATATATATATATATATATATATATATATATATATATATATATATATATATATATATATATATATTTAGAAGGAGTGTGCGGTCGAGGTCAATTGAGTGACTTTCGCTCGTCTCCCAGCAGCGGCAGAAGAGGGGGAAGTTAAGTAAGGGTGAACGAGGCTCCCAATCGAGTGTGTGGAAGAATTGATCTACAGAATCGAGTGCAATTGACCGTGAGTATAATAAAGAAGCCTGCGGGACTTTAGGGCTATTGAAAGGTTAAAGTACATTGACGATGTATTTTCTGTATGGCCTAATGGCCATGATTTTGATACCTATTTTAATAATTTGAATAATTTGCATGTCTCCATCAAATTTAAATATGAATGGGAATCTGATAAGAGATTATCCTTTTTAGATGTCCTCATTAATAAAGATCACCATTAATTAAAACTTGACGTTTATAGGAAACCAACCCACTCGAATGCCTATATACATTATTTTTCGTTTTACGATAATACTGTTAAAAAATCAGTAATTTCTAACCTTTTCCTTAGAGCATACAAAATATGTCGTCCTTCCTATTTAGATGAAGAAATTTTCATTATCAGGACCATATTTTCTAATTTGTATTACCCCAATTGGTTCATATCGTCTACCCATTTTGCAGCTAGGAAAACATTCTATGGTAATAAGCCTTCCCGCACTAATGACTTCAACAAATGTATAACATTGCCATTTAATAATAAATTAAATAGTTTAAAGGACATATTTGGAAAAGCGGGTATTAATCTAGCCTTTAAATATAATAATTCCTTAAACTAATTGATGATTGCCAGGAAAACCAAAGAACATCACAACATAGGAGTGTATGCAATACCATGCAACGATTGCCATAAAGTTTATATAGGAGAAACGGGGAGAAATCTAGACAAGAGATTGTATAAACACAAAAGACATATTAGGGTGGGCAGCGAAAGCAGTGGAATATTTTGCCATGTTAGAGACAAGAATCATACGATCGATTTCAATGGAAGTAAAATGGTATTTAAATCGGCTAACTATGTTAAGAGAAGAATCGAAAATCGAGCTTGAAATCGTCATGTCCTAATTTAAATCTATCTGAGGCTCAATTTTCTTTTAATTCTGTAATACGAAAGCAAATAAACAAAATAGTAAAATGTCAGGCCTTCAATATGTTTAGGCTTACCCCCCCCCTTATTAGCCACAAGTAGGGGATTGGGGGAAAAGAGGGGATCTTTCACGACCCCGTGTTATGTTTGTAAGCACTTTTCTAATATTTTCTATCCAGTGTCAGTTGAAAAAGGGTGTGAGATACACCGAAACTGTTCTGAATTAAATTGTCTTCGGAGAATGTGGTTTAATTCCTCATATATATATATATATATATATATATATATATATATATATATATACAAATGGAAAAGATTGCAAAAGGATACTTAATGTTTATGGGGATCAGATTAAAGAATTACCGGGAGCAATTAAATAAGCTCAAACGGGAGCTCACAAGCAGCTTCTGTTGAGCCAATATATGAACATACACTTTACGGATCTACTGATCAAGAAGCCACAATTTAGTCGCTGGAACATTGAACGACTAAATCGTAATTGATGGAGTTTCACCTCGATGAATGAATTCGAGGGATTACTTCCGCCAGACGAGGTTAAAACCGAATCCAAGGATAGCCAGTTGATTGGGGATAAATTCCTTCGGTGAGAATTCTTGCCTTCGGGGTTCGAGAAAGGGGAACGGAGTTGAATCGAGAAAACGACGTGTCTCGTGCAGAAAAGCGGGCCTATACTGCTTTTTCCCGGCTGTGTCTAGCATTATATATGGGACAGACGGAAGCGAAAATACCTCAGGTTAAGGAGGGATTTCTCCTTAACTAAACACTTGACTGGGGGATAGGGATAAACTCAAGCGGAGTTTCTTAATGACGCCCGGAGAGGCGGGCAACGTCTTCTTTTGCCCGAGCACTTAGAATTCTTGATCCTGCCTTATCAGCGGAAGCGGCTCTATTCTCCTACGGTTGCCACGGCTTTGCTCTGCGTTACTCTAACTTGCGCTCGGCATCATGGCGGTATTAACCTCTATTCCCCACATCTCTTTTCTTCCTAAGATGGAACTTTGGGGGAAAAAGTGACATCTGACAACCGCTAGATGAGGGTTAAACGTCCTAATTTCCCCAACCTCAGGGGGTGAATAAACAATGGGGGATACCTGAGCTTAGTTAAAACGAACATAAGTGTCTAAGGCATATTTGAATACAGCGAGTATCCAGGTATACAGATAAGGAATAAATGAATTGATACAGGACAAAGATAATATTGACTTACAAGAACTAAAGTTAGTTTCAAACGGAGGGTCGATCACCTCAGGTCAATAACCACCTAGCGCTATACAAGCAAATAACACACACACACAAAAAGATAAGTAATACAGGAACAAATACAAAAGAAAGAGAAATATATATTACAAGGAAATCAATTGGGCCGGACAATACAAAGGGTTCAGGATCGTTCTCATTTTACGAACAGAAGAATTTACTATTATATATATATATATATATATATATATATATATATATATATATATATATATATATATATATATATATATAATATATATATCTCAAAGTAGCGCGAGAGAATGATGAAAATAAATCCATTAAACCACATTGAAAGAGAAAACGGAATAATTTTTCCTTGCAGTAGTATTTTTATTACCTTTTTTTGAAAAATCCGTGCAGGGAAGCGATTTGAATCAGGCACACTGAGGCAGCGAGCACCGCTTTGATCACAGTTAAAAGTATGCCGTTAGTACACTATACACTATGCTACTTTTAACTGTGATCAAAGTGGTGCTCGCTGCTTGAGTGTGCCTGGTTCGAATCGCTTCCCTGCACGGATTTTTCCAAAAAAAAGTTAAAAAAATATTACTGCAAGGAAAAATTATTCTTAATGTGGTTTAATGGATTCATATATATATATATATATATATACATATATATATATATATATATATATATATATATATATATATATATATATATGTATATATATATATATATATATATATATATATATATATATATATATATATATATATATATATATATATATATATATACACAAACATGCCAACAGAAAACAAATTAAATCATAAAATTTCCTTTATATTAGCTTTGGGTAGACTCTAAGTGGTTTCTACTCAGGCTATCTGCGACACAATTCTCTGATCCTTTGATATATACAATCTTAAATTTAAAATCCTTAAGGAATAAGCTCCAACGCATAAGCCTACCATTATTGTTTTTTCACATTTCGCAAATATGAGAGGAGCTTGTGATCGGTCTCAATAAGGAATTCTTTACCTAAGAGGTACATCCTCTAATTTTGATAGCCCATATAATGGCAAGGGCCTCTCGCTCGATAATGGCATATTTTTATCCGAGGAAGTTGCTTACGACTCGCGTACGCAATTGGAAAGCTTTCACCATTATCACCATAATGGAGTAGGATGCATCCTATCCCTTCGTTACTCTCGTCAGTCCTAATACCGAAAGGCTTGTTAGGGTTGGGGAGCCGGAGGATAGGGGCGGATGTTAATTTTCTCTTAAGTTGATTGAAGTGGGCGACGGTTAACGGGATCCAGAGAAGGTGTTTGGGGGACTTTTTCTTTAGCAAGTCGCACAGGGGGGCAAAGAGCGAGGTGAATCTGTGGACAAAGTGGCGGTAGAATGATGCAGATCCCATGAATTATCTCAACTGCTTCTTACTAGTTGGAAGTGGCATATCCACGATGGCGCGGATTTTATCCTGGGGGGCCAATTGGTTGATTGCCACCCGGGCGAAGTGTTCCGAAATGATCGGTCCCTTCTGCACCGGAGCGGGTTTGACACGTCCTTTTGCAGGTGTCTTCTGACATATATCGCACGATCAGCAATAACTCGCATTGTCATCTGCAGCACTGGGCCAATAAAACATTTATAAATTCTTAACTGTCGTGGGCAGTCTTTAAGATGAGCGGGACATTGGAGTAGAGAATGCATAATTCATGGGCCCCTGAACTATCGCTTTCTGAGCAAGCGCGGTAAAGAAGGTCGTCCTTTACGATGTATGAAATGACTTTGTTTCCACGGTTGGATTCTTGGTACCTTATTCCGGGCTTTTGGTCCAGGGGGGGGGTCGGAGTGAATAACAATCTTTTTTTATTCTTCGTGAATTCCTCATTCATAACGCTGTTTAACTCGGAGTCGCAAGGGGCTTCAAGGGAAGTTGGCGTCTCTTTTTCCTTCTTCTTCTGAGATCGTGTGAGGACGGGTTGAGCCACAGGGGTGGAGAAACTCGGAGCACTGCCCAATCAGAACAGCGCAGAATTTTATTGGGGCTGCTACTAACTCAGCCCAGCCGGTAAAGTAAACACACTTGATGAAACATTTAACGATGAGGAACCGGTTTGCACGCCCTGAGTACTCATGTACTACCGCAAATTTGGCATAGTTGGGAGCTACTGGGGGAAGTAGCTTGTCAAGCACTACTATACAAGTACACCCTGTATCTCAGACAAGGGTGGAGACTCCGCAGCCGTTTACTGCTCCAGTCTCAAACTTTAAGACTCCACGGGAGCTTTTTTCCAACAAGAAATTTACATGGTGGCCAGCGGCAGTAGAGGCAGACGGAGGAAGACGGAGGAAGACGGTTCAATTTGCGATGGTTGTGGCGCGGGGGTAGCATTAATTTGGTGCACTTGGTTGAGAGAACTGCTGCGAAATTTAGAGTTCTGAGGGTAGTTGGTGCTCACATAACCTTCAATACCGGACAAGATGCACATAATAGGCCTCCTTGGGAAGGATGACGCAGGGTGATTTCATGAGAAAGTTTTGATGTCCCGAGGTCCAGAAGAAAAGAAGTTTCTCTGTCTCTCCTTTCCACTCTCTAGGCTCTCTCTTCCTCTTGTATGTATGACAGAAGATCTTTAGCCATGTTGTCGCGTGTTTTCGAACTTAAAAAACCCACAAAATTAAAAGAAGAGAAAAAAAAGACGTACCGGGATTGCCGACCCGATTTATCTTGATACGCACACCAACGCGATTATTATTTTCCGTAAACGCACTCGGAAATAAATGCCTCACCGAACTTGACGCGAGAGCCTTTACCTCTGCACAACTAACACAAAGAACAATTCTTACTGAGCCTTTCACGGTCTGTAAGGATAAAATTCATCTGGGGAATAAATGAGATGTACAGTCTCGAAAAATTACACCAAATAACCATACACGGTAAATAGAAAATAGGTACAGAAAGAAAATGGTTTGCGAGTGGCAAATGGGAGATTAAAATGTAAAAGATTATTTCTCCGTAACTTCTTAATAGCCAAAGCTTTCAGCCTTATAACCACTTAAAAAAAGAAAATGAAACCTTTAAAAAACCTTTTAAAAGACCCTTTAAAGACCCTTCTAAACATGACACCAGTTTTTATAATATAGATATATACATATATATTTACTTTATGTCATAGAATGCCAAGTATATATACTCGTATATATATATATATATATATATATATATATATATATATATATGAATAACGTTACAGCCACGAGGAAAATGAAACAACGGAGAACTGCGAGGCCTTTCGACTAATGGTCCTTTGCTGAGCAGACTAAAAGACAGTGAAAAAGAGAGATATTTATACACCTGATTAATGAAAATATGGGATATAAAGATTAAATGGGGTTGGATTAACAGATACCTGGAAAAAACCTATTAACAAGATGAGCCGTCAGGGTTAAAAAAAAAATATATATATATATATATATTTTTTTACGGGTTACAAAAGAAAGGGGGAGGCAATGCTTCGGAATCACATATGCAATATGAAAAAAAAAAAAGTTTACACATGATAACTAGAAAATATGACAAAAGAAAAATATGAGGAAAGGGTTTTTTTTTATATAAATAAGCTAAAATAACTTCTATGTGGTAATCATTAATTCAGAAATTTTATCTTTAAAGTCATTCTTAAACATTCTTTTGATACAAGGGTCCAAAAAATACATTCCAGGGCTGAGATTAAAATTCGAAGTCAGTTGTATAAATGCTGATTCTAAAAGATTTCGCGAAAAAAAGTCATTTGATTTGGCAATCACAGAACTCTCCTTCCAATTAATACGATGGGAATTTTCACTCAAATGGATAAAAATGGCATTTGATGTTTGCCCAGTGCTTACAGAGTACTTATGTTGCTTAATACACACATTCAGATCCTTGCTAGTTTGCCCAATATAAAATGAAGGGCAATCCAAACAAGGGATTTTATAAATTACGTTATTTGTTTCATTAGGGCAATTTTTTATTAACATTCTTTTTAAAGTATTTGTATAAGAGGAAACAAGATTTACATTAAGTGTTTTTAACAATGTTTTTACGGTTTCAAAGCCATTAAAATAAGGGAAAATGAGGATATTCTTGGGCGCTTCCTTCTCAATAGTACTTTCGTTATAAAACTTTTTTTGGCTTTATTATAACAAATATCAAGTATATTTGCTGGATAACACAAGTCTGCACCGATTTTTCTTATAGATTCAATTTCCTGATCAAAATATTGAGGACTGACAATGCGCAACGCACGTAAAAACATAGAGGAAAAAATTGATATCTTAATATTAAGATGGTGGCCTGAATAAAAATGGACATAGGTTAAGTTGTTGGTTGGTTTCCTATAAATACTAAAATTGCAATTAAATGATTCCCTATGTATTAAGACATCTAAGAATGGAAGGCAATTGTCTTTCTCTAATTCAACAGTAAATTTTATGGAAGGTACCTGGTTATTTAAATTGGAAAGCAAATTATTTACATCAATATTAAAAGGCAAGATAATTAAAATGTCATCAACATATCTATACCACTTTAAGGGGATATCAATGATATTAGGTAAATATTGTTTTTCGAAGAATTCCATATACAAATTTGAGAGTAGGGGAGATAAGGGGTTGCCCATTGCCATACCAAATATTTGTTGGTAAAATTCACCATTAAAAACGAACTTACAGTAGAGGTAATTCATGATGAGTAAGCTCATTACTAAGATAATCTAAAATGGAATCAATAGGGACTTTGGTAAAGAGAGAGCAAACGTCAAAACTAACCAACCTATCATTGGGGCAAATAGTAATTTTATTTAATGTAAATCTTGTTTCCTCTTATACAAATACTTTAAAAAGAATGTTAATAAAAAATTGCCCTAATGAAACAAATAACGTAATTTATAAAATCCCTTGTTTGGATTGCCCTTCATTTTATATTGGGCAAACTAGCAAGGATCTGAATGTGCGTATTAAGCAACATAAGTACTCTGTAAGCACTGGGCAAACATCAAATGCCATTTTTATCCATTTGAGTGAAAATTCCCATCGAATTAATTGGAAGGAGAGTTCTGTGATTGCCAAATCAAATGACTTTTTTTCACGAAATCTTTTAGAATCAGCATTTATACAACTGACTTCGAATTTTAATCTCAGCCCTGGAATGTATTTTTTGGACCCTTGTATCAAAAATGTTTAAGAATGACTTTAAAGATAAAATTTCTGAATTAATGATTACCACATAGAAGTTATTTTAGCTTATTTATATAAAAAAAAACCTTTCCTCATATTTTTCTTTTGTCATATTTTCTAGTTATCATGTGTAAACTTTTTTTTTTTTTTTCATATTGCATATGTGATTCCGAAGCATTGCCTCCCCCTTTCTTTTGGAACCCGTAAAAAAATATATATATATTTTTTTATTTTTAACCCTGACGGCTCATCTTGTTAATAGGTTTTTTCCAGGTATCTGTTAATCCCACCCCGTTTAATCTTTATATCCCATATTTTCATTAATCAGGTGTATAAATATCTTTCTCTTTTTCACTGTCTTTTAGTCTGCTCAGTAAAGGACCATTAGTCGAAAGGCCTCGCAGTTCTCCGTTGTTTCATTTTCCTCGTGGCTGTAACGTTATTCATAAATTCCTCACGTTCCTTATATTCGTGATTCAGTTATACATATATATATATATATATATATATATATATATATATATATATATATATATATATATATATATATATATATATATATATATATTATATATATATTAATAAAGGAACAATAACGTTCTAGTCAATGATGTTAGGTAAGGGTAATAATAAGGTTTCTTAATCCTCTAGAGAAGTCTCCTGGAGTTCCTCAACCCTCTTCAGGAGAGTTGCCTTGTCTTATATGTAACGCTCCTGAAGAGGGTTCAGGAACTTCAGGAGACTTCTCTAGAGGATTAGGAAACCTTATTATTACCCCTACCTAATTATTTATATATTATTAACCTATATTCGGGTACAGAGCCGCAGTTTTACATCAAGGAAAGATAAGGAGTCCGAACTTGTTGCATTTAAAGGAACGAGAGGGAGTGGCTTATAAGATCGGAAAGTGAATCTACCGCTTCGGGCGTCATCTATTCTTCATCACATTTGTAAGATAGGACCACGGAGCTGAATGTCAGTATTAATCAATAGTTAAGTCTTGGGGCGACTTTCTATTGGAACCAGCGGATTTTGGTACTGTCTGTGGAATATTATGTTCTAGAAGGTCCTTCACTTCTATATCATGAAGACCCCTACCAAAAAAAAAGAGTCTTGGAAAGGGTTGAGGCAGAAACGATGGTTCACAGAAACCGTATACCCCATTAACTGTCGGAGGGAGAGGAGAAACTACGTGTAGGTAGCGGAACGGGTCTTTGCAAGCGAGGACCAGTTCGTGTGGTGTCGGGCATCAAAAATCTATGTAGTTTTTAGTGTGTAATGCATGGAAACGACGCTCAAGTTCTGTGGACAAAGAGGTTGTTGTCATAAATAACATTGATAGGGAAGAGTGTTATCGAAGTTGTGCTCGAAACAAGAGAGAAAGTCCCTCCAGTGACCTGCGGCGTTTTGTGATAAGATGATAAATGGTTATTGCATTGATGGTTTCCCATGGTTCAAATCACTTACAAGTGCCTTTGAATGGCTAATTGAGGCTCCTACCACTAGATGGTGCCACCTAGCGCCAAATCCGATGGCAGATTTGAAATTTCCAGGTTGAATAACCATATGTTCCATGGTTATATGGGTCATTTCATGGCCCTAAATGGGTACAATTGAACTTTACTCCTTTTGAAAATAAAGCGACGCCTTGACCTGGCGCTTCACCGCATGTAAAAATGGAAAATTATTGAGCGGCGTTTTGGTGCTTGTCCCCTTTTCAGATAGTAGGTGGAGTTTTACAATGACGAAAGGTTATTCGTCATTTATCATAATTTAAACTATGAATTAGACATATGGACGTGAAAATGTATTCATATAAATACTTTTTGTCCTTCCAATTTCGTTACCCCGTTAATAAATGTCGCATTTTTAGGGCTTTCCGATTTGTTTGGATTGGGGTTTGCTTTGATTTAAAAATAAAATATTGAAAACAATTTTTCCTAGAATTTTTGCTTTTGAGATACGTTTGATATTATTGTTAATACATTTTTAAGCAACATATTTTCTCCCAAACCACATATTCTTTAAGTACCCAAACTTAAAAATTATATTAAACTTCCTGTTATGGATCACTCCACATTTAAACTTAATCAAGATATTCTTTCAGCTCTACGCAACGTTCATCCGCAAGGCAGCTTTATCCTAATCGACTTTAATATGGAGTTGTTCTTTATTCTCAATTTGCTTATTAAAGAGTCCCTTTCTAAACAGCTGAGATCGTCGTTAATTTATGTATTTACATGCACAGCCGCGGCCAAATGTTTTTGGACACCTCGGGAAATTACGAAATTAGATAAATGGAGGGTTGTAAAGTTTTTATTTGCACATCGAAATGAATATACCAGTGAAATAGGGAGGAATAAATAGCAATAAGTTATATATGCATCAAACCATCATCAATAACATGGCAACAAAATAATCTTTTGTCTAGAGCCTAGAATATTTCAGTGTATTCTTAAGTGATTTTTGCCATCCAAATTCGAAAATAAATTCAGGTCTAGCTTTCTGTCTCTCCTAATCTCCATTTTGGCTCTATTAGATGCTAAAAGTGCAATTAAAAATATTTCCAGCAGTGTACATGAGTTGATATTAGTGATTTTTAGTGGATTTAAACAAGACTGTCCCTTTAACAAAGTATTTTATTTATACAAGAGAAAAATAATATGAAACAGTAAGGAGATCGTAACAGATAAACAAACAAAGCACAAATAAAAATTCAAAATTGTAAATAGATGTTGGCAAAGATTTTTGGCAGAAAATTCAAGGAATAAATTTATGATTAAACACCAGCAATATTATGCCATCATCACAGAATCCCAACGTCCTTGGTACAGAATTTCGATCTCCTTGGTGTCCTAATGGAATCGTTCGCCTTGTTCGTAGCTACCTTCTCCGAGCTTTTTAGGACAACGATCAAGATGAGTAAGAAGAAAATGCATTTTGATGCTCATATTCGCACCAATATCACGAAAATTGATATTAAGTTGGTAACAAGGTCTTTATAGCTTTCGCTTTTGTGCTTCCCAAAGGAAATTTTGTTCTGCATCTACAAAAGGCTCACCAAGCTGATGCTTTAATTTCACTCGTTGTTTTCACAAAATTTGTGTCATTAAAAAGCTTACGGATCTGTGTTCTATCAAAAATCCCTCTTTAACTTTTACACCGTCAATCCTGGAAATACACTGCAGATATACTTGAAGCACCTTCCATTCTTGTGAAGAGATTTGACAAATCGCTTGATCAATCCTAGTTTGATGTGCAAAGGGGGGAAATTATCTTCTCTCGCTCAACTTAAGTTTCTTCAAATATATTGGCAGCTCTACATGTAGTCATATTTGTTCGGGACGGCCAGTCTTTCTTAACATAGTGGTTTACTCAGTCTTTACTGTCCCATATGCAAAGAAAGCATGGGTTTTTGCTATAACCAAATTGCTATCTCATGAGAAAATTCGATATCTTTAAGTCAACTCAAATGACTCATTTATCATCATGATACAATATCTTCTCTAAAACCAGCTTAACTTCTTCATATTTTTCCTTCAGAATTGTTGAGTGGCCGAGTGGAACAGAGCCATACAAATTTCCGTTGTGCAACAATACACACTTTAAACTACGCTTAAAACTGTCTATGAAAAGACGCCATTCCTCTGTTTTGTATTCCTCAATGCCAGGTTTATCAAGAATCCCACTGACATCTCTTTAATAAACCAACTCTTCCTCTTGTGCGAAGAAAGAAAGGAACTTTTTATGCCGACTCCCATAATAGGTTATAAGGGCACCATTCTCTAGAAGATTCTTCTCTTTTAATCGGAAAGCCAGCAGCTCTTCAGAATTTGGGGGGAGGTTCAGGTCCCGAACTAAATCATTCAGCTCTACCTGCAAGGATAGCTGAGGCAAGGTATCAACTGAAAAGTCTTGATCTATATTGTCATCTCCAGATGATGAATGTTCTTCGATTGAGGGCAAAGTTATCTGAGGCAAGCAAGACACTGAAGATACGAGAACAGGAAGCTTTTCACTGTGTAGAACCGATCTGATAGCAGAAGCAAGGTTAGGATAGACAAGCATTTGTCGGAATTTTCGTTTAATACCCTTCATATTTCAGGCACAAAAATAGCAGTTGTCCACGTTATTATTGGGCTCCTGCCATACCAATGGTGTAGCAAACATAAACTCTGCCTTTTCCTTTTAGTTCACTGTCGCAAATGTTCAGTACATCGTTTGCAGACACTATTCGGTGTCCATAATTTATCTTGGTTTCCCAGCTTGACTCCAAAATATGCCATATACGCTCTTTCAACAAAATCAGTGATGTTTTTTTCGATTTTCAGGTAATGGCTATTTTCTACAGACATAAGAAAACACATTTGGAGAATTAACTCAACACAACATCTTGCTTATTATTGCTTAGTTTACTATGATCTCCGGAAAATCGGAAAAAAAATTAGAATTAGGATAAAGTAAAGAACCCAGTGTAGTGGACGTACACACATATAGTGACTAATGTATAACATATACACTTATGACATATCTTTATGGACATTAACTCGCACATTTACTTATATACATATGAACATTGACTCACACACAGAACTATAAACATATGGACTTTGACTCCAACCTAATATGTTAAATAAGGATGTTCAATAACTTAAAAACAAGTCCTGATATGTCAAAATAATGATTACTTTTCAATTCGGCAGACCGATTTCTTATAGGAATGATGTTTATTTCCTAAACACCAAAAACTTTGTAGACCATTGTAATTAACAAATATAAAATTTGTCACAACATCTAGCATCAGCAACATATAAGCTATAAGGAGATAAGCACTGTAAAAATTACAGCAACAGCAAACTGATACAGGAAGCTCAGTAGTATGTCGAGAGTCCCTTGGCAGTGATGAGAGCACTTATTCTTCTAGGCATGAGATCCACGAGGGTGCGACACTTGAAAAGTGTGATGCTGACATACTCCTCGATGATGACTGACTGCCTTCACTTCTCATTTGAGGCTGCCAGGTCTTGCCAGAGGGTTTCCAGTGGATTCATATCCAGAGACTGAGGTGGCAGGTCCATCACCGTAATGTTTCTGTCCCGGAAACACTGTATAATAAAGGCAGAATTGTCCATAGTCACTGTCCTGCTGTAAAATCAAATTCTGGGCATTTCTGGAGAGATCTCGGGCTGATGCCGGCATGTAATCTCTTAGGACAGCGTGGTAATTCCCTGAATGCATGGTGCCATCGGAAACGGTGAGATGACTCACTCCTGAAATTGACATGCAACCCAATACCATTACTAAGATAACCCCGTTCTGTTCTACTGGTACTATGCACTGTCGATTCCACTGCTGCCCTAGCCTCTTTCTAAGCCAGAGTTTTCCTCTATCCATCAGCATTTCAAAGCACTTTATAATTCGATTTCTAATGACTTATTTTCTGTTCTGATCTTGGCCATTAGCGATATAGATTTGTGAATTATAGAATCATTATATATTAAAAAACTATAACCAGAACTCAACGATCACACGTCCTCTATTAAGAGTCTTACCGTAAAATGAATAACTAAAATATCCACAAGAACCAACAAAACCTTTTTCATTTTTTGCCTTTACCATTTATACAGTTATTATCTTACCTCCAAAGCCACAGATTAGTTATATGCAGTTTAACCTTTTAAATTCTTATTTACTTTTATTTTAAACTCTTTGATGTATTTTTCACCATGTTTCCTATTTTCTACATGTTTTTACATTACGTTAATATTTTGATTTATTTAAAATCGTACATAAATGTATTTTATATTTTTATTAACGTTTATTGTTGAATTCTTAATATTTTAATTCGCGGGTGACTCTACATCTGACTATGTTGTTCGGTCCCCGTTTTGCTTTTTTTGTTTTTGTAATAACATTGTAATTATTAGGCTGATTCTAATGAAATTTGAAGCCTTTATGTTGTTTTAGATTTTCTTGCCAATAATATAATTTCCAAAGTCCTCCCAAGGTTAGCCTGGGAATTATTTTGTTTTGGCAATAATATCATAACTACTCGGCCGATTCTAACGAAATTTGAAACTATTATGTGTTTTATATTCTCTTTCAAATGATATAACTTCCAAAGTCATCTTGAGGTTAGTCTTTGCATTATTGAGAGTTTTTTAAAGTTCGTAAAGTCATAAATCAGAATAATTGAGAGCACGTGACTTTGGGGTCAGCAGAACTTGTATACCATAGTTTATTATTTTCTACTGCATTTATATTATTTTTGATTGTTTCATTTGAAAACTTATATGTAAGTTATATGCAATTTAACCTTTTTAAATTCGTATACATATCTATTGTAGACTTCATAATACATTTAGCTACATCTTTACAGGGTTTTTTTAGCTATTGTTTTAGTCACTGTAGATGGTTCGAGCTCGAAGTCCGAAACGTTTGGGAAATAAATGAATGCTGTCGCCACTTTTTCTCATTTTCCTAATATATATATATATATATATATATATATATATATATATATATATATATATATATACGAGGGGTGGGCAATGAGTTCTGCGAATCGGTAAGGCAAAACACAGGAAGGGGGATGGCTGTTTGTGGGGGTGTTAAGACAAGTTATGACAAGTCAGGACCTGCAGCCGCACGCTCCTGACTCGTCTATTTAAGAAGCAGTAGCTGATCGCAGATCGTCAGTCAGAAATTTTTCAACAATGGAGAAGGTTGAGCACCGCGCAGTGATCAAATTTTTAACTAAGGAAGGCAAGAATGCAAAAGAGATCCATAAATGCATGGTTGCAGTGTACACCGACACCACCCCTTCCTATGCAACCATTGCTCACTGGAATAGGGAGTTCCACCATGGTCGTGAGTCCCTTGAAGATGACCCCGTCCAGGACGCCTGTCAGACGTGACCAATGAGAACAATGTGGCCCGTGTGGAGAGGATAATCATCGAAAATCGACGGGTGAAGGTCGAAGAAATCGAGCGAGAACTTGGAATATCACATGAAAGTGTTATCAACATCATCCACGACAATTTGGCCATGACCAAGGTCTCTGCCCGTTGGGTCCCTAGAAACCTCATGCCCCATGATCGACCTCAACGTCGTCAAAGTCCACAAGGCCAGAGTTGCACAAGCTGCCCTGCGCGAGTGCGGATTCGAGGAGCTCAACCATATTCCCCCCCTACAGTGCAGATCTGGCCCCCAGCGACTACTTTTTATTCCGCCAGCTCAATGCTGCCCTGCGTGTACGCCGGTTTGGGGACGATGAAGATGTCCAGCTCGCCGTCCAGGAGTGGATTAAACAGCAGTCGGGAGATTTCTGGTTGTCGGGAATTCGTAGCCTCAGGACAAAGTGGCGCAAGTGCATTGAAGTCGAGGGTAGTTATATTGAAAAATAATAAAACACTTTTTGAATTGCAAAACTTATTGACCGCCCCTCGTATATATATATATATATATATATATATATATATATATATATATATATATATATATATATATATATATATATATATGGACAAAATTACAAGACAAATTCGTACGGTTAATGTTTCGCAAAAATAGACTACTGAAACTGCTTCAGGTTTAGAGGGACACCATCGTCCTCAATCAAGTAGACAACACTCAAGGAATCCGTCTAATGTACCTAAAAAGATACATTCCAATAGATCCCCTTTATGTTAGTCTAGTTTACCCTGGCAGAAAACGGCAAAAGTTGATAAACATTTCTGCGTTATTTTTGTTAAATACATTTCAAAGATGGAAAAAATTCCAAGAAAAATTGGTACGATTAATTTATCACAAAATTAGACAGAAAATGTGTGAAAGACGCTAGGAGAGAGAAGTAAGGAGGAAAACCCAAGAACCGTCGAAGAATTTTAGGGAAATATTACAAGATGAATGAAGAAAAATAACACCAGAAGAATGCCTTCGGTTTGTGCGCTCCTGTGGCAGAAGATATCATTATACAGTAACTTATCATCTACGTCTGTTATGTTATCTATCCGGATTATTTTGAAGACCATATTTTTGGAATAAAAATGCTCTTTTGAATGTAACTTGTAGTTTGATCAATCTTAACATGTACATGTACAACTTATAGCGATGCTTAGTTTATATCTGTAATTTATCATGCATTACTTACCATTTTCAGTTTGAAACTACTCTAAGTTTTATGATGGGCACCTGTGCCCGAATCATTATTGACGCTAATACAGGGTCACCCCCCAAAAACAGGCCTGCACACATTTTTTGTGACATATCCTTCATTCATTCACTAATCAACTTTACTTTGCAACATCTGTGAACATAACTATATACGAGTATTAATGGGAGCTCCAGCAAAGAATATACTGCGTCAAACATTACTACAAGACAGGCTCGTTCAAGAAAGTGCAGGACACTTTCGTGCATCAGGTCTAATGAGAAAAAGCCTCCTCCAAGAGCAGAATTCAGGACTGGGTGGACCACTTCGAAAAATATAGGACAGTGGAGAACCTCAATACAGCCAGTGACAACCGTCCAAGCCATTCAGGACGCCCCAGGAAACGTACAGATGAGTTGGTCGAGAGCGTGAGAGAGTCAGTTCAGCAGAGTCCAAAACGCTCTGTGCGCAAGCGAAGTCAGTCCCTCGGTATATCCCGTGAAACTTTGAAACTTACAGGAGAGTGCTAGTAATGGATGTAAAGGCCTACCCATACAGAATACAGACGAAGCAGACCCATACAGCCTCAGACAAGGAGCAGAGAAAGGCTATGGCAGTCAAGATACTAGAGAAGATTCAGGAGACCCCAAGTTTCCTTAACCTCCTTTGGACCTCAGATGAAGCTCACTTCACTCTTGAAGGAAAGGTGAGCGCGAAAGATATACATTGTATATTCGCCGCGTGTTTACCTCAATTTTTCTTTTGTTCTTTGAATTCCCAATTCATTTCTATCTGTTTTACAGTCCCGATCGACCTTGTGAAGCGTGTCTTAAAAGCTTGTCTATTCGGAAGGTTTTTGTCTTCTGCGTAGCCGAGTGGCTTGAGGCTCAGTTTAATTGAGATCAAAGTAGTTGCTCGCTGCCTCAGTGTGCTTGGTTCGATTCCCACCACAGTACAGAATTCTTCGAATTAGGAAATCATTTTTTCCGAAATAAAATTATGCTGTTTTTCTGTTTTTTTGCGGTATACTGGATAAATATATATATATATATATATATATATATATATATATATATATATATATATATATATATATATATATATATAGAGAGAGAGAGAGAGAGAGAGAGATAGATAGATTGAGGATAAATCCCAAAATGAGACATGTAAAATTTCTCATTTAATTAAATACAACGTTTCTGATACCTTACCCATCTTCTGGTTTATAAGATAGATTCAGAACAAGTTTAAAATTACGGAAATTATAATACACACAAGGATTAGAAATAGATTATTTAGTTAATTGAATTTTTTACAAATCGTTTAAAAACTAATGAAACTTAAGATTGGATCAATTATGGGTACTCTAAATATGGATGAATATAACACTATTTGATGCAATTATTGGTTGACACAGATATTAGTCACTTAATGAAGCAGAAATAGTAATAAATTATTTAATTAATTGAAAATGTTAAAAAATCATTTAAAAACTGTTGACACTAAATCTAGATGCTTTAAATATGGATAAATATAAAATACTAATTGGGGCAATTGATTGGTACACAAAAATATTAGTCACCTTTAGTGGACGGCAAAAGCGGAGAGACTGAGGAAAGATTATAGAGGGAACCGATTAGAGATTGGTAGCTTGTGAAAATATTTTGAGTGGTTTATGAAATGAGAAGGTAAAAAGCAGTTGAATCAGAATTTAAACTGGGATTTAGTTGTTTTATAAATAATGATTCGAGAATGCGCAGGGAAGTGGAGTTCTTTGCATGTCCTATAATTTGAAAGTTTGAAAAGAGGTTTCTTTGGGAGAGGTTTCTTTATTGGTCAAGGTGGAGCCAGTGCGAGAGCTAATACCAAGATAAGAACAGATCCTAGCCCCAAGTGAGCGAACAGTGCTGCCAAGGTATATACCCTGGTGGCACCTGGGGCAAATGAATTTATAGACAACTAAACAGCTCATTTCAGGTGGGAGTCTGTCTTTAGTTCTGAAAAATTGTCCAATAAGAAAGTTGTAAAGGAAAACTATTTTTAAGTTGGTACTCGTATGTGTGTAAAAACTTTTCTAAAGCTTATTAAGTTTTCGGCGTAAGGGTAGGTTGAGTGGGCCAATATCTTCTCCCTGATATAAAGCATCTATTTAGTGTCAACAGTTCTCAAATGATGTTTTTACATTTTCAATTAATTAAATAATTTATTACTATTTCTGCTTCATTAAGTGACTAATATCTGTGTCAACCAATAATTGCATCAAATAGTGTTATAGTTATCCATATTTAAAGTACCCATAATTGATCCATATCTAAAGTTTCAATAGTTTTCAAACGATTTGTAAAAAATTCAATTAACTAAATAATCTAATTCTAATCATTGTGTGCATTAAAATTTTCGTAATTTTAAACTTGTTCTAAATATATTTTATAGCCCAGAAGATAGGTAAGGTACCCGAAACGTTGTATTTAATTAAATGAGAAATTTTACATGTCTCATTTTGGGATTTATCCTTAACCGGAAAATAAGCCTTCTTAGAAGCAAACCTATATATAATATATATATATATATATATATATATATATATTGTCGTAGGGTGACTGTAAAGAGAGCACGCCAGAGTACGAGTGTTAAATAAGCAAAATCGAGTGCGGTTGGCTTAGATGTTCTGATATTAGAGAAAATAATTTTAGAAAAAAAAATATAACTCTACTAGATACAAAGAAAATATTAATAGCACAAGTAAATAACTTACAATAAATCAAATGAGAGCCAGAGTACCAAACGGGGTTGAGGGGGCATACAAATGCCTCGACGGGTACAAAAGTCCGAGAGAAGATGCACGGTGATTGCTTCCAGAGAAAATGGGAGAGTGCAATTATCGGGGAGACTCACGTAAAGCCTAATTCACTGTAGGTTTGAATAGAGTAAGTAAACGGGGCGCTGTAAAGTTGAACTTACAAGATTCCTTATTATTTAACCTCGCTGAGAAATGAGCGAGGGAGTAATCCAGTCGTTGAAAGAAGTCGATAACCGAGTGATAGATGCCTGTCCGTGTCTATCGCCTGTCTGTAGGAACTCTAGCCTTAGATACGAGTAAGGCCGGATAGAGGTGACGCATCACGTTCGTAGCTGGAAGCCGTTGGGAGGTGAGGCAGGGAGTACTTGATTTTTTCTTGACTGATAACCAAGACGGGTCTGTATTGTACTGCTTTCTCAAAGCTTTTCTCGAAGTAATTATGCTGTTTCGGCGGAAGTGGGTCGCCGGGGGCCCTAAAAAGGAGGACAGGGATCTCATTAGACTTGGCGCTTCAGGAATGGGAGGGGGATCTCGGCGTTCTCACAGTCTTGCGCAAAGGTCCTTGGAGCCGTGGGATTGGCGTCGATCAGACGATGATACGGGAAGATAAAGAGAACCCAACCCGGGTCAGCAGACCGCGCGAAGTTTTGATGCTCCCCTGGGGCTGTCTGGCCGTGTAGGTGCATCTTTCAGGCACCGCAAGTAGGCGTTGGGTTCTAGGGGGGGCGTAACTTTCTCTCTCTGACATCTCTTTCCCTCTCAAGATAGAAATTCTCTTTTTGTCCCAAAGGGACACAATTACAAAAGGGATGGTACCGGGTATTCTACACAAAATAAGTCAAATAAAGGAGACTCGAGAAATGCTTGGTATTCCTATTATTGAACACATGAAAAGAAAAAAGTAATAAATAACATTAATAATACAATAAGACAGACAGAATAGTTATTAATAGCCGAGGTTAACATACTCTAGTTAACCAGGGAATTACAAGCAAGGATATTAAAAAAAAGATCTCACAATACAATAAGGTACTACTAACAGGATGACTCATCAAAAATATATACATAATGATAAAAAATAATGGCACATATTCTTATAAGGCATTAAACAAAACTACAAGAATAATAAAACAATAAGATAGACAGGAATAGTTATCAATAGCCTGAGTCATCATAGTCTCGATAACCAGAGACTTACATACAAGGATATTAAAAAAAGGCCTACAATACCAAAAAAAGGACATACGAACAGGGTAACTCATCAAAAATATATACATAGTAATAAAAACAAATAATGGCACATATTCTTATAAGGCATTACACCAAACAACAAGAATTCTTGTGGAATATATACAAAAGTAATCCAATTATTCTTTAACGACACGGAATCGGGAAGCTGGGAGGCAAAATCCACTAAAGTTAGCACGTGACTGTATCCTTCATTCGAGGGGGGGGGGTATCGGACCGATGCGATCAATTGCGACGCAGGAAAACGGTTCTGAGTTTAGGGGTCCTCTCTGCAACGGTGCGGGCTAAACTTGTCCTTTGACGGCAGTTTTTTGGCATATGTCACAAGGCCTGCAGTAGCGAAGGATTTCTTCATCGGCGCTTGGCTAATAAAAATATTTCAAGATCTTTCGGGTGGTCTTCGTGTGGCTAAAATAGCCTGTAAATAGGCGGTCATTGGCAGTGATTAAAATGTTACCAACGTTCGAACGCGGGACACACAATACTCGTGTTGGGGTTTATTGTTTTCTGAGCACGCACGGTAAAGTAAGCCGTCTGTAACTTAGTAGGAGATCACCTTGTCTCCTCGGGTGGCTTCTTGTTCTCTTGATTGAGCCTTAGCCCACAGAAGTTGGAGGGAATCGATGTTCTTTTGGTTCCTTTCGAAGTCTTCAGTCATGACCTCCTTGAATTCTGAAGAACGTGAGGTTTCTAGGGGCGAGGGCATCTTCGAGTCTTTTAACACTTGCGAACGGGTAACCACGGGTTGGGCCACGGAGTTGGGAGAGACCCGTGAGCATTGGCCAATGAGGACGGAGCAGAATTTAGTAGGGGCTGCTACTACTTCTGCCAAACCAGTGAAGTACGCACAATCGATGCAGCACTTAATGATGGGGAATCGATTGGCGCGCCCTAGGTAGTCGTGTACGACGGCGAATTTATTATGGTCTAAGGCTACTGGGGAAAGCAGCTTGTCCGACACCACTATGCAGGTGCACCCGGCATGTCTCACAAGAGTGAAAACACGGCAGCCACTAATAGTTCAGGATTCGAATTTAAGGCCTCCAGGGGTATTCTTATCAAACAAGAAGTTTACCTGGTGTTCGCCGGGACTTGAGGTGCTCGGGGGAGGAGAAGATTCCGATGGTGTTGACGGAGGCACAGACATGGTACAGATCTGGTGTACCTGGTGAGAAGAGTTATTCCTGAACTGAGAGTACTGAGGGAATTTCGTTTTCACGTGACCTTCCACACCACAGGCAAACCAAATGATGGCTCTCATAGGGAAAGATGACGTAGGGGGCCCTGAAGAGAACGGTTTTAGATCCTGGTGTTCGGACGAAAAGAGTGGTTTAGGCTTCGAAGGCCCAGTTACATTGGCAAACTCGTTTCCATTTTGCAGGATGAATTTACCTCTGTTTAGCTTAGACTTTAGGGGAAGAGAAGCCGTTTTCTTCCCTTCTTTTGGAGAAAGGTTGTGGCTTGCAGAATAAATGTCGCCCTCTTCTGTGCACTCTTTGAATATGAGGCACCGCCGGTCTTTTAAGAAATATCTGACTTCAGCCGAAAGTACAGTCAACAACTGGTCTCTCAGGAAGAAGTCAACGAGGGCATCGTAGTCATACTGGATTTTAAAAGCATCGAGCCAAAAGTTGAGGTGACGCTGGAGAGTATATCCAAACTGACGGTATGTTTAGGCCTGGATAAAGGCGGGCATGTCTGAATTTGGATCGGTAAAAGTCTAGGATCATGTTATATGCCACCAGTAACTCCGATTTTAAGGTCGAATAATCGATTGTTGCCTCCGAAGGGAGTGATATGAATATATCTCAGAGTTGGGAATTTAGCAAGGGCAACAATTCAGCCACTCCATTTGCCTCGATGTCCCGATGGTTGATTTCGAATATTTTCACGAAGTGGGTTAAGAAGGCTTACAAATCCTCGCCTTCCTTGAAAACCGGAAGCTTAACAGACGCGATAGGGAAAGCTTTGGACCTCGAGCTGATGGACAGGGTCTCGTTCCTGGTCCTACTCATTTCAAGTTCATGAAGGCGGATTCTTTCCACTTCTTCTCGTTCTTCTCTTCCTCCTTTTCTTCTCGTTCCTTCTATTCTCCTCTTTCTTCTCGTTCCTTCTCTTCTTTCTTTTTCTCTTTCTCTCCTTCTACTCTTTCAGTCGTTTCCACCTGTTGGTATAAGTTAAGAGGTCCTTGTCGCTGAGCCTAAGCGACTCTCCTTGCAACTTGAATGTGTTAAATAATGAGGACATTTTATCGAGTTCGATCAGCTTTCAAGAAAAGCACCACAAAAAAGTGGGGAATTATTTGACGCACAGGGGAAGTGTTGGTAGGCTTTAGCGGACTTACGATTCTTCATTTAAAAAATAAACAACACGGCGATAATTATTTCGCACGGCGCGAATTCTTAATTATACTTGAAATATTCACTCCGGAATTTTATCGAGAGCCTGTGTTGCCCAATACGCACGAAGAAAACAACACAATACAAAAAAAGAAGAAATAAGATTAACTCCTTTACAATACGCCATACGTTTTATGAGGCGTGGAAAGGGTTAAAGATTCACACGGTCACAAATTCAATACAAAAATATGCACACAAAAGGGAAAATTGGAAATAGGTAAAGTCTTTTCTACAGTTTCTAAAACTAAAACCTTTAATATCCAAGAATAATCCCAATAGAATGTGTCACAGGTCGAAAATAAATGAGATTAGATACTGCTGATAACCCTAAAAAACCTGACACCAGAATATATCATGGTAGTGTGACCCTAAGCACCGAGAATATAAGGCCGTAGGGTGGCCGTGAAGAGGGCACACCAGAAAATCGGGATACAGATCCCAGTGCGAGGGTTAAATAAACAAAATTGAGTGCGGTTGGCTAAATAATCAATTCTTAGAGGTTCTGGGATTAGAGAAACTAATGGTAGAAAATATATAACTTTACTATATACAAAGAAAATATCAATAGCACAAGTAAATAACTGACAATAAATAAAATGAGAGCCCGGGTACCAAACGGGAGGAAAAGGGAAAACAAATGACTCGACGGATTGAATATGGGCGTGGAATGGTTGTCTCGTGCAATTGGACTGAATGAGTATGTGGAAGTCATGTGTGAGGAGTTTGAATTAGTGTTTGTACATGTTTGGAATGGGTTTATGGGAATAAGGTATTGTATGCATTGGATGGACTCCATCTAAGCCGGGCTGGGGTTGACTTGTTGTGGCAGGAGTTAGATAGTGTCGTTGGGTCTTTGCAGGCGGGGAACTAGTTACTGATAGTGGCCAGGGAAATATAAGAGTACATGGTGGGACAGGGAAAGGAAAGAGATGCAGAAGAGATAGAGTGGAAGGTATAGATTCTAAAAGAGCTGCTTCAGGGATAAGAGGGCTGAGTTGTCTTTATACCAATGCTTGTAGTCTTAGAAATAAGAAAGATGAGTTATTTAGTATATTATTAATAAAGATATAGATATGCATCATTATCTCATCTTTCAGCTGTTGAATTGTCGTTGGCTTGTTGGCATTGACCTTACTTTTGAGATGACCTCAAAGAAAGAAATCTAAATGCGTCAAATCACACCATCGTGTTGGCCAATTGACCTCGCTGTTTCGAGAGATAAGGCGACCTGGGAACTTCTCATTCAATAAAGCCATTGTTGCATTGGGTGTGTGGCATGTGGCGTCGTCCTGTTGAAACCACAAATCTTCGAAATCCATAGAATTCAATTCAGGCCATAAAAAGTTGGTTATCATGGCACGGTATCGCTCGCTTGTCACCGTAACAGAATTCCCGGCATCATTTTCGAAGAAATACGGCCCAATGATTCCTCTAGCAAAAAATGCACACCAAACAGTGACCTTTTGTGGATGCAGTGGCTTTTCAACAATCTGCCCGGGATTTTCATCAGCCCAAATGCGACAATTCTCTTATTAACGAATCCACTAAGATGAAAATGGGCTTCATCACTAAAGATGATTTTTTGCGAAAAATCATCATCGGCTTGTCTTTGCTCGTGCACCCAATTGACGAATGTACGGCGCTTCAAATGGTCAGTGGTCTCCAGTTCTTGTTTCAATTGAATTTTGTAAGCGTGTAGAGACAAATCTTTTGTCAGAATTTGATGTAACGTTTTTGTGGAGAGGTTTAATTCCTGCGCGCGATGACGAATAGAGGTATCTGTATCTTCAGCCACATTCTCGCGCACTTCAGCAATGTTTTCAGCTGAACGGCGTACACGAGCACGCAATGGCGTTTTCTTCTCTGCCACCGACCCCGTTTGTTTGAATTTACGAACAATTTTCCCAATTGCACTCTCGGTTGGTCGGTTATGTTGACCAAGAAAATCGTGAAGTGCCCGAAATGCGTTTCTGTTTGAACGTCCATTTTCGTAATAGGCTTCGATAACTTTAACACGTTGTTCGATTTTTAATTTTTCCATGGTTGAAATTGCCAAATACCGAAGTTGTTAAATCTGTAAGAAAAAGAGAATTATTATTAGACGTTTAAACTTAACACACATTTAAAATCCATCCAAGTTATTGGAACACCCTATTAGAATGCTTTGAGGATAATTTTTTGACTCAATTTGTTAATAAGCCAACAAGGGGTACCACTATCTTAGATCTGGTTCTTGACTGTCGGAGAAGCATTGGGAAATAGTGATCATCAGATGGTTCGTTTTAACTTGAGAATATTGAAAGGTAGAACATCAACAAACTCCACAAAAACTCCAAATTTTTATAGGGGAGATTACGATAAATTAGGAAACTTGCTAAATCAGATTAGGTGGGATATAGAATTCAGGGAGACGAATACTTATGAGATGTGGGACACCTTTAAGACTATACTAAACATAGTCCAGGAGCAGTATATTCCAATAAAGGCAATTAAGAAGATATGTAGGAAGCCGTTGTGATGGAATCAGGATATAGCTAGGAATATTTCTGAGAAGAAAAGGCATGCCATAGATTACAGAGAGAAAGTACTTTTGACAATTTAAATCATTATAGGTCGACCAGAAATGAGCTAAATAAGATTATTAAGAAGAGCAAAAGGGCAGCAGAAATTAATTTAGCTCAAAATAATAATAAAGATCCAAGAAAATTCATTAGCTATTATAGAATTAATAACAAATCTTACAGTGATAAAATTGGGCCTATTAGATATGAAGGAGTTTTGAAAGAATCTGATGAGGAAATAGTAGATGTTCTTAATGATCATTTTTCTTCAGTATTTACACAAGAGCATCGAGATAGATTAATTGATGATAATTCTAGGTCAAGGGAAGTAGTATTGAATACTGTTAATGTGAACAGGTAAATAATTAAAGGGCTTATATTGGAGTTAAATAGTAGTAAGTCATATGGCCCAGACAACATTCATTCTAGGTTACTCAAGAAAGGTGTAGATAGTATTTCAGTAGCTCTTGAGAAGATATATACTAGATCAGAGTTTGTAGAAATACCTAATGATTGGAAATTAGCGAATGTAGTGCCAATTTTTAAAAAGAGAAGTAAAGAGGACACGAATAACTTTAGGTCGGTAAGCTTAACTTCTATCGTTTGTAAAATTCTTGAGTAGTTAAGAAGGGGATTTCTGACAATCTAGAGTATGGTAGGTTAATAAATTACGCTCAACATGGGTTTAGAAGAGGTAGATCGTCTTTAACAAATTTACTGGATTCTAGGGATTATGTTACTAAACACTTAGATAAGGGATATAATTTTGATGTAATTTACTTAGATTTTAGCAAAGCTTTTGATAAGGTTCCACATAGGAGATTATTTCACAAATTAAAAATGTATGGGATATGTGGTAGAGTTTTTAAGTGGATAACTATATGGCTGAAAGACAGGAAACAGAGAGTTGTGCTGAATGGGGTGAGGTCACAGTGGAGAGACGTTATCAGCGGTGTACCTCAGGAATCCGTTCTAGGCCCTTTATTATTCATAGTTTATATAATGATCTTGGGGAGGCTGTAAATAGCAAAGTCTTAATTTTTGCTGATGACACTAAATTGGCAGCTGTAGCCAAAGAAGTTGAGGATAGCTTTAAAGTGCAGAGTGACTTGAATAAGTTATTAGCTTGGGTTCAGAAGTGGCAGATGACTTTTAACCTTAAAAAATGCAAAGTTCTTAACATGGGAAAGGATAATAGGGAATTTAGCTATGAAATGGATTGGCATTGGCTGAATTCAGTTGAGGATGAAAAGGACTTAGGCTTAGTAGTAGATAGGTCACTGAAGTTTTCAAAGCAGTGTATTGAGGCAAAAAATAGAGCAAATAGGGTGCTAGGATACAACAGGAATGTTAGCTACAAGAGTAAAGAGGTTATCCTTAAACTCTACAACTCTTATGTTAGGGCACATAAAGAGTATTGTATACAAGCATGGTCACCACATTTTAGACATGACATCAACCTGCTAAAGTGAGTACAAAGGAGGGTAATCTAAATAATACCTTCCCTGAAGCACCTTGAATATGAAGATAGACTGAGGGTACTAAATATGTTCTCATTTGAGAGAAGATGTGTGAGGGGAGATATGATTGAGCTTTTTAAAATCTGTTCTGGGATGGATAAGTTGGATTTTAGCAAGTTATTTGAGTTGAAAGGTAGTAATAGGACTAGTGGTCACCACTTAAAAATTTAAAAACAGAGGTGCAGGAGGATGTTATAAAATATGTTTTCACTAATAGAGTGGTAGATTACTGAAATAGTTTTCCATCTGAGACAGCAGACAGTCCAAACCTAAATGTATTCAAACGCAGCTTAGATGATTATATGGGGCGGGAGGATTAACTTTATGGGGTATTCTGGACTCATTCCTATGGATGCAATTTTTGATTATTGTATATTACGATTGATTTGGATTTTGACGAGTCTTGATGATGATACTTTTTGTTTTTAACACATTCTTGTGTATGGTTCGAATTGTATATTGTAGATGCATGATCTGACACAATCTCTGGATTGTTTATATTGTATATTGTAGATGCATGATCTGACACAATCTCTGGATTGTTTATATTGTATATTGTAGATGCATGATCTGACACAATCTCTGGATTGTTTATATTGTATATTGTAGATGCATGATCTGACAATCCTATGGATGCATTTTGTGGGTGGGTTTTGACAGATGCGGATGACCTTTGATAGGCCCTTGTGGCTTTTGTCATTCGTAAAACTATGTTATGTTATGTTTGATACTTGTAAGTCTCTTTATTCTTGTTTTACCTTCTATATGTTTGTTGAAATTTAACTCTAAATGTTTTTCATAAAATTGAATAATTTGAGTGGCATGTTATTTTATTTAGGTTTTAAGATTAAGCTTAGGTTTGTTCTTTAGTATTTTAATAGGTCAGTGGTAGCGTTCACTTTTAGTCGAAGAGCTGGAGTTCTCCCTTGTTGTTTCTCAAGCATTTAGATAGGAATCGTCTCTTTGATTAGTAGACCCTAAAGGCTTATCTGGTAGCGAAATTCCGAGTTTCTTCTATGGATGGCAATGTTTTATAAGAGTATTTTTCTCTTTACGATTCTGATGCAAATTTTGGATCAGTAAGTCACTTTCTACAATTTTATGTAAAAGATTATCACAAATTGATATTGACGGAGTTCGATGAAACTTTGTCAATGGCTGGGACTTAAACTAAGGAAGTGTTGATTAAATCTTTTGGCTAGGATCTAGATCAGCATGCGGATTTTCTATCACTTATTTTTTGTCTACAAGATTATCTCAAATTGATATTAGAAGATTTCGATGATTCTTTTTCTAAAGCAGTGGGACTTAGAGCCAAGAACGACTGGATTAGATTTGGGGGAGATCTAGATTCGAATGAAGATTCTGGATCACTTATTAACTTTCTTTAACATTGCCAGATAGGGCATTAACTTACACCTAGCGGAGGTATGCGCTCTGTGAGTGTTTTCTAGGTCTCATATATGATATTTCATTACCGATTAATTACTTATGTTCTCTCATCAACTTATCATTTAGGGGGAGAAATTTCGTCACTTATTTTTACTTTTCCTAAATCACCTACTCCTCTTTCTGATATATCCTTGTTGGTTAAATGTTAATTAATGGAAAGGTCTGAGATTCTCTTTATTTTTTCCTACCAAATATTTCAAATTTTCTCCCATCCATCCAATTTTTCCTCTTTTCTCCATTCGATCTTCCATTGTCAATGTCTTTTCGCGCATTTTAATCTTGAGACTTTATTCTCTCCCATAACAATCGGATCTACTCTCTCACCCATGATGACTATTTTTAATCAGTATTCTTTCAGGCGCAGATCCAAGGGGGGCTAGGGGGCTGAATCCCCTCAAATTTCAGAACCGTTTATGTTTATATTTCTTTTTTAAGCCATATTTGTATTTTGCTATTCAAAAAGAGTTATGTAATAAAAAAGAATATATGTAAAACCGTTGTAATCGAATGTATCTTATATGATACATGTATAAAATACAGGTAAATTTCAAAAATAATTATTAAAATCATTATCATTACTTATCTAACGTCCTAAAACTACATTAAACTACAATTGGTAATTTTCTGATGTGTAGAAAATAAATCGGATCTGCGAAAGTTAGCGCTCACTCCTTTATGAGATGCTGTTACTTATTATCAATGGCCTCCTGTCTCGCACTACTCAGACGGTTTGCCTCCCTAAATTTTTTATCCTGGATCCGCCACTGTACCATTTCAATAGGGGACCAGCGCTCCTGTATTTAAGAAGTTCGAGCAAATTAATGAGAATTCAGCACTTGATATTCGTCTATTTCGCAATGTTGTAAGTTTCAAGTGACAGACACCCGGTTCTGAAAATTTGCAAGATCCTCCATTGCGCTTTCTGCCCAATTTGCCCTAGATTTCGACTTTTTCCTTTGTAATTTCGGCTATTGTATTAAAACGCCTAAGGGAGGTGTTTTTTAATTCTAATTGCGAATTTCACTGTTCATATTCATAAATAACATAGTTCGTCATTTAGATACAGCCTTTACTTAATACTTCAGAAAATACATAAAAAACGTAATACCCATAATTAAATTTAGAGTTACATTAAGAGTAAAATTAACATTTAATAGCATCATAAAGAACATTAATTAAGCAAAACACAAGGTTGCTTTAATAATGATTACTAAGAGTTCCTTTAGAGTGAGGTCTCCAAACACAATCGCTTTCTAGTGTAAGTTCTGCAAAAGATCTTAACTTTACCTATGTTGGATTGTGTTGGAAAGCGTACACTAAAGAGTGAATGTATTTGCAGACCGCACTCAAAAAGAGAGCCGAATACTGTCATAAAGATGCATTTTATTTCCAAATTAAATTCTTCGGTTCTTTATTACGACTCACTACATTCTATTGTATTTAAAACGGAAACACTAATATAGAATAAATGTTTTAAATGAAGTTTTATTTAAAAAGGAAACACCAATATAGAATAAAGGTTTTTAAATGAAGCTGTAATTAAAAATAAAACACCAATCTAGAATAAAGGT
This sequence comes from Ceratothoa steindachneri, assembly GCA_963969495.1. Classification (NCBI taxonomy): domain Eukaryota; kingdom Metazoa; phylum Arthropoda; class Malacostraca; order Isopoda; family Cymothoidae; genus Ceratothoa; species Ceratothoa steindachneri. Next base: position 46,014,921 of record OZ018330.1, on the reverse strand, counting down.
TTTTAAATGAAGCTGTAATTAAAAAGGAAACACCAATCTAGAATAAACGTTTTTAAATAGAGTTATATTTAAAAGGAAACACCAATCTAGAATAAATATTTGTAAATGAAGTTGTATTTAAAAAGGAAACACCAATATAGAATAAATGTTTTTAAATGAAGTTGTATTTATAAAGGAAACACCAATCTAGAATAAACGTTTTTGAATGAAGTTATATTTAAAAGGAAACACCAATCTAGAATAAATATTTGTAAATGAAGTTGTATTTATAAAGGAAACACCAATATAGAATCAACGTTTTTAAATGAAGTTGTATTTAAAAAGGAAACACCAATATAGAATATTTTTTTCATTGAAGTTGTATTTATATAGGTAACAGCAATATAAAATAAATGTTTTTAAATGAAGTTGTATAAAAAGGAAACACCAATATGGAATAAATGTTTTAAATGAAGTTGTGTTTATAGAGGAAACACCAACATAGAATAAATGTTTTTAAATGAAGTTGTATTTATGAAGGAAACACCAATATAGAATAAACGTTTTTAAATGAACTTGTATTTAAAAAGGAAACACCAATATATAATGTTTTTTAATTGAAGTTGTATTTATAAAAGTAACAGCAATATAGAATAAATGTTTTTAAATAAAGTTGTATTAAAAAGGAATTACCAATATGGAATAAATGTTTTAAATGAAGTTGTATTTATAAAGGAAACGCCAATATACAATAAATGTTTTAAAATGAATTTGTATTCAGAAATGAAACACCAATATAGAAAATGTTTTTAAATGAAGTTATATTTATAAAGGAAACACCAATATAGAATAAATGTTTTAAAGGAAGTTGTATTTATAAAGGAAACACCAATATAGAATAAATGTTTTAAAATGAATTTGTATTTAGAAATGAAACACCAATATAGAAAATGTTTTTAAATGAAGTTATATTTATAAAGGAAACACCAATATAGAATAAATGTTTTTACATTAAGTTGTATTTATAAAGGAAACACCAATATGGAATAAATGTTTTTAAATGAAGTTGTATTTATAAAAGAAACAACAATATAGAATAAATGTTTTTAAATGAAGTTGTTCCTCTACATCCTAGAATAATTTGATGTATACGAACCAAACCATGAAGGCTTTGTAAATTACATAAAATTTTGATTTACGTGATATATCAGACCAATACATAGATGAATTGGATATTTTTGTATTCTATCATGCGCAGTTTTAAGCAATTTATTTACCCGCGTTACCGCAGGCCATAACGAACTAAATTACTAACACTGCACAAGCACAAATTTAATTTATGTTGTTTTTATCTATTTATATTCCGTAACCCCTAGATTCATGTAGACAAGATTTGCTGTTTGGTAGGATTATGTTGGTGTGATTGACTTTAAGTTATTATCAGTCAATGTGATAATTACAGCAGATTTCTACGAGAAGTGTCACGAGTTAGCATCAAAACAGTGATTTGATGGAAAAGAAGCCATATTTGATTATTGGCAACAATGTTGTTAGGTTCCATCAGGTTGATACTGAGTACCATACAGAAAATATTACATTTCAAATGACTGGGAACCTCGGCTGGAAAATAATAGACACCTTCCCACCTACCTTCCCAGTTCCCACTTTTATTGAGTTCGTTGTTTTGTTGGGATTGTTCCATTCTCATAAAGGTTACATAAGTGCCTCGCTTCCTCAAACCAGAACGCTTTAAGGAAACAGCCAGAAGCAAGCACGCTTCTTGTGAATCTTCATTCAAGAGTATCCGGTACTTGGCGTTAGAGAAACTTGTTGCTCTCTACCCTAACGCATCATTCTGAACACCGAAACAATCTCCTGAGAGATAAACCGAATCTTCTAGCGTCGTCAACCCTTCCTTTGGCAGGTGCTTAATGTCTTATACATTTTAGTTTAAATTTTTTTTTACTGTATCATCCAATTAAATAACTTCTCTTTAACAAAAAAACCTCAAATGTTGTATTCAGGACACTCTTATTTAACATGGCCTCATGTCTTCACTGAGTTCATTATTTCGAGACTAACAAGGAAGCTGGGTAGTTTCGAAACTAGATTATCTTAATAAAGATTTCAAAGAAATTTGTTATTAAAAATACGACCTGTAAAAGGCGCCCCAACAGCCCTAGGGTAAGGATGCAGGAGCTTTTCCATTGGAATCTTTTTCTTTTCCTGTGCACTTGAGTTCCAGAGAACTTGGTTCCTATTTTTTTTTAACGCTTGCATTTTAAGAGGAGTTCTTTCATAGAGGCCATTAGTTTTCATTCAACAGGTCAATTTTTCGGTAAGAAAAGAACGAGTCAGTTAACATTATAGACGGACCATAAAAAGGATATTTGTGATAAATGAATAATGAAATTTACTATAGCAGCCAGCGACAAACGTCAGCTAGTAAGGCTCTGAAGCCCTTTCTACTAAAACATCATGAACCTTATGAAGTAGAATTTAATATAGAATACCCATCCATTCCGGTGTGGTATAAGACTACAATGCTCCTGTACCAGCTTTTGAACGCAACCGGACCCAACATTCTCTATTGGTAGCTTTGCCAGGAATTCCCGAACTACATCCTTATCCACATAACTCGATTCATGGAGTATCTAGTGAAGTTCCAACCACTAGACATTCATGACTCGTCACATGCTTGTAGGGAAGGGGACATGAAATGGTTGTTGATACCAAGATCTCTACTGAAGGACATCGGTCGGAATCGCGCAACTCTCATACGGGCTGGAGTGTCGAAACCTTATGAAGCCAAGTTTATGATCACGTGCATCGATGCATTCCAAGCAATGTACCTAAGATTAGCACTGTTCATGAAAGCTGAAAATGAGAAACAAACTTAAAATTCTGCTTTTTCAGCAAGTGTCAATAAAACTTATTTTCCATTGTGTGTCGAGAGTGAAGCGAAAAGAATCGAGATCACGAAGAAGGCGAACTAAGTCTGCCAGCAGGATGGTACCCCGGCCCACACGGCCAAGACCATGCATGATTGGTTGAGGTAGAACCGGAACTTGTGGTCGAAGGACCTTTAGCCGCTGCAGTCGCACGACTAGAACCCCATCGACTACAACGTGTGTGCGCGTGTCCGGTGCAAGTCCTGCATGTGGGCCTGCATAAGGAAGGATTTCATCCGCAACGTGTGGGAGGCCTTCAGGTCTCATTTGGAGCGCATGTTCGCAGCAGAGGGCGGCCATGTTGATTAATATTAGAACTTAAACACATATTTAGAGTTTAAATCAATAAAAACGTGTCTATCTGCATAAAAACTATCATTGTGTCCTTTGTTGAGATTGTCATAACGAGTGTAATATATATATATATATATATATATATATATATATATATATATATATATATATATATATATATATATATATATATATATATATATATATATTTATAACTGAATCACGAAAATAAGGAACGTGAGGAATTTATGAATAACGTTACAGCCACGAGGAAAATGAAACAACGGAGAACTGCGAGGCCTTTCGACTAACGGTCCTTTACTGAGCAGACTGAGTAAAGGACCATTAGTCGAAAGGCCTCGCAGTTCTCCGTTGTTTCATTTTCCTCGTGGCTGTAACGTTATTCATATATATATATATATATATATATATATATATATATATATATATATATATATATATATATATATATATATATATATATATGCAAATTTTGTTGAAGACCATTGTGTATTTTGCCTTAATTAATTTCCTTTAGCAACTTTCTCTTCGTCTAACTATCATTTTTATTCCATCTTGTAGATGGTGGATCACTTGTCCTGTATAAATACAGGACAAGTTCTGCCTCCTGTGCATTCCTTGAAAAGGTCTATAAGAATAAAGACGAAAGCGCTCGGAATCGTTTTTCACGTTTCCTTTGTGGATGTATCTGGATAACTTTGACTCACGTGCACTCTGTGAGCTTTTTTCATATATATATATATAATAATCTCACAGTGAAGGTAAGGACACATAGGAGGCTGAGGTAGATGTGATTTATTGATGGAACAACGATAAATAACAATCCCTTTGTCAGCCTTTTTCATCCTGATTATATCTCAGTTATTGTGAGACTGTGTACGAACAAGTATTGTTAGACCCTAAATATTTATCTTCAGGTAAGAGACGAGGTGCTCGAAAATAGGAACAAAGAACTTCCATGCTACACTAATGTTGGTCATATTGGAGGATAATTAAAAAAAAAATTAGATTCCTTCCCTGTTTTGAATCGTCCGAGTTCTCATCTCGTGTCAAATACCTGAAGCTCTTTATAACGCCTCCTTTGGCATCCGAATTACGGATGTAAACTTACGTGGCAACAGCTGCCCTTATTTCCTTTACACAACTTCCTGGTAATTAATGAGGACATTTTTATTCAGTATAAATAGAATGAGAGGGAAATTCAGGCAAAAGAAAAAGATATAAAAATTGAGAGAAGGGAAATAGTAAAGAAGTTTAAGAGCAAAGGCTATAATAGGAAACCTTATCAACCCTAAATACTGAGTCCAGGAGGGTAAATTAGAAATATCAAGAGTCATTTTCTGACAAACATTACAGGCATTTAAAAATAAAATAGCAGCGACTTTGTGGGTTTCGATAGGTAATGATCACATTATTTGAGGGGCGACCTCCCACTGCTTGATTAGCGACGGGATGAAAGAACATTCGCTAAACTTCATTGTTTCGGGCGAGATTGCTATATGAGCCAGATCATCATTTAAATTTCCCCTGCTAGTATGGAGTTTTCTTACTCACTTATGAGTGCTATAGACAATTTAATATCCATTTTGATATTTTTTTCGCATATTTATTTTATTAAGCAGCGAAAATAGTTCTTCAGATCAAATTTGAAACGCCAAGCCTTCAAGCAGAGGTTGCATAATATACAGTGAAGTTTAAAAGACAATAAAGCACACATATGTTTAAATGAAAGAACAATGAGCCTCACATGTTAAAAAAAATAACATTGAACGCACATATGTTGAAGTGAGAGAACATTAAAGCGCACATAATGTTTAAATGAAAAAACAAAGAAGTGCATATATGTTGAAATGTTAGAACAATTAAGCACACATATGTTGAAATGAAAGAACAATGAAGCCCACATATGTTCAAATAAAAGAACAGTGAGGAGCTGATACGTTGAAATTAAAGAATATTGAAGTGCACATATTTTGAAATAAAAAGATGAAGCAAAAATACGTTGAAATAAAAGTAAAATGAAGCATATATCCGCTGAAAGGCAAAAAGAAATAACCAACACAAATTGAAATGAAAAAAAAACAAACAATGGAGCATACATTTCTCCTGAAACCAGCTGTGGGGTCAATCGATGCTTCCTTTCCTCGTCCTTCTCTAGCGTGGTTTGTTTGCCATTTCTTAGGGGACGAACCTGGAATTCAGATTCACGCGTTCAAGGAAAATTGGCTCCCATGCATGAAAATGATCCCTTTGATATTTGGCAAGTTTGAATGTGTTCGGACCTGAAACTCAAACAGGTGTCTGGGTGAAGTTCGCCGGTTACCTACCCAACAGGATATTGCATTTATCTCCCTTCTTACTGACATAGGTGATAAAAATAATAATAATGCTAGTATTGAATAGAGGTCAGTAACGTTTTAGCTAATAGAACAATGGAATTGTTGGCATAAACTTTTCACGCCATTTAACGCTAATCTGGCAATCAATTTTTGAAATAAAAATCAGAAGAATGAAATAAAGTGAAATGAATTAATTATAAAATAAACGTTTAATTTATATAATTAGATTAGATAACAGATTATCATTTAATAGAAGTTTAAAAGTAACCAAGAAATCAAGTTCTTTGAGAGATTATGGGAATACGTCTAAAATACGAATATTTCTATATATAAAAGAATCTTGAGATGGTTTAGGTTATCTAGAAATTAAATTCGTTCTTTTATGAAGTAAAATCATTTTTAATATACAAATTACACTAATTTATTAGGCAAATTATTTTTCAACATTATTAACAAGGCTCTCACCAGCATTTAAATAAGGAGTGGACACATTTCTTGAGGAATTCATTCGGTTTTCATGTAATGTATTGTTTGATATCCTTCTTTCACATTTCCATATCCAAACAAGCTTTGCCATTTTAGTGAACTTAAATAAATAGTAATCTAATAGTGCAAGCTTGGGCGAATATGGAAGATGATGAACTTTCCAACCTAACGCAATAATTTTTTTCCTTTGGTCAAACGTGCCTCGTATGGGAGTGATTTGTTGTGAAAGAGGAGGTCTTCCTTTCAGTTAGCCAAATGAAAGAGGTGTTTGCTCACGAGGTTCACTTGGAGGTTGCACTGAATAACAAATTTCACCTCCAAAATCTATGGGGTAGGAATAAGCTTTTGTTACCAACCAAACCATTCTCTATTTTTTGCGCTAAATCTTAACGCAAACAATTCATTTTTCAGACCCCGTAACAATAATGTTCCAAAATACCCCGGGGGGCGGGGGTCGAACCAATAGATTTAAAGCAATATTCATACGGAAACGTCGCCTTTCAGAGAGTTCAATTGGCACCAAAACACCATAGTTGTGGTCTTTTCTTAGGCGTTAATAGCTTTAACAAGGTCAACAGACCCAAGTCACGTGCTCTCAATTATTCTGACGTATGACCTTAAGCCATATTATCTTACGATCTTTAAAACTTTTAATTATTCCTGGACTAACCTTCGACTAACATATTTCTCTTTGCGTTAGAAAGGCTGGCTTATGAAAAATTCTCTCGTGACTGTAAAGAGAGCTTTTCCAAAGACTCGATAAAGAGCTTAATTAGCTCGAACATTACCCTTTTAACAGTATTTATATATGCAGTTAAAAAGGCAATTTTATAGCTAACTAAGCTTCTCATCAAGCACTCGGAAGGAGCTCTTCTTACAGCCACGAGAGGATATCGCATAAGCCAGCCTTTCTAATGCACACCCAAAAATTAACGTAGCAATCAGCTTTTTTTAATTGTTATCTCTGCTGATTGATTCGCAGATTTTTTTATTTTCGTGAGAGTGTCTGGTTTATGCGATATCTTCTCGTTACTGTAAGAAGAACTCCTTCCGAGGGCTTGATAAAGGGCTTAGTTAGCTATCATTGCCTTTTTTTAACCGCATAATTACAATTGTTCAATTGCAAATAATTTCCCATATATATATATATATATATATATATATATATATATATATATATATATAGTTTATGCGTGATTGCTTAGGAATGTTCACAATGCCAGTCAGTCACAGTTCTAGCCCGCTGAGCGCTGGTCTTGACATAATGAAAAACGCAAATTGGAATGTTACGTTCCGCGTTAAAGGGAATGGCAAATGGATTGACCTGGTCCGCTGACATCTCAATGTAGGCATATTTGTCAAATTGCTTTTCACCTCAACCAAAGAACCTGTTTCCGCGTAATTAAAGCAGAGCCTCTTCCAGCTTGAATCGCACCCCCACACAGCCTTTCTTGAAAGCCTTATAAGTCTCCGATGAAGACGACGCAGATATTATTCACATACTGTCATAAACGTCCTTCATCTGACTAAGATTACGCGTTTTCAGTCCTCCAATCCAAGTTTCACTGTTTGTGTCTTCTGGCCTAAGGTAGCCGGGCAATTTTGCGGGTACAAGTGAACAAAGGCCTCTTGCTTACCATTCTGCTCCATATGTTATGCTATGCAGCTCCCTATGGTATGTTCTTTTAATACTGGGTGCCAAAGACCGGGGTTGACGTCTTGCAGCAATTCCTGCCTAAAAGGGAAGCAATTTTTAGCCACAAACTAAGAAACAGTCCGGCAGTCCCGGTCGGTCAGTATCGTCACTCTGCCAAATTTCTGGTTGGACTTTCCTGTATACCAGGTTTCTTTTCATTGCAGCTAGACCCGTATGACCTTACATATATAACTACAAATTCCGCTACATCCTTAGGAGGGTGGTCTTTGGTGTGACTAATGTTATCACTCCTTTTTGCCACTTAGTAACATCGGCTTTCTGCCACACACTTCCCACTGAGTAGTAAACACTCGATTTGCTAACTACAGGCCCCAATAGTTTAAACTATTCAAAGCAAACCACGTGGCTATTTTTTCCAGTAAGCTTATATATATATATATATATATATATATATATATATATATATATATATATATATATATATATATATATATATATATATATATATATATATATATATATATATATTATATATATATATATATATATATATATATATATATATATATATATATATATATATATATATATATATATATATATATATATATATATATATATATATATATATATATATATATATATATGTAGAAATTGGAACATCCTTCGGAAACCTCGATTTCAGTATGTAGGTTAAAGCCAGAACCAGTATTCGGAACATAAATTTGGAACGTTTCGAACATTAGCTATCTTCATCTTCAGCCTATAATGGAGTAAAACAATATGAAAGCAAGCAAGCTTAGAATACATAGAGAGATATATGTATTAATGACTGATAATAAGTTGAATTTGAGAGAAAATAATGCGATAATGTAATAATGAATGTTAGAGTTTAGTAAAACATTCAAGAAAACAATGCAAAAATTACTTAGAGAGGACAATGCGAACTTACAAAGAAAAACACTGCAAAATTATAAAACAAACTGAGAAAACAAGCAAAAATTGAAAATTAAAATGAAATAAATGAATGAACATTTACCAACTTGAGAGAAGGACAGGAGTCGAATGATTTAATATGTGGGAAATTTCAACTGAGCTAAACATGGTAGTTATTTAAAATAACTGAAATATGGTTAACCAACTAATAGAACATTATAATTATCGTGTCATTGAGTGAGTTGTTAGTACATTTTAGGTAAAATAAATTATAAAACAAACTAAAATTAAGATATTTTAATTAATAGATGTAAAGTGGTGTGGACGACTGACTCGAATTTAGTTCTGAGAGATTCCAAAATGTTGAAATCTACGGATTTATCCGCAGAACCCTAAACTTTGAGATTTGAGGTGGACAATAATGAGGTACAGTTATTTAAATGATTCCTTATTCCATAGAATTCCGTTTTAGCAATAAGTGTGTCTGTGTAGTGAGAAGCCCACCTGTGAGGGTATGGAACATACATACTCGCATGCCGCCAGTCAATCGTCGGAACGAAAGAAATTTTTCGTTTGAGTTGACCTTCGTCTCCTCCATCAACCCCCCTTCCCCCAACTGGCGACAGGAACTCTGACGAAAGAAGGCCTATCTCACAGAGAAGCCTAAATTCTATTTGGTTTCTTTATGATACCATGGAGATTGTCCAGAAGGCGCTGCGATAAGCGAATTGTCATGAATGGAATCTCTCTCTCGATTTCCCACAATGCGTGGTATAAATAACATCGCCGTTCATCCCTCTACAGCAGTGTCCCAAACCTACTCTCGTAACGCATAACCCTCACGTTCAACGAGAATCGTTGCCGTAACGTATCGACTGCCAACGCGGCGCCGAGTCAACTTGGTCGCTGTCTCAAAGTGTTCCTGAGGTAAATCCCGCCCCGCAGAGTCTGTGACTAAAAGAATACGCTCTGTTGCTCAACGTAACTTGAGAAAGAAAAGGAACAATCAAATACTCCCATTGAGTCATTATAAATCTAGACGCTTAACGTCAGTGTTTAATATTTAATCCTTAATTTTGCCCGTTTAACTATTGCTAATTATTATATTTGTGTAAAGTAAAGTTTAATTTTTGTATGTGTGTTTATTTGTGGCTGCTCCTTTTTGACTTACCCTTGGCAAGACTTTAATTAAGAATCCCTTCGGCTAATTTATTCAACCTATATTATGCACTCTTAGAATTCAACAATCACAAACCTACCCCCAGTAATAAGTGGGACTTTTATAGTGAGAATCCTGGCTAAGGCACAACCCGCCTCTAACCAGCTTTCGCACGTTCAGTAGGAATTAAAGCCTACCTATATATATATATATATATATATATATATATATATATATATATATATATATATATATGATCGTAGATTGAGTCATAGGATCAATGCCATCGACTTAAACAAAAGCGGTGTGTCCAGATCAAGGACTAGAATAATTATTGGACCAGACTATGAGCAATTCTACGACACAACCTATGTTTGCAAATCCTCAGCTTCAATCGTAGCGTAGTTTCACCTACGTAGCGAGTTTGGCAACTCGGACACCTACATTGGTAAACAAGTGGGGACTTGAGACAAGTAGGTTTTAAGAGAGATAGTGTTAATTTGGATACAGTAGAATTTGATTTGTGGATAAACTTTAGCGTTGTTCTGGTTAGTAATTGTGTAAGGTATAAAATGTCTACGCAGTAGTTTCATCTATCTTGAGTGGAGAAGTTACGGTGGCCACTTGATTAAGTTCAAGAATTTTCCACTAGTTCTTCAAACTATAATTAATATACAGAGTGGTCTGAAAGTCTTGTCCCCCCTACCGAAAAGTAATAAGAATAATAGAGGAACAATATAATAATATCAAATATGTACTGGTTTTAGTGTATTCACTTTTATGTTGCGCTTCATCCATGCTCTTATCAGAATCCATACGATCATGTGCACATACACTTGTAATCAACCTCTCTTCCAAACTTTAGGAACTTGTGTCAGCCATGTGAAATATAAAATTAAAACAATATTTACAGGGGTCGACAAAACTGTTAGTCATCTGAAATATAAAATTAAAACAATATTTACAGGGGGTGATTTCCTCTTATTCCTATAATACGAGAGCGGAATGAGATGAAACAGAGATGATAGCAGGACGAAACAAATGCTTTGCGCCAGATTTAGGACAAGAAAGGAACTTCTCTAAGCCGCTTAGTCTCGTGCAGTTTATTGCCTTCATTAGATGAATTATATAGACGGCGGCTCCCTCATTACGGCATTCACGGTCTAAGAAAACACGGAATTAGGAAGCAATGTTGTATTCGCTTAGAGTCTTACACGTCCTTTAGTAGACCTTCAAGGGCATCCATCTTTAAAGAGATGCCTCGCCCGTGTGGTAATGAAGGGGTGCTGCGCACTCGAAAGCGCAAATTGCTAATAATTTCGATAATTGGCAACCTCATTAAGTACCCGACAAATGCGTAGTGATGTTACTCTGGAATTGTAAACTACACGCCACCCTACCCGAAACCATACGATTCATCTCACATTTCCCCATACCTCAAATTCTCGATTATTTCACCTAAAGAAAGAATTTGGGGGATTTTCTAGAGGCATCACAGTCCCCTTACCTAAAATTCTCGATTTGGGGGGGGTTTTTTAGAGACATGAATTCATTTGTCTACTGACTTTTATACGAATCAAAATAATAAAAAGTCAGGAAAGAATAATTCATCCCGTTTTGTTTAGTGTTTCTCGGGTGAAAAAGGTTTGAAATTGGTATAGAGGAGATTCATTATTCTCTTTCTTGTGCATTTGTTGTGAGAATTTTATGCAAATACAACTTTCTATCACAGCTTTTAGACTTGTAAGATTTAATGTATAAATCATCGTCAGTTTTAGTCCATTCGCACTTTCTTAACGCAATTCAAATTCGTATTTTTTAGAGTTTATTAAGTACGAAAGTAATCTTGGCGTTTCGAGAGAAAAACCTTTCCCTTGACATTTAAAATTGAAGATAAATTGCGTTTGTAAACCAATTTTCATTCAATTCCACTACTTTTGCACCCCTGTCTTTTCTGCTCAATGAGCACCCCCTATTGCATTAACCCATTCCCTCTTTTTTCCTGCTAAAAACATATGTCTCTCATAATACCTTTCATCCGTACTTTACTAATAATCCTCAGTTTACGCCTAATTTTCTTTTATAGTTTCAACGAGACAAAACCTCATTACTCGTATCTCCTATCAGTCAGCCCCCTTCCTTGTAAGAGGGCGGATGTTTTAGCAGAGCCAATGCCCCTGCTAAAACGGAAACCTGGAGGAACGGCACGTCCTCCCGTACCCAGTGCCCACAGTTGTGCACTCCCCCCCCCCCACCATGCCCCAATGCTTGCAAGAGTACCTGGTTGTTAGTATTAATTCCCCCTGATGGAAGGGGGCTCGGCTCTACTGGTTAATAGAATGCTTTAGAGTAGGCGACCTGCTGTGAATTGAAGTTTTGGAAAAGTTAATTGCCTTCTCAGTGATGCTTTGAGATGACGTGAGTCCCAAATTCAATCTTTAGTTGTTAGTTAGTCGTAGTTGTTAGTTTAATATTTGAAAATAAAGTATTAAAGTTTAATAAAAGTTCCCTAATAGTTTGAATTTGAAGAGAGGTTACACGTTGCAGTTTGAAAAAGATTTGATTGATTTGAAAGGACGTGTAAAGGAACAGTTTCCTGCACATAATTTATAAGAGTCAAGATTAAACGACAATAAAATATAGAAGCAATTACCTTATTCCTGCAAAGAGCTTAAATAACTTATGTCCTTTGTTCTGCAAGACTGCTTCAATTTGTTATGGTATGCTGGAGACCAAATTTGTGAAATTATCCTAAATGATATTGCTCCATTTAGGTTCAATGAGGACCTACAACTACTAACAATTGAATGGCTTCTATTTATCACTCGCCATTTTAATTATCGCCGACAAATTCTCTATTGGGTTTAAATTTGACAAATTCCTGGACCAAGGTCACAAAAGTTCGACGTTATTTTCAGCCAAGAACTTTGTTATTGCTTTTGCTTTTTGGCAAAGTGCGTCATCAAGCTGAAGTATATAGTTATCATCCCCAAATTGTTGCTGAGCTGTTAAGAATAGGTGCTGATAAAACACGTTTTAGTACTATTTTTAGTTCATGTAAGTGTTCTTGGGCCAAATTGTTACTGTTCCAGTTCCCTTAGATGAGAAGCAGCCCAAGAAATGGAGAATGTCTGGATGCTCCACCGCGGGTACGACACAGGACTCGTGAAAGCGCTCCCCCTTTCTCCTCCTAACGAGGGATCTTCCAGAAGCTCCAAACAAGCGGAAGGGAACTTCATCAGAGAATATCACTTTGCCCTAGTTTTATCTGTACATTCTGTAGATTTGGTCCAAAAGTGGAGCCTATCTGTGGGGTGTTTCTTTGCGAAATCACGCTTCTTCACAGCCCTTTTCGACTTGAGGCCTTTTATCGAAAAGTCTCCGCTTAACCTTACGCGCTGAAGCATTCAGCCCTGCTTCTTCCCAATCGTTAGTAAACTTGGTACAGGAGGAAACAAGATCCTTGAGCTAGGACCTTACCAGGAGGCGATCTTGGTGTTAATTTGAAGCTTTTGGGCGTCCAGAATACTTCTTCACAGGAGTGTAACGAGTCTTTTTAAGGTTATTAATTATCCTAAAGATGGTGTTCCTTGATGGAATACCTTTATCAACTATCTCTTTCCATTTCAGGTCACTTTAGTGCTTTTCAACTTTAATTGCACGATTTTCTTTGAAAAGAACCATTTCTGGAATTGAAAAAGATTCGAACATTAATTTTTACCCCCAAAAATTACGAACTAGATTATAATTACGCAATATCAATTATTTCGGCCATATTTGTCATCATTTTACCCTTTTGATCGAATACCAGAGCGCGATTTTACATTCAGCGAAGGAATGCAATATATTTTCTTATTTTTTTAGATGACTCTTTAATAAACCTGCAATAATTATGAGAATAATTATTCGCCTCACGTAATTTTTCAAAAAGAAATGCAAAAAGAAAAATACATATTATTTTCAAAACTTTTGGCCACGAGTGTATAGTCTATACCCACATCGTATCTCACAGAGAAAATCGAGCGAAATCGAGCGAAATCGAGCGAAATCGAGCGAAATCGAGCGAAATCGAAGCGACGAAACCTATTTCATGAAATTAAATCTTTATTAGTTTGATATGTTTACAGATTAATCAATTTATTTAAAGAAAAGAAGATGAAAATGCAAATTATAAATTTAAAGATAAAAAAACTAACAAAGAGCCCAATAGAAGGGGTCTAACCAGGCTCAAGAATTTTTGCAACACTGCACATAAATTTCATCAAAACATCCAAAATGGATACACTCAACTAATACTGGCCTTCCGCAAACACCGTGATACCGGGCATATGAATAAAACAACAAAAACAATCAGTTTTCTTTAACTATCTCCCTGTCAAAGCCCCCCCCCCCCCTCTCTCGCCTAAATGAGAAAAATCAGCGATCTTAGAAAAAAAAAATCCTAAATTTCGCAATCATCAGTTTCGGGAGCCATTTAAAGTAAATGGGGGGAGTGGAGGTAGGGGGTGGAGGGTTACAAAAATCAGTAAACTTGAACCATAAAACTCGGAAAAGCAAAAGATTTCTAGCCAAATGGGAAAAACGAACAAAAGTGGATTTGTAAACAAAGCCCTCTGTGTCATAGACAAGAACGCGACAGCTGTTTTTAAAAATATAAACATAGACGCGTTTTAATAACATCTATTCTAGAATTAATATTTCTAAAAGGGATGAGAAATAGATTGTTTTTCACCATCGATTTACCTATTAAAAGGAAGAAAAAGTCCGGCGTTAGATATTCAACTGTGAATAATTAATCGAAAATAACACGAAAACAATCCAGCTTATGTGTCTGTATGAGAGAGAAAAAGAGAGGATACGTTGTATGTATGTCCAATATTATCCGTTTTCCTGGGAGAGTGTGCGTATACGTTTATTAGTATTTATGCTTGCATTAATACCTACCCAAAATTATGGGAAGGTATACAAAAGTAAAGAATATGAGTGAAACTCATTTATTTCATTCATACTTGACATAATACAAATAACACATTTTTTCGTATATTCTATCAATAGTTAATATTTGATGTGTCCTCCTTTTGCTTTTATAACCGTTTTTATGCATTTTTGCATACTTGAGACTAAGTTGACACATGTGGTTGGCTCAATTTTAGCCATTCTTCATGAATTTTGGCTGTTAATTCACTTCTTGAGAAACATTTGTGGACCCTCACTCTTGTGCCCAAGTGTGACCACAAATGTTCAAAGGGGTTGAGGTCTGGAGATTGAGGGGGCCATTCAATCAACGTCACTCCTTTCTTTTCAAACCAACCTTTTGTGACTCTAGATGCATTGTCTTGCTGGAAGATCAGACCATCTGGCATGTCATCATTGAAAATTTTACCAAAGGAAGGTTGATAAACCTGGATTACCATGCTGGTTTGAGTGTTGGAATTCATTCTGCCCTCACAAGTAAACAAATATCCTGAACCTGAAAACTACATGCGGCCCCAAACCATTACACTGCCACGGCCAAATTTGACTGTTGGGGCAACATATCTCGAATCATAAGCTTCCACAACTCTTTGACGAAGATAAACAGCACCAGGGGTTACAAAGATCTGAGGAGAAATACAAATTTTACTGATCATTTTTGGTGTCCAATAAAAATTTTGGTATCCAATAAAAATGTGTACAAACGTAATAAATTGATAAAAACTAATGTGGAGAACCTACCTCAAAGTTGCTTTCATCAGTCCAAACAACTTTAGCCCAATCATCATCAGTCCAATCTTCATATTCTTTTGCCCAAGACAATCGCTTCTTCTTGCTCACGTGAGACAACCACGGTTTCTTTCTAGCCTTACATCCTTTGACCCAGCCTCTAATAACCTTCTCCTCACTGTGCGTCTTGATATCTTTTTGTTTGTTGCTGCCCGAAACTCAACAGCTACATCAGAAAAGTTTTTTTTTCATATTGGCCAGAAATGTCCTTTTCAGCAACCTCTCCTACCCCGGAGTTGTACACCTTTTGCGACCTTGACCATCACAGTTTTTGAAAGAATTGGTCTCATTGTACCTTTTAATGGTTGTTTGGACACCTTTTCTCGAGAATTTCAATTTTGACTTGGATAATCCCTCTGGACAATGCAATGATTTGAGCTCCTTGAGCTTCAGGAATATGTTTCTTTGGAGACATTTTTAACAAAACATTGCCACTGGTAAGTTGACAATAAGATAATCACTGAAAAAAATAGGAATAAACGTTAGTAACACACATTGAATGAGAGAAGGTTTTCCCAACCCCTTTTGCACAATATCCAAAAAATGGATAAAATCGGTTATAAAAGCCAAAGGGGGGCACATCAAATATTATTATTATTGATAGAATATACGCAAAAAAAATTATTTGTATTATGTAAAGTATAAAAAAATGAGTTTCAATCATATTCTTCACTTTTTAACCTGACCCATAATTTTGGCCAAGGCTGTATATGAAGGAATTTAGGGGCAAGTGAAGAATGGGTGGAAATAACAGTAACAGCCTTTAAGCGTTTCTCTCCACCGTGATAAAAAGCTAATGCTCAGTTAATTGGTGTTCATCACCATCATCGAAACCTCATAATCAATGTTCAGTTAATTGGTGTTCATCAACATCATCGAGACCTCAAGAGTCAATGTTCAGTTAATTGGTCTTTATCACCATCATCGACACGTCAAAAGTTAGGCTCAGTTAATGGTGTTTATCACCATCATCGAGACCTCAAAAGTCAATGCTTAGTTAAATGGTCTTCAGCACCATCATCGAGACGTCAAAAGTCAATGCCTAGTTAATTTGTGTTCATTACCATCGTTGAAACCTCAAAAGTTAATACTCAGTTAATTGGTCTTCATCACTATTATTGAGACCTTAAAAGCCAATGCTAAGTTAATTGGTGTTCATTACCATCATCGAAACCCCAAAAGTCAATGTTCAGTTAATTGATATTCATCACCATCATCGAAACGTCAAAAGTCAATGCTCAGTTAATTGGTGTTTCCGAAATATGTTGCCTTTCAGTAATCAGCACCATCAGTGAGACCAGAACATGCAATAAAAGTGTGAAGGAATGCGTCCATACCTCAAAAATGGGCGGTGTCCACCGAATCCCCAGGACGTTGAACTTGTTTAAAGGATTGTTATGCAAGAAAACAGGTGCCTACCCACTCTTCACCTTGAAATACCGTAACATTTAGCAGCCATCTACGAAACGGAACTTACACCAGGTACTCCTCCCCTTCAAACACAGGGAAACAGTACACCGCAGGGGTGACCTGACTCACCTGAGGAACGCCAGCATTTTCAGGAGGGCTGCGCATCTTTCTAGGTATCTAACTCCCGGAATACTCGAAGATATCTTTTAAGCATCTTGCCTTTACTTAATTCCTTTACAAACCTCTTCTTATAAACATTTCAGCGCAAATTTCACTTTGGTTTTCACTTTTTTATAAGTACCAAATATATTAGAGGAAAACAGAAAATATACTCTGATAAAGGGTTAATAAGAAGTCAAATAGAGCTAAATGGGGTGCTTAGCGTGGGGGCTTAACATCGGTTGAGTTCCTCACTTTATGGGTAGGCAGAGGCGACACCTTGAGGAGGAGTTCGCCCTCCCGCCCCCAGTGCCCTAACAGTCTCTAACTAGATTTAGACTACCTGGGCTTTATTCCTTCTAGGCTTTTACATTTTACACATTTTTCCTTACTTTCTTTAAAAGCCTCCTCTCTCTCTAACTCTCTCTCGCTCTCTCTCTCTCTCTCTCTCTCTCTCTCTCTCTCTCTCTCTCTCTCTCTCTCTCTCTCTCTCTCTCTCTCTCTCTCTCTCTCTCGGTCAGCGGCTAATATCGCAGGATAGTCGTAAACCAGCCTTCGTCAATTCATGCCTGATCGGGGCCGGAGGAGTAGATGGACTGGTACACCCCTCTCTTTTGACACCGATTGGAGTGGTGGGTGTTAATCTGACATTTAAGACATCTCGTTTTGCGAATGATACTTAAGTCATCTCACTTTGCGGGTGTCATTTTAGTCACCTCACTTTGCGGGTGGCACCGTATTTCTTTCATCGAGTCCAGAAGATTTACAGTCACGTCCAGTCTCACCCTAGAAAAAAAAATGCTGAAGACACCAATTAGAATTGAGGATCAAATCCTACAGCAAAGAAAAAAATCTGTATATTTAGATCAGCTTATGACTCCCGTTGGCAGATTAGAAACGGATATCTAGTGAAGAAAAATATTAAGCGCGTGCCTTCAAGGGCATAAGTCACCGTAATTAAAAATTCAGCCTAGAACTAGGCTACTTTAAAGTTCCGACAAAAACACACAAAATAAACAAACAAACAAAAGCAAAAACTAAACAACAAATAAAATACGCAAAAAAAAAGCAAGGAAACAAAATTATAAGGAAGAATTCAGCCAGCTCCAGCGTGGGGGAGGCCTGCCTTCCCCCATCTCCCGACACAAAAGCGTGCGACCAACACCAGAGTCAAATAAAATGGAAGAGGCTGAGAATATTCTAAAAACTTAACTACATCTTCAAAAGCGTCAGGTGTCTTTGATTATAACACTAAGTATATAAATCAACGCAACTTGCCAGTCTTAAGTTATGGACGCAAAATATACGTGGAAGCTAAGAACAACTTATATATATATATATATATATATATATATATATATATATATATATATATATATATATATATATATATATGTATATATATGAGAAACTCACAAAGTAGCGCGTCAGTAGAGCAATAAATGCAAGAAATCCCACAGGAAAATGAAAGGTGGATTCCAAATACTTTTGAACTTATTCAGTTCATTATCAAGGAATAACGAACATTTTCTCACAAAGATGGTATATATATATATATATATATATATATATATATATATATATATATATATATATATATATATATATAATATATATATATATATGTCTGTGTGTGAAACAGAAGAGCAATGCCCCACCCATGTACAACGAAATGACCCAAAATAGAAAAATAATATCAAAGACGGATGGATGTGAAGTATAAAACCAAATAGATAAGGTCTACTTCCGGAAAATTCCAACCTGTGCCCAAAGAATGTAGACATTTATGTGACTAAACTAAGTACATACATACCCGATTGTGAATACATACAAATAAACAAGAGAGACATAACTAAATTAAAAAATCGGGTATTTATGTACTTAGTTTAGTCACCTAAATGTCTACATTCTTTGCTTTCGGTAAAATAAAAATAGTAGTATCTATATTAATAGAAGAAATTCCCAACTTTAATTTGCCAGATGGGCAATTGAAATGCAGCCCCCATTCCCGTAACCTCATCGTAAACAGCTTAGTCAACGATCCTAGACTTACATCCCCTGATTAATGACCTTTTTCCCCCGTTTTGTGTTTCTTTGTGGTTTTTCGTTTTGTTTTGTTTCTGATCTGTAGGCTAGTAAAAGACTTTTGTAACAATTGCATTCTCAGTATACGACTGAAGAGGGTATGATAAGCTACATACTGAAACTAGTCTCGTAAATTAAACTTTTGGCTCCTATACAGTGGTTTCACTATATATATATATATATATATATATATAGAAAGAGAGAGAGAGATGTTAAGAATATTAAACAGGTAACTTTTTTAAGCGTCCACCCCTGCCAACTGCCTACAAGGGCATGTCACCGTTACGTAATTACCCTACCAAAATAATTTCATAAGAACACAAACCCATGTATCACATATAGGAAAAAGAAAAATGTTCTTGAGTGCAAATTGACTGGAAATTTTAAGAAGAAATGAAAACAAAAGATAGAGCAAAGAATTTCCTAACTGAACCTCTTTTTATATAAAGCTCCCCCGAAGATGACCTTGCAGAGGGTGGGAGGATGAAATTCGTTTAATGGGTCGTGTAACTCGGCAAACTCGAGTGTTAGACCGTGATCAATGAAATTCAACTAGGAATTTTCTCTCCTTTACCTAGTTGATTGAAATTGGTTGATATAAAAAAATGAGGGAGGGGGATCTTTTACTTCGAAATCCATTCTTTTTTACTAGGAAAAAGAACAAGGAATTGCCGAATATAACCAAAATTATACATGAAATCGTTTATTCAAGATACCAGAAATGCCAGACGGGAAAACAGAAAAAATACATCTTCCCTTCGGCACAAGAGGATTTCGCACAACTTTAAGTCGACTCTACATAGCAAAATATGCAAATTAGCGCCACCAAGCAGTGCCAAAATCACTTAGGTGGGGGGAGGGCATAAGAGAGAACAGAGGTTTCGGGGTCAGCTGGAATTATCTTGATAGCCACAGAAACAATCTTGATCTAACGTCAATAAAGAACCAAAAGATTGCGACCATAAAAACCATTGGGGAAACCTAATTCAACCATTTGGCTAGCCATCTCCTACCACTGAGGAGACTCTTGCTTCTTAACACTTAATAACTACACCTCAAATTTGAGTTTGTTATTCTAAAATGGAGGGAACGCTCACCTTAACATGATGCTGAACCTTTTCTTCCAAACACCAACATATATAACTGCCTATATATATATATATATATATGCTCAGGTATGAAAGCATACACACACACACACACACACACACAAACACTTCGAGGCTGAGCATACAACCACAATCACTAATACCTTCACGTATCCATATCTTTACAATCACAAATTTATCTCCTTTCCCGAAAGTACAGACACAGAGTAATCACTTATCATCCAGCACTTATACACCGATTTCTATATCCGCGAATACTCTCACTTAATCTTCACATGAACATAGTCACACACAATCACAATTTCCCCATCTCATTTACCTCCGACACATTCACTCCACACCTCATTTTCTTCCACACACTCGATGAAGGACATGACACAGATGGTTTATTGCAGAGAATTCCTGGTTGCGCTCTTGCGAATCATTTCACCTCTTTGCCAAAGTGTTTGCACTTCGCGTAATCACAACACAAATAAACCTACATTCCAAACAATCCTCCAATGCGCGAAATTCCTCTTCCACCTTTATATTTCGTTCTAGTTTGTTTCTCGCCCGCTCCCATAACACTATTTCTCATGAATGCCACCCCGAACCTGTCGCATTTTTCATCGTTTCCTTTTTTTTATTCTCATTTTACCTTTCATTATTTAGCCATTTTTTACCTGTGATTTACCTATACCCTGACAAGTGAACGCTCATCATTGCCTAATCAGATCCATCGGAAGATAATTCTGCCTTCTTAGCCAAGCAGCTTTAAAGTAAGATATGCAATCTTACTCACTTCGTCAATAATTCCGAGAATCCTTCTATCATTTATAACTGTCCTAAGTCTGCCATTCGAAGCAAATTGCAAGGTTTCGAGGTTTTATGAACCCAGAGTATTTGCATATGGTCTCAAATTTGCAGATAGACACTTGTGGCTCTCTGGATATTGCATCGTTTATTCGATGGGATGTACGTTTGGCGTGTATGTGTATACACACGGTGTCATGACTTATATTTTCTAATGGCTTTTATATCATTCAATGGCTCGATGCAATTATGTGCGGCTCTCCTCTCTAAGGGATTCAAAATGGATGCAAAGATTCAGCCTCAGTTGCGCTCGAATGGAGGATATTTCGCACGGGGGACTGACTTGGCCAACAATTGGAGTCATCTCAAATTAATTTGAACTAAAAGAATACTCAAGGCTGTTAATTAAAGTCTGGCACTTGTTAGAAGATGAAAGAGAGAGAGCGCTACCAAGCAAAATGAGCAAATAAAAGTACTTCAAAAAGATCGAGAGCAATAAGAATTGCTGCAAAAACCTCATCAGACCTCATTATAGACCCCAGTCTTACGCTCAAAATGGGCTAAATGGGTCTTCATTACCTTATCCGAAGGACTGGAATGAACTCAAATGTCTTTTGCCATCTTTATTTTTTGTCCTCGTATAAGAGCACAAACATCAAGTAGGGCAAGGTAGCGTAATGGCAAATAAAAGGTAAAAAGTGGACGTAAAATATTCATTACCTAGCCACTCATTCAAATGAACACACCCATCCACTTACGGCCATTTCCCATTTATAGACATAAATACAAACGGGTGTCTACAATTCCTCTATATACAGAGCAAGCTTTGCAGTCCAATGCTAAGAAGTGGACAAGGGAGCCCAGTTACTTAATATATTGCGATATATTTGGCATCAAATTTATCCATTTCTTAGGTTATTGAATATTTCGGGCCGTATTTTTCATTATATTGCATCGAGATAACAGAGTATAAAGGTTATTTGCGACGGAGAGAGAAAATATTGTTTACGTTCCCGGACCATTTATTGCAAGAGGTATATTTTATTAGCCAACTTTCGTTCTCAGAATGGGGAGTCAGAGGCAAAAAAGCGAAAAAAACACTCGAGAAGAAAGGAAAGGGTGGATGCGTACAAGAGTGCATGAATGTGTATGTAAAAACCCAACTGTCTGGTTGTAATTCGTAGACCAAAACAACCTATTTTTCTGTGGTGAATATTTTATGTTTCGTGGTTAGAAATAGTGTAGAATGAAGAAAGTTTGACTGCTGAAAAGAAGAGATTGAAGCATGATTGAGCTGGGAAAAATGTAGAAGATAAAAAAACGAGGTGAAAATAATGAATAAAAACGCCAAGAAAAGGTGGAATAGAGGAAGATGGAAATTTCTACAACACTGAAACCGCATCAACTCTAGCTTTAGAGAAACAGAACGCAAGAACTCCAATTCCCTTGCCATTCCTCTTTGGCGAGCAACTCAATGACGTTGCAATATTCATAAGCAAGGGGGGCTGTGAGCGAATACAATCTCACTCTCGCCAAGAATAATAATTTAAAATTAGAAACAAACACAATTCGTTTGCATTTAAATAACCAACGAATCAGTGACGGTTTTAAGGCTGACCATACTATCCAGTAGCAAAGGGACTCAAACCCAAAGGGCCCAAAATATTTAACACAAATTTACCATCGACTTCTTAACCATTTTGGTTCTCATTTTTGGTTGGTTACATATAGATGTTCACGCCCGAAGTCTATGTTAGTTTAAACTTAATTCTTCGAATGTTTTAGCCAGTTTCTATGGCACTATTCTTTGGAGAACGATTTCAAAATAGCCCATGACCGGCTCCTGGTTAGGCATTGCTATCAGTTTTCCATGAATTTGGACAAACCCTTAATTAAAGTGAATTAATAAAATAATGTGTAAAACAGAAAGCAATGGAAGTTTCCTTTCTGCGAATAAGTAGCATTTCTTTAATTTCCAATGTCAACTTTCAATTAGCTATTTATCCATTATATAATTGAGTATTAGTTTGATTTTGATTTTCTTCATAGTCATTGAAAGTGATAGATTTCAATGAAAGATTTCTTATGCTACTTATTAATGACTGCAATTTGTTTGTTTTTATTAAATCTAATTCAGTTTTTGTGTTTCAAACTTCCACGCAACTTTTTTTAACAGTTTGAATTTGAGTTTGGGAGTCACCTAGGTATATTTGAAGCTTTTATCCATGTACTGAAATTAGTAAGATTTTCTTTACAGTAAAAAAAAAAACAGCCTGGAGGGCTAGTCATCATCACTAACTCTCTAATTTAAGAAGGGGATATTTTTGAGTATTTGAATAATAATTTCATCTTAGTTTGGTTATTACTTATGTTTTTTTATGAAAGTTATTTCGAATAATTCTTTTATAATATCAAAAAACAAAATTCAGAAAATTAATTTATATATATCTTCTTCTATAATTATATTTTAGCTTGCGCTTTGCTACTAAGATTAAGTTTTTTAAAATCTAAAAAAAAGCAACCATGGTTAAATTTTTATAAATTTTGTGAACTTCGTTAATTATAATAATTTTAAAAAGGAATTCTAAACTAAATTTTACCCTTTCAAAATATCACGTTGCTAAAATATAGTAATAAAAGAAGATATATAAAAATAAATTTTCTGAACTTCACCATTTTGTTTTTTGATACTATAAAAGAATTATTAGAAATAAATTTGATAAAAAAACATAAGTCATAACCAAACTAAGATGAAATTATTATTCAAATACTCAAAAATATCCCCTTCTTAAATTGTAGAGTTAGTGAAGTGATGAGGAAAACAAGAGGAGCGGATTCGCCATTTCTCCTTACTGGAGGCAGACCTTCGGTCTGTGTCTTACGACCTATCTCGCTCTGGTAACGGGGTTTTGGTTTAACTAAAAAATTAAAATATTTCCATTACATATTCCCTAATAATTTTCTTATCCATACTTATTTTCTAGGCCTAAATTCTTTTTTTTCGCCTAATTCTTTTCATATATCGTATAAACAATCCTCACCTCTTTTTTTCTATCTAAATTTAATTTTATATACTAAAAAATACCCCCCCCCCAAAAAAAAAAACCCGCTATGCCTTAATTTTAACTCATTCTATGAACACGATCAATATTTTTATCCTTAGAATAAGTGAATAAAAGGTAAAAGGTGAAAAAAAATGGTACCTACCTCTTAGTAATTACTTAGATAAAAGCTTCAAATATATGAAAAAACTGGCCTAAGGTCTGTTTTTTCCAATTCTAAACCAACTTTCAGCAATAACCTTAATAAAAGCTTTGAATTTCTAAAAAAAAAACAGCTATCCATACGCTCTAAGTTTTCGATCTATAAATAAACTCTTAGAAAGTGTTTGGATAAAAACATTTAATATACGAAAAAAAACATCTCTTGTGTCCTAGAAATTTACTATTGGTCTGTTTTTCAGAGCCATCCTTACTTTCTATGCCTAAATATAAAAAGAACCTCGGAATTCTTTTAAAATACGGAAAAAAGAATCCTCAGATCTCATTTTTTCCCATCTCAACTTTTATTTAATGTTTTCATTTTGCTTTTTTTTTATATGGTAGCTATTTCCTCCTGATAAAGATTAAAATGAGAAATCTATTTTAGGAAGAAGTTTGATGAAAGATTCTTCTTCTTCTCTTTCTTCTTTTCAGCTTTTCCTTACTCTGGGTCGCCGTTCTTGATGAATCGTTAGCAAAGATTTCTCTTAAGTGAACTTCTTCTATTTAGCCATATCTTAATCTTAATAGAAATTCCCAAAAAATCGATAATCATATTTATTTTTTTCCGAACTTGGCCATTTGCCCTTGGTGAATTTCTGCATACAAGCTAAGAGAAAAATTATTATTATTATTATTCAACTCATCCAAAAACTCCCGTTCTTAAAATAGATTGTTAGGGACAAAAGGAGCGGCTTCTCCATTCCTAATTTGCTTTACTCGTTTTTAAAGGCCAGTAGCTATTTTCTTCGGATAAATATTAAAATTGAAAATCTATTTTAGAAAAAACTTCGATATAACTTTCGAATATACCAAAAAATAAAATGAAAAAAATCGGCCATAGTTAAATTCCTATAAATTTTCTGAACTTCATCAATTGTAATTCTTTTGGTTTAAAAAAAAATTAAAAACATTCGATAATCATATTTATTTATTCTGAACTTCACCATTTTTTTAAAAAAACTGTAACGGAACTCTTTTAACTAAGTTGAATAAAAACTTAAAATATACCAATGTCATAACCAAACTAAGAGAAAAAAGAATTACAGTATCTATTATAATTCAAACCCTCTAAAAACCTTGTTCTTAAAATATAGTAGTAGTTAGTTGTCCGTCGATTTCGGCGATGCCGTCACTTCATGCCCTTAAGAAGAATAAAGTGGGCATAAAGAGAAACTTGCACAAAAGATGCTTAGAGTGGAAGGGGGTGCGCATTCCTTAGCCCACTATCTTGGCACTCCATAGTTGAGCTGGTGGCAAGGTGCTCATTGTGAAGTGATGCAGGAGACTGCTGAGTCGTCGGTCTAATAACGCTCGCCTAGTGCGCGTCGCCACAGCAGAGTTTGCATTAGGGGTTGACTCCCGTAGCCTTTGTTCAGTCAAGGACACCCACAAAATGTAGTGTTATGGATATGCACTGGAAACCTTTTACACTTTTTAGTCCAAATCCACGTTGGTAGAGCCATATAAGCTGTAGGTGACACATTAAAGACCTTCCTACGAAACGCTGGCTCCTACTGTAAAGAGCAGTGATGAAGCCGCTCATTTTATATTCTTATATTACAAAGAACAAATAGTATTTTGTATTTTTCATTTCTTGTGTATTTACCAGCTTTATTTTTTTACATTTGGTGAATATGTTAATTAAAGTAAAATCCTACTCATAGATATCTTAATGCGTCTTATGGCAGTTTAAGTATTTGATAATAAAATAATGAGTAATAATATTGACGGACACTGTTAAATTGTTGTTGGCATTCTACCACAGCTGAACATTATATAGTTAAATTTTAATTAGTATACTTGTTAACAATCAACTAAAAGAAAATAACTAGCATTGAAAAACAATATGTCTAGTCTCAAGTGACACAGGACAGTATGCAGAGCCTCTGCATCGGGCAATTAAAATAGAATAGAAAGAAATAGAATAGAAAGAAATAGAATATAATAGAATAGAATATTAAATAATTTTATTTATTATATTTTTCAAACCGTGAAGCGAGGGACAAAGAGAGCATATGCGGCAGAAAGTATGTGATGAGAAGTTTGTAAGGGAAGCGAAGATAGACCAAACGTCACGAAGCTCTATATCAACCAGTGTCTGAGAAAGAAACTAGGAGCGCTTGGGAGTGGGAGGGGCCTTGTAAGAATGATATGAGGGAAAAAAACAAATAATTTGGAAAGAAAGAGGAACAGTGAAAATATTAGAAACCAAAAGGATTTCTAAGGGCAACTTTGCCAAACCTAATAACCGAGAAAGGGAGAGCACATTGGAAGGCTCAAAAGCTACAAATTTGAACCGCATTGATGGGTTGAGAGGGGTTGATGCACCATGTGTAAATAAATGGCCCGACAAGACCTTTTCAGAGTTTTAATTGTTATTTTCTTTAAGGCTACTTAAGCAATTTTTCCTTACCAACTCTATGTTCTAGTTTGCCATTCCTTCGATAAACCTTAATAGGTAAACTCCAGGGAAAATTGATTAAATATATGCAACTTTAAGTTGTTGTGAGAGAATGAGACTGGCTTCAGAATTGATTGGCTTCTATCATCAGTCGGACAATATTAAGCACTGACGATAGAAACCAGACTATTGAAACTAATCTCCCGAACCAAGATTTAAAAAAAAAACATCCGAGTCTCATTCACTGATCTAGAAGTTCGTTACTGAATTAAAAACCTTTCCTTGTCTTCAGCCAGACTCAAAGATCCGAGTAGTGTATTACTATCATACATGTGAAATTTATTCATGAAAAAGATATTGTTGTGATGGTGCCTAAAGGTCAATTAATCTTTTAACTCAACACTTAGCTTTATTACACTTTGTCGGCGAGGTTGGCAGAGACACAGAGAGAGAACGGCGAGAGCAGGATTTAATTAATGGCTTTAGACGCTACCGTTACACCGGACAATGAAGGCCCTGCGTGGGAGAGTTTGGATAGTTTGGAGCCATTAAGGTTGTCCCTTCGTTATATATCCGACTTACTCCTTGTATTCAACTTGTAATGAACTACAATATTGCTACTACAATTTAGTGTAGACCTTTTCTATTAATTATTCCATACTTATCCGTTGTTCCTAATACTGTATTTTCACCAACCGAAATTTCGAAGTTTCGATGTAGATAGAACTCAAATGCAGAAATTTAAGCAATTGTGAAAACAGAAATTTCGAACTTGTGACGTCATAACTCTGTGATGAATCATTCTAAGTTAAAATTTCGAAGTATAAATGGCTTATATTTTCGAAGTGTTTATTTAAAAAGTAGAAATTCACACTGGCAGAATTGAAACAAGATAGTGGTTTACTAGGTTACAATTAATGCGAACCAATTTTAATTTACATACTTAAAGCAATGCTGTATAGTTTATTGTTGTTTTATTGTACCATTTACTTGAAAAATGTATACTAAATCAGGCAAGCTTAACTTTTAAATTAGGTATTCTGGTAGAATTGAAAAATAGATCTAATTTAAACTGAATTAATCCAAATTCACTAGTCAATTTTGCTTAAAAGGAAGTCTGAAGGTAGAGGTTTATCATAGTTAAGAACCTCAGTGGTCGGACTATCTAGCTGTACAGTTAATTTTTAATCGAGCTCACTGGATGTTTATGTCTGTTTTTAACCGGCTAATTAGTTTAGTAAATTAATTTTATGAGCACGTCTTGCTCCACTGAAATTAAGCTAGTTGTGTCTGCTTTTTATTTAAGCTTTTATATTGGAACACACAATCGATGGGACAAAGATTTTGAGACCATCAATAGCGCAGTAGAACTGAATTTGTTTGTTTTTATCTGTTTAATGTGCGTGAACTCATTGGGAGCTAGGCACATCACTGAGAAGAATCCTTCGGTGCTGTTCCTCACAATTTACTTGAGTTGCCCAAGTGTTGGAAGCGAGCGCTAATCATTTAAGCTGTACATTAGCGGGGTTTTATAACGTAACCACTCAATTAACAATCTGTGATCCAATATGGGTTTAAATCTTTAACCCATTTCCGACCAAATAGGCCTTTACAGAATTTACATGTTGCATTGAATATAAAGTTTTTAGTTTAATCTTCGACAATATTAACTTAATATGTCTCTCGTAGTTAAGATTTATGAAGGTAATAAAATTTAAAGTGCTACCATAAATAAAACATTTGTAGTCTGATACCAATATTTAAGGCTCAATAAATTTTAAGTTGTTTAAAATGTTTTAAGTTTGGAATTGGTATTTTTTAAAGTTTTGAATCATGATTAATTGAAGTTTCGACTTAATTTTTTTTAATGAATTTTGAAATAATTACCATATCATACACATTAATAATCATGGTACAGTACGAGTTTAAATGTTTCGTGTTATCTTTTGATGAAGAGCTTACAAATAACCATCCTCAATTTTAGATTTTAATAGAGATTGAAATTATTTAGCTTCAGGTCTTTTTTTGTGTTTTTGAATCTTCAGTAGAAGATTCAATAACATTAGTTGTTATTTTTTCTTTTTCCTATTTTTTCAAAGTATGGTTTTATTTTGTTGATTCCCAAAATGGGTAGTTCTCAATTACATTTTCTTTATTTCGTATTTTGATCATAACACTTCTCACTTTGCCCTAATAGCTGAAAAGTACTTTAACTACTCTGCCTATTAACTAATAAATTCATATTTTAGTGTGGGTAGTAACTAACATGGTCTCAGTAAGTGACAATCTCTTTTTCCATTCCGTCTCACAAACATTTTTACTGGTTTCTCTCAAGCTAAGTACTGGGGACCACATACTTTTATATTCATTGAAAAGTTTTTTCGTTTAATAACATTTTTATTTAGTAATTAATGCAATAATACTGTGAATCATCTGCCCACTGTGAGTTTGACTTATAAAAATTACCAACCAATTTAAAATCCTGGGTTTGTTATGAAGTTTTAATACTTTATTATTGTTGGGAAGTAGTAGGAAAGATTCATGGCCGGCACAAGCATCTCTTTTCTCTCCTCGCCCGAATGGAAGAGGGGGTCTAAATTTGCCCCCGGTTGACCCTTTATCGAGCTCCCTTTCCTCTTCCAAGGGGTCCAAGAAGTCAAAGCTTCTATTTCATTAAGGTTGTTATGAACATAAGCGAGAGACTGCTGTTAATACAATTCTGAATATCAAAAAGGACCGTAATCAGATCAAAGTAATTTAACTTTGTCCAACCAATGGATTTATATAAATATTTTAACGCTGGTGATTAGTTTTTCGTAAATACCCATCGCAAAACTAGTATGAGAAGGTATTGTTTTATGTTTAAATGCTTCTGGAAGTCATCTGACATGTAAGCATCATGTACAAAGTTTTACTCGCCACAAAATGACTTTCATTGTATATATATATATATATATATATATATATATATATATATATATATATATATATATCAATGGATATAGGTAAACAACTTTATTTTGCGACACTTTTGAAAGGTTGTAAAAAGGTGTTTAAGGATAGGTCAGGCCTTAAATCAAAATTCACACTTCCCCATAAGTTCAAAGTAAATAAACAATAATATTTACATTTTTACTGATTCGTCGTTTTAACCGTTAAAATAGGTGATTAGTTTAAGCAAGAGCAGTATTAGTATAAGGTTAAATAATTCTAACCTCTTTTTTAGTAAAGTCATTTTGAGATAGCTGAGACTAATTTGTTTTAGTTTTGTACGAATCATACATTTATTTTAACAAATCCTTAACAATACTTTTACCTTTTACCTAAGTGCAAATATTTAGATATTTGATGTTGTTCATTTACCTTTAATTTAGAAAAATAATGATGTTTGGACAGTATATACGGCCTATAACATTGTAATAATAAGGATTTATTTTAGATATTCTACCCTTGCATCTCAAAATCTCATGTTCATCCAAAAATAGGTTTAAATCTTTGACAGGAGTAGGAGCCTCAAATTAAGCGAAAGGATTTCGCAGGTAATTAATTTCATAGTGAAATGCCTCTTTATGCATCATTTTAGCCAGTAATGCTTATTAGATTGATCATAACTATTTCTTGGTTTCTTCTTCATAAAGTTTGTAACACCTAAAAACATATTTAGGCTTGAAAATTTAGTTATGTCAAGTAATGTATCATGACTTCCAGATAATTAGACTGTATGATGGTTGTAAGAGATTTTGAATTATTTTATCAGAGTGGTTTTTATGGTCATGTTGGTCATTCTGAGTGTTTAATTATCCACCGGAGTGCATGAAGCCAAATGTTTAGCTTATTTTTAAATCCCTTTGAAGTCATTCCTTTTGAAGCTCTATCAACCACGTTATAATGGGGGGTCATATATTTGAAATGAATGGGACATGAATGTTTCCTTTCTAGATTTTGTTTCATTTGAGCAATATCAGAAATTCTGTTTAGGGTCAATTTGTTTGATGTTTTACTCCCTGGAAAACCCCATTCCGGAAAAATTTGGACCTCTATCTAAACACTAATTTTAAAATAAAGCGCCCTTTTGAAAGAATCTAACAGCAGGGGCAAACATTTTAAAGCTAAAGAAACTAAAAGCAGCTCATTTTGCGCTGTGTTTTTCTCATCAGAGGTGATTTTGCTTTGTTGATTTTTTTAAATACTAAGTTAGAGGATTTGGAATGTGTAGTGGTATAATAGCAACAGTCATAACAAGATTTGCTGCTCTCACCAAGTATGTTTAAACAAAAATTGTGAAAAGGATTACTGTCTAAATTCATCCTTTCACTTTGGGATATTTAAACAATTGAAGTCCTGCTTTTAGTTAGAATATTGTTTAAATGTGTCTTTAGCCACATTTCGATCCCATTCGGGTTTTTTTTTCTTTCCACAGTTCTTTCATGAGAATTCTGCCGCTAACGGTGACATGGCATGAATAACGAGGGTCAAATACTTTGTGAATTTGATTTAACAACTGATGTTTTAAACAAATTTCATCATCATAAAGGGAAAAATTGGAAAGTTTCATTTCATCATTTTAATCATAATATTAACCTAACACATTTTCAAACTTTTCATTTTTAATTTCTGGTTTGTTAATATTCTAACCTCTGAAGGTAAAACCGCCTTCTTTTAAGATCTTTTGACTCTCATTATAAATTGAATGAGGTTGTTTCCTTGTTTCCTGTCCGAAGTTGAATACCGGAAATTTAATGAACATTTTAGAGCTTTAATACTCTCAAATTCATCATAATACTTACCCAAATGGTAACCTAAGATATAATTTCAAACGAAAGAACTACAATTCAAAATAAAAATGATAGTGCAATACCTGCAGACACCAATCTGGTCTCCTTCTCTATATACCAAATAAAACTTATTTTCGCCTCTACATTTTAAATAAATTTAGAGAAAGGCTTTCTCAATATCAGTAAAACTATTTACTTATTTCAAATTTTAAAAACAGGTAACCAAATTGGTAACAAGTTTATCCCTTTAAAACAAAACTGATTTAATGATGGTAAGTTATCTTCAGCCTTTTGACTACAGCCAAAGATTGATTTCGCCTTTGTAGTCACTTGATTGTCTTTCTTTATGACAAGATGGTGATGATAAAAATAGGCCATTCAGTATTTTTAAATTTTTTTCAATAATCCCTGTATCAATTTTTTGTTTAAATACTTTTGAGTATTTTTCCTAAAGATATTTTTTCTTAAGGAACCTTTCAACCTGTTTAAATGTTACTGAGGTTATTTTATAGTTATAGGGTACTCCATTAATATTTTCTTTAAAAAAAGATTTGATAAAATATTTTTTTAGCTTTATATTCAATATTTTCGTCAAATTCAATTACTCTTCGCTCGATGTTAAATAATTATCCTTAATCCACATTTTTCTTATTTTAAAGAGATTTTCAAATTGAATATCTTTATCACTTCCATTTTAGAAAATGAAATTGGATTAAAATAGGAATCTTTGGGGTTTGATTTATCAAGTTTACAATTGCTTATAAGACTCATTAGATAATGAATCCTTACATTTTTTTATTTCCAGAATTTTCAAAACTAATTAAATTTTGAAAAGTCCAAATTTTGCTCGTTCTGATTAATTAAAGTTAGGGAAGTTGCAACAGAGACTATTTAGAGAATAAAGATCAAGAACTAGAAGATTAGACCCAATATCCTGAAATCTTAGCGCTATTTGATTAAATAAGTTACTTTATAAGATGCCATAGTAGTTATTTTAATTAACTCTTGTTTTGTTTTGTTTTAGTTTTATTTTATTCGAAAGTCAATTTTATTTTTAGTTAAATAATAATTATTTACTAGTCCCAACAAACTTACACCATCTAACATTTCAAAGTTGTCTTACCAATCTTTATGGTAGAAAGAAATTTTAAAAAGTCGATTAAATCTGTGCTATTAAGCAACCAAAATCAACTGACCTATATTCATGTTTAGAATTCCCACGGCCAATTTGACACAAGGTATTTTATAAGTGAAGTCAAATTGAGGTCAATAAGAAAATCTTCCCTTACTTTGATTGGATGGGGGGGATTATATTAATAGTAAAGTGGAATCACTTTATGTTCTTTTGAATTTTATCTCATCAATGTTTTGATCATACATTTTCTGGTGAAAAAGTTAAATGAACCTATTTTTTAAGATGTGAGCTAATGTAAGAGGATTGTGAAGCAGGCTCTATCATACACCTAGTTAAAGCAGAATTTAGACAATCGGGTACTACAAAAGAAATAGATGGTAAAATTGTGTGATTGGGTGCTTGAATTGTTTGTGGCAGTTTTGGTAAAGAACCCACAAGTTGTCCTGTGTGACTTTATTTGGAAGGGGGGGGTAGAACTACAAACTGCATCACTGTGAGATTCGCTATTACAAAGAGTACAAGGAAGTGACAGTGAATTCCTCATGCCAACACAGTCCACCTTACCATGCTTCTCGCTGCAATGTTCCTATAATTGTAGTCATTTAAGCCTTTTATCCACTTCTAAGGTTTATCGAGCTTAGGTTATGTAAGCATTTTAAATGGGTCATTCATTACATAGCTTTGAGTGTTGCATTTCGTGTTTTTTAGTTTTTTTTAAATTATTAAGCTTAAAAATACCTTTAATTGTCTCTTTATTAATATTATCAAGTTGACTTTTTTTTCTTTCACCCTTTTAATTATCATTGTTTGTTTTTGATATTTTTTAAAAAGGGTCGATAATATCATTCTAATTATCTGATAATTGATACAGTGATGGGTGACTCTGTACCTAAATTTCATAACTTCATTTGAAATTATTGGGTAATTTTCCTTAGTGCCAAAAATGAATTAATTTGCTAACAAACGACCCTTTAATTAAGGCATTATACCAAAAAAAATCAATTCATAAAAAAATTCGGGCAACATTGCAAAATGACCGTAGGGGTTCTAAGTCATTAAATTTAGGTGGATTTATCTCTACTAACTTTTTAAGATGTGGGTCTACCACGACATCAGTATTTAAATATTCCCTTTAAAAAAAATTCAAAGCAATTTGTTACTTTTCACCATCATTTGAATGATGTTTGATTATGACAAGATAGTTTTTGAGATAAGCTAGTTTTATTGCGTCAAAATACTTTCCCTATCTCCTGTTAGATCATTAAACTGTCTAAAAAAAACGCTAAGTGCCAATACATCACTGTAGTTTTAACGATTACTAGATCTAAATTTTCGATCAATTTTAGGTTTTCGAAAAATTTTGTCAATTTGTTGGCTAGAAAAATCATTAGGTAAAGTGTCACCATTTATTTCATTAAAGGTTAAGGTTATATTAAGTTTTAGACAAGCTCATTAGTTATCAACGGTTTTACTATTTTTTTTTTACTTCTGATATAGCATACTAAACCTTATCATCAATACTATCAAGTGGCTCAAATCCTTTGCATTCATTCTTTTCTATGGATGAAGCCATTTTATTAAACTAGGCTAGTTATGTTAAGCTTCTTCAAAAACAGGAAAAGTGACCTGGCCTACAAAATTAACACCATTTCAAAACATATAAGCCAAATTATATGTGCTATTAAAACGGACACACCAAACCAATTCAAAACCCAGGATGGAATTAGAGGTTTGTAAAGATGGTTAGAAATAAAGTGGGCCTAACTTAAAAGCTAGGCTACTTGTTCAGAGCTAGATTAGCAATAATCAATATTGTGTACAAGTTTAAACTATTTTTAGGCAAAGTAGTCTATAAACTAGCAAATAGAGTTTATACTGATTTATCACTTTGTTAGGTAGGCCTACCATGGCATACCTAAACACAGCCACACCTCGCATAAATAAATTCCAAATCACACAAAGCAATGCACTCAGAACAATCACAGGATACACACCCTCCCCACACTTACATGCTGAAACAAAAATACTACCAATCAAAATACACCTAGCGATGATTGGGACCCAACATTTCAGCTGAACACCGATCTCTCCCAACACCAACTACCACCTGACAGCAAAGACACCACCACCCAGACACAAGAAAGAAGCCAAGCACACAATTTCCAACACTTCTACAATAACCTTCTCCTTATCACCAAACCCTAACTTAATCAAACACATCCATACTACCTTCACCCAAAGACACTCGAGCACACTACCACCAAACAACATCCTAAATGAACCCCCCACACCCCCACCCCTAATAAACCAATCGGAGAAACCATTACATAGAACAAATAGAGTAATCCTATCTCAACTCTCTCCATTATATGAGTTTAAATTTTAGCAATTTTATATGACCGAGGGTCAACAGTGTATAATAAAAATTATAGTAAAACGTGAAAAGTATATTTTGTTATTGCAACTTTTAATAGCATGGCTTAGTTGTATTAAAATATTCAAATCGTATTTTGTATATACATTTAATAACAGGGCTTATTTTAGAATAAAAATACATCTAATTTAGGCATAATAGGCGTAGGCCAAAGATTAGCTAAAACGTTAAAAACATAACTGGGCAATAGAAGCTGCAAGGATGAATATGATAGCCTTTTAGTGGATATCGAATTATTTTGGAATTAAAGCCTGAACTAAAAAAAAAATAGTTTTTTTGCTTTTTTTAATATCTTCTCAAGAATTTTTAAAATTATAGAGGTTAAGCTTCTTTGACTCAAGGTACTTATTTTCCTAACTGCAGGGTAACTGTTGGCAAAGATAATAAACAAGAGGTAATTATCAAGGACAGCGGCGCACGATATTTTAGCAGTTTTAAAGGATAGATTTTAGGCGTTTTTACTTTTTTAAAATTATTATCTAGTTTAAGTTAGTTTATATAAGTTTAATATAATTACCAAAGTTGAAAAAAAACACTTAAAAAATGGTTTAAAAAGCTCAAATATAGCCCAAAAACCCGGCTAAAATATCGTGCGCCAGTCTCCTTGAAAATTACCTAACAAAGTGTTTTATCATAACATCTTTCCCCAATATATTATAAAAAAGTTTAGTAACCAATATATTTTTTTAATTATATAGATATAAATAGAAAAAAAAAACATTTTTTTAATAGTTACCGTTTTAAACCGTTTCTTTCATATTAACGGATTCGGATATTTGGTGAGAACGTTCCACCGAAAATTTGGTGTTGCAAAATTCTGAAATTTGTAATATTTACAAACTCCAAATATTCTGAAGATTTCTTCAAAATGCAAAATATAAATTTAATGGAAATACATTATTAGTGACAGGTTTTAATCTATCCTTTCCCCGAATTATAAGCAGCTGTTAAATTTCACATGAGTTGGGGTCCCTATTTTTTATTTCAAACACAATTCCTACATGCTTGTTCCGGATGTCTAGAAAACCACCCTCTGGATCATGCAATTTTACCTGCTACTATTGAAAACTGGATGTGCGACACGCCCTCCTGACCCCAAATCTCCAAGAAAAACTTGTGCCCCCTCTCTGGGGTCATCTTTTGCGCTTCTTTAAAATCTCCCACTATCATTTCGAGACCTGTCCAGACCCAGCAGTGGATGAAAGAGGGCCTTTAACTTTCTTGAACTAACATCTGCCAGTCCAGTGAATATTTTCCTCCCGTTTACAAAAGTTTCGTTTTCAATAATTAGAAAAAAAAATGCTCATGTTATCTTAATAATTTGAGATAGTCTGTATAATCTTGAAATAAAAATCGTAACAAGAATATCCATTTTTAATATTTACTTTTCCAAAATCTTCCACAACAATTATGCACGAGGAAAGGACTCCATTTAAGTTCTTAAGCTTCCTACCTCCTGAGCGACCGATGTTTTAAGCTTTTAACCTTCTTTGCTCCTGAGCTACCGATCATTTAAGTTGTTTTCCTTCTTCGCTCCTGAGCCACCAATCATTTAAGTTCTTAACCTTCCTCCCTCCTGAGCAACTGATCATTCAATTTCTTAACCTTGCTCCCTCCTGGGCAACATACCATTTAAGTTCTTAAACTTCCTCCCTCCTGAGCAACCGATCATTTAAGTTCTTAACCTTCCTACCTCCTAAGCGACTGATCATTCAATTTCTTAACCTTGCTCCCTCCTGGGCAACATATCATTTAAGTTCCTTAACCTCCCTCTCTCCTGAGCGATCGATCATTTAGGTTTTTAACCTTTCTCCTTCCGAAGCAACATAGCATTTCTTTTCAACCTTCCTCCCCCTTGAGCAACCGATCATTTAAGTTCTTAACCTTCTTCGCTCTCAAGCCACCGATCATTTTTGTTCTTGACCTTCCTAACTCCTGAGTGACATATCATTTAATTTCTTACCACTTCTCGATCCTGAGCAAAATATCATTTAGGTTTTTAACCTAAAAGGCTTCTGAGCTACCGATTATTTAAGTCCTTAACCTTGTTCTCTACTGAGTGAACAATTATTAAGTTCTTGACCTTCTTTGCTACTGAGCTACCGATCACTTAAGTTCTCAACATTCCTTCCTCCTAGGGACACATCACTTAAATTATTAAAACTTCCTTCACCCTGAGCAACAAATCTTTTAAGTTATTAATCTTCCTCCCTCTTGAGTGACCAATCATTTAAGTCCTTGACCTTCTTCACTCCTGAACGATGGATCATTTAAGTTATTAACCTTCTTTCCTCCTGAGCGACCGATCTTTTAAGTTCTTAAACTTGTTTTCTCCTGAACGACCAATTATTTAAGTTATTAACCTCCCTTCCTCCTTAGTAACCGATCATTTAAGTTCTTAACCTTCCTCCCTACTGAGCAACAGATCATTTAAATTCTTAAACCTTTTTCCATCCTGAGCGACAGATCATTTAAGTTCTTAATCTTCCCCCTTTCTGAGAGATCTATCATTTAATTTCTTAACCTTCTTCGCTCCTGAACTACCGATTATTTAAGTTCTTAACCTTCTTTCCTCCTGAGCGATAGATCATTTAAGTTTTTAACCTTCTTCGCTCCTGAGCTACTGATTATTTATGTTCTTAACCTTCTTCCCTCCTGAACGACCAATCATTTAAGTTCTAACCTTCTTAGTTCCTGAGCTACCGATCATTTAAGTTCCCAACATTCTTCCTTCCTGAGCAACCGATTAATTAAGTTCTCAACATCCCTCCCTTCAAGCGACCGATCATTTAAATTCGCAGCCTTCCTGTCTCCGAGCGACAGATGATTTAAATTCCTAAACCTTCCTCTATCCTGAGCGACAGATCAATTAAGTTCTTAATCTCCCTTCCTTCTGAGAGACCGACCATATAAGTTCTTAACCTTCTTCACTCCTGAACTACCGATCATTTAAGTTCTTAACCTTCCTCCCTCCTTAGCGATCGATCATTTAAGTTCTTAACCTGCCTCCCTCCTGAACGACCGATATAATTTAAGTTTTTATTATATATCCCTTCCTAGAGACCGATCATTTAAGTCCTCAACCTTCCTTCCTCCTGAACGAGTGAAGCACGTGAATGGAACTTCCCCGCCTCATCGAATTTCAGCCAGAATTTCACGAGTGATTACAACGCCGCCGTACTGAAGTCCCTCAAATAGCTTTCAATTCTATTTTGTTTCGGTTCGCAGAAATTGGAGAATCAAATAACATTTGTTTTTTAATTAACTTCATGGAATTCTATCGAAGAGTTTAGAACGGGTAATTTGTTTTAGTTTTTGTTATTTGTATGAACCTGTTAAGGAAAGCTTGTAACAAAACTTGTCGAAACGCCAGTACTTGTTTTTTTTAACACAGAACTCCGTCCTTGCGATCTATAAAACAATAGAAAAAAATTAATAATATATATCTGCCAAATTAGGATGATAAATTATATTCTATTGTTATACTTGATAAATAACTATATAAATGTGATGAAAACCCTTTTTTCAAACAAAGTTAAAAATTATCCCTTAGAAAGAATAATCAAAAGCTTAGAGAAAAATTAAACACTTTTTGGTAATACCAAGAAGTTGAGTCGTTGTTCTCTGCACCCTGAACCACGCCAATAGTTTGGTAGGAAAAGTTAGGTTTTCTCGGTTCTCTGCCAATCAATTTTAATGAAACTTTTCGCAGCTTGTATGTAAAATATGTTAACACTAATTTTAGGCTTTTATTCTACTGTGTTACGCCCTTCAATTTTGATTTCAGAATTCTTTTGTGGGGCGAACCACTCTAAAAGCTTTTGAATGAAAATCGTCTATCTAGACATATTTTGGAGAAAACGAAGGATAATTTGACACATTGGGCATATCTTGCGTATATATTTAACAAAAAAAGTAATTATTAAGCACGATTGATGGACATAATGAATTAGTTGGCCACAACAGCGCCATTTCGATGGATGACTTCAAAAACCCTACCATACATGAAGTCTGTCAATTTCCTAATAATAGTAGGATGGACTTCGTCTGCTGCAGCTTTAATGATCGCTCATAAACCTTATTTTACGAAAATTGATGTCCATCGGCATAAACATCGTGGGGTTGAGATCCGAAAGAGGTTGGCAGCCACACCATCAACTTATCACTGTATGCCGTGAGAACCTAGGGACGCTTGGGTGGCCCTGGCAAAGTGGGACTGAGCGTTGTCATGAACGAAAACTAGAGGCCTTAGAAATGACAACTGTTTGTCTAGTAGCCAGGGATCCTTGAAAGAGATTACAGTAGGCGGCTGCGGTCTGTGTCCAATTATACCTACTCACAACTTGACTCTTCATCCCTGCTGTTGACGTCGCAAACGTTGGTGATGCTCATTTCCGGAATAAACCCAACCATTTGCCCAACCATCAGATCAGCTAACGGTCGTCCTGGTCTCGTCAGTGTATAGAACGCAACTCATATCCAACATCATGTACTTCCGGACCCATTGAAGCCTCAAAGTCTTGTGACGTTGCGTTAAAGGGGGCAGTTTCAGGGAAGCTCGCACGGAAGCCATGGTCCCTAGAATGCGGTTCCTGGTGGTCTTCGATACATGGGATCGACTAGCGGCAGTGAAAATGACTTTGCTTGTTTTTCCGAGTTTCCCAAAACAAATAAATCCACAGAGACATAAAACCACATGCATAACCAAAGGCCACCACCCCAATCACCCCCGAAAATTTTATATTACCAGCAAATATCTCCAAACTCCAAGGCCACAGGCCAGGCTCTAACAATATATCTCTATCTATAAGACGCTCGATCTGATCCTGTGACCACAACGTTATTCCCTCATAACTGCCGGGCGTTGCGGTGAAACGTTTACTAATTCTAAGTATATAATAATAATAATCAGCGGGCAACGTCGAGTACTTGTGTTAATTATATATAAACATAAAACACCGAGGAAGCACAGCAATCTCACCCATTACAAGCATTTTCAACAAATCCTGACTTACCAATACCATTCCTCTAAACAATAAAACACCCCACATCATACCCATACTCAAACCAGGCAAGCTATGAACACAACCAAACTCCTACCGACCCATCTCACTACTGTGAATTAAATCCAAAACCTTAGAAAAACTCAGACACACGAGAATAGGTACAGACGTAATCCTCTCACAAATATAACCCGGAGTCAGAAAAGATAATTCTGTTAACGTGCTTCCTTCTGGCCTTGTAGGTATGTCCTGTGGCGCCAAAACCCGTAGAGAGCCCAAAACTCTCAGTTGGTAGATAGGGGACTCAGTTAAGGTGAGGAGGAAGTCGGCTCAATGGAATTCTTTTTGCTAGCGAAGGTCTGCCTTGCACTTTGGTGAACGGTGTAAGCTGACGTGTAATGAGGTTTCTTGATAAGGATTCGATCGTAGGAGATGGGTGTGTAACCCTAAGTGGTCACAGCGAATAGACGTACTGCTTACCCTTCTAAGATTAAGACCTCGGACGGCGAAGTGGCAGAGAACAAAAGGATATGTATGGCTTCAAGTTTTATTCAGATTACAGGATTTATTCATATTGTCCCTTTCGAATTAAAGTTTACAAGGTTCTTATATAAAACATATGCGGAAGGTTGGGCTCATCTCAAAATGGGTTTACCAAAATGTTACTTAGGAGGAGCTATTGCCTAATTTGTTGAAAGTCTTCCAATCCAATATTGGGCATGATGAGTTTTTACAGTTTTTTTAGACTTTAATAATGATACCCTAAAACGGATAGATCACTTTTCAACATATATATATATATATATATGAATGCAATATCCCGCAGGAAAAATGAAAAGGTGTTTCCAAGTACTTTCAAACTTTATTAAGTTCCTTATCAAGGATAACTACAAGAAATAGTATTATATTAGAGGTATATATACGAAAGAAAAATATGAAAGACCGCCTCAAAAACAAGAAATCACCAATGAGGAAGAGGGAAGGGGGAAGGTAAAAAAACACATTAAGGATTACAAGAAGCAGGTAGTAAGGTCAAACTAAGTCGAAGGAAAGGGTAACAGATTCAAAGACACGATGAGCAAAAGGGGGAAAATACAAAGTACAAAACAGAGCAGTCACAATTAAAAAATAAAAATAAAT
This sequence comes from Ceratothoa steindachneri, assembly GCA_963969495.1. Taxonomy (NCBI): domain Eukaryota; kingdom Metazoa; phylum Arthropoda; class Malacostraca; order Isopoda; family Cymothoidae; genus Ceratothoa; species Ceratothoa steindachneri. The sequence continues at coordinate 45,973,630 of OZ018330.1, read as the reverse complement.
AATAATAAAAAAAATAAAATAAAAATAAATTAAAATAAAATAGGGGCCACATAACTAAAGAATGTATATTAAAAAAACACTAGGAACGCAAGACAAAACTAATTTCTTTGAGTATTAATCTTTTAATTAGAGCATCTATTTTATATAAACCAGGGAAAAGTTTAAAATTATCACATTGGCTTATAAAAGCACATTCAATGATGTTCCTTTTTATATGGTCATTGGAACGATAAATAAATTTGGTCGAGTTCCAGTTAATTAAATGGTTTTTATCTGACATATGGACAAAGAAAGCACTGTTATCTTCCCCTCTTCGGACATTATATTTATGTTGATTTATGCGAACAGAAAGTTGTTTACCTGTTTGTCCGTAATATTTACTTAGAAAACCAGAACACTCAACTGAATAAACTCCCCCTCCTCCCAAACTATTACTATTGAATGTGCTTTTATAAGCCAATGTGATAATTTTAACCTTTCCCCTAGTTTATATAAAATACAAGATGTGCTCAGAATGCGTGCTAAAGTTTGCAAGGGCTTTATATGAAAGGAGGTGGGGGCTCGCCTCCAAAGGGGTTTACCAATAGGATACTACTTAGGAGGAGCTAGGGGTTAGTTTAATGAAAGTCTTCCAATCCCATATTACGTGGGAGGAGTTTTCACAGGGCTTTCAAGTGGATCTAAGATCAGTGCGCGGGCATACGCACTTTCCTAACCTGTCTTAGAAGTGGGTGGCACCGGTGAATAGAAAAGGATTTTTTTTTATAGTATAACAGATTCCTAAGCATTTTCTTTTTCTCAGCAGTGTTTTCGTTAATTTTATTTACACCAGGTGGATAATGGCAGCAATACGATTGAGAGGTGAAAAGGTTAATTACAAAATTGATTAAGCCTGAGAGAGTTGTATATTGAGAACATCTGAGCTTTTAGCATTGTTTGGGTTTCGGGCGAATTTTGCTGTTGCATCATTTACGGTCGAAAGATCAATTACAAAGTTGGGCTATAGATGAGAGACTGAGATAAAAACAGCTGAGCTTTGAAAACAAATTGTAACCTTGATGAACTGCTAAGAGTTTCATTCGTGTCCGTAGATCTAATTATCTATCGATCTATATTTTTATCGAATTATATGCAAAGGTGTTTTTTTTCCTAAGTATGGATGTGAGAGGCGGGCTTTGTGTTCCATCTAACTATACTATAGTTTCTTTCCTTTGTTAAATCCCTTAATATATATATATATATATATATATATATATATATATATATATATATATATATATATATATATATATAGGGTGTTTCAAAAATAGATGGCATAACTTCGGAATTATGTTCCCTATGTCTGAATAATAAAAATAGTTGACATGAACATATGTCAGGAAATGCTTGGTTTCCGAGTTATAGGCTATTTAAACACATGCTAATCAGAATTCCTCTTTTTCCCACAGGTGGCACATACCCATTTTTTTTTAATGCCCTAGAGAAAGTGTTCAAAATGTGCCCCCCTTGCCGTAATGCAGGCCTCTCACATCGACGTCTCATGGACTCACGAACACGCTCCCAAATTCCTGGCGTGTTTCCGTATTGTCTCGCACCCTCCTACAATTCGGTTGCGGAAAGTGTCCTCATCATCTGCGGGAGATAAATACACAAGTGATTTTAAATGGTTCCACAGGTAGAAATCCAAGCGATTCAGTACAGATGAGCTTGGAGGTCATGTAATTGGTCCAGCTCTTCCTATCTGCCTACCAGGGAAACTTCTATCAAAGTACCTCCGAGCTACGAGACTGAAGTGTGCGGGGACACCATCATGCATGAAATGCAGTTGACGACGAGTGATATGTGGCTCCACAGGTAGAAATCCAAGGGATTCAGATCAGGTGAGCGTGGAGGCCATGTAATTGGTCCAGCTCTTCCTATCCACCGACCAGGAAAACTTCTATCAAGGTGCCTGCGGGCTACGAGACTGAAGTGTGCAGGAGCACCATCATGCATGAAATGCAGTTGAATACGAGTGATAAGTGGAACTTCATCCAGGAAATTAGGCTTGTTTTCTTCCAGAAAGCGCTTGTATGCCTCACCCGTAACCCTGATGGAAAGTACAAAGGGCCCAAATAACGTATCACCAACAATACCGGCCCAGATGTTGAGTGAGAACCGCTGTTGGTGACGTGATGATACAATTGCATGCGGATTTTCCTTTACCCATACATGCTGATTGTGGAAGTTGACTTTTCCACCTCGTGTGTTCTGTGCTTCATCGGTGAAGAAAACTGAGCTGGAATAGTCTGGATTTCTAGCGCACTGCTCCAAGAACCATTGACCGAACGTAACCTTGCAGGGTAATCTGTTGGTGACAACGCCTGTACACGTTTCAGATGATATAGGTACAACTGTTGTTCTCGTCACACTCTCCAGACATTAAAATGAGAAATAGCCACTTGCCTTGCCAACTGTCGTGTTCTGATTTCAGGAGTATCTTTACAATATCCACTATGGCCTCTTCTTCCTCAGGCGTCGTATACCTTGGTCGTCCTCTGTCACCACCTCGAGGTTCGAAGGTCTCATATTCATACAGTTAGCGATGAATATTCGCAAAAGCTTTCCTATGCATTTGGGCATCTTCAGTTTCGGGACCTTTCCTGGTACAGATAACGACCCTCCATAGCATTACCGTTCGCCACACTATACATGAAGTGCATATCTGCTCTCTCTCGGTTTAAGTACATGTCCACTCACGATGCACCACTATCCAGACAATTACTTGATCGAGTTAAACGGAAACCTGTGCTGAAAGATGCCCTGTGTGAAAGATAAAGGAATTCTGATTAGCATGTGTTTTAATAGCCTATAACTCGAAAACCAAACATTTCCGGACATATGTTTATGGGAACTATTTTATTATTTAGACACAGGCAACAATCCCTAAGTTATACCATTTTTTAAACAACTTATATATATATATATATATATATATATATATATATATATATATATATATATATATATATGCAAATGCATGTATCCTAAGTATAAAAGTATGAAAGTGAGAGGCGGATTTCCTTTTTTATTTTACTATGTGCCCCCCTTGATATGTGGCTCTACAGGTAGAAATCCGAGGGATTCAGATCAGGTGAGCGTGAAGGCACATAAAAACTTCATTGTTAACAACTCAACACACATCTCCTAACAAACCTCACGCAGCACTTTCTAGACGTACGTAACCTAACCAAAATACGACAAATACTAAAAACCAACAAACTTCATTTCCACAAACAAGGATAAGTTATATGTACACAAAACACACAGATCACACCTACTACTTCAGCACGACGTCATCTAGGGTGTATCTCTGTCGCACCTACTTTTCAACTCTCTTTACTCTCGACATTCTGCAACTACAATGCCCCAATAAACCTATAAAAGACCGCTTTTAGAAACATTACCACTCGAGAATTGCTACTGGGTAGAGTGACAATGGGAAAACTGCTTACAGGAGTATTGCCATGTAGGGAAATTTCCAAAGAGAAAACTGCTATACGGAAAATTGCCACTAATAGGCAACAGCCATGCATTTTTTTTTTTTTTACTGAATGCATTTACAATTTATTTAATATCAATTTATATAGTATTAGCAGCCCCGCATCTCCCATGTCAAAATATTTATAATTTTTAATTTACAACTCGGCACATAAAAACTAACCTAACCTCACCTAAACTAACCTGACCTAACCTAACCTAACCTAACCTAACCTAACCATAACAACACTCAAAAGAAGGAATTTCTGGTGGCAGCTATGCGCGTTCATTTAGAAAGAAGAGTTTCACTTCCAACACAGTGAGTAGTTTTAAAGTTCAAAATATCGTACAGAAAATAAAAATCCGATTTGAGATCTATTTTTTTCAAAAGTCAGGTTTTATTAATAATTCAGCCGTATATTTTCAATTAATTTTTTTAACCTTGTCAATTTTCCGGATGGCAGTTTTATCCTTGGAAGTTTTCCCACACGTGAATAATCACTATGGACAATTCTCACAATGACGATGATCCGCTTACGAATAAACACCTACCCTGATGACATCTCAACAACAGTACGACACAACAATGTCAAAATGTCAATCAGAACGCAGCAACAATACATAAATCCATTGGAACAATGGCGCACACAAAGCCAAATGAGAACCTCTACCCTTAAATCATCAGTAACACCAGACATTCATGAATCATCAGTAAAACCAGGCATTCACGCATCATAAGTAACACCAGGCATTCACGACACATCAGTAACACTAGACCTTCTTCTATCATCAGTAACACTAGATATTACGAAACATCGGACACATCAGACATTCACGAATCATCAGTAACACCAGTCGTTCAGAATCATCAGTAACGTAAGACATCAAGAGCACGAATCATTAGACATTCACGAATCATCGGTAATACTAGGCATTCACGAAACATCAGTAACACCAGACATTCATGGATCATCAGTAACACCATACATCACGAATCATCAGCCACATCAGATATTCCCGAATCATCAGTAACGCCAGGCATTCGTGAAACATCAGTAACACCACACCTTCATGAATCATCAGTAACACCTTGAATTCACGAATTATCAGTAACACTAGACATTATTGCATCATTTATAACACCAGACATCACGAATCATCAGCCACACCAGGCATTACGAATCATGAGTAACACGAGGAATTCATGCAGCATCAGTAACACCAGACATTCACGATCATCAGTAACACCACTGATTCACGAAACATCACTAACACCAGACATTCATGAATAATCAGTAACGACAGACATTCACGCATCATCAATAATCCAAGATATTCATAAATCTTCACTAACACAGGACATCAGGAATCATCAGCCACATCTGACATTCACGAATCATCAGTAACAACACACATTCTTGCACCATCAGTAACACCAGATATCATGAATCATCAGCAACATCAGACATTCACGAATCACCAATAACGCCAGGCATTCATGTATTATTAATAACACCAGACATCACAAATCATTAGCTACATCAGATATTCATGGATCATCCGTAACACCATATATTAACTAATCATCAGTAAAACCAGATATCACGGGTTAGAAATTTTCGGCTCAATGAAACAACTTAATAACCGTTCAATGTTCTTGGCTTTCGACAGAGGTATTGAAGACCGTGCCAAAATCCTAGTATTTACCACAGAAACTGGCTTGAGTGACATAGAAGCAACTACGAACTGGGATGGGACGTTTAAGGTATGTCCATACCTGTAGTTGCAGTTGGTAACGATTCATGATGTCCTTCGAGAGTCGTGTATAACACGCTTGTTTGCTTTACTTTCTGTTTTTTTTTATTATAAATAAACTTCATCCAAATAAATGAAATTATGGAGTTCGAGAAAGAACTGCACAAATCTTTTTGTAACTATTTTATGATGCAATAGTCGTAGGGTGAATTTATTTTTTATTTCGGTCAATCTTGTTGGCGGAAAATCTTCGAAATGGGTCAACAGATAAGATACTATGGTGCAGACAGAAACCACTGTATAAGTAAATAAGAAGTTTTGTTCGCAATGAGGAGTCTTTGTTCCTGCGTGCAAACGTTCATTAAAATATTAAACTTTAACAAAGCAAAATAAATAAATAAGAACTTTTGTTCTCGGTGGGGAATGTTTGCTCCTGCGTGCGAATGGTTATTGAAGTATTAACGTTTAGCAAAACAAAATAAATTATACAAAGAACCTTAAAATCTCTAAGTACTTTGAAATGTTATCTAAAGCAAAATATACTCATTACCGTTCCAAGGATAAAAACAAATTTAGTAATACGAAGTGTCTATCACTCCCCTTTTTCTCCCCTCCTCAAAAGAGTGAACAAAGTTATTTCCCCAGGCCTAACCACATTTAAATACCCTTTTTCTATCTTTAAATCTTTTCCTTCGACCAAGCCCGTGGATCAGCCAAATGAAGCAGGTGTATATTTAATCCCGTGTGGCTTTTAAAACTGTCCCTCATTTTACATAAGAGAGACCGGAAGAACCTTAACAAAACGAATTTATAAACATAAAGGTGATGTCAGACGAGGCAGTACCACATCCAGTATTTTTATTCATATTAGAAATTTCAACCACCAAATTGACTATTCCAAAGCACAAATCATATATAATTGTAAAGATTTCCGAAAAAGAAAAATAGTAGAATCTATATTAATAGGAGAAATTCCAAATTTTAATTTGTCAGATGGGCAATTGAAATGCAACCCCATCCCCGTAACCTCATCGTAAACAGCTTAGTCAATGATCTTAGACTCTCACCCCCTGATTAATGACCTTTTTTCCCCCGTTTTGTTTCTTTGTGTTTTTTCTTTTTTTTCTGATATGTACGCTATTTATAGACTTTTGTAACAATTGTATTCTCAGTATACGACTGAAGAGGGTATAATAAACTACATACTGAAACTAGTCTCGTAAATTAAACTTTTGGCTCCTATACAGTGGTTTCACTATCATATACCATAACTCGCCATTGAGTTCTTTAACTTATATATATATATATATATATATATATATATATATATATATATATATATATATATATATATATATATATATATATATATATATATATATATATAAGTATTTAATTATGCATGAATAAATTAAATTAATTTGGAATTGAGGTTATTGTAGGAATATCAATCATTATAACTAATACAGACCTAATGGTAATACTTTAGTTTAGGGGCGCACGATAGGGGCGCTAGTTCTGGGCTACAGTTTTGGATTACAATGTGGGCCTTATGACGTCAGACGTCATAAGGGTAGGCCCCTCATTTCGAAAATAACTAAAAATGTTATTTTGGGGGGCGGAAAATAGCCTAAAGTAGGCGGCTCTTTCGTCTTTATTATTTTGATAAACGTGCAAAGCCAATCGCACGTTCATTAAAATAACAAAGACGATAGCGCCGCCTAATTTAGGCTATTGCCCCCCCCCCCAAAAAAAAACCCCAATTTTTTTTGTTACTTTCGAAATGCGGCGCTTCGCCCAATACTTCCCTTAATTGGGGGGGTGCACCCCCCACAGCCCCCGCAACTTTAAAAAAACTCGTATTATTCCTAATTCGAAAGGTTAACACCAGATCTCAATGCAAAAGGCGATGCTAAATGTCGGCGGCCCTATCGTCGTCTTAAATTACCTAATAACTAATCAATTCACGACAAAAGTTAAACCATCTCCACCTTTCACTATTATAATCGAGCTGCACTTTTTTCCACTCCTGTTGCAAAAGGGGTATTAAGCTCGACCAACTAAGTCACAAGAATCGCGCTCTTTTAACTGCTTGTTTCCAAGGTTGCCAATGTTTGAAATAAGGTTGAATTAAGGGTTGCCAATGTGTGAAAATAATCGTTTAGTTTCACAAAAATAGGTAAAAAAAATATAAAAAATTTAATACATTAGTAAACATAAAAAAATCAATGCGTTACTAAATAATCTAATTGAGTAGAAGTGCAGGCATTTACTAAATAATAATGAATAAGGGCTAAAAACAAATACAACGCTGTGATAGCCACATTCGAATCTACCGTCTAGCGTCATAAGACCTAGATTGTAGCCCAGAAACAGCGCCTCCTATCGTGCGCCCCTAAACTGAAGTATTAACTATCTATGTAATTTGACGAAGATATCAGTAGTGTGAGTGAAATTCAAGATGCCGTCTGAAATCTAAAACTGAGTTATTTTTCATGGAATATGAAGGACTTATCACAATTGTGATCAAATCACTTGCACGGAATTATCACATCAAGTCATTTTGTTATTTGTCTACTCTAATTAAGCACCTGAAACTATTTTATGCCTTAACAGTGAATAGTAAAACATTTTTTTCCAAATGCATAATTCACTCTAAGAGAGATGAATTAAGCTAAACTAAAAAGAATGTTTGTCTGGAGTTGGCAAACAAATAATTGTGTGAATAAGGAGAGCTGTGTAAATAAATATATACATATGTATGGTTAGATGGTTAAATGAAAATATTATAAAAATAAAATTAATATGTTTTTCAGGTAAATAAACGAACTTGGATCAGATTCTTGTTGATATCTGTGAATTTAAAAGACAATTTATATTTTATATTAGTCCTGATTTAATCGAAGTAATATATGGTTATTAAAATGTATGTATTTTGCTTTACTATTATTATGACGTTAACAATGTAAGATAATTACTTATTGATTGTAATATGAAATTTTATGGTATGTTCAGATTTAACGCCGAGTGAGCATGTGTCTATTGTATACGGCGTGTAAAGATTGTATTAAAAAAACTGTGGACGTTGACACGGAGCACAATCTCCGCGTCAACGTCCAAAGGAGGCTGTTCGAGAAGCGCACGACAGCCACCAACCTGCAGCTCGTGCAGGACGTGGTAGTCCGTGCGCGACAGGTGTCGCTGAGCGCCAGGGAGGCAAAGTGGCTGGAGTGGTGTGCCTCTTTCAGTCAACACACCTCCCTCAGCCAGCTGTGGAGGTGCTTCAGGAAGGTCTCAGGCGCTTCCCCGACCCACCCAGCCGTTCACCTACGCCCACAGCGAGAGGTTGAACTGCTTTACAGCGAGGATTTCCAGTGGGCAGCTCCGTCCCCACAATCACCACCTCCAGCAGCAGCTACTTCCACAGCGCAACGAAGAGGTCAGGGAGGTGCGGGGCCAGCCGCACGTAATGGAGCAGCTCTTCACACTCGAGGAGCAGGCCAGGGCAAAGCGTGGGCGTGACACAGCAGCGGGGACCGACGGAGTACGGTACTCCATGCTGGCACACACTGGGCCCGCCGGGGACACCGCGCTGCTGGCCCTTGTCAACGCGTCGTGGCTGGCATGCCGCCTGTCGCCCTCCTGGAAGGATACGGACATCCAGCCCATTTCCAAGCCGAAGGATCCTACCACCTCCAGGCCAATCTCCCTCCTGAGCTGCACTGGGAAAACAGCGGAGAGGATGGTGCTGAGTTGTCTACAGTGCTGCGTGGGGAGCCTTCACCCTCACGTGTTCGTCTACACCAGGGGGGTGAGCACGGCGCACTGCCTCATCACCCTCCTGGCTCACGCCAACAACCATCCCACCATCGTAATCTTCCTCGACCTCGAAAAGGATTTCAAGCTAGTCAGCACCCCCGCCATACTCGCCACCCTTGTGAGGAAGGGCATCCGAGGGAGACTGCAGGGCTGGCTTCAGTACTACCTTCAGCAGCGCCGGGTCCGTGTGAAGTTCCAGGATCACAAGTCTCCCTACCAGACTTTCGAGAACGGGACGCCCTAGGGTGGTATCCTCAGCCCGTTCCTCTTCAACGTGCTCATGGAGCAGCTGGTGGCACTCCCCTATCGAGAAGGAACCATCCTGCTCAGCTATGCCGACGACCTGGCCCTCGTCGTTACCGGGCGTGGCAACAAGCTCGCGCGGGCTCAAGAGGCGCTGCACCTCATCACTTCAAAGTGCGAAAAGCTGGGGCTCAAGATCTAGGCAGAGAAATCCCGTGCCATGGCCATCAAAACTACCACGCCAGGGGGCCAGCAGATGCGCGTCCAGGGAATCGGGCTGACCTGGACCGACTCCTACCAGTACCTCGGGGTGTGGGTGGACAGGCAGCTGTCCTTCACGCACCATGTCACGCATCTGAGGTAACAGACGCTGGCCCGGCTGACCGTGATGAGGGCCGTGACGCGGCCGAGTGCTGGTGCAACTTTCCCCGTCCTCCGCCTTTACTACCTGCAGGCAGTGCGCTTCCTGGTGGACTACAATGCACCGATCCTTGTAGCGCTTCCCCGGCAGCAGCAGCAGCTGGAGGCTGGTGCAGAACACCGCCATTAGGACGATGTTAGGGGCATCGAGGTGGTGCAGTGCCTGTATCATGCAGAGCGAGACCTGCCTGGTGCCCCTCACCACCAGGGTGGACTGCATTGTAGCCTGTCGGGTGGATAGAGTGCTCCAGCGCGATGTGGATATTGTAGCGCAAAGGAGACTCCGGGTTGCTGTGGAGCAGGGCATCGAATGCCTGCGTAACAACAGGTGGCTCATAAACGTCACCTTAGCAGCCTCCACCCTCAGCCAGGCAGGGAACTGATTGTGGTGCGACTCCGACACCCCCCACCTCGCCTACACTCCACCAGCACCATGGGAGCCCCTCGCAGCCGACATCACAACAACACAGCTACCCGCCAGCAAAGCTCACTGCCTCACCGAGGAGCTGCGCCAGCACGCCCTTAGAGCCATGTCTAAGGGCACGGAACCGGGCAGCGCAGTCTACTTCACTGACGGATCCGTCGACCCCGACAGGGGAGGTCCGGCGCCGCCTTCGTCACAAGTGGGCTGACGCGGATGTGGAGGACGTCAGACCACTTCTCCACTCTCCAGAAAGAGCTGGTAGCAATCGTGCACGCCCTCCAGCGCGCTTTGCTCCGCCGGGAACCCACTGTAGTGATACACACGGACTCCCGGTCGGGGTTGCAGGCACTGCAGCACGCCACGCCCACACCAGGGACAATATTCGCCTTACCACTACCATCCTGAGCACCCTGCAGGACATGGCAGCGCAAGGCAGGCGGGTCCGGCTGCACTGGATTCTAAGCCACGTGGGCGTGCGCGGCCACGAGGCTGCTGATAAGGCCGCCAAGCGAGCCGCCCACGGCCTCACCATCACATAGACCGTGCGCCCCAGCCTGCAACAGCTCAAGACGCAGGGAAAACGCAGGACCGCTCACAATGCCCACCAGCAGCACCAAGAATGGGAGGCAACCAAGAGGCAAGCGGCATGGTATGCTGCAGCCACAGCCTATCGCACACTAGACGCAGCCTACCAGCAGCCCAGAGCGAACGGCGTGCTGCTGCAGCGTGTCATACTGGGCTACTCCACGCGGAAGAGCTGTATGCTGACTTTGTGGCAGGGAGGTGCGAACACTGCGGCGGCCGCCTCCGGCGCCCACTGGTACACTACCTGTTTTTCTGCCCAGCCCCCGGTAAACTGTTGGCCCCACATCTCAGTGGAAACATCACATCAATTTGAACTTGAATAAAGCAGCCAACTCTGCTGCTGGTTTCATCTCAACTGTTGGCCATACATCTCAGTGGAAACGTAAAAAAAAATTTCAACTTGAAGAAAGCAGCCAACTCTGTTGCTGGTGTCATCCCGACTGTTGGCCCCACATCTCAATGGAAACATCACTTTGACTGGTTACAGTATGGTATCTACTGTATTACATATCTCTACAAGGAAGTTATCACAGTCTGGGTACCTTACCGCATTGGTCCCATCCTACAATACAATTGTACTGAAAAATTCCCACGTAAAATCAAATGTTTTATTGCTTTGAAATTCTTGTCTTTTGAACATGTTAGAGATGCATAGGAAGAGCTGTCTGCCGAATAGAGCTATTTTCCTGCTGACTTTATAATTTATTTTGGAATTAATTTCATTTGCATTATGTGGGGATGGGGTACTCGTCGCAGAGGAGAAACCCCACTTTTTCTATCGAATAATGCACTCTAATATCATTAATTTCATCTTTTACTAGTGATATTTAGTGCATATTCACTCACATGTGTTGCATGATTACTCAAGAATGCGTGATTAAAATTTTATAGTTTTCTCACAGTGAAAAATTAGAAACATGTAACTAAAATTAGAGTATAATGATTTAAATTAAAAAAAAAAATTTTACCTAAGCAAATAATCAATTTAGCCAACTTCCTTGTTGGCACACTATCAAGATTTACTTCCAAACGTCGCTAATATAACATTTTCCCAATGCGTTACTGGTATTTTTCTTGGATAAATTTATATTTGCTGTTGATGTAAATCTTCTCCACCATGGAATCGCATATGCAATAGTCCATCGTATTACATACAATGGATTAGGACGTTCATCATCCTTCCTTATCAAACTAGGATTATGTTATTCTGGATAATTCTGGGTGGTTAAGCTTATGTGCGAAAGTGCTCAATGTTGCTGTGAAATGTAGTACTTCCTCACGGTACATCTGACAACAATCAGGAAGTATTCTAGTATAATAGGATTATATACCTCACAGAATTTTCTATACTTTTGTTTGTGTCAATAAAATGAAATTTTGTTATTCCTTCCAACGAAACTCACGCAGAAACAATTACCTCCCTGTTAAATCGTGAGGTTTCATAATAAAACCGCCATGGTTATATCTCACTTTGTCCTGAGTGCTAATCTCTCTCATTTTACCTGTTTGTAATCATTTCCCAAGCGAAATGCTTTCCATCTGCAAACACAGTATTTTTTTCGTATTTTTAGTTTAGTAGCGATCATTTTAAACCGTTGTCAATCACTTTTACAGACGGAGAGGAAATATAAAGGTCATTCTTAATCCGTCATTGATGATTGATAAGTTGATGTTGCAATCTCCTTGAATTGAATTAATCCATCCTCTTCAACTTTGTTTTTATCTGTTACAGCACCTTTGTGTCTGCCAATAATCGCTCTGGCTATTGATCCGGTATCTTTTATCTTTCTTATTAACTTATAATGTGATAGAATGGCCTGAGGCTGCCACGCCTCACCTCTATCACATATCGAAACTCATGCTTTCCACGCGCATCGTGCGAGAGAGCGTAGAACGGCGTTATTATCGCCCACTATTCCTAAGTTTAATCAAGGAGGTTAAATCTTCCGTTTGCCTCCAGGCATTGATCTAGCTAGATTGAATTAGGCTTATAAGAAGATAAGATTTTTCCAAGCGCTATTGGGACATTCCATCGAAGTCCCTCCCCCCCCCCCCCCATTGTCCCCTACGCCGAGGGACTGTCTCCGGCTATTTATGCGATACAACTTCGCGTTTGAACCAGATCGAGATTACTTTGGTCAGGCATCCCGCCGATCCGGTCTCCCTTGTGCACCTAGGAACTCTCTTACCCGAGAACCCCCTTATTGTCCAGAAGAGGACAATATTCTTGAGTGCCAAGGTTCGTGCCCCTCAAGACGCCAAGTCAACAGGCCCTCCATGTTGTTTAAAAAGAGAACAACTTTAGAACAGTCATTGTTCTTCGAGCTCGTTCGACAAGAAACGGTTCTCGCCCCTTGTTGTTCAGAAAGAGAACAACTTTAGAACAGTCATTGTTCTTCGAGCTCGTTCGACAAGAAACGGTTCTCGCCCTCCTGTTGTTCAGAAAGAGAACAACTTTAGAACCGTAATTGTTCTTCGAGCTCGTTCGACAAAAAACGGTTCTCGTTCCCCTGATATCACGTCAGTGATAATTTAATTCCCCCTTTTTAACGTTCTTCAAGAGAACACTTGGTTACACAAATAACCTCAATTGTTCATCCAGAACATCTCCGATATCCTATCTCAAGGATCGCTCGTACTTCCGAGCCCCACTTCGCTCTCACTACTCGAAGTCAGTCCTTCCCCCCTCGATTAGGACAACCCCCCTAAAAACCCCTTCTCTTGGAAAAAAAATCGCCAGTTGGACCGAAGATTCCTTCAAATCGCCTTCCTCTGCACGACGACCTTATAAATACGTAAGCTACGCATTGCATTTAACTATTTAACTTTGTGCCCGTGTAACTCTGTGCTTTAAACGGATTTAGCCAACCCTTTCTCTTCTTGTTTGTTTTGCCATTTTAAATCCCTCCAAATCTTAATCCTCCGCTTAGTCAAATATTCTCATGACCTTTTTCGTTTCATGTGTATCTCCCATTTTAATTCCCGGTCATGTAAATATTTTCCATGTGTTGTTTTGTTAGATTAATTAATAAACTTCTATTTTATTAATGTTTGCAATATTATTTATCCTTTGGCTCCGTTCCACTTCTTAAGTAAACTGAAGATAAATAAGTCCTCTCCAGGCCTATTTATTTACGTAGAGTCATTCTTGGCCATCTGATCACCCCGCACTGGAATTTAGAAGAATTCTCACAAAGAATAGATATATAGTATATCGTCGGGAGCCTATTCTACGACATATAATATACACTGATGAGTCGAGTACTTAGCGGGAAATTCACCAACAACCTTATGTCCATTTCATCATTTGTCTTTGAACATGCTGATAAACCTAAAAAAAAAGTCGGTATTAGTTTTGAATACTTTTTGAGTAAGTATCTATCTTTCCTTCGTTTAACAATATCTGAACAATGTTTTTTGTTATTGTAAGTAGTTTGCCTGGCTATTGTATTTCTTATAAATTTTGGGGGGACATTAATATTTTTTTTATAGAAAATTAAGTTTTCTTCGCTAGGTCGTTGAAAGCCGAACTTCATGCTCCACAAGGCTGCAGCTTCCCCGTTTTTGTTATAAACTAGCTGATTCTTGAAAGGAATATTAAGGTCCAGTAGATAAGACGTTGGATTTTCAGGGCTGGGTACCAATTTTGATTCCCGATAAGAAAGAACATCAAAATTCTGCTTTCTCCTCTCTTCTCGCATGCAACATATCCCTCCTGTCCATGAAGAGGGATCAAAGGTATCCATATAAATACTCGCCAGAGGTGGAATGGTTGGCTCTCATTTGGCCTACGAAAGATTCCCCGCTCTCTGGTGGATGTTAAGATATAGGAATAGTGCTCTATTTCTCTTTCCTCTCCAATGAGAAACGGTCTTTCCACCGATTGGAAAGGGACTAATACCACAAATAACTAAATCAAACAAGAGCAATGTCATTTTCAGTAAAGGCGTCATTATGACCGAGTAAGGAAGCTTTTTTTTGCGGAATGATAAATTGCCTTTAAGCTCGGAGAATAACCTTTTACCTCAAAATGCATCAGCAGATAGGGTGTCCTTTTTGATGTCTAAATAGGTCATCAACTTAAGTGGGTTTTTGGGGAGAAGGACATTTAAAAATTTGGTTTAATGTCTTTATTTCAATACCTAAAGCTAAAATTAATCTTAAAGGTAAATATCTAAAATATATCGATATAAAAATACTTTTGCAATTTACTATCTTTAATTGAATTTAAACCCGCGCCCATTGAATTTTGGCTTTAATAATTATGGGTAAATGACTACCCTTAAAATTAAACTGGAGCAACGCTTTTTATCGATTTTGCCTTCTTGAGACAGCACAATGAGACATCTAAGCGTTAATATTTTAGTTAAATTCCTCCATGTCATAGAGCAAATTTATGGGTGCTTAGTTTGCACAACAAAAAATAAAATGAGGTATTTATTTTTATTTAGTTTATTTAGTTAGAGTGGTGAAATTAGCATATGTATTGTCTAGAGAAATAGAGGTAAAATAGGAAGAAAGTAGTAGATTTGCAAAGTAATGCAAGGTGGCCTGGATGTCAGGCTAATCGTTGTCATAAAGCCGTTAATATCAGCCTTTTGTTTCGTGTATTTAATTTTACCTTACTCTTTTGCGTGAGTAGATATTTGCTCTTTGTTTGTGTTTTGTTTTCTTTCTTACTGTTCTTTCGTATTCATATTTTGTTTTGTTTGGGGGGGGATAGTTCCTTTTGCGTCTAGTCCGCGTTTCAATTTTGGGGGTTGCTGTGTTGTTTGAGTAAGTTATGTCGTTGGATAGTTGCTATTTTCTTTCGATTTAGGGTTTTTACGTGTATATTGCCACTTCGTTGCGGTCTTGGAGCATATTGACACTACTTGGAATCCTTGCGTGTCATTTGCCTTCCTTGTTGCTATCTAGAAGTGCATTGAGGCCATCACCTAGGTTGAGAGCCATCTTTTCGTACATTTTCTTCTTCTTCGTAACATGTATTTATTTACGGGTTCTATGTTTGCTTATATTCTACCTGCCTTTTCTTTGTATTCGTGGGATGTTCTATAGGTGTAATAGAGAGTTAGGGCAGGGTATATCAGCGTTTCCTTGCCAAGTGCTATGCACATTTTTTTTTCCCGAAGGTTCCTGAGGCTATTGGGAGTTCTGACTGCCAAAGTAACTTTAGCGATTCGATCTTTCCCGTGTCTCTTGTACCGGGTTGAAGTGGATCTTCAAACCGAGTACATTGCACACTATCGTGTATGGATAACGTTTATCCCACACCCTTACACCTGCTAATATATTTCTTCCAAGTGGTACTATTTATAATGTATCGCTGTTAGTCTCGATTTTCCACTAAACTTCGTATTCATTTATGTTATTTGTTACCATGACAGTCATTCAAGCTTGCATGGGCGTATTTTTATGGAGTCATTCCATAATCTGTGTGACATTATCGGTGAATTGCAAGTTGAGACAAGTAGGCATCTTGCTTGCAGTAGACCCCCTCGTAGGTTGAGTTTTGTCTCTTCAACCTTTCTTATACTAATGCATGCGGCTTTCTCTATGATGTAGTCGGAGAGAATCCTCTCTAAGTTTGCACTTAACCCCATCTGGAGGATTTTGTGTTGCATCCCCCTCTGTCACACATTATCAAACGCCTTCGAGACATCACGATATGCAATGTGCACATAACTACCGTTACTTTTAGCTGGTGTATTTTTTCCTGAAAAGCCCCCAATTGCATTTTTCGAACTACTGATCTTTCTAAATCCGTTCTGATGTTGGTTTTACAAGGAATTTTCGTCCAGGTGGTTGACTAATATGTTGTTTAAGATTGCAGCCAAATTCTATTAGAAAAATAAGGAGGTAACTCTATCAGTCTGTTTTTCAAGAAAGTTCCAATAAAGATGAGCTTAAGATCTTTGGATGGCATTGAAAATGTTTATCATTCCACCAAAATGCATGAAGAGACTTATTATTTAGTTTGGTTAGGCCAGTTTGGCCTGGAGCTTTTTGCTAGAAGGAGTAGAGTGCGTTTTTATCTCCTCCCTCGTAATTATAATCCTAGTTCGCCTTGCTTTCACTTGCTCGAACTTTATATCAAAGTTATCGTTATCTTCGTTTCTTATATTAAAGATGTGTTTCTAATGGTCGCGGAATATTTTCTCTATTTATTCCTCTTCTGTTAGGATTTCTCCTAATGAATTTTGGATTTCCAATTTAGGTTTGGGTGTTATTTTCTAAGAATCCTTCGCTTGTTCCATAATTCAGAGGGGTTCTTTTTAATTGGGCTCTTCGATGGCTTTATTCCATATTTGCCACTGTTGTTCCAATATCAGCTGGTTCAGTTCCTCCTTTACCTCTGTTAATCTAATCATAACTGGTCTCGATGGCCCTCTTCCGATAATAGAGCTCTTTCAGCTCACGATGCAGTCATAATATGTAATTAAACCACTTATAGGATGAGCTTGTCTTATAAGTGGTTTGAGGAATGGATTGCTGGTCTTCTTTTATCATAATTTAATTAAACCGTTCAATTGCCTCGTCAATTTCCTCGAGGAATGCGTTCTCTAAGGAATTGGTGTAAGTGCTTAAAAATCGCCTGTATTTATTCCATTCTGTTTTCTGTTATCTCTTTTAGGGTATTCTGGGGTTCTGTATGAGGTTTATATTTATTGGGAGAGCTATCTATGCATGGTCGCTGCAGAGGAATACTATCAATTTCATAAAATAATTTAAAAATAGGAGGAAGTCGCTACCAAATGATTGTGCTCTCTGTGATAAAGGTTTGTAAGTTTTGGCCGAGGTTTGACAAATATCTCTTTCAAGGAGAGTATTTAGGTTAGGTTCCACTCAGTTCTCCGAACTGTATTCCTATTCCTGGCATCTTACTTTGAGATCTCCAATGAAAATGAATATAACCCTTCTTCGCGGGAATGGAAAAGAAGAATGCCTCTTCTCTGTTGCGTTATACGATTCTTTCAGGTTCATTATATGTTGGTATTTGATTCCCTTCTTACTGCAAATGCGGTAACAACGGATTTTTTATACGAGTAGTTCGTACATATAACATCTTAGTTCCATAACTTCATTTTCACATACTGTGTCGGCATCAATCGCTATGAAGACTTTGCCGTACATCGCTCTTTTTGATGACCAACCGTTGGAGTTTATTTATACAATTTCTAATTTATTTCTGTCTGTGCTTTTATCGACTACTTTTGCCTTATTCTTGGCTCCCTTTTCTAGGAATGTAGTCTAGGGTGTCTGTTGAGACTTAGGATAGGATCTTTGCTGAGAAACGGTGTTTATTTTTTCTTGTTCTTATTTAGCGCCTTTTGTTATTTATTTCGGGACTGTTTTATGTGGAGACGTTTTTGGGGGGCTATTCAGTTGATTATTTTCCTTTGGGGGATTCACATTTGTGTTCTTGAAGCGCGCGGAGATTCTAACTGAGAGTTCAATCTGCTGGTATTGTCGCTATCTGATGTTGAGTCATTATTCTGGTTCACCGTTGTCTCAGTTGTTACCGATTCCATTGCGGTTCGAGTTCTTATTTTATCACTGTTCAAGGCGACATTAAAAATTGCCGTCGAGTCGAGGTTTGGGGGAAAATAATTTGTGGGAATCTGTTTGTTTTTAATGCACTGTTTAGAGTATTCTCGTAGCATACAAGATTGGCGATGTTTGTCGGATGTGAGTATTATACTCGTGATGATTTGGGGGTTAATTTCCCTTGAGATTTCAACCGCCTGTTCTCGTGGGGTGGATTATTTTTTATAGTTGTTGGGATATGTTTCAGTATTTCATTTTCTTTTCGCTTGAATATATCATACCTATTGAGACAACTAAGTAGCATTGTCATATGGTATCCATTGCAGTTTAGGCATTTCCTCTAGGCCGATGTCACTCATGTGTGGACTCAGAACTCTTTATTTTCCTCGATTAGGCAGTTCGCTATAATAAAGTCTTCCATCTTGTAGCATATAAAGCAAATCTGGATATTATAAAAGACTTATTTTCCTGTTACAACCAAGGATTTTTATGTTAAAGGCGAAAATTCCCTCGGTAGCTGCCTTGATTGTCATTTCAGTATAATTCAAAAGTAACCGTATACACATTCGTTTGTTGGTTAAATGTGATTACCTCATATTTTAATTGGGTTCATCGCTGCTCTATCTCCGTTTGATCTCATCTTTGCCGGGCGCGTCTACCCAACTCTCTACTTTCTGACAGATTATACTGCAGTTTTAAGCGCGTTTGTAGCTGCGCGGGACAAAATCGTGTCTACTTCTGTCATCCTGGTCCCAAAGCGATGGTGGTGATAGCCAAATTAAGTTCCAGTGGATTAAGTTGAAATTGGGCGTTCCTTAAGTACTGAAGTCAAGCAAAAGTTTATACCCCTACTTAATACCAAAATCTTTCGCCATAGTCCATAAGCCGTTCATTTCAGAGTAACTTAATTTGGAGGTTTTAAAGGGGATATATTGATAGACACAGCCACAATTATCAACAAATTTGAATGGCAAATAAAGGATTAATTATACTTTTAACAAGAGTTTGCAACAAAAGAGTATTCATACAATATCATTTTCGCATCCATATTTTGTAGTTATATGGTTTAAATTATGGCAGTTTAGGGGTCACATGGGTCGTTTCTGTGACCTTTTATTTGTAATTTGGACTAGTGAGGGTGAGTCTAGAAGATTCTGACCTTTTCTTTGGTATCGGAAACTCTTATTCTACATGCAATGACCATTGCGAAATGTAGTGAACTATCTTCCGACATCAATTTTGAAAATAAGTATGAAATCGAAATCTAAGGTGAGCAACAAGAAGATTTTTGCAGAACTAAATGTCCCTAAATTCACAGTGCAGTTAGTAATAAGAAAATTTAAGGAATTGGGGACATTTGGGAATCTCCCTCGTTGGGGTGTTCTCGGAAGATTCCATGCTATATCTGAAGTACAGTCACATCGTGAATTGGCATCGCATCATATTGTATTATATATCATTTTGAATGGATTTTTTCTTAATTAAATTATGAAATAGACACTTTATATTACTCACTATTAAATAAAATATGATAAAATTTAATTAGAATTAGAAAGATGGGCTTATATATCTGAAGTTAAGAAGAACAGAATAAAACTAATGAACATTACAGCGACTAATGACGTCTGTCAATCGCATTTGAATTCAATCCTAATACTAGGCTTTCAAAATGTGATACTAATAGTTGATTACAAATATCGGTGGGTGGCCCTCTCCCCCACCAGTAAAGGGGGGGTATGGGGGCAAGGCTCCCATTTCGAAAGAACTGCCTTCGGGTTCGAATTCAAATGCGGTTGCCAGACGTTGTTAAACGTCCCAATGTTCATTGTTTTTATGCAGTGCTTCGCCCCTTCAGAGAGGAGCTATAATTCGAGTCATTAAATTTTCTTGAAGTGGGTGACTGGGTATTCCAAATTAACCGATTCCGTTCCGCAAAGTTCGGAGGATCCTTAAATCCGTTAAAAATAACACAAAGATGACCAGAATGGAGATGAACGATGAGAGGAAGGTGTCGATGCTAGGTTGAACACGATGTCCAATATGTTGCATAAAGCGGAAATGCATGGACGTGGTCGGAGATCGACACTCTGTTGGAAAAACATTCATTTGAAAGCCAGTTCTAAATACTCCAACGATCCTTTGGAGAAAGAATTATTCTTTCGAGCTGAAACGAAGATTGATATGTTCAGCTCAAATGGTGTCGAAGCTAGTCTTCCAAAAAACTATTGCCGCAGTAAAATATGGAGGTAGATCTATTATGTTATGGAGCAGTTTCTGCGCAACAGCGCTGGTACACTTAAGTGAATAGGGAACGATGAATCAAGAATACTACAGAAAGATTCCTGAAGATGGACTGAAGAGGGGTGCTCGAAGCTTGGCCTAGGAATAAGATGGGTCTTTCTACTCAACAACGAACCCCAAACATATGGAAATTAGTTTCTTTGTATTTCAAGAAAGCTAAATAGGAGTTTTGTAATGGTTATCACAGTCTTCAGACCTCAGCCTGATAAAAAAATAGTATGGCATGAACTGAAGGTCCGAGTCCATGCAAGACACCGCAAAAACATCGATGAATTAGAAAGGATTTGCAAAGACGAGTGGGACAAACTTCTATCCGATGTTTGTTTGACAGCATTCAAAATATTTTGTAATCGTTTGGAGAGTGTCATTAAGTAAAAAAGGTTATACTATTGACTATTAGTTATCACATTGCATATGGTATGAATACCTTTTTATTGCAAACTTCAGTAAAAAAGAAATTGTTATTAATCTTTAATTTTCAATCAAACTTGTTGAAATTTTGTGTGTTCCAAAACACCCTTCTGATTGCCCTACTTTCTTTACCCTGTAATAAACGGTTCATAACTATGGCAAAAATTGTGGTATTAGGTCTGGGTATGAATATTTTCTAGGGAACATGTACTGTATATCAGTGAAATACCGAATTTCTGTTGTCATTTGGTACAAGAACAACAGATGCATTTAGGAAAACTGCTAACACCAATGATGCTGATTCTAAAGAAAAATGTTTTCTTGAACTTCTGCAAAATGTGCTACAGGATAATAAATTGGACATAAATATATGCATCACTAATGCAACCCAATAGAGCAGATTACAATGGCTTTGCATCCCAGCTAAAGAGTATCACCTGGATAAAATGTTGGCTTTATAGTCATATATTTAATTTTGGAATTAGTGATGCAACTTAATCGCTTGTTTTTGTTATTGCCCTATTTTTTGTCCAATAGTATTGCAGTTTTTTAGGGAATCCTATAAAAGAATGAATGTTTAGGATCAGACAAGTAAAATAAGCAATCAACGCCACTTGCAAAGCATTGGGAAAACACGACGGCGGGACAAAGACGTCGAATTTACCAAAATATTTGCTTTTTTTAGTATTTATTTTAAAGGAGGTCATCTTGGTCACTACTGAGATGTGTACAAGTCGCCAAAAATATATTTGGTCTAATAATTAGGATATATTACAAAAAAGACCAACAGAAAACAAAGAAAAACGTAAACAAAAAGGTAAGGCATGTTCCAGCTTCAGAAGGAACACACTCCCCCTTGCGCCCGAGTAGACACCCAACACGAAAAATGACAAATAAGATGGAGAATGTCAGCCTCTTCCAAAAAGTCGTACAGTCCGCAAATCTATATACACGAATCGAGCCCAACTAAAGAGAACAAACGGTAGCAACCCGGCTTGCCCCGGTACCAGGCCAGGTAATGTGCGCGAAGATCACCCAGACTTGGACATTCGGCAGAAATGTATGTACCTAATAGTCCAGGGTACAATGCAGTCGTCGTAGTAAGGTGAAGGGGAGCGCTCCATCCTATATCGGTGCGTCCCGTGAGTGTGTCCAATTCGGAGACGGTAGAAAGCAACCTGAAGTTGCCAAGTTGCGAAGTTACGCAACTTTAATTTCCCATCAGCTGTCTTCCAACTTCTTTGCCAGGTAGCCGGTGGGTTGACATACTTCCTGTCATGTAGCCAGTGTGAGGAAGAACGAAACGGTGGTCTAGTCGCCTAGTCTTTTCAGACTCGTTGGCACCCTCGTCGGCGCGTTCATCCCCCACAACCTCCATATTTCTAGTAACCAAACAGAAGATAATCTCCGTAAGTGGCCAGACGATGTATTTTCCTGGCTGCCATGCTGACGAGACTAAGCGCCCTGTCCGGCCTCCGCTTAGCCTCTCCTCCTTCTTCCGCTAACCTCTACCTCTTCTTTCTAAACCAACTCTTTCTCACCTTGCCTTTCTCCCTCCATCCATCCTTTTTATTCCCTGACTCCTTTTCTTCTACTGCCCATGTACCTCCTTGTTAACGACTATGGGACCCATAAGAACTGCGCCTGATTCTCTCCTACGACCAGATGTTAGGCGGAGTGACCCTAAGCGCTCTTAAGACAGTCACTAAGCTGTATCCGTCATCTCGACCTTCCTACCACGCTACATGTAGGTTTGGTCCGGGCTTCCGCAAGGGATGGGAGAAAAGCCGTATTCTATCCCTTCATTGATAGTGATCAGGGCCAATCAAAAGGCGCCCAGTTAGTTAGTTAGTTAGTTAGTTAGCGCCAATCCTTCCATGATACTGGGAGGATCCCCGACCGGATAATGAAATTTTTATTTAAGGTCAGTATGACAATCGCTGGTCGACCCGAGGGCCCCAGGGGCCGGTCCTCTTTGGGGAGAGGTGCCAGGAAGTATTATTTTTTGACACCAAACAGCGTTCATGTGGAAGCCTTCGTCACTTCGGGGGAGAGGGACCTGTTCCGCGTCAGAAGTACGTGAATATAGATACCCATTGGCAGGTTTTCTTGGAACAGAGAGAGTGTGTGTGTTGTGCTGTGAGGCGGAAGAGGAAAGAAAGCAGTGTTGTGATTGGCTTTCTGTGAGGTGAGAGGTGTAAGATCTACTCACCCGATAACGGGGTGAGCACAGCGCGTCCACCAATCGGTAGCCAGATCTCTACGTGCGCTGACGTTTGTCTCCGCTCATGCCGGGATTCGGAATCGAACCCCGTACCGCGACGTTGGGAGGCCAACGCCGTATCTACTCGGCTAGCATGAGCTCAAGGCACCCAGTAGTGCCGCTCACTTGTTGGGATTAATGTGGGCCGTCACGGACAGGGGTAGCGAATCTTTTTCTTAAGGCAATGGATGTGCTTAATAAAAAATCCACAAGAAACAAAGCAATGGAGAAATCTCGAAAAAAAACATAACTACCTGAAATCAAAATGAACAAGACACCACCATCCACAGTGACAATCGTCCAAATGCGACTCGAACTACAAAAACACTATGACGAAATATATGGACTTGAATGCTGGTTCAGGTATATCCATTTAAAAACACTACCATCGAAGAATATTGCGTAATAGAACCCTACGAACGACTTCAGTCCATTACAGGTGAAGTTAAACCCGAGTTCTCAATTAAGCAAAACCGCACTGAAACAACTGTAAGAACTAAACCAAAAGTGATTTCCAAGAAATTTTTGCAACTCATCGTTCTAGGGGAACAGAAAGTATAGAAACAAAGAGGGATGAACTGAACACCAGAATGAAACAACTATGCTTGACCATTTTTAATCAGGACAAAAGAGTAGTACATTTGCAAGGGTATTTAGAATATTTCGAAGAAGACGGCCACAATATTGATTCAGTTACAATAGTAAAATAAAAAAAAATTGCAGCAATCAAACCAAACTCAGCAAAATCGTTTTTAAGCAACACATACTCCCATTCAAGATTAGGTTCGCAGGAACAAAACTCCTTATGAGATAGGAGCCTCCAATACCCTTGCAATGTAGAAAATACCTCAAATTTAACCAGCCAGCCAAATATTGCAAACATAAAACTCAGAGCTGCTTCAAATGCTCTTCTGAGGAACACAATAGTGTAGGCTTTCAGAGAACAGGAAATCTACAAGAACTGCACTGACAACCACCACTCCTTCAAGAAGAACTCTGCCTATAATACACTTTTAACCTTATGCTGCGTTACGGAATAGGCAGACGCCAAGCCATCCTTCACATAGCAAGCGAGGGAATAGCCCTCGAAGGTATCACTTATACAAAAGTAGTAGCAGAGCCAGGAACAACTTATCCAGCTATTACCCCAAACAATGCTCCCGAAAAGACTCTGTAAGAAAACCACAACACATCCGAATGCCCAAATAAAATAAAAAGAAACCTACCAGGCAGATATTCACGAAACATCACCGAACCACAGTCCACTAAAGGTAAGCACTCTAACAGGACTAGCACCAAGCAGTGATGAGCTACCTGCTATTGTACTTCATACTATAAAACCAAAAAGTACCTCAACCAGCGAAAACAACGCAACTCGATTGAATAAATATTCCACCAAAGAAACCGCAGTCGAAAAATACACCCCAGAAATATACCCTTCACTCAACTCAAAGACCAAATCCAGACTCCAAATGATCAACCTTGGACTGAAACAAAAACCTATACCACACTAGTTCCAGAAAGAATGGAGAATCAAACGCTGCTCCAAGAAGACTAGGCGTCGAACAAAGCAGAGGCACCTACGACCCTTGCATGTCAAGAACGCGACCCAAACCAAACCAAACCTCCCGCACGCACCAAAAACTAAACCTGAACAACAGAAGACCAGTCAGCTCAAGATCCCAGGAGTCCCCGTAAAGTCTCGCTTATCAATCCAGTCTACGTCTACCAATCCTCCCGTGGGCATCACTGAAAAAGCAGGGAGCACAAAACCATAGCCAAGAACCTTAATCCCCCAGAATACTCTCCCAAAATTACAACTTTCCAATGGAATATCCGCGGAACTTTGAATCACTTCAAAAAATAATAGCCGAAAAAGGAAATGCATGCATATGCCTCAGTGAGACTATGCAATACCATTCTCAATACGATCTTAACCGGAAGTATAATTGCCATACTCTACCTTCTGCAACAACCAAAGGCAATGCAATCTTTTCCAATAGAAACATACGCCACATTCTCTATAAGTTGCATACGTCCTTAAACGCCATGGACATCCAAATGAAATGTAGAAACCTAGCCACAGTAAGCTCCGTCTACCTATTTCCCAATATTCATATAGGCCAACAAGATTTAGAACAACTGATACATCAACTGTCAGAGCCATATCTGATACTAAGAGACCTTAATACGAGAAGTCAGCACTGGAAGGATCACAAAACAAACAGTGTGGGACGCAACGTAAATAATGTTATTGAAGGCCAAGGCATTAACATCCTTATCCTAAACAACCCAACTCACAATCACCAACATAGCAAGTTTCTCCCGTATAGACCTTAGTCTTAGTTCATCTATCTATCCCAAAGAACTATATTGGAGCACTTATTCCAAATTATGTGACAGTGACCACAACCCCATAGTGATGGAAGTTTCAGAACAAAGTATCCCAACACCAAAAAGCAGATGAAACTATAAATGAACCAACTGGATTATCTTTGCCAAAATTAAAGCTAACATTCAGTCCCGAATTAAAGAAAATGTAGAAGATGCAATCATCTCCTCTTTTACCAAAGCATTTTAAATTCCCCCTCTCGCTCTCATCTCTATGTCCCCCTCCAAACACAGATTCTGCCCAACGCCATAGTGGAACGAGGAATGCAAAAAGGCGAAACAAAAGCGTGATAGAGTACACATGATTTTTAGAGCAACACGATGGGCAGAAACCTATATCGAATATAAACATCTGTGTGCTCTCACCCGCAGAAAGTTCAAACAGGAAAAACGATCATCTTGGAAAGAATATACAGCGAGTATCGATGCAAAGACCCTAATCTCTAAAGTATAGAAAATAATTAAAACGGCGAGTGCAAAAATAAAGCCTAATATACCTATTAATTCTGAAAATCAACAGCAACTCAATCAGCAACCCGAAAGAAGTATCAAACATTATCGCAAACAGCCTAAGCCTATCGTCACTGAGCTTACAAGAAGAACGCTTTCTCGCCTACAAACATAACTCAGAGCAGTCCAGCCTAAACTTCCCCACCAATCGTACCGTGCCATACAACCTCCCCTTCCCCATAACATAACTAGAATCATCACTCGCCGAAAGTCCCGACACTGCGCTAGGAGACGACAACATACAGTATCATACTACCTATTAAAAAATATTCACCCATGTGCCCTTCGTTTCCTTCTCAATCTAAATACCTACATATGGATTGAAGGAACTTTTCCTCAGCAATGGCACCAAGTTATAGTTCTGCCAGTGGCGGATCTAGGAGAAAAATTTGGGGGAGGCTAACCTGAATTCCTCTCTCTGGATAGACTGAAAAAGAGTATTAATGATTAATAATGGTTATCTTACACAACATTGACAATAAATAACAACATCTCACAGAGAAGTGAGCACTAACTATTAGATCCGAATTTTTCCTCACATCAGAAAATTATGAATTGTAGTTTTTAGACGTCAGCTAAGGCATAATACTGAATTTAATAGATATTTTTTTGAGTTTTAACTATTTTAGACAGTTATCATATAAGATACATTTTATCGCAACGGTTTTAAAAACTTTTTTATATATATTCTATATTATTACATAACTCTTTCTGAGTAGCAGAATACAAGTATGGTTTAAAAAAAGAAATATAAACATTAGACCGATTTGGTGGGCTTCAGGCTTCCCAAATCTGGATCCGCACCTGAGTCCTGCCTTTCCTCAAACATAAAAAGGCTCTCTCGGAGCCCAATAATTACATATCAATAACTCTAACACCACGCCTCAGCAAGTTATTAGAAAGAATGGTAGACATTAGACTGAAGTAGTTCATGGAAGCTAACAACCACCTATCCTCCAACCAATACGGCTACAGGAATCTTCGCTCCACCCTTGGACCCTTGAAAGTTATTAGAACACGATATCGGCCGGTCGTTTGCCGAAGGTGAGGTTTTAACAGCAATCTTCTTTGATCTGGCTATGGCTTACGATACGGTCTGAAAAAAACACATTCTTAACCAAGTGCATAAGATGGATCAGAGGCAACCTCGCATCCTTTATCCCGAAGTTCTTCACCCATAGAGGTTTAAATGTGTTTCTTCACGGAACCAACTCTCAGCTGTATGGCCACTCTGCGAAGGTCCCACAGGAAAGGTTCCTAAGTACCACCTTATTAATCATAGCATCAACGACCTACCGTTACAAATTCTATTCTAGTAAAATTTTCCTTCTATGTAGATAATTTCGTGATAAAGCTCTCCGAGACAAGTCCTCCAGAATTGCTTCCCCATCTATATCAGGCTACACATGTGATTAATAAGTATACCAACATGTATGGTTTCACTATTTCGACAGAAAATAAACTGTTTCCCTTACCTTCAGTAAGAGAATAACCAACCTTGCAATACTTCTGCCCATTAATTAACGCCCGATAACATTCAGAAAAGGCACGAAATTCGTTACAGTCATCTTCGACAGTAATATAACATGGTATGAACATATACGCGACCTAAAATAAAGGCTGTACAGCAGTCATAACCCTTCTCACAAGCTTTCTCATCTGCACTGGGGAGCAGATAGGAGCACACTCCAACATCTTCACCAAATCCTGCTTCTGTCAAATATAGACTACGGTTCCCATATCTACGGAGCAGCCTCAAGATCAACTATCAAAGATCTTAGCTTTATTTACCATCAAGCCCGCCGCCTCGCTAGCTGGGCATTTAAATCGACACCGGTGAGTTCTCATTTTTGCAGAGAGGAGTTGTGTGCCCCTCCCATACCAAAGAAAAGACTTTGAACTTAGATTCTACATACCATGCCTCCAAAACGACCTAAAGCTTCCACGTATAATTAAATCTACACAAACCATTCCGAATGTACAGCCTGTATATACTACACTTACAACCAACCATCCCTATGAACACGTTAGCACATATTTTCCGAAACCACTAGTCCTCCCATAACGCAGAGTAAGCCATCTATACTGACAGTTCCAAAACCACCAACGGCGAGGCATGCGCTGCCATTTTCCTCACTAGGACCAGTTAAGTAAAACTACCACCTTGCACAACTGTCATGTCAGCCGTACTAATGGCTACTTCCACAACCCTTCAATCAATAAACTCCCAACACGTGACAGCTTCAGAAGGTGCAATATCAATACTTGCATAAAAAAACTAACCCCGACTGGCTTTTAAAATCATAAACCAAATGCACACACTCCCCGCTCCCCAAATTACTCTCTGCTGGTGCACTAGCCCCGTAGGCATCGAAAGTAACGAAAAGTAAGATACAACCGCCAAGCCACTAACCAAATCACTCTTAATGCACATTAAGGGCATCTTTCACCAAGATTATATAAAGTTTTATAGTAATCTATTAGGTTGAGGAATAGTTTCTTGCGATTTTTTTAAGTTGTGTTGATTTAAGTTTTGTTGACGTGATTTGTGCGCATATTAAGAAACAATAATAAATAATGAGAGCAAATTTGCAAAGGTTAGGCTACGTCTTTTAACAGCGTGGACTATTAGGCTTTTGCTTAGGCTACGTTTTGAAGTTGAATAATAAGTCATTGCGGTTTATTTAAAAGTTTGGTTAATTTAATTTTTGTTCTGTACCCTCAAAATGGAATGTCAAGTTGAAAGAAAGGCGCATTTTCGACACTTGTTATTCATTTTCAATCGAGACGGGAACAATGCAAACGCAGCCAAAGCTCCTCGCGATATTTGTGCTGTGTACGAAAATGCTTTATTAGAAAGGACAGCTCAATGATAGTTTTCATGTTGCAAAAACGGTCATTTCAATCTTAATGACGAAGAACGTTCTGGTCGTCCTATTAAGTTGGATGAAGATCGATTGAACGATCTTCTTCATGAAAATCCTCGTCAATCGAATAGAGAATTGGCTGTACAATTGGCGTGTGATCAGAAAAATGTAGTGAATCACGTTCATTCGATCGGGAAAGTTCAAAAACTCGGTGCTTGGGTTCCGCATGCTTTGAGCGAAAGCAACAAACTTCAACGCTCCACGATTGCTGCAGGTTTGCTTGCTCGTCACAGGATTATTCGTGGATATAAGGACAGATTTCTTCAACGCCCTATCACTGGCGACGAAAAGTGGTGTGTTTATGTCACATGAACCATCGAAAACAATGGTTTAGCCCCAATAAAAAAAACACTTCCGCAATTAAAGCAAGGACTTCATCCACGAAATACGATGCTGTGTGTGTGGTGGGATTGTGGAGGCATCATTCTTTATGAGCTCCTTGCGAACAACGAGATTGTCAATGCAGAACTCTACGTTCAACAAATGTATCGACTCGCCGAAGTTATTCGTGAAAAGCGTCCTCATTGACATTATGGATTCCTTCTGCAACACAACAATGCTCGTCCTCACATTGCCAATATGACAAAAGACGCCATCCAAACGCTTAATTGAGAAATCCTGTTGCATCCTCTATATTTGCCAGACTTGGCTCCATCGGATTTCCATCTGTTCCGATCGCTCTCCAACAATTTGCGCGGCGTTTCGTTTAATACTGATGTGGAATTAAGAAATTATTTAGATGAATTCTTTGAGTCAAAATAAAGATATTTTTATTGCAGAGGCATTGAAAAACTAGTTGAACGTTGGGAATAAGTCGTAAATAACAACGGAGAATACATTATTGATTAAATTGCATATTGTTATCAATTAAAAAGGAAGTTTTTCGAAAATTGTTAAAGGTAATGAATGAATTTGATAAAACCGCAAGAACTTATTCCTCAACCCAATAATAAGAAAAGAATCGGAAGTCGAGTGGCGCAACCCCGACCAACACCATTTTTTCCTGGAGAACCACGACCATAAAATCAAGACAAGAAGATGTAGTGCTCGTTCGTCTGCGGTCAGGCCACACATGATTAACACATGATTATCGGTTCTCCCAAACACACCAAGCACAGTGTACAAGCTGCAAAACAACAATAGACATTGAGCACATATTAACAAAATACAGAAAATATAGAAATATTAGAATCAAAACAGTGCACAAACATCTATATTAAATGACCATCCAAAAAACTCAAAAAATCAATGCACTATGTAAAGGAAACAAAACTGTTCGTAAGAATTCAAACAATACCTTAAAAAGTACCCTATTAAATATCTTGCCTAGCTAGAGGCAAATATAGGTGTAAGAGGACATAAAATCCTGTAATAACAAGCAGAAGATAATTTCTACATCCACTCTGCTCGCGGCAATCGTGGCGTCATGGATATCGCAACCTAGGAGGATGCAGAGATAACAATGATCCAAGAGCACTAAGGGCACTTTGTGAGTCGCGTTATTCCCCTTACCGAGGGTTGTATTGCGACCAGATCGATCATGAAAATAGAAGCAAAGTCCGATATAGCCCCACTAACTTCAAACTGAAGGGATTGGCGTGGAAGCTGACCCCCTCCCTATTCAGATTAAGAGTCATCCGTACACACTATCACAGATCATTCCTGACACAAAGTGTGCTCCCAAAAGGCCAAAAGCAATATTTCCAGCCCTTTAGAAACTTTCAGCGAGGAGGCGTGGCGAAAATAGTCAGGGGTGGTACCTTCCAGGTTAGCAGCTCAGGCAGAACTAGAGGTTCTATCGCCCCGAGAATAACATCGCGCTCACGATGGAGGTTCCTAGGCCTAAACCCAAAGGGTTTAGACTATAAGTGGCGTATTTCGGCGATATAGGCACCGTCTAGCTGGGCCGTGGATACAGTGAGATCCGTTTGCAACTGAGAGCGATGCCGGCTTCTCTCCGGCACTTAGATGTAGGCTCTCAATAGGGAAAGTGCGGAATGCACCGGTTGCCATACGGAGACCAGTATGGTGGATCGAGACCACCTTCGGCAATAAACACTCGGCTGGGGATGCTTAAAACTCGCATCCCTTGTCAAGCTTTAAGCGACCAAAGGAATGGTGAAACAACAAGGTGGTAGCACTATCAGCACCCCAAGTGCTGAACTCTACTGAACGAAGAATGTCCATGGCATGGGTTTAGAAATGCCTAATGCTGCGGATTTCAGCCGTTTGAAAAGAAGACTAAAGAAACGGAATGAATCCACCACTCCCAGACGAGCCTCGACTCGGAATATGTCCGGGACTTGGAGGGGGGAGCCGTGAAGGGCAGTAGAAGAGCATTACCTTAGGTTTGGCCAAGGAAAACCGAAACTGGTTCTTTAAGAAATCATTTTGTTTTTATATGTATAAGACTAAATTTATTATGTTTACAATTAAAAGATCTTTACTTTATTATGTGTATTTGTGGTGATCGGTTTATGTAATAGGTAGGCTACTGGCACCAAATTGCAAGATTCAATAGGCCCAGCAAGAAACTCCACAAAAAGGACGCGCGGTAGTCTCATTAAATCCTAACGCACGATAAATACAAAGAGGGCGAACGCGAGAAAAGGGAAAAAGGTCAAGATACCTAAGTCAACAAGAGGAAACGAGTAAATAAATATTTCACGCCTCGGAATAGATTTCTCGGAAGACGAAAGTCTACGGAACACCTGAGTAAACACAATGTCCACCCAAAGTAAATTGTAGCACAGATCTGTAAAATCAGCTCATAGAATAGAGATAAAGTTAGCATTAGATGGAAGATGTAAGTAAATTATAATACACAGCCGTTCAAAACTCCGCATAGGGCGTGGAACAAATGAGCCCCAACGACAAAGAATTGTTCCTCAGGCAAATCTAGCCCACGGCCCCCTGGAAAAGAAATCGTATATATAGGAGAGCAATGAGAAGAATAGAGTTAAGAATTAAGCATTACTTGTTATTAAGTATTGCCATACCGTATTGCGTTTACGGATCCCCCTTTAAAGAAACCAAGTCTTGTCGCTCCTATTTTAATACTTCGCGTTGAGTATATATAGACTGCTAGTCACCCGCAAAGTAACTTCGTGAGGTCCTCCTTGCCCCGTTATAGACCAATATTAGAATAAAATATATATTTTTGCAACGTCCTTCTTTACCTCGACCACTCTAAACTTTCGGTAAGCCCAGCCAAAATAAGAACACTATGAAGAAATCATCTTTGGCGTCAGATAAATAAATCACCATATACTGATCACCCCTATAAACTGGTGCCGCTATACACTTTTACCCTCAAACTGGTGACCTTTTACCTCTTCATATTCATCATAATTAATAAATGACTATCCCTCTCTGTATAATTAGTGGCAATAGAATCATTCATCGGGAATCTTATACAAAGTAATTATTTAGTATTGAATCCACACGTTTCCGACTTCAGCGTTGGATCATCTTCAGTGGCTAGAATAATAAATAGAAAATAGCTACTCGTATATGAAAGAATTATGCAAGGAAAATATAATTATTAGAGTTAGATCATGAAAAAAACTGAATAATACACACGATATGATACAAATAATTATATGAAAATGCATTTAAATGAAATTAAAATGCATATAAATATGAAAAGCGATGAATACATGGGTAAAATAAACTAAATAAGAGCAATATAAACTAATATCGTGAAACACCACCTTTAGCCTTACTAAATGCAGCAACTCGACGTGGTATGAGTTCCAATGACAGACGTCAGGAGA
Organism: Ceratothoa steindachneri; assembly: GCA_963969495.1. Lineage (NCBI taxonomy): Eukaryota > Metazoa > Arthropoda > Malacostraca > Isopoda > Cymothoidae > Ceratothoa > Ceratothoa steindachneri. The sequence goes on along the minus strand of OZ018330.1, from coordinate 45,940,738 downwards.
GATGATGACTCATGCCGTCTCGATAGCAGTCCACAGCTTCCTTATATTTGTAGGTGTCGGACCGTAGATCCGAATAGACCTGTCCACTAAGTGCCAAAAATGTTAGATTAGGTTCATGTTGAGTGAAAGTGATGACCAAACCAGCCGTAGTGCAAGTCTCAATAATGTTCCTCGAATCAATTATTTCCGACATGGACCGAATAACATAGGGCATTATCCTGTTTGGATATCTCATCATTGCTGAGTACATGAAGTCCATAAATGAATGAAAATGTTCACCAACCAGTGCAGCGTAGCAATCACCAGTCAATTACTTGTTTAGGTGGACCAGCGGACCCAGTCAGGTCAGGTGAACACACCACACGCCGGCATGGAACCACAACCAGCCTGCACGTGCCTTGTTGATAACTAGGGTCAATGTCCTCATGGGTTATGTATGCGCCCCCCCGAACCCTACCATCAGGCCGAAACAACTTAAAAGGGGACATTTTGAGTTTGGCTTTCCTCTGAACGAATGACCAGTTGTAAACACATTTATTTGCTCCTGACTGGTCACCGCTGACGAAGAGGGTTCCTGCAACAGAAGAGGAGGATGCAGCAAACTGGAAGGAGAAGTGATAGTAAGATATATAATTGGTGCAGGGTTTAAGAAGCGAGTATAGGCAAACACTGGACCACTTCGTGTTATAGTGGAAGGAGAAAGTGTTCAGGGTGAATAACTATCAATAAAGGTGGATTTCAGGTGATCCAGATAAACAGTATCCTGCCTGCTGCCTAGCTGCAGTATAATTTTGGCTATCTGTATGTGACGAGAAAGGTTTCATCATAAAAAAGTTGCAATGAGGAGCGAGTTGTGCCGCGACGGACGCAAACATGGCAAACGTTGATATTTCTTTTAGCACGAAAGATTTCTGGTTAGCAGTTACTATAGGGAAGGTACCATAGACAAGGTACGCTACATAGAATGCCAGATCATCTTTCAAGGGTGAACGAATACCCAGAAGAATCAAGAATCTGTGGAGCGTAAGCTTGCTATGACCGTCCGGTGTAGACGTTCAATAGCGCCGTTGCTTTGTGGATGGTATCTTTTGGTGCAATGGCGAAAAGAGCCAAGCACTGATATGAGTGAATTTCATTGGTGGAACTCAAATCGACGACCACGATCAGTCATGATTGTGTACGTGACACCAAAACGAGCAACCTATCTTGAGACGAAAGCTCGAGCAACGTTGTAGGTTCGAATTTCCGGTACGACGTGTTTATAAGCAGGAACATAGCGAATATCGCTCGTAAGCTACAGGATGAAGTCGAGGTGACGAGAATCGACTTCAGTGTGTAAGGAATACGTGTTAAGAGCGGAAAGTGCACCAAACAAAGGCTTATGCTCAGTGAGAACAGTAAAATCACGCCCTTCCAAATATTGGCGGAAGTGGCGGAGTCTAATTTACCTCTGTTGGGAAGGAGTTAACGATTTAGAGATGAATGCAGGAGGTTGCCAAGAGTTATCAACATTCGCTGCAGCATCGCACTTACATGTATAGCTGACGCATCCAAGGAAACGCTTAAGTGTGATCCGGGACAAGGATGGGTCAATGAAACATTAGGGACCATAGCTTCTTTCGTACGAAAGAAAGCTTCGCACGCCTCGGAAGACCATGCCAGAGTAGTGTTTTTCTTGGTGGCAGAGACTAGAATGTGGAGACGTCGCATAATGCGAGAAATGTCAGGAATAGATCTGAGGTAGAATTTTACCCTACCATAAAACCGACGAAGTTTTTTGATTGAAGAAGGTTGAGGTAAATCCCAAATAAGATCAACTTTTTGCCCGAGAGGACGAATTCCGCCAGAAGAAATGCGGTGTCCAAGAAAAGAGAGATGCATGACACCAAAAGACCGAAGTGTTGAGTACAATACCATACTCTTTCAAACAAGTGAAAACCTGACAAAGGTGAGAAAAATGTTCGTCTAACGATGAGGATGCTATCGGTAGCTCATCTATATAGCAAAAGACAAAAAGAAGACCTCTCAGAACCTGATCCATGAAATGAGACAAGTTATGACCACTATTAGGTAAACCATAAGGAATACGAAGATTTTCAAAAGACCTAAAAAGCGTGGTGATAGCTGTCATTTCGATACCATCTGGGGAATAGGAATCTTTTTGAAAACATGAGCCAGATTAAGTTGGGAAAAGATAAAACGACCTAAAAAAGCACAGTTACAATCCGAGAGATAGGATAATGGGTACCTGTCGGGAATAATCTGTGCAGTCACACGTCTGTAATCCCAACAGCGCGAAATACGCCATGTGTAGATTTCGGTGGAACATGAAGCGGGGAGTCCCAAAGGGAAGAGGGGCATTGCCAGCATTAAGCAGGAAATTAAATTACTACTTCATTGCAGTCAGTCTATCTAAGTCGAATCTTCGTGAATCGGAGAATATTGGACTTCCTGGTATCAATCTGATGCACCACGTTGCGTTTTATAAGCCTAGCCTTCGAAGGTGAAAGGGTAAGCCCAGGAAACTCCTACAGTAAACATTCGAATTGGAGCTCGGTAGAGATGAGATGGAAAGAAAAGAGAACTTTTTGAAGGAAAAAAGAACCATAGACAGCTGGAGGGGTTGTATGGTCTATAAGCTTGCGCTTACGAAAGTCAACCAAGATGTCATGGGTGGAAAGAAAATCCAGACCCAATATTGGACAATCTACCTTGGCCACAATGAAAATCCATTGAAAAACATGACGTAGCTTGAGGGAAACTGGAAGGCTTTAAAGACTAAAACAAATGGAGACACAAGCTTAATCCGTATAAGACGCCGGTAGGAGACTACATTCTGCACCAGTGTCAAAAAGGGAAGAAAAACAGAAAGTGGGTAAAATATACGGAAAAGAAGAAAATGTAGAGTAAGCAGAGGAGGTAGATACTATTACCACTTGCCTTTTCGTTTAAATTAGCTGAATAATTTGGAGATGCAGCATTAGAATATAAGAGTGAATTGGTTGTTAGACGGAAATACTGGATCAGTGCTAGATGGAGGGGTTTACTGGTTGTAAATATGTGCAGGTCTGTAAGTATTTTAAGGCTTATGCGCCAAATTTGTTGTGGTACCAGCACCAATTAGTTGGATGGAGGAAAGTAACATATGAAGAAACATAATGATTAGAAGGACTAAGTTGAGAAGAGCAAGCATTTGATCGAGAATAAGAATAGAATGAAGTGTAATGTTGTCAATGCTCTGTATAATTTACAGCGTTACCACCATATTTTTCATGATACCAGCACAAAACCTTTAATTTATACTGCAGAAATTTAAGAGGATGAGAATAGGTGGAAGAAGAATGTGAAAATGAATGCTGGAATGTTCACGTTGGTTTCGCCATTGGGAGAATGAATGGCGCCTCGCTCCGCCCTCTATTGAAGTAATATGCTCTCTAGGCCTAGCTCGGAGGAGATGTTCGGGCCCTCTTCGAAGAGAAGACTCTCACGGGAATGGCCGTATGTTTCCCGGAAACAGAACACATAGTGTTGTTTGCCAAACAAGACGGTAAAGGCGCTATCGCCTTCAAGGACTTATCGGGGTAGGTTGGCCTTGCTATGCGAGTCTTTTCTTCCCTCCGCCTCGAAACCTTTGGTGGGCGGGGCGTCATTCCAGGCGAGGGGACCTCCTTTGGAGGTCCTCTGAGTCGCCCGACTAAGTCTTGGGTGATGATGTGGGAGCCGAGTCTCCCTTGGTGGGTCTTGCCTCCTGTGAGTCAAACGACTCGGTGGGGGTGCGCAGCCGTTTCACCTTACAAGAAACGGTCAGATGGGATGAGGGGTGGAATGGTTTTAGCTGAGGTGGGGTATGATCCCTTTGAGTTGCTAGCTCTATTAAGGTTAGTGCACAGCATGATTATAACCAACAGAAGTGTTCCGAGTTGGCGCAGAAACGACCTTGCTCATAGGCCTGGAGGAGATCAAGAGCAGGCGGTGACTTTTTAGCTATTTAGGCATAGAACTTCCTAGGTCGAGCTGGGTGGGACAGTATGGAGTCTTAACCTTCCAAAATAAGAGTTAGCTCGAGGCCAGAACGGCCAGAAAAACCTTGTCCAGGAGATATGCGACATATTGCTTCGAGGAAGAAGGGTGCGACTATCCGCAATTGACACAGTTGGCCGAAGACGATAAGGACCTATCGTCTACTGTTTTGGAGCATGTGGCCTTTGGCCAACTTGCTGTCATCAGTTGAGTGAATAACTAAAAAGCGTTTCAAACCAGTGGGTCCAAAACTCCAAAGTAGTCTCTAAATGAGGGACCCTGACGTAATGGTGGCTCCGCTCACTACACTTGCAACCTTGATCTTTGTCTGGGTCTCCTTACCCAAAGAGGACTTGGAGCTTGACGTACTGGTCCTAGTATGGTCACTTGCTGAAACGGAAGCAACCCATCCGTCCACCAAGCCCCCGCAAAAGAAAGGATCTCATAGTCCTCTAAGGTCTGAGAGTGCTTCATTTTCCTATTGTTCCTTTAGGAGATGCGGTTGGGGAGTGAATCCGCTTCTCTCCAGCCCCAAAAGGGGCCCTAAGACCGGAAAGCCATCCTCAGCCAGATCATTCTCCGAAATTAAGATCTTGGCTGGTAAGTGGGCACGAGGTGGGGGGGAAGGAGTCCTCCTCTCATTGAGAGTCATCAAGGGCCCGTGTCATCTGAGGAGGACCTTGCATTTAGACGGAACTAGGTTCGATGCCTGGCACCAAGCCAAGGTTCGCCCCCAAGAAAGACCTTACCCCTTAAAGCGGGGACATCTCTGGTATCATCTTCATCTCAGAAACGGCATCCAACTGGTCATCCACCTAAGGTGTGGAGTATCTTGACCGGGAACTCATAAGGCCTATAGGACGTTACAAAATTCAAGCGGGCCTGCATGCCTACCTTCAGAGAGCGGTTAAGCCGGCTTCCATCAGATCTATGAGGTGCCTAGGCAGAGCCCAAGGGACAACTTCGCCTCTTACCCCTGTAAGGAATTTAATGTGGTTCATCTGCCCACATTGGGGTGGGTTGGAACGGATGCAGCGCGTTCTCTGCCTCGCCAAGTTCTTCGCTGGCCCCTGAGAAAGCAAAGGGAGGCCGCCGCAAGTAGAGAGTCGCTTGGAGGCAACTCTCCAAAAGGAAGTAAGTGTAAAAGCCTCTACACCGAAGCAATTAACGAGGCAGAAGCAAAGAGAATCTTTATGGGTTCCTAAAAAAGTATAGAGGGGCCCGCCACTAGAAAAGAGTCACCCGAAGGCAAATCTTCACATTGGGAGAAGGGAGAAATCAAGAGCCCGTAGCTATTGGAGAAGGGAAAACACCCTCTTCGCTAGTTGATCCTTTGATGGGGCTTTTGAGAAAACAAGGGGGCCACTTCCTTAGAAAATCTGGAGCTACCTGAGGGTGGCTTCAAAAGGGAGCCTCTCCAACAAGATAAAGTGAGGAATTGAGGACATAGTCATGGGCAAAAGTTTTGAGACTAATATTTATCTTCAGTTTTTAATTCGTTCTTTTAAATTTACGCGATAGGAATAATTATTCTAATATTTAAATTATTTCAGGTTTATCAAAAAGTCAGCATTTCAAAAATAATAAGAAAATACAATCCATTCCTTAACTGAATCCAAAATCACACTCTGTTCCTGTTCCTGTGGGAGGTGTTTCAGTCCCTGGAGATGTGCTATTCGATCAAAAGGGTAAAGTGCTTACAATTATGTGTTAAATGAATAATGTGTAATTATAATCTATTTCTTAATATTTTATGTAAAAAGAAATGTTTGAATCTTTTTCAATTCCAGAAATGATTCTTTCCAAAGAAAATAAGCGTAAAACCATTGTTACTCTGCACCAAAGAGGCCTGTAATACAATAGTTGCTAACGGCATTATATCAAAGAGAAATATACTTAGTATCGTTAATGACTTCAAAAAGACCCAGTATACCCCTGTGAAGAAGTCTTCCTGACGCCTAGGTGCTTCAAGTAAACTCCAAGATCGCCTCTTAGTAAGATCAGGTTGCCTCTAATGCACAGCTTGCTCAAGATTGGAAAGAGGCCAGATTGAACTCAGCAGCGCGCAGAGGAAGGCAGAGAACTTTCGAGAAAAGTTTCAAGTCGATAAGGGCTGCGAAAAACCTCACCTAACCAAGAAGAACCTTACGGATAGGCTCCACCGTTTTAGGAAATAAAAGAATGGACCGTTAAAGGCTGGGTCAAAGGGATATTCTCCGATGAAGCTCCCTTCGGCTTGTATGGGGCTTCTAGAGGATCCTTCCTTAGGACAAGAAAATGGGAGCACTTTCAGGATTCCTGTGTCGGGTCCACGGTGAAGCATCCGGACACTCTACATGTCTGGGGTTGTTTCTCAACAAAAAGAACTTAACCACTAACAGATATGCCCAAGAACTCTGCCATGAACTCAAAATATTATCAAAATTTGCTTCACCAGCACTTTTTCACAGAATTTCAGGACATTTTGGGGATGATAGCTGTATTTTTCAGCATGATGACGAAACTTCTTACCAAGCAAAAACAATAACAAAGGTCTTGGCTAAAAATAACATCAATCTTTTGAGCACTTAGCCCGGGAATTCTCTCGGTAACAAGTGCAGATAGAAGAAAAGGTTAAAGGGATAGTCGTAGAAAAAGTAGCGCTGGTATGAAGCGAGGAGGAAGCGCACCAACAACTTCAAGCCTCGCCAAAGAGTTCAATTCATTCGAGTGACGGGACTTCCCTAATTTGCACTCGGTGTGGGAGAGAATAGCTTGACCCAGTACCAAGTGCGGTTAGAGTAAGGTTGTGGGAATAGTCTTAGAAAATGTAGCGCTGGTATGAAAAGGAAAAGAAGCGCACCAACAACTTCTCCAAGATTCGTCAGAGAGTTCAATTCAAACGAGTGACGGGACTTACGTAATTTGCACTCAGTCTGAGAAAGACAGCTCCACCCGGTACCAAGTGCGGATAGAGAAAAGGTTAAGTGGATAGTCGTAGAAAACTAGCGCCGGTGTGGAGCGAGGTGTAAGCGAACCAACAACTCCTCCAAGCCTCATCAGACGGGCCTTTCCTAATTTGCACTCGGTCTGGGAGAGAATAGCCCCACCCGGTAACAAGTGTAGATAAAAAAAGTTTGAGGGGATTGTCGTAGAAAAAGTAGCGCTGGTATGAAACGAGGAGGAAGTCCACTAACAACTTCTCCAGGTCTCGTCAGAGGGTTATATTCAACCGAGTGACGATGGCTTCACTAATTTGCATTCATGCCAGGAGGACGTGTAGCTCCTCCAGATATCAAGTGTAACAGACTACACAGGGTACTCCTCCTGCAGGGTGTGCTCTATCCGATGCCCTGGTGTTAACAGGAACATTCCGGTGGGTCATTTGCTCTCATATTGCATGTAAGGTAAAGAAAGCTACACTCACCTGATGGATATGCTTCCGGTACCTCCTACATTAAAGTTAGGTGCGATTTGAGTCATTGTTGCTTGTTTGTTACCATAGACAATGGAGCAAGACGCCGATGGCCGCAATCATTTAGTAGCCGTGGTCGGCCACTGCGTTGTCCAGTCTGCGCGGTAATGCCTTCTATGAGGTATTCTTTGTAACGCTATAGATCGAAGGAGATTGAATGTGAGCACAGTTTCAGAAATAGAATGCCCCCTCCAGCTGGTACCCACTACCATGCCTCGTTCGAACTCTGAAAATTCACGTCGCCTTGCCATTAGCAGCCAAGCCGGTGTCCACACACCCACGAAAAGTCAGATCACAAGTGAGAAAGGTCTGGAATTTTCCATGACGTCACTGAACGGTGGTGATGGCTACTATATACACTTAAGTGTATAGAGTACAAATATTAAAACAAAATGTCTCCAAATGAAAATCAAAGTCAGCTAAAATGTTAAAAAAGGTTAAATTGGTAAAGGACCTAAGCCTGTAACGTTGGAGTTGAAAAGTCAGCCAAGGGAATGGGAAAGGCCGTTGAAAGAAAGATACATTTGATGATGTGAAAATGTTAAGATAAAATGTTTCTGAATTGCAAAACATTTTGGGGGTCGTTTTTGTTTTCTCAACTCCACTCCAATTTTAAGCTACATGGCTTCGTTTATTATTTTTTTTTTTATTATTATTTATTATATTATCATTATTGTTATTATTTATTATTATTCTTATTATTGTTATTATTTATTATTATATTATTTATTATTATTATTCTTATTTTATTATTATTTTTATTATTATTTTTATTATTATTATTTATTATTATTATTACTATTATTGATATTATTTATTATTAATATTATTATCATTATTATTATCATCATTATTATTTATTAGCATTTTTTATTATTATTTTTTTATTTGTATTATTTTATTTTATTATTATTTTTTATTATTTTTATTATTTTTAGTAGTAGTAGTAGTAGTAGTAGTAGTAGTAGTAGTAGTAGTAGTAGTAGTAGTAGTAGTAGTAGTACACTACTAGTAGTGGTAGTGATACTAGGGCCATCGGGAGTTCTGGGAATCGTAAAGTTATCCTTTAAAAGTCGATGTTTTTTTTAAAATATTAATTAGGTAAAAATGGCTGAGTGCAACGAGTTGAGCCAAAGTGGATGAGTGAGGGTTAAAATGAGCGTGAATCGTGGAGTGTTTGTAATGGATGTGGAATGATAAGCTGGTTGCATTGTATGTGGTGGGCTGCGAGAGTATGTAGTGGAATTAGAGGAGGGAAGAGGACAAGATTCAGAAAGGATAGCTATGTTGGAGCCGTTAGTCAATGAGCTCAGGAAAGATCTCAGCACTAGACCCATGGGCAGTCCCTATTTGCGTGGGCTAGAAGTAGAACTAGTGGAAATAGCCGGCTAGGACTAGAGCTAGTGGAAATAGCAGCTAATGGTAAAGAGAGGAATGAAACAGGCTAACGCTCTTAAGGATATGGGAAGAGTAGATCAAGGGAGAGAGTGTAGGTCTGAGCCTATTACTTGTAGTTCAGTGTCGTAGGAAACTTGGGAGAAAGGGGGGGGGGGGTTATGGGCGCATGTGGAGTAAATGAAGTGCGCGCGTGTGGTTCACAAGTAAGGTATTTACACTGTTGTGACGGCGAGTGCAAGTCGAGGGTGGCGGTTGGTTTGCCGGGTGCACACGTGTAACGGATATGAGGGAGATAATTGAAAGGATCGTGCCCCGCAGGACCTTACCCTGTGTAGCCTGGTACACTTGGTACCCGTAGGAGGTGCACATCCCCCCGGCCTGAGTGCAAATGAGGGAAGCCCCGTCGTCACCGGGTTGACTTGAACTCTCTGACGGGCCTAGAAAATTTGTTGGTGCGCTTTCCCCTCGCCCCCTCTCACCACTACTTTGCATTTTCATTATTAGTATCATTATTAGCACTACATACTACTTTTTTATTATCATTCTTTTTATTGTTATCATTATTTATTACTATTAATTAGTAGTATTTGTCATAATTTATTATTATATATTAAAATTATTATTATTATTGTGTATTATTATTTTCGTGTATTATTAGCTATTAATATTCTTATCTTTATTATTATTACCATTTCGTAGTATCCCTTCAACCTTTTCTAACCGCGCTTTGTACCAGTGGTACTGTTTCCACCTGGGCAGAGTTCGGTCCGGTAGCCATGGTGCCTTGGTGGACTGCATGCCATCCTGGGATCACCTAGCATCAGGGTGTGATAATAATAATAGGTGATCACCTACCCTACTCCTTAGTGGACCCGCCTGTCTCTTCTTCTCTTCATTACAGCAAGTCCTCGCTTAACGACGAGGTTCCGTTCCAACGACCCCGTCGTTACGCGATTCCGTCGTTGAACGAACCTCCCCATTGACCGACAACTTAGCCGACGCATAGCGTCAGGCTTATTAATGAAGTCATGCATAGCGTCAGGCCTATTAATGAAGTCATGCATAGCGTCAGGCCTATTAATGAAGTCATGTGTTATCTGCACTCTCGGCACTTATTCTCTTTATTTCGACTAATACTAATTGGACTTATATAATAATTTGTACTCTTGTGGAAGACACAAAAACATGTGCACAAACAAGTCGACCCGGCAATCTCGGCACTAGGAAGGTTATGCGCGCGTCGTAACTTCGAGAGATTTTTGTTAAACAAATATCGGACCGGTCGTGACGGCCGTCGTAACTCCGAGTCGTCATTAAACGAGTACGTCGTTAAGTGAGGACTTGCTGTATATTTCCTCGTACCCCTTTCCACACTTGCTCTCCTATCCACAGAGGTTCTAGCTGCCCGATGCACTTTCGTCCTCTTATGCGTCCTTAGTGGAGTGGCAGTGTATAACCCGGAGGTCCCTACCTGCTGCGAGGGCCGAAAATCCGCTGGCTAGGGCAAGTATTAGGTACGGGGTGTGCTGGGCAGCCGACTCTGCTCACCTTCTTCCAGTACATCCTTTATGGTTAAAGCTCGAGGACAATTTCGCCTGAATGGTGGGCCTGGTTGCCAAAGCCCATCGACGTTCAACCCGTGGAACGAGGATATGTGAATGATCACATTCTGGAATTTTCTGATTCTATGTAGACTTTCCTCTTAACCTCCTAGTTCATTGGAAGGTCCTAGTATTTACATACTTTCCATGTAGCCTTTTATCCTTTTCTACAAAAATGGTTACAATAAAATGCAATAGGGGAAATAAGCATGGGAATCCGCCTCCAAGCGCGACCTCGCCCATCCTAGGTGGAGAAGAGGACGAATTAACACTAGTCCCTTTTTAGGCCGTCGGAGGGGGGTTCCCCTCTCTCCATCCTCATGAAGCCAAGAGGCTTCCTCTATGCCATCTTTGGAGCCGTTCTTGGCACCCCCACCTCTGAAAAGAAGGACCCCCCTTTGCTTTCTCAGGGGCCCCTCTAACCCTCTTCTTCCAGCGTGGAAAGGCTTACTCCTCTCCTAGCCCTACGGGTGTGGGGGTTTCGCCCTTACCCTTTGCTGTGAAGTCGTCCATGGGTGACTCACTCTTCGACCAATGACGGTCCCCTTTTTCTATCGCAGGGGACTGCCAAGAGAGCAGGCAGGCGGCCTAAAATCGACCGCTCCCGGGAGTGACTCGATAGAGCCAACCCCTTTAAAGAGGCAAGGCAAATCGTGGCCTTTCGGGCCCTGCCCCCTGCAGTCATGCATTTTGACATTGCGGGGGGTCGGCGTGACTGCCCCCCTTTTTCTACAATGGAGGTCGGTTCGCCCGCCATAGATGTCACGACAAAAGGTACCACGAATGCGATCTGTGATGCCTTGGTTGTGGGATGACCACATGGAGGCACCCTCAAGCTAGACATGATCCCGTAGGTAACCCAGCCACTGATAACAGGATATTCTACAGGGGCGAACCTGGGCTCGGTGTCAAACACCTAACCTGAATCCACCCCTGTGCAAGCTCCCTTTACGTGGCTCAGCCCCCGAGAAATCATTAGGAGACGAGGGACCTCCGCCGCCGCTTGATGACCCTTTGCCCTTTGAGAACTAAAACCTTCTCCAATTCGGAGAAGGGTCTTGTTGAGGACGGTCCGTCCGGGCTAGGGGCTCCTTCCGGCGGTGGTGGAGGGAAGTGGGTCCATTCCCCACCGTCCTGACCTAAAAGGAAAAGACGTAATATGAATACAAAGAGGCCTGAGGGATCCTCACCCTCCGCGGGAGCTCCAGAGACAAACGGATCGGCTGCCGTTTTGGTAAGTGACGAGGCCAAAATCGGGCCCTCCGGGAATAAGGCACCCTGGGGAGTATGGGCCCAGACTAAGAGCAAAGTCGCAAGTGCGCTGAGCGGAGCCTCGTTAACATCGGGTACCCTCATTCAGAGATTACCTGGGGTTTTTGAGCCCGCTGACTTCAAACATTTTCTGATTATTTGCTCGGCTGATAGCAGCATGTTGTCCAATGGCAACATGATCCAGCAGATTAGAGCGTTAGCTAACATAATTAATAAAGAGACGAATGTGATCCATTTCTTGAACGGGAGCATTCTAGCGCATGCGTCGAACCCCTCCGAAGCGGCCATGATTAGTGCCCTTCAGAAATTTAATGGCTCGCCGGTGAGTGAGAGCAGGCAGGCGGCCTAAAATCATGAAAGGAGTGGTTTATGCGAGGGAACTCGTGGACTACTCCATAGAAGACATCACCTTAGAACTGGCCGACCATGGGGCAGTCAGTGTCGAACGTGTGATGCGAAAACAGGGAGGGGCTTCGAGACCCACCTCTATACTCTTCGTCACATTGACCGTGACAGGCTCTGGTGCCACTGGAGCTGCATCTACTGGTACGGCTTTGGCCATAAGAATCGCTAATTTAGACGTGCAAAGTCGGGTTTACCCGAAGTCTGTAAAAGATTCTCCAATGCCCTACACGATAATTTTATATCGTGTATGGCCAAGTGTGTCAATTGAGGAGAACTACACTCCGCTTCTTCGAAGCAATTTGGTGCTTACCTCCAAGAGAAGGAAATCCTGGCCGTTTAGGCTACGGATCATCTCTCATTTCGCGAGGTTAAGGACTTTGTCCTGGCGCGCCCGGTATTACCCTGGACGTCTTCTGCCTCATTTTAAAAAAAGACATCCTTTGCTCCTTGCCTCTTCAGGCCTACGAGCACAGCCGTAGGAGGTATACTGGTATTCCTTAGTAAATTCCACCGTAGGCCAACTTCAACGCGGACGACTTATGGCACATCGTTGCACGGTTGCTTAGGCCCTTTCTACAACTCGGGTATTTGAACAGTACACCTCCCTTCTGGGAAGACTACTCTATCAATCCCATGGGTCAAGTCCTTGCCGACCTAATAGACGAGCTGGAGATAGGTGTCCTAAATGTGGATGAGTTTACGTATCATTGCCAGAGAACCGCTTCATTTTCCTGCCTTGGTCTATCCCTGTGCTCTACGGATGCACAGCCTGATTTTGGGTTGGAAGTGATCGATGACCTCCATGGTAGTGATCACTATCCCATTCAAATAACATTTTATGAACCGCTGCCCCCTGAGAGAGCCCCCCCTCCCCCCGATGGTGTTTGGCGCGGGTTCAGTGGTCCACATTTCAGGAAATGACTGATTTTGCTGTCTCAGTTGAGGAGTTTAGGTCGGTGGATGTGGCCGTTGAGTTCTTCTCGAGTAAGCCGAGGGCCTAACTACTATTGCTCAAACGTTTAGCGATTTTGCACGCCGACTGCTAATGTGACTGTCATCCGAGTGTGAGACGGTCCTCCAACAGAAACGTTGTGCCTACATGCACTATAACTGCCGCCCGAACGATTTAACTGTTGGTAAATTTCGTTGAACTAGGGCTTACTTCTGGCATGTTTCTATGCACACCCACCATTCTTCTTGGTGGACCTACGTATATTGACTTAGCAACAAGACCCATTTAACAGACGTTTGGAAGCGAATCAAAAGGATTCGGGGCAGGTTTTCACATGAACCCCCTCCCATTTTTCCAAGAGAAAGGACCCGCAATCTCGCTCTTCGCATCCGTGGCGGAGTCATTAGCAACTGCTATCCCCGCATTCTCTAGTCGGGATGCTGATGCACGTCGTGTTATCACTGATGGTCGCCTACTGGACTTTAACTCTAAAGGCTGGGAACCCTTCACTGATAGGTTTATATTGAGTGAATTGCATACCGCTCCCGTACGATGTCTCGTATGCCAAGCAGCTTCGACACGTAGGCGAGCAATTCATGGACTTTCTTTTAGATTTGTTCAACAGAATCTGGACAGACGGTATCCTCCAAGACTCCTAGCGAATAGCCACTCTGCTCGCTTTTTTCCGAATCTCTCTAACTTTCTGCGTGTTCAAGTTGATAGATAAATTGGCAAATGTTAGGCTAGCTTTTTTCCTAGACAGCGGAGTCCATCTGTCTTCCACACAATGTGGCTTCCATAAGTTCCACTCCACGTCAAATGCTTTGCTCCGACTGGAAAATGCAGTCTCTGAGGCCTTCCTTCGTAGACAGCACTACGCCACGGTGTTTTTGGATCTGGAGAATGCTTATGATACCACATGTCCTTAGTGTCACACTCTTTGCCCTGAGCATCAACGGTATCACCTCAATGCTGCCGGAAGATGTCCTCTCTACGCTCTACGTGGAGAACCGTTCAAACTCTTATCGGTGCGGCCCAGATGCCAACTCTGAAGCGTAGAATCCAAGAGGTATTGAACCGCATATCTTCCTATTCCGAAGCACACAGGTTTTGATTTTCCTGGGCCAAGACCAAAGTGGTGAAATTCTTCCGCCAGCCACGGCTCAACTCCAACCCGAACTTGTTCCTAAACGGAGTTCCCCTGGAATTGGTGGATTTTCACCGTTTCTTTTGGTCTCTCTTTCAACCGATGCCTCACCTGGGAGGCTCATATTTACAGCTTTAGGGTCTTTTGTACCCGCGCCATGGACATTCTTCTTCTGTGACGTTCAACAACTGGGGTGCTGATGGGACTACTGCATTCTTTTCTATCGATCCTACGTTCGTTGGGTTTAGGGCTAGGAAACTCATTCCAGAGCTCGGTGTAGATCTCGGGCCGGTGGTGCCTCTGGTTCTGCCCAGGACACCAACCTAGAGGGTCCCACCTTTGACTATTTTTCGCGTCGCCACTCCACTGCTCCTAAAGCTTCCACACCGCCGTCACTATTATGTTCGGTCTTTAGTGAGTACACTCCGTGTCACGCAGGATCCCTGCCAGTATACACAGATGGCTCCAAGTACTGTGAGGGGGTCGGTTTTTACGCTGTATCCCCTCTGTTTTAAGTCAGAGGGGCTCAACCAGGCCCTACGTCTCTCTTCAAGACTGAACTGGTTGCAATATACTGCTCGGTTCGGGAGATAACGCGCCGTGCCCCGTTTAGAGACCGGATTGAGATCTATATCAACCTACAAAGTGCCTCGAGTGCCACGGTTGCTGCGAGCTGGGGGCGGGTCGAGATTATCCTATGCTGGGTTCCTGGAAATGTGGGAATTACGAGGAATGAGAGCACCGATGAAGGCGCCAAAGATTCCGCGAGGACTGAGCGACCAGACCAGCACTTGGCTTTTCCTCACAATGACTAAGTGACAGCAACAGGATAACCCTCCGTGTCGCTTGGAAAAGAGGATGGGAGACGGTCTAGGGGAACTTATAGTTGCGTGCCCTTGCGCCCCGATTGTTCCCATGGACCTCCCCTCAAATGCCGTGATGGTTTCAGGCCGCTTTCTGTCGTCTTCGAATTGGACACACTCGCAGGATCCACCACCATTTGATGGAGCGCTCGCCGGTAGCTTATTGCGATGACTGCGTTGTTCCCCTGACTTTTCGGCACATTCTTTTTGAATGTCTTAGTCTGGGTGACCTTCGCGCATGCTGCCTGTCCCCGTATCTGGGCGAGCAGGATCGGTACCGCTTGTTCCTTGTACCCAGGACGGGTTAGTCCATACAAACCTCCGCACTATCTGACTTTTTGGAGGAGTCTGGCATCCTTCATTTTATTCGACTCTCTTTGTTGTAGGTCGCATATTCCTGAGCCGGGGGGAGGCAGGCATATTTCATCTATTTTATCCTGAATGTAAGGCTCGTACTTAATGTCAGACACGAAGCAGTGAAGAACTATTTGGCTATTCGTCCACATTAACACTAACTTAAATACTCTTATCAAGAGTGGATAATAATTCATTCACTATTCTAGCTGAAAATAAGCAGATGTTAGTTCCAATTTGGAGATAGTTTTAGATTTTTCGACTATCTTCGCTTTAGCCATAACATGACATACATTATTTCTAAATACGGAAAACACTATTGTCTTATAAGCCTTGGTGTTACTATCACAAAAGTAGTGGAGTTCAACATTGATAGACTGTAATGTTACCCGGAGGAATGTAATCTCCCAACCTTGTTTTAAGCGTGCAACCAATTTATTCCATACCGTTTGAGAGTCAGACTCCAGAAGCTCACCCCAATCTATGTTTTATACCATAGACTCTTCATAAACAACCTTGTATTAATGGTAATTGGCAAGAGGTACCCTAATGGGTCATAGAGAGAAGCCATGGCTCGTAAAACCTCCCTTTTACTTTGGGCTGCAAAGGGAATTTGCCGATTAGGAAAGTATAATTCCTCCTTTGCAGTGTCCCAGCCAAGACCAAGTACCTCCAATTGTTCTTTTGCTAAATTACATTGATTTCTGAAAAAGAGTTACAGAGGTGGGAATTCGAATACCATTCCCTCAAATTCAAACTGGCTTATTTTAATACACCTGTAACCTCTTCATAGAAAGACGCTGTCTTCCTCAGAATAAAATGTACATGATAAGTTATACACATAATGACCTTTAGAAAATATACTTGCGTATTTTCGCACTTTTGTCTGCATTAGCTCCATTATAGAAGCGCACACCAGATATTGGCTTCTAGAGAAACCAATAAAAAATACTCTTGTACGTAAAGGGTATCAACGGATTATTCTGTTGTGACTGATTTTTTAGCCATAGAAACCCGGCGAGTCCTTGTCTTCCCCCATTAGATTTATTTGAAGATAAACCTTATCAATATCTGCAATACATGCAAATGGACACTGCCAAAATCTAATAAGGATATGGTACAAGTTATTAATCTACGAAAGACCAGGATTTAGACAATCATTTAGACTTACGCTACCTGCTGAACAGTCAAAAACTACGCGTAGAGTTGTTTGTGAATCTTTCCGCACGCCATGGTGTGTGAGATAGTGTATTTTTGCTCCCTTTATGTTAGGAGTATTTGGCCTCACTTCCTCTATGTATCATTTCAAGGTGCTTCTGGAAAACCTGCAAAAGTGAAGGGTTATCTCGCCTCAATTTGGCTACTATATTTATAAGACGGGACTATGCTATGTCATAATTATTAAGGAGATTAGGGTTAATTGTTTTCCATGGTAGACCCACAAAGAATCTACCATACTTGATCTCCGCAGAAGCCTTAAAGCTTTGTAAACCTTTTCCTCTGCAACAGACAAAGTTTTAGGGATATGTCTCAATGAATCCATATCCCATATGACATGGATATCATCTTTGAGTGATATAGCCCTTGGGTCATAGAATTCCTCAAGGTTTTTAAGCTTGCCTTTAATACGGCTATTTTCCCTGATAGGAAATTAGGTTTCATTAGTGGGAGGTAAAGTACCGACAGGCATAACACACACAGAATTTAAGTAAGTTGCATCTTCCCTGTAGGAGAATCGTCACTCTTCCGTTCTCTCTCAGTGGAGACACGAGGTGATTACCGCAAAGACATCCGGCCCCGGCACCGTGGGGTCAAGCGCGTAACCACAGTGCCGTGCCACTCGTCGCTATGAAAGACCTAAAGGTTAAAATGCAAGATCTCCCCTACGAGAGTCAGATTCAATGTCCCCTCAAGTAAGAAATTGGATACGCGTTTCTCTCAAGTTCGAAGGCTAACGAAAAGCCGATGTAAGACTTGTGGGAAAAACCGTTTGGAATAAGAACCCTCCTGGGCCCGTCTCCAAGCCCCCCCCCCCTCTTCCTCTTACCCCTTCCCCAGTGGGGTGATGAGAAATAAATAAGAAACACTGAGTAAAATCGAGGTAGAATACGTCAGTCTCCAGGTGACGAAGTCCCCGGATTAAGAATCCGGGCTGCCGAGACTGGATAGGTAGAATACGTCAGTCGCTAGGTGACGAAGTCGCCATATTAAGATCGGGCTACCGAGACGGACAGGTGGAATACTTGGGTCGTCAAACTACGAAGTCCTCTGCAAGAGAGGCATGGCTACCTTAAGGGGCTAAGAAGCAGCTCATCCTCGAGCTAGTCCCTGGTTATCAAACCGAACGTTAAGTTAATTTGTTCAAGTTCAACTTACTCTAGTCAGAGAGAGTTTGTGTCTTTCCTTATCCTCATATAAGGAAAGACACAAACTTTTATGGTGTCTTTTTTTTTACATCTCATACATCCAAACTTACACTGATTATTGTAGTGATTCAACCGTAAACAATTCGTACATAATTTCAACCTATGAGACGACGATAGCGCCATCATTCCCAGGGTTTTAGAGCCTTCTAATCAACAAAAGTTATTGAAGAAATGTTATTCAGCTCATTAAATTGCATAGGAATACCTATTTTTATGCAATTCTGACGAAATGAAGTTTATCGATACTTTGTTACATTTTCTAAGTTCAAAGAGCTCTTTACACCGTCTTCATAATATGTCTTCCTTCCTCATCCGACTTGGTCAACTGCCAGCGACCCACTGACGCATGCGCAACCTCGCATGACATCATTTTTGACCAATCACAAGGCAGATAGGCCTAGATCCACAATGCATTTTATACGGGCGATTGTGTTCAAATTAATTATATTCGGCCTCATTTGTTTAATATGGCCTGTGTGTGAAGGAGAGTGCGATCTCAATCTCAAAAGTTTTGTGTTATCTCGAGTCTAGAGTGGCATTTTTAGTTGGAGCGCAGTTTCGGAGCGCACGGTAGGTGGCGCTGTTTATAGGCTACAATTTATGGCTACAATATATGCCTTATGACGTCAGACGGTAGCATCAGATGGGAACAATTACGGCGTTATATTTTTTTGGTATAAATTTCAGGATCATCGCAGAGTGGTCCCTCCGCAGTAATTTACTGTTTTTTACCCCCAACAGCTTTTTACTGGCAGAAAAACTTAACCTAATGACAAATAATACTTACTTTTATATGTTTCTTGATTAGTTTATGCCCCTTTAAAGAATCTAAAAGTTTTTCCCGGTCATGCAAAATAAACCCAAATTCGAATGTCGAAGAAGCACAACTAGAGCACGAAAAAGCCATAACGAAACAGAAACAAATGCTCAGCAGGTTCTATTTATAGCTACGACGTTGCCAGTAAGAAGCTGTTATCGTTCGCTGCAAAACAAACAATACGAAAAAAAACAACAATAAAAGACATCAAGAAACCTTACCTAACTTAGAAAAAAACTATAAACGAGCAGAGCCGCAGATATTTAGTAAATAATACAGACTAAAAGTTACAAATCCCCAAAGCAACATAAAAATATAACGCCGCGATTGGTCACATCTGAAGCTACCGTCTGACGTCATAAGAGATATATTGTAGCCCAAAATTGTAGCCTACTAACAGCACCACCTACCGTGTGCCCCTAATCTGAAGTATTACCTTTAGTTGTTCACGGTGGTATAGAATATATATAACTATCCTAAGTGTGACAGTATTCTAAAATTAAAGAATTCAGGCAAATTTCGGTGCGATAAACGTGTTTAATCTGGCAAGGTAAGGAAACGAAATAGTTATATTTTTTGCTAAATTATAGGGCTAAGAAACACGGTCTATCTTGGGGTCCGGTCAGAAAAGATGTTGAGATAAGGCTTATATGTCCGTAGTCAGAAACACGGTATAAAAACTAGAGGCCTAACGATAAATGGCAATCGTCTTTGAATTCGAATCTAATGCTCGGCTTTCGAATTATGAATACTACAAGTTTATTTTAAAATAGCAAGGGGTGGGGGCAACCCCTAAAATTAAAGGGGTATAAGGGGCGAAGTTCCAATTTAGAAATTACCCTAAAAATTATCATTTTGGCGGGAAATAACCTAAAAGCTGGCGGCGCTATCGTCATCTCCATTTACCTGATTTAGTTTATCAGAAGGATAAACATATTTCAGACATGCATATACTTTATGCGGATTGTTACAGTGTGCACCTTTTGTGGGAGGAAAGTTTTGTGGTACCACAGTAACCTTATTCGACCTATTACCTTGAGTTAGCTTTTGCCCGGGAACTTTAAACGTTGAAATTTGTTTTTTAGTTTGGGACTAAAGGTTTTTTTCCCATGCGAATTGCTTGCACTTATGCTGTAACAATTTAATTTCTTCTTTCAAGGAATATTATGGAATAAATGGTGTAAGTTTGTCCAATGGGGATTTGTCTCCTGAAAATATTGGTAGGTTAGGTTTAGGCAACTTAATTTCGATCGGCGAGTTAGAAACCTTAGAGGGCTTAAACTTCGTTTAAGTTCTTCAAACATTTTTCGCCTTTATAGATTCCCCACCTAATCTCAATATTACGAGTAAAAGTCTTATGATTTCTTTTTCCAAATTATTTTCATCAAGTTCTTTTAATATAAGTTCATCTAAAGATAAAGTTTGGCAAAATGGAATTTTAATTCCTCTATCTGGGAATACAAAGTGTCGCAATCCAGAGCCTTGTCAAGAACCAAGAATATATAGATTTAATAAGATGGGTAACTAGAGCCCTATGTCCCCTTCTAGTTTTAACAAAACTCATATTTGATTTAGTATTCCCGGGTCTGGGCACCATGTAGGAGCTTTTTTTTCAAAAACTGCACAACCACCCCGCCCTCATGCAGTGAAATTAGAAGCCTTTGTGGGAGAAGGAGGAGCTCAATTTCTTTAACATTATATTTACACCTAACTATATATATACAGTCTACACTCCCTTCCAATGCTAGGTTGATTGAGGACTTAATACAATCTCCTAAATTAAAACTGCTCTCCACGCAATTTAATAAAACCGGAATAGTCGCCTCTAAAAGCGTTTAGAATGGGACCGCGGCTACATAACCGACAAGAGTAGAATGAATAACTTGAAGCGAATATAATATACGAGTACCAGGTACAGAATAAATCGTTAATACTAGAGCGTAGACAACCGAATGATACAAAGAATAACAAAAAAATGGAAGGCCCACCGAAACTTTCCTTCTCCCCCTATCGTAAAAGGGAAAAGTGACGGTTAGTTTGTCTTAGTGAAATCATTAGGTAATTAAAATGTTGCATAAATTTGCGACACGCGTAGGACGTCCTCCTGTGATTCTTTGTTCCCACTGGGGCGTGGGTTTCCGGGACGAATGGGGACCTTCTCCTGCTTGATAACAATAGGCTTACGACATACGAAGTCGGTTGCCAAGAGCCCTTGACCTCCTTCCGCGGGGTCTTGTACTTCCTGAAGGCTCTTGCGTCAATGAGGAGCAGCCTCGACCCGGAACTGCGAGTCCGCGTTTTGTTCGCTTTCGGCTTCCTCTTTTTCCCTCTATAGTCACGCGCTGGACCACCACTTTGGTTACCGCCAAGGACGCCCCGGCTTTCCCTTCCTTGGCAGGATCCACAAGGGGTAGGGACAAGGGGTCGGCTGGTCTGCGAAAGATCCGTTTTGGGGAGGTAATCGAAGATGTCTACAGTTAACTCGAATCCTTCTTTCCCTAAATTTGTTGGCGCAATCACCTCGCAGTGAGTGCCGAGGGGCTTGTATGCAATCTATTCCCCCAAATTTGATGCAACTCTCAGTACTTCAACATTGTCATAGGGCTAAAGTCCCTCACAAACCAATGCATAGTCTTGCTAGCCGAGTGGATACGGCATTGGTCTCCCAATGTCGTAGTACTAGGTCAGATCCTAGCAAGAACGGACACAAACCTCAGAGCACGTAGAGATCTGGCTACCATTTGGTGGACGTGTTGTGCTCAGTCCTTTACTGGGGTGGATGGATCTCACACTTCACATCACACACATAGCCAATTATAACACTGCTTTCTTTCCTCTCCCGTCTTTGCAGCATAAGACAATCCCTCTGTTCCAAGGAATCCTTCCGATTGGTATCTATATCCACATACCTCTGACACGGAACAGGTCCCTCTGCCCCGGGGAGACGAAGATTCCACCTGAACGTTGTTTTGGTGTCAAAAACATAATACTTCCTCAAACGTCTCCCTAACAAGGACCAGCCGCTGGCGCCCTCGGGCTCGCCATCGATTTTCATACTGACCTTTGTTTATTTCATTTCCTGGTCGGGATCCGCCTGGATAAAGGCAGGTTGGCGAACCACTACTACTACAACCCAATGCACAGCATCACCAAAGATGTCCATAAGCAGATTTGCACTAAGTTAACAATAATTATGCTCTCATTTCTATTAAAAACAATTCTTTTGCAAATAAACCTGACGAATAATCATTTTCTTCCCTTTATCGGGTTTGCTATTAAATACTTTTCAGGGCCAATTTAAGCTTTTACAACACACGGAACCCTCAGATCGAGTCCATATATATTAGCATAAAAAGTATGAAATAAGTACTTCCACCATACATATCCTTCACTGTAAACAATAAATAATCTCTACTTTTATCAAGATGAATGAAAGCGATCTAAAGCTCCAAGTCTTTCACGATGATATGAATTGCATGTTTCATACTTTGCCTCAAGCTCTCTAGTGGGCGAGTAGCACAAGTACCTTTTGCAGCGAATCATGTATGTTTCCTGATCAGTGACGGTCTATTTGAGAAACCCAACCTATGTAGGGATCTTTTCCAACGACCTAACTCGATAGAATGAGCCTTTTTAGGAGGAAGAGCCTAATTTCCTCTTTTGTGGAAACCCATTCCAATTCTTACCTTTGTTTAATTGATAAAGAACTTGGTTCTCCGGGTTACAACCATCCTCATCATCCACGCTCTTCATCCCTCGGTTGAGGTGGATGAAGTGTTTTCCAGGTGTGCCCGATGCAGTCTGAAGATGATTACTCATTTCTATACTAACCGCGTCTACATCAAAATTGGACATTTTTTTTCAATACATTCTAGGCCTCCAGGACTTCAAACTCCACTACATCCTCCGTGAGGCATTGCTTTCATCACCCACTTCTTTAAATGTAGCTTCTACACCCTCTAAATGTGGAGGGTGGCAATATTTTTGCTACTCTCTTCTAAATTCGAACTCGTCTCATCCCTTCCAACGATAACTCATGCAAAGGACGATCTCTTCCCCCATATAAAGGCGCCCATCTGGCGGATCCCACCAAGGGCATATGTCGCCGTAATCAAATGTATCCTATTCATAAGAAACGCGTAGATGCAAACAAAACTAAAAAGTAAACAGTAAACAAAAATATCGTTGATAAGCATCTACTCTGTTTCTCCTCGGCAAGGGGAGAAACAGAGTTTTTCCCTCACAAAACTATTGGCCTCTAATCCTATCCCCATCCCTTTTCCTTCGACCTGGTTGCCGCACAAACAAGGAATATATCCATATTTCTTTTCCATTTATTTCCGTGTAATCATTCGATAAGGGTTCGTTTATGGCGGCAGGACTTGGGACGACTGTTTTCCTTGAAATAATATCATTACCCAAAATGACACAAACCTTTTTATCCGGCGATTATTCTTACACAGATGTATAATATCCAATCCCCAAATCAGACAGAAGTATTACTTTTTCAATAGGAACTCTTTATTCTCATTAATTTAGAGTCAGGCCAAAAAACTCCCAGATTTCGTGCCGTCATTGTTCGAACCATAGAAGTGTGTATAAGGGTGTTGTGGGGCTTGCTTTCCTGCAGCTAATTCCTTGCGATTTTAGTTGGCATAATGTATTAGGCGGATGAATACCGTGTATTCGTTTTTGAGGCGTTTATCAGAAACAGCTAATCGGTAATCGCGACACAGAGAGCTTTTCCTAAGCACTTTGCGCTCGGTCAAAACAGAGCATTATCTGGTGGAAAACTATAGTTATTACTATGGGTTAGAAATTCCAGGACCACAGTTTCAGCATTAAAAAGAATCCCATTTCGAAGACCTCGGAGTGTTCGGGCGCCAGAGAATGCTCATGCTGTGAGACAGTACATTACTCAATCTCCGAAACGTTCAACCCATAAACATGCTTCTGCTTTGGGATTGTAAAAGGAGAATTCGGGACACAGATCTCAACTTCCATCCATATAAAACGATGGTTGATCAGGAATTAAATTAACGTGATGAGGGCAACCGCAAGACTTGTTGTGAGGATGCCCTTCTAAATCTTTCGGCAAACGATGTACTGCTCACAAGTGACGAAACTCACTTTCATTTGTCTCGTTACGTTAGTGAGCAAAGTTTGGTTATTGGACGAAACAAAACCCTCAACAGCTCCATGAACGACTTTTATACAACCAACGTGTTACTGTTCGGTACTGTGTTGTAGATTTTGGTATTGGAGTTCTTACTTTTTGGATGAGGGAAGTCGAACGGTTCCAGTGACTTCCGATTGTTATGTCGAGGATCTACACAACTTTCTAAAACCAAAATTCAACAAACTTGGAAATGGATATGTGGTTTTAACAGAATGGAGCCGCTGCTTAGACGGCAAGAAGATCAATGGACGTTTTTGGAAACCAGTTTCTAAGGTACATGATCTCATTACGCGGTGACAATGGGTGGCCTCCTAGTCCGCCCAATCTCCCCGTGATTTTTTTTGCTCCCATGGGTTACCTTGAAAGCTGCAGTCTACTACCATCAACCAAATAACATTGATCAGCTGACTATTACAGCAATACCGCCAGGAATGACCGAGCAAGTGCAACTGAACTTCGGAAACTGGTTAAAAATGTGTATCGGAAATTAAGGCCATCATTTGGACGATATCATTTGCAAATCCAGATGTAAATAAGCCATATTCTATGATTTGTGTGAATATACATTTGAATAACATGTACCATTACCTTTCTATCAACCATTAAGTTCTGGGAGTTTTGTTGCAACATGTGCATCTATGTGCATGTTGCATTTCATACCTAAAGCCCTATGGTCCCCTCTACACTTGACACACTTTGGGGTTCTGCTTTTGCAACTTTTCCATTCGTGACCGACATCAGCGCAGTTCGAACACACTTGTTCCGCTGTCAGGGTGGCTCTCTATCACATAAATATCCAGAGGGATGTACTTTTCTTCAATATGTTCTAAGGTGCTACTATCAGGTAGAATAACAAAAGTCCCTAGGCTTTGGCGTTCCTGGCCATGTTAATCTCCTTGAAGAATATTTTCGCAATGCTAATATATTTAATAAACGTTTCAACGACTGAATTTCTTGTGGAGTATTCTCGGAGAAAATCGGGACCAGTCTTCGAAGGATGACCGTACGTTGGACTAGGATTTCGTGAGGAGTGTTGACTTCCAGGACGATACTATTAAATGCTTCCTTCGGCCTCTCCAAAACCATGATCTGCACGTGGTGAAGCGAGAGCGGGGTGTCTAGGAGCATTATTAGGTCTACATTGAGGGTACCGTTGACTGTCGTTACCACTGTCGTTCTTTCTAGGAAGAACTCTCTTGGTTTCGTAGTCAATCATCTCCCCATTAGCGGGCTCCTGGGTTGGGTCCGTGGTGCTGGGGCTGGAGGGTCCGTGAATAGGGGACAAGTTGTGAGCATCCCCTGCGGCAAACTGTGCAGTTCCGTGCGAGTCAGACTTTACTAACTTCTTGCCAACTTTACAATAAAAGCCAACAATGAATGAATCGATGGTGATCAAGGAAATAGGATAGAATAGAATATATAATGAAATGTCAGTTCCATTTTATTCCCATCAACAATCTTTCTATTAAAACCTTTCTCAGCCATAAAGAAAAACTCTCCAAAATGCTTCGGTCCTCATTAATATATCAATTGTTGTGTGCAGGTTGCCAGGCCTGCCACATGGTTAAAACTACTCTCCAACCCCGATTGAGGATTAGTAAGCATCGAAGTTTCTCCCACTATACTAACAGACCATTAACTATGCCTGAATTTTCTTCCACTTGAAACCATTCCCTGTCGTGCAATTCACAAATTTCAGACGCTGAATTCTCTATTTTGGATTTTAGTCCTGAAAGTCATGATCTATATATTCTTGAGTCTTTATACATTTTTAAACTCACCCCTAAACTCAACTAACAACAATCTTCAACTCTCTTATTAATTATTTGAAAAACAACTAACTATTCCCTTCCTACACAAACAACTAGCATGCCACCAATAGTTATTTAAGTCAAATTTTTCCCACTATGAGGGAATGCCCTCAAAGCACCAGCCCGAAAGGAAGCCCCCTCGGAAATGCCCCTTTCTTCTTTCAAGACCACGTGTGCCTAGCGTGAGAATTTTAGAAAGTCCGAGAAAGAATCAGTACCTCACTGAATCACCCGTCGCAGCTGTGTTTGCTTTCGAACGCCACTCCTCCCCCTCTCCCCTGTGATAACCCCGTGCGCAGCCTTCCTATCTCTACCCCATGCTTCCCAGGCATGTCTATTCCCCCGCGAGGGCAGCTACATTAACCCTACCCCCATAACACGAGGCAAGTTTCACCGTCTGGACCTTATCACGAAGTGTGTTTGCTTATACTGGCACCGAGAACCCTCTAGAGACGGCCAGGCCCTGAAGCTACCTATCAGACCAGCCACCCGGCTATTTAACCCGAAGCTCGCCTTTTCTCGAGAAGATTGAAAGCTCGCCCTTCCCTCCGTTCAGACTGCATGTCTGTTTCCCGTGAAGCCCTGTAACCCGTGTTCGAGTCGTACCTCGTCGAAGATCTTGCCAGCAAATGTACCTTCGTTAAGTTTTGGCCCTTGTTCAGAGGAAAGCTATCGAGCCCCCTTCTTCCTGGAGAGTTGTGTTGCCCTTTCATTTCTACCACCCCTTCAAGATTCCGGTTCTTTCGAGACTGACTCCCTGCCGATCTGGAGAATTATCTCGAGTTGAGATTACGTTTCTCTGGAGCAGGAAAATCTCATTCTTCATCACGAAGTAATCCAACCCCATCTTCGAGTCCTCCTCGTCAGTACTTCCAGAAGTATCTTCTTGAAGACCTGCGCTTGAAGGTAAAGCGATCTTGTATTGTTATTCTCAGATTACCTCGCTAATCCTCAACGGAATTTACCTTTCGATTTGACTTCCCGCTAAAGTGTAATTAATTTCTCTCGTTCGAGTTAACTTTTATCTTGTCCTTTGTCATATCATAAATCAACATAATTAATTTAACTACCTTTATTAGGTAATTTTTTCTCCCCTTGTGTATATATATAAATTGCTTCATTTATCATATATTTTGAAATTATATTTTAGGGGCTTGTTCTTTATATATCCTTTGAACTGCAACTTGGCAAGCCATTAGTCAGCACCCGGTCAACCATAAATCGCACTCTCTATTACTCGCTCCAGAACATATCTCAAGCGGCCTTTGGGTCGGGTGTCTGCCCATGCTTGTGTACGACTATGTGCGCCGAGCTAGTCTACACAGGCATACCTCGACATATATATATATATATATATATATATATATATATATATATATATATATATATATATATATTTATATATATATCATTATATTTACCTGGTGGGAGGTAAAGTTGGATTATCTTTATTTGAAGGAACCCTTTTTCTTTTCAGGTTCCCCCCCCCCAGTTAAGGGGTGTTCAGTAACTAGTTTGCCAAGTTCGTTAAGGATATCCAAAGAAAGTGGAAATAATTCTTAATTTTTTTTCTTCTTTTTGCGATTGATCATTTTTTTTTGTGGTGGCCGTTTTTGTTTTTTTTATTTTCGTTGTGTGTGTTTTTGGGGGGGTGATCTCCCCTAAAACCATCTACTAATCCCCGTGCAGGATTAGAGGGCCTATAATCATTGGTCACATAGAGATTAAGTTTTGAATTATTAATTATTTTCTTTTCTTTATTGCGTACAATCTTTGTGTAATAAAATCTTCGTTAGGATTTTGATACGATAGTCAGAGCTTCATATTCTTTTCCCTAAGTTCATTGGACGCGGCGAGCGGCCAGACGCGCATTTACACCAGCAGATGTCGTCAATTGGGTGTTTCCGTCAACAAGGAGAGATCCTTGGGTTGTCAGACAAGGATCTAGTTGCATATATTCAGGAGGAGGAAAGAAATGAAAGGGCAATAAAAAAAGAACAAAGAGAACTACAGAACTACAGAACTACAGAATCTAGGACCAGCAAAGATCCTAAGGTCCGCTCGAGGATAGTCCGCTACACTACATCCATAACTACGATACACACTTATCTACGAGTGTATCTCTAACATGCTATATATTTATTTTTTTATTTTATTATTACTATTAGTATTTTTTTAATATATAATCTACTGTACACACTTATCTACATGTGTACATTGTCATGCATATTAACTACTTCAACCTAGGGGATGGGGTGATAGAAAGTTTTTCTTCTCAACTTCCGCAGCCCTCGACTGCTAGTGGTGAAAATCTAATTTTAGGATAGTAAGACTATTTATAGGATAGGCGGAAAAGAAAATGGATATCTAAACTACACATGCAAGAGAAATCGCTGGCATCATTTTTAGTCATCATTTTTACTCTCGTTGTTCCTCCGCTCCAAACTCCTTTTGCAAAAACGTTTTTATTTACTGTGCTCAGACTACGTTATATTTATACTATTTAAGTGTGCGTCGAGACGGTTTTTAAACATATTTACCGACGTACTATCTACTACGTGGGTGGGTAGCCTATTCCAAATTTGAGTAATTTTAAACGTAAAATAGTTTGGGGCTATACTAGTGTTAAATCGCTTGCTCACTAATTTTAATCCGTGTTGGCGAGTGTTTCCCCTATGATCCAATTCGAACAAATTCCTATAATCAACGTTTGAAAATCCTTTCAATATTTTAAATACTTCTATTAGCTGGCCACGTAATCTTCTGCCTTCGAGAGATGGCAAATCTAATGCCCTGAGTCTTTCCTCGCAGGGCCTGTTTCTCAGCTCGGGAATTAATTTTGTACCCCTACGCTGCACTCTTTCTAATTGCGCGATATCTTTGTTTAAGTATGGAGCCCAAAATTGAACCGCATATTCGAGCAGTGGACGCACAAGTGATTTATATAACGGTAAAATTATATCTTTGGATTTGAAGGCGAAATTACGCGCGATATAACCCAGCACACGATTTGCTTTTTTACATGCATGCGCGCATTGTTTCTTGACTTTGAAGTCATCCGAGACTAAAACTCCCAGGTCTTTTTCCAATTTAACCACGTCGAGGACCTGGCCTTTCATGGTATACTCTACCCTCAAATTATGGCAACTCAAATGCATCACCTTGCATTTACTTAAATTAAACTGCATTTGCCACTTATCCGCCCATCTGACAATCAAGTTTAGGTCCTTTTGTAATTTATCTACATCCGATCTTACATAGGCACGGTTGCCCAGCTTCGTGTCGTCAGCAAATTTAGAAATCGTACTAAATATGCCATTATCCAAATCGTTTATATATATTAGAAACAATAATGGGCCAAAAACCGAGCCTTGTGGCACTCCACTACTGACGTTGACCCAATCAGAACCTTCACCATTTATAACTACTCGCTGTGAACGATCCTTCAGCCAATTTCTAATCCAATTTAATATCTTACCCTTCACACCGATTGCTTTAACTTTCATTAATAATCTCTCGTGCAGGACGGTGTCAAACGCCTTTTTAAAGTCTAGATAGATTACATCTACAGCTTTGCTTTCGTCGTAAACGCAAATCATTTTATGGAAGAACTCCAGCAAATTTGTCAAGCACGATCTCGCCCGCCTAAACCCACGTTGGGAATCTTTAATCAGATTATTTAGCTCGAGGTGGCTCACTATTCTATCTCTAATTACCGATTCTAAAAGCTTTCCAACTACCGAAGTTAGACTAATAGGACGAAAATTCGTTGCTTCGTATCTATTCCCATTCTTAAATATTGGTGTAACGTTTGCACGCTTGAAGTCTAAAGGGACTACGTTAACTTCTAATGAGCGATTGAAAATTGCACGCAACGGCTTCGCAAGCTCATTCTTAAGTTCCTTTAAATGAGTGGGGTAAACGCCATCGGGCCCGGGTGATTTCGACTTTTTCATCAGGTTAATATATTTCAGAATTTCCTCTTCATTAACTGTTATATCGGATATGCAAATATCACTATTATGTACTTCTTCAACTAACGATCCTAATTCGGACGAATCTTCAACAGTAAAGACGCTTGTGAAATGTTCATTTAAAATTTTAGACATTTCCGTCGGAAATTCCGTCAAACAACCATCTTTGTCTTTAATCGGCCCTATTGAACCTTTTAAGGGTTTCCTACTGTTTACATAGCCGTAAAACCGTTTCGGTTCTTTCTTCGAATCCTTCGCGAGTTTTATTTCATATTTCCGCTTCGCATCTCTAACCGCCCGTTTATCACGAGTTGGTTCCTCCACTTTTTGAACGAGAAAATTCTCCAGAATAAAGTTTAGTAGTCTCTCCCCAGCTTTATCTGGCGTTAGGTTACTATAATTAACGTTTGGATGGTTAAAATCGCCGCAGACTAATGTGGTCCCTTTTCTAACCCAAGATGAAAGCATATCAAAGAGTGCAGCATCTTCTCTTTCTATTTGAGATGGAGGACGATATATGACGGCTAAGTTAATTTTATTTTTTGCATTACAACATAATTGGATTAATAAGGCCTCACTTCTCATATCTGCCGTAGACGAGTCGATCGTTATAGCGTTTAAGTCATCTTTTATATACACTAATACGCCCCCTCCTCTACCAGTTTGTCTATTTGTATAATGAATTTTATAACCTGCTATATCAAATTCGCAAACACTGATCCCCGAATGTGTATCTATCCAAGTCTCACCTAAGAATACGAGATCGTAGTCTCCCTCTAGAATTACGGCTTTTATTTCGGCAAGTTTATTTTTTAAGCTACGAACATTTGAATATATACATTTCAATTTGCGCTTTAAGTGTACTCTTAAATCACACGTGAATCGGTTCCGTTTCCCTGCTCCCCAATACTCATTGCCCCTTCAAGCGAGGACCGGTCCGAAGCATGGGCATCACGTGGCCCCGCAACTCTCCTACTTAACATGCTACGTACTGAGTGGTCTAAAATCCTACCCAGCCGACTGTTACCCACATCGCTTAAATGGATTCCGTCCGTTTGATAAAGTGAAGGTTGGTCTTGGAATGTATCCCAAACGTTAAAGAAGCTAACTCCAGTGTCGCGACACAAGCGCTTAAGGCACTCGTTTGTATATATAGCTCGGGACTGCAGACGCAACGTGGATTTCATTCGTGGTAAAATACCAATTATTCCTACGTTATCCGCTTTAACTTTCGCAGTATGAATCAGAGTCTTAGCGCGGTTTACAATTCCCTCTGGGGTGCTGTCGTATCTGTGGACATCATTTCCCCCTACCAGCGTGAGGATCGTACGCCCGTCACGTGTTTGGTCCAATTTTTCAATTTCACTTACTACTTTATATATGCGGCCACCAGGAAAGCAAAATCGTTTTCGTTTTGACGGGTTACGCGCTGTGAATTCCGGCTCTTGGTTTCTAATTAAAGAATCCCCAATTAGTACCGTTTCTTCTTCCCCTTCGATAGGAGTTAGCAGTGCGAAGGGGTTCGAACATGGTAATGTGAAATTGTGTTCCCTCGATGGTCTAGCCCCATTTCTAACGGTCCTAAATTGCGAATCTTGGGGTCTGTATTGTGAATCCTGGGGTCCAAACGAGTTTAAAATTCTTTGTTGCTGGTCAACAATTGCCGGATGATTCATACAAGTCGGCCGGCTGTCACTATTTCTATTTTTCCTCCCACGCATATCATGAAAGGTAGAATTTAGACTCGAATTTAATTCGTCGACTTTACGGTTGGTCGAGATAACGTCCCTCGCGACGGTATTTAGTTCCAATTTAATTTCGCTAATAGCGTTAGCAAACTTACGCTCCAATGCATCGTTTAAAATACAGAAACGTCAAATTCTAGTTTGTTCGATGCTAGAAGGAACGTAAATTTCCTTATTAAAGGAAACCCCACAACTCGAACTTTCAAACTTGATCACGGGCATTGTTGATTTCTAGAATACGGATGACGATAAATAAAATTTACACAGCGAATAAGACGGTTAATCTTTTTAATACAGCGACTAATATTATATGAGTGCAGGAAGTATCTAGAATTATTAAGTTACTCAGAAAACGAAATTTTTGGGCCCTAATTAGAGAGAAGAGAAAAAGAACAAAGAGGAGCTGAAAAAGAGCAAAGAGAAGCGAAAATGGAAGAAAGAGAACGAATTCGTCAGCATGAGCATGAGCTTAATAGGAATCATTTGGAAACCCTTTCTGTTAGCTCGAGAAATGAATCCCCCAAACCGCATCGGTAAAGTTGCCAGTGTTTAAGGACGGCGAGGATTTCAACGTCTACTTAACTTACTTTGAGAAAATTTTTCGAAGTGAACCACCTGGATATTGAAGCCGATGGAGTCGCTCGACTACTTCCTCTCCTAAATACTCACTTTCGAGAAATTTTCATTTCACCCCCGGCCGAGGCTATTCTTGACTATTCATCCCTCAAGTCAAAATTATTATCGGCTGTTAATATGAATCTCGATTACTATAGGTCAAAGTCCCTCCAGGCGAGATTACTTCCCGGCCAGACCTACTGCCAATTTGGATTCACCATCCAGAGGACTTTCCACTTAAAGTTGGACTCAGCCCAGGTCAACCGCGACTACGAGTCTTTATGTGATTTCGTTTCACGAGATCAGTTGATGGCTGCACTCCCGTCTGAAATCCGTGCATTCGTGAAGGACAGACGCGTGTATTCTTTCGAGAAATGTATAGAATAAGTGGATGTGCACGCATCAAGCCACCATCTTTATCTGAAAGATCCCAAGAAGGCTCATCCCCCATCCCCCAAAAGTAAAAGTAACCTCTCCAAATTTCCGCCGAAGAATTCGCCCAAGTTTGTGAAGGTATCTGGTCCCGTTAAACCCAAATACTATTTCCTGCCAGAATCGATGGATATTAAGCCTCTCATAAATAATCCTCCAGCGTCAGATTACCCTCGAAGGCCAATAATTTGTTTTTCTTGCGATGTTCCCGGTCATCTGAGAACCCACTGTCCCCAAGAGTCCCAATTTCGTTCTGCTCCTAGTCAACAAATCCACTAAATAAGTGCCTATCTCTCTCATCCGCCCGCTCGCCCTGAAACGCCAGCAACTTCCCCAACAAGTAGTCCCCCGGGACAGCAAGTTAATTTCCTGTTCATCAAAAGCCTCCCCGCTGGGTTTGAGTTTGAAAAAGGAAGTGCTAATGGTTTCAGAGTGTCAACCCTCGTAAGAGATACTGGATGTACTTGCTTCGTCGTCTCTGAAACGTTGCTCCCTCCAGTGGGCCCCAACCACGATAAATTCACAGTAGTCCATGACTACTTGGGACGTGCAAATAGGTTCCCCTTGCTCCACTGCTATCTCGAATGCCTATACTTTACTGATTGGGCCGAAGTGATAGCAGCCCCATTAAGTTCTGCGCCGTGTTGATCGCCCAGAGCCTGCGGCTCTCTCCTAACCCCGTCGTGAAGCCCGTCATCACGAGGGCCCAAGCGCTAAGGGACACTGTGGCCCCCGTGCCAGTAGAACCCCCTTATGCCCCAGAGTTTGCAGCCCTTCAAAACGAGACTTTTGCAAGTGCTTAAAAGGAATTCCCCACCCTCCAGTCTTTGTGGGAAAAAGCGAGAAGTAACGAACGTGAATCTGTCTGTGGTCAAAGGGAAGTCTCCTACCTCATTAGCAACGAACTTCTTTATCGAGCAGTTCGGCTGAGGATAAAACCTCCATTCCCTCGTTTTGCATCCCCCGTTCCCATGTTCCCCAAGTCCTCCGACTCGCTCACGATGGAATAATGGCTGTTCATTTTAGTCACAATAAAACAGCTCAGAGAACCTTTCATTATTTCTTCTGGCCCGATACTGGCAAAGAAATTGTCGAGTTTTGCAGATCATGTGATATTTGTCAGGAAACTACAGCAAAGGGACGAATAACACCTGTCCCCCTCCAGAAGACCCGAATTGTCTCGGAGCCTTTTTTTAGAGTGGCCATATATCTAATTGGCCCAATTCATCCCCCGTCTAGCGAAGGATACTCGTCCGTCCTCACTCTTGTTGACTTTGCAACGAGATTTCCCGACGCAGTCCCCCTTAAAAATATAGGGAACGTGACCTGTGCGGAGGCCCTGATTTCTATCTTTTCCCGCGTCGGCATCTCGAAGGAGATCTTGTTCGACAGAGGCAGACAGTTCATCTCTGAGGCTAATGGAACACGTCAGCAAGCTCCTTATAATCAAGCCCTTGTTAACCTCCCTTTTTGACCCCGCCGCTAACGGCGTCTGTGAAAAGTTAAATGGCACTCTGAAGACCATTCTGAAAAAGTTATGCCATGCTCAGCCCCGAGAATGGCATCGATACCTGCCGGTTGCCCTGATTGCCTGCAGAGAAATCCCCGACAGAACTTTTGGATTTGCCCCCTTTGAGCTCTTGTAGGGCCGAAATGTACGTGGATCAATGAGCATATTGAATGAACCTTTTTACAATCCCTACTAGATGAGGAGATCAAGTCCTCGTATTCTTACGTGCTAGACCTTAGTAACCGCTTGGAAGAATGCGCCGATATAGCGTACAAAAATTCGGACATAAATTTAGAAAAATATAGGACCTATTTTGACGTGAGGTCCAAAGAAAGGTGATTCGGGCCCGGTGAAGAGGTGCTGCTCTTCCTACCCACGGAGACGAACAAGCTCTTACCCCAATGGAAAGGCCCTTTCCCAATTGTGGGGGAATTCCACGTGGAATTTCTTTTCCAGCGCGGAAGTGACGTTCATGCGCTGGAGAAGGTTCTAGAATTTAGATGGCTTAAATTGGTAAGCATCCCCCCCCCCATCCACAAGCGGTAGCCTCGAACCGCGTCCACCTCGGACCACCTTTTCGCGGGTTAGAATCGCCTCAACGTGAAGATTCAAAGCCATTCGAGAGTATCGCTGTTTCCCCCACCCCTGCGACGGGGGGCCTTGTACATATAGGGCTCGTCTTCCATGTGGGAGACACAGAGTTGAGGAGTCTCGCCTGGACTCAAGAAGTTTCCCCTAGTTCCAAGTCAGGTGCTAAACACGAAGCAAATTGACGGCTGAACTTTTGTGTGTTGGAATTAACCCAGCCAGTGAGGAAATTCCATTTGACGATCGCCACCGAGCGATTTTTCCGACTCCACTCGTCAACTCCTGTCGAAGCCCACCTCGTTCCCTTCTCGTTTTCGGGTGGCCGAAATACTCTCCCCTGGACCAGACGTTACCGCCCCCATCCTCCTTTTGGAGAACTGTCATCACGTCAACTTCCCGCTCAGAAGCTCCGAGCGCCCTTGCCCTCACGTTTATTGCCTGCAGAAGACATCCGTGAAACCTTACCCTGACGTCTCACCCGGAATCCTCCGTGAGCCAACCTTTCTTCCCCTTCAGCAACCCACTTGAGCTAATCCTCGCCATTTGAATAGTCTCCTTCTGTAACGCATTAATTTCTAACTTCAGAGTCTGGTGCATAACTCTGCAATTCCCCCCTCGTTTACCAATTTAATTTTGCCCATTAATTCTATTATTTTATGTAAATAAAATTATATTTTTGTACATAACTCTTTAAATAACCTTGAGCTTTGCCATGCCCAAATTTTACCTGACCTCGTTGCACTCTTTTCTCGCTGTTCCTTGCGTCGAAACTCGTGGCGTTCCGTCCCTTGTCGGTTCGCCTTTAAGTTATTGGTCTCTCCCCCATAGATATAATATTGTATTGATATAATGTGATGTCATACCACGACACCAATCCTAGAAGCACGCGGTCTCGTAAATTATGTAATACAGACCCCCTCAGGAAAAAATTGTTTCATGTAAATATGCTTAAGCGCTATCGCCACCGCACCTGCATTAATAATATAATTGCCGTTGACGAAGAAGCATTAATGGAAGCCTCTTATCCATCTGAGCCTCTTAATTTAGTCCAAACCGTATGTGTCGAAGCGGACGAAAACTACCCTCTCCCTTCGCTCCCCGGTTTACGTGTAAACTCCACCACGGAACTCGATTTAAACCCCCAGTTAGAACCCCCTCAGAGGACACAATTAGCTCTTTTGTTAACTGAATTCCCCGATGTAATTTCCGAGAAGCATGATTGCTCTTTATATTTTGAGCATGATATAGACCTAACCACCCAGGAGTTATTAGATCCAAGCCCTACCCCGTGCCCGTTCACTTGAGCCCTACTTTTATCGCCGAAGTGGAAAACTTGCTAAAATTAGCAATAATTGAACCTTCCACGTCGAATTATTGCTCTCGTATTGTTATGGTCAGAAAGCCGGATCAGTCTTTTCGCATGTGCGTAGACTTTATAAAACTGAACACCGTAACAGTTTTCGACGCTTAGCTTATCCCTTTGATAGACCAGAGCCTACATCTATTTGAAGAGGCCAAGTTTATTTCAGAGATAGACTTGTGTAAGGCCTACTATCAAATCCCCCTTAAGGATAGTACCCGGAAATACACCGCATTTCCCACAGGAACAGGCCTCATGCAGTTCATGCGCCTATCTTTTGGTTTAGTTACTGCCTGTAGTAACTATAATCACTGATGCGCAGGATACTGGATGGGCTGAGTAACATTTCCTTTTACTTCGATAACGTTTACGTGGCCACCCGTACATGGGACCATCATCTTATCTCCCTACAATTGCTCCTCAATAGGCTTCATGAAAACGGCCTGACTATAGGCCCTAGCAAGTGCCATTTCGCCTCTAGCACTATTAAGTACCTCGGTTTTCACATTTGTGAAAATCAAATGAAAAAGAAAAGGTAAAGGCTATCGCCGACATGCCCCTACCGCGTACTAAAAAGAAATTACGCTCTTTTCTAGGGTCGACATCCTTTTACCGACCCTTTGTCCCGAATTTTGTCACCTTAGCGTCTCCCCTTAGCTCTCTAATAAAAAAACGTTCCACGGACCACCTCGCATGGAACCCTAAAGCGACTGCCTAGTTTCATCACGTGAAGGAAAAATTAACATCAGTTCCCAGACTGAGACTCCCGAATACGAAGAAACCTTTTGGGATACGAACGGATGCTTGTAGTGAAGGCATCGGTTGCCTCTTGCTCCAGTATGAAGAAGACGGCAAAGATTACCCCATTGCGTACGCTAGCCGGAAGCTCTCGTCACGCGAAAGGAATTATGCGGACATAGAACTTGAAGAACTAGCGATCGTCTGGAGTGTACAGAAATTCCAAACATATTTGTTAGGTAAGGAGTTCGTAATCGAAACCGATCATCGCCCATTGGCTTACTTAAAGAATTGTAAAAGCCAGAAGGGAAGGCTTATTCGTTGGAGTTTTTTACTTCTAATGGAATACCAGTTCCAAATAAGGTACATTAAAGGGACAGAAAACTGTGTTGCAGACTGTCTAAATAGGAATCCGGTCGAGGATCCTCCCCCTGCGAAGTAAATTGTGTTAAGCATTGTACTCCCGTACACATAATCGAGTCTGTGTACTCGCTTTTTTTCATATTTCTAGAACTCCGTCTTAACTGTATATATTTAGGTTCCTTGGTTTTCAGGTAATATTTTGGTCTGTTTTTTTTACATATTTGTCCTCTGTGTGTTTTTTGGGGGACATTGCATTTTTCTTTAATTTTATTTACATATGCTTCCACTACCCTTTTATGAATAAATCCTTTTGATTTTTTTCTTCTTTTTTGTAACTCGCATTTTCCAGTATTTATTTAGTTTATGGATTTTGTGCTGGTTAACGAAGATACCTTTTTAAATATACCCTGCGCCATGGATGAAACAGAAGACATTCATTCATTTAGTGACCTCTGTGTCGACTTAAATTTAGATGTCCGCCCATATTGTACACCTGTAGACTCAGGTCTAAATTTTGCCATACACGACTCCTCCCATGTTTAGAGGTGCCCTTTTCCCTCCTCCACACATCAAGAAAACGTCATCTTTGGAAAGGGAGGCGTGTGAAGGGATGCCCTGGAAGCACCAAGCGAAAGGAAGCCCCCTCAAAAATACCTCTTTCTTCTTTTAAGACCACGTGCGCCTAGCGTGAACATTTTAAAAAATTCTAGAAAGAATCAGTCTCGCGCTGAATTACCTTTCACGGCTCTGTTTGCTTTCAGACGCCACTTGTCCCCCTCCCCCTTCCCTTGCGATAACCCCGTGCGCAACCCTGCTATCTCTACCCCATGCTTCCCCTCCATGAGGATCACCTTGTTGTGGTAGGGGGGCTTGCGTACTCGAATGATACAGTGGGCTATGTCAGTGAAGACTGATTGAAATGGTCACTACTTCCCATCAGTCGGTCTTCAGGGTTCCAACCTTGCTGAACAAGCCACTTAGAGGAGCCCGACTAACGATCCTCACACCCTCGTGTTGAGTACCACTGTACGGGTTGCCAATTTGTTCGCCGGAGGTATCGCCATAGGCCGTATTCGTTCTGGAGCTGATAGCTGCCCACAACTTGGGTCTTAGCCTAGCCGTTCTCAAACTTCCATTCATGACGCTGCACTGTTTTTAAAACGACAGATGTAGCGTGGGGGAGGGCTACCCCGAGAACGATGTAAAGCGCCTTGTCTGGGGCATCTACAGTAACATGTCCACTTCCAGGGGGAAGTTTTGTTATTAACACAAATATATATGGGTAAAAACAATAAAACTTTTTCCAGAGGCCGCAGGCTTCTGGTCCTCGTGCCGTTAATGACCGTGTTCTCCGTAGGCTCGATCCTTTTGGTTCTGAGGTCGACGATGACTGACTATGGAAAATTTGTACTACTGAAATCAGATAACGATAAGCCATTGAGTAAGGCTGATATTTTCAATGTTTATAAAGACTTCGTTGCTAAATATGGCTAACCAGCCCAAATGTAACCTAGAAATGATGGCTGTCTGGTAGTGGAATTGACTTCGTTTGAACAACACCAAAAAATCAAAACACTCGATTCTCTAGCTTCACTAAATATCTCCTCTTCAGCCAACCCTACCTTTAATCCCTGCAAGGGTGTTATAAGGTCAGGGAAGCTGATTGAATACGATGTGGACCGACTTGTTGATAAACTGACTCCCCAAAAAGTAATCAGTGCATACCACGTCACCCGCAATGTTAATAACACCAGAGTTCCTTCGGCTACCATTATACTAACCTTCAATCGGTTGGAACCTCCTAAAAACATCAAGGCTGGCTACTTGTGTATCCCCGTGAAGCCCTACGTTGAGAATCCCCGTAGGTGCTTCCATTGCCAACATTTTTGGCATGTCAGCAAATACTGCAGACAGATGAGACTATGTATCAATTGTTGTTCCGACTTCCATGGAACACCATGCTCACGTCCCCCTTGTTGTGCCAACTGTGGTGGTGACCACCCACCCAGCTCTAATCAGTGCACCTATTGCTCTCCGAAATAAATACAGAATTCGCATGAAGGATGCTAGAATGAGAGCAAAAGAACTATACATCCAACCAGAAGTAAGTTTTGCAGACGCTCTTCGAGCAAATAGACCACTCCGTAACAAACAACAGAGAACATTCAGACCCTCACCTTTACAACCACAGAATAGCCACCAAGTAGCCCCAACAGAACCACTTCCTAAGAAAATGCTTCTCCTCCTTCTCCAATCATCAGAGAAGCTCCTGCTTCACCGAAACCAAGACGCAAGAGAACTCTCCGTTCCTCAGATTCTCCCCCATCAGCATCAAACCAACCATTGCCATGTCCTAAAGAAATGGAGGCTGATTCCGAGGAAGTTCGTGTGGTGTGCGTCTCACCTTTAGACATCCATCCTCCTCCCACTGAATCTGCCTTTACTCCATCTATCAAAACAAGTCGGCCTACTACAACCGCAGCACTAGCAACTTCAGAAAAAACTAAAAAGATGGTCACAGATTCAACATTGGCTGTGGCCCCTTTAGGGGAGGAGAAACAGCCTTCTGGGTCCCCTTACCAACCACAGCTGACCCAACAACCAGTCGTCAGAATAATCTGTATCCTCCCTTTCGACACCACGAACCAGCATTACAGAGGACCCAATATCTTCAGAGGCACCCTTGCCAACAAAACCAAATAATACTAAAGAGAACCCACTATCTTCAAGGCATCTTTGCCAGCAAAACTAACCAGTATTACAGAAGACCCAATATCCTCAGAGGCATCTTTTCCAGCAAAAACCACCTTGTCATATGCACAGCTTACATATGGTTCTTTGCCCACTAATAAAAGTACCATCCCTAAAACCCTAAAGCTACCAATGCCTCAAGTACTAATAACATCCAGAAACTTAAAAGGCTAAAAAACCCAGTTATCTTTACCAGGTACAAATAAAAACCTAACTACTCTTAAAAGATAAATATGCCCCCAATTATACATTGGAATTTACAAGGAATCTTCCCTAAATTGAAAGAACTCAAAATACTGCTTCACGATTACAACCGTTGTTGTATAGCATTGCAAGAAACACAATTGGGTATTCGTCAATTACCCAATATCCCCATCTATGTGGGCTACTTTAAAAACCCACCAGAACCCATACATGGTTCAGCTATTTTTGTCCACAAAGACTGTTCTCACTTACTAATCCCATTGAGAACAGATCTTCAAGCAGTAGCGATCCGTGTGTACACCAACCGTTTATACACAGTCTGCTCACTGTACCACCCTCCTAGTGAAGGAGTAGTTGCCTCAGATCTGGTTAACAAATTAGCCAATCTCATCACCCAACTCTCAACCTCATTCCTACTGGTTGGAGACCTTAACGCAAGGCATCAACTTTGGGGAGACTATGATAACAACCCCAAGGTAAACATGATCGTGAGATGTATAGAGACCATGGATGTGTCATTTTTTAATGATGGCACTCCAACATCTTTTCATGTCCAGACTAACAGCTGTAATTGTGTAGATCTATCACTTTGCTCATCAGACTGTATAGCAGATTACAGCTGGTTGGTGGGTCCTGACCTGAGAGGAAGCGATTACTACTCAGTTGCACTGACTTCATGCTTGACTGGCCCTCCCCACACCCACCGAGTAATAGGTGGAACACTAAGAAAGCCAACTGGACAAAATTTAAACACCTCTCTCATCATTCTGGATACTTCCCTCAGGGTGACATTGACATGATCTTGGAGAACTTCCATGACCACGTAAACCAGGTGGCAAATTCATCTATGCCCCTCTCCAAAATTGCTTTTCACAAGACCCATCTCCCTTTTTGGTCTGAGAAATGCAGCAAAGCAGTGACAGAATTCAAACGAGCTTGTCGTCGCTACCACCGGAACCCTACTACTACCAATAAGTATGCCTGTAACCAAGCCAGGACAGTGCGACAGCGTACCCTCCGCCAGGCTCGCAGAATCTCCATAAAAGGGTATATAAATTCCATCAACCACCAAACTGCACCAGACAAAGTCTGGAAGAGAGTGAAGACGCTCATGGGCAAAACAAGTGGCTTCTCCGCCCCAAATATAGTTGAAGCAGGTGAGCTTTTGGGAGACTTATTGAAAATTTTAAATGTCCTGGCAAAGACATTTGCTGACATCTCTAGCCCCAACAATTACCCCCTAGAATTTCAACGTGTCAGTAAAATGCAAGAACAGTGCATACGGAACTTCATGGATCCCTGTATGGATAATGAACCATACAACAAGCTCTTTTCCATCCATGAACTTCAAAGTGCTCTTAGGAAATGTGGACCTACCGCACCTGGCCCTGATGGTATCTCTTATGATATGAAGAGGAATATGCATTCAACACTCATATCACACCTTTTTGATATATTTAACTATATCTGGATTAAGGGCTATCTCTCTCTCTATTGGAGGGAAGCAATTATACTTTCCTTTCGTAAACCTGGAAAGGATGGGACACTTCCGACCCACTATCACCCAATTGCCCTTACTTGCTCCCCTTGCAAACTTTTCGAACGAATGGTGAATGCCAGTCTGGTATGATTTCTGGAAAGAAATAACCTTATTTCTCCCTCACAAGGAGGTTAAAGGAAAAAGCAATGCACCACAGACCTGCTGGTCAGGATGGAGGATTGCAGCCGACAAGCTTTCTCTAAAGGACCTCACTCCATCGCTGTATTTTTTGACATAGAAAAAGCCTATGATACCACTTGGAGGTGTGGTATCTTGAATTAACTGCATGTCTGGGGTATCAAGGGTCACCTCCCCAGACTCATACAACAATTTCTTGCTAGACGCACATTCCGACTGAGAGTCGGAAATGTCATGTCGGAGGCTTTTGACCAGATAAAGGGCGTACCACAGGGAAGTGTTTTGAGCGTCACCTGCTTCTTGGTGGCCATCAACAGTATCATTACTGACCTTCCAGCAGAGACAATATCAACTCTCTTTGTGGATGACTTGGCCATTGTCTCAACATCACCTTGGCTGCCCTTTGTCACCCGAAAATTGCAACAGGCCATTAATATCATTGCCCAGAATGCCACCGCTAAAGGCTTCCGATTATCATCCTCAAAAACAAAGGCAGTTCACTTCTACAACTTCAGGCGAGTTGAGTGCGAACAGCCAACCCTATTTCTATATGACTCTCCCATCTCATTTGAGCCCCACTTCAAATTTCTAGGGATTATCTTTGACTCAAAGCTCTCTTAGGTCCCCCATATAACTGCTTTGAAAAAATCCTGCCTGGAGAGAATGGACATTCTTAAACTCTTATCACATGTTTCGTGGGGAAGTGACTGCCGTACCCTGTGGCTATTGTATACAGCCTTTATCAGGTCTAAGCTTGACTACGGGTCACAGGTGTACTCTTCAGCATCACCCTCAAACCTGAATAAACTCAATTCCATCAGGAACCAGGGCGTGCGTTTAGCTTTGGGAGCATTCAAGTCCTCCCCAATACCTAGTCTTTATGCAGAGAGTGGGGTTCTCCCACTACCCTTTCACCACCTTAACCTTAACCTGTAGTACCTCTTCAGAAGGCAACAACTTTCCTAATCACCTATATATGAGTGCACCTAAAATATTCACTCGGTAGCCTCATATGACAGGTTCCCTTCACTGACTCGCCCATTTGCCCTGCGCATGACTGAAGATACGGGTCAACTGAGGGAATTATCAGTAATCCTATATCAGATTCCAAAAGTACCCCCATGGCTATTACCAGCAGTGAGGGTCTGCAAGTTGTTGGCAGAGGAACCGAAGACCAAGTTCCTACCTTCCGTTCTACAATGCCTCTTCCATGAACATACTGTGCGCCACAAACCAAGCACCTTTATATACACAGACGGATCGAAATCTCCTGACGG
Source organism: Ceratothoa steindachneri (assembly GCA_963969495.1). NCBI lineage: Eukaryota > Metazoa > Arthropoda > Malacostraca > Isopoda > Cymothoidae > Ceratothoa > Ceratothoa steindachneri. Next base: position 45,897,804 of record OZ018330.1, on the reverse strand, counting down.
GGTGAGAGCCTCTGCTATCCTCCCCTTCCATCATGTGTATGTGTGCCTGCCTAGTGCAGCCTCTATCTTCGCGGCTGAGCTTGTTGCGATACTGGCTGCAAAGTAAACCATCGCTTCTTCACCCCCAGGATCATATACGATATTCGCCGATTCCCTCAGCTCTTTAGAAGCCTTAGCCAATCCATTCCAAGATCACCCATTGGTTTCAAAGATACAGAAGTGGGTTTTTTATTTCCTCGCTCCACAAAATCTTATTTTGCTGGGTATCTAGTCACATAGGTATAACATGGAATGAGAGAGCAGATACTGTTGCCAAGACAACAGCATCTCTAGGAACCACCACCCCTGCCTCTCTTCCTTTCCGAGATACTGTGCCACATATCCATGGATATGTGGTCAACCAGTGCCAGAGGACATGAGATGAACTCCCCCCAACCAAACTGCATACCATCAAACAGTCAGTTCGCCCTTGCCCACCCACTATTAGAACCCGTACTTAGGATGTTATCCTATGCCGGCTGATAATTGGGCATTGTCGCCTAACACATGGCTTTCTAATGGAAAGCCTTTAACAGCCCCCAGTGTGCACTTACTGTGGAGTACCAATGTCCGTACTCCACCTATTCACCGAATGCACACGCTTCCAAACCCTAAGGCAAAGACTTTTCCCTTTTATTTGCCAAGGGATGCGTTCTCAGCAGGCTCTGAGGAGTATCCTTTATGAGCACGAGAAGACTTTTAATATGAAAAAAGTGCTAAAATTTTTATCAGAAGCGAATCTACTAAAGGGAATTTAGTATTTTTATCATTTTTAGAATGAGATAGACATGTCTCATTACTTTATTTTGATTTTACTATATTATAGAGAAATTTATTTCTCTATGATTTTACTCCCTTTTGTTTTCTACGGTTTTACTCGCTTTTATTCTAGATTTGTAACCATAGTCTATGTTTTTAACTAATATTTGAAATTTTAACGAACCCTTTTTAAAAATGGCTACGAGTTTGTCCACTTGGACCTACGCAGCATTCGCCTTTTATGTACCATTCATTCTACCCCATGCTTCCCAGGCGTGTCTATTCTCCTGCTAGGGCAGCTACATTAACCCTACCCCCATATCACGGGGCAAGTTTTACCGTCTGGATCTTATCGCGAAGTCTGTTTGTTTATACTGGCGCCGAGAACCATCTAGGGACGGCCAGGCCCTAAGGCTACCTATCGGACCAGCCACCCGGCTATTTAACCTGATGCTCGCCATTTCTCGAGAAGATTGAAAGCCCGCCCTTCCCTCTGTTCTAACTGCATGTCTGTTTCCCGTGAAGCCCTGTAACCCGTGTTCGAGTCGTACCTCGTCAAAGATCTACCTTCTTTGAGCTTTGACCCTGTTAAGATTTTTTTTTTTTTAATTCTATAGAGCCCATCTGGCAACTGCCCACTTGGGCGTAAGTCGCCGAAAAACACGACAGCCTAAAACTAGGCTACTTTAAAATAAAAATATAACAACTTAACAATGATATAAATTGGAAAAAATTAACAATCAGGAAGCAATCTCCTGGAGCGGGGGGGTATCCCCCTCACCCCGGTGCAGGAGAGTGCAACCTACGAACAAAACAATAACAAAAAAAGAACCTTAAATAAAGGGGAGAAGCCCGGCCTCCCCCAAAAAGTCAACAAGTCCACAAGTCAATGTGCACGAATCTGTCCTGAGTACAAGGGACAGGCGGTAGCGACCTCGCCCATCCAGGAACCGGGACAGGTATCGTGCGCGAAGATCACCAAGACTGGCACATTCGACAAGAATGTGCCGAACAGTCTGAGGGACGACGCAGTCGTTGCAATAGGGCGCAGGCGAGCGCTCCACCAAGTAGCGATGCGTCACACGAGTGTATATGATTCGGAGACGACAAAAAGCAACCTGAAGCCACTGCGGCATTGGGGGATATGTCCATGGGAACAGTCGCGGCGCAATGGCACGCAACTTTAAGTTCCCTTCGACCGTCTCCCATCTTCTTTGCCAAGCAGTCCGAAGAGCTTCCCGTATTCCTGCCATGTAGTCGGTGTGAGGAAGAGCGAAACGCTGGTCCGGTCGAAGAGTCATCGCGAAGTCTTTGGCGCAATCATCGGCGCGCTCATTCCCCGCAATTCCTACATGTCCAGGAACTCAGCAGAAGATAATCTCGACATCTGCCCGGCTCGCCAAAACCGTGGGGTCACGGATATCGCGACCTAGAGGATGCGGAGATTCCAATGCCCCGAGAGCACTCAGGGCGCTTTGTAGGTCGCTATAGATCATAATCTGGTCTCCGAACCGGGCACGTCGCGTAATCCCCCGTACCGAGTGGTGTATTGCCACCAGCTCGGCCGTGAAGACAGAGGCAGCGCCTGGTAGAGCCCCGCTGACTTCAAACAGAGGGGATACGGCGTGGAAGCAGACCCCCTCTTCGGACTTGGAGCCATCCGTATACACTGGCACGGTTCCAGCATGACACGAGGTGTGCTCCAAAAAGGTCGAACGCAATACTCCCGGCGCAGTACAAGCTTTGGGAGCAGAGGCGTGGCGACAAATAGCCAAATGTGGTACCCTCCAGGGTGGCGTCCTGGAAAGACCTAGGAGCGCCACCGGCCCGAGAGCTATATCTACCTCACGAAGAAGTTTCCTGGCCCGAAACCAAAAGGACTTAGGGTATGACTGGCGTCTCTCGGTGGCATATGCACCATCGAGATCAGCTGCGGATGCAGTGAGAGCTTTTGACGACTGAGGGAGGCACCGGCCTCCGAGGACAGGCGAGTGATGCACTGCACGCAGGGCAGAGCGAGTAGCATCTCCCAAGCATTGACCAACAGGCTCTCAATGGAGGAAGTGCGGGAGGCCCGGTCGCAGGGCGAAGGCCAGTGTGGTGGATCGAATCCACCTTCCGCAATACACGCCCGGATGTGGATGAATAAAACTCGCATCCGTAGTCGAGCTTCGAACAAACAAAGGATCGATAAAAAAGTAGGGCAGTAGCCCTACCAGCACCCCAAGCGCTGAAAGTCACGGAACGGAGAATGTCCATGGCGCGAGTACAAGAGACCCTAAGGCTGCGAATATGAACCTCCCAGGTGAGGCGTCGGTCAAATACAAGACGAAAAAAACGGTGCGACTCAACCACATTCAGACGCACCCCATTAAAAAACAAATCTGGGTCGGGGTAAAGCCGTGGATGGTGGCAGAAGTGCACCACCTTAGTCTTGGCCAAAGAAAACCGAAACCTGTGTGCTTCGGCATAGCGAGAGACGCGGTTCAATGCCTTTTGGAGTCGACGCTTTAGAGTTGGCATCTGGGCCGCGCCCAAAGAGATCGAAAGGTCGTCCACGTAGAGCGTAGCGAGAACATCTTCCGGCAGCACCGAGGTGATGCCGTTGATGCTCAGGGCAAAGAGTGTGACACTGAGGACACTTCCCTGCGGGACACCCTCTTCCTGCTCCTTTAGGCCGGAGAGGGCTCCCCCTACCCGTACACCGAATCGACGATCTCGCAAAAATTAATATATAAACATTGGGAGGCGTCCCCTTGCCCCCATCGTTTGGAGAGTCTCCATGATACCGTATCGCCACGAGGTATCATAGGCCTTCTCCAGATCGAAAAACACCGTGGCGTAGTGTTGTCTACGAAGGAAAGCCTCGCAGACGGCATTTTCCAGTCGGAGCAGAGCATCCGACGTGGAGTGGAACTTGCGGAAGCCGCACTGTGTGGAAGACAGATGGCCTCCGCTGTCCAGGAAATAGGCTAATCTAACATTTACCAATGTCTCCATCAACTTGCACACGCAAGAGGTTAAAGAGATTGAGCGGAAATCGGTCGAGGAAGAATGATCTCTCCCCGGCTTGCGAAAGGCGAGCACAGTAGCGATTTGCAAGAAGTCTGGGAGAAGACCTTCCACCCAGATCCTGTTAAACAAATCTAAGAGAAAGGTCATGCGTCACTTACCCAGGTGTCGAAGCATAGCGTATTTGACATCGTCCAGACCATGGGTGGTGTACGCGCACGAAGCGAGAGCGAAACGCAACTCACTCACAGTAAACTTGTCGTTGAAGGGTTCCCTGCATCTGTAGGTAAAGTCCAGCCGGCGGCCTTCCGCGACAGGACGACGTGCATTGAATGCTGGTGGAGCAGCATCACGGCTAGAGAATGCGGAAAAAGCGGTCGCGAACGATTCCGCCACGGACGCATGGTCCGAGATTGCGGTCCCATTCTCCTGGAGAACGGGAGCGGGGTCCTACGAGAACTTGCCCCAAAACATTTTGACTCGCTTCCAGACCTCAGCTAAAGGGGTCTTCCAGTTAAATGAAGACACGTATGCCCGGCAAGAAGAGCGGTGGGCGTGCTTCAAAATATACCGGAACATAGCCCTAGCCCGAAGAAATTTTGCGACAGTGAAATCGTTCGGGCGGCGCTTATAGCGCATGTAGGCATAACGCTTCTGTTTGAGCGCCGTCTCACACTCGGCCGACCACCATGAGAGTGGTCGGCGTACAAAACGGCCAGACGTCCTAGGAATAGTAGTCAGGCCCACGGAAATGAGGTTGCCGGAGAAGAACTCAACGGCCTCATCTACCGACCTAAACTCCTAGACTGAGATAGAAAATTCAGTCATTTCCTGAAATGCCGGCCACCGCGCCCGCGCCAAGCACCACCGAGGTGGTCTCTGAGGCGGCAGTTGCCCCGAAAATGATATTTGAATAGGAAAGTGATCACTACCATGGAGGTCATCGACCACCCCCCAATCAAAATCAGGCTGTGCATCCGAAGAGCATAAAGATAGCTCAAGGCAAGAAAATGAAGCGGTTCTCGGACAGTGATGCGTAAACTCATCCACGTTCAGGACACCCATCTCAAGCTCTTCGATCAGATCGGAAAAGACTTGTCCCCTGGGATTTATGGAGTAATCACCAAGCAAGAGATAGGGCCTCGGCAACCGTGCCGCGACGCGGCGGAAGTCCCCCGCGTCGAAGTCAGCTGACGGTGGAATGTACGCAGAAATGATAGTATACCTCATATCCAGGTGCAGTTGCACAGCCACTGCCTGAAAGGAGGTATCTAAAGAGAAAGGAAGAACGGAGACCTCATACCGGGTGTAAACCGCGCATCCCCCAGCCAGGCCATCCCGGGGTGGTGGGATCGCAAGATCCTTATACCCCGGGAAGGCGGGCAGGGGGCACGCGCCTAGCATGGTCTCCTGAAAAAAAATATATAACTGGGAACGGGATGAGACGAGCCTCCGCAGCTCTTTCCGGTTGGCCTGGAGTCCACGGCAATTCCATTGATGGAATATGCCCTCCAGGTCCAGCTCGGAGGAGACGCGGGTCCCTCCTCGAACTGAAGACCCTCACGGAAATGGCCGTATGCTTCCCGGGGACAGAACCCCAGGCGCTAATGGCAGGACAAAGCGCTGAAAGCGTTGTCGCCTTCGATGACTTATTGGGGAAGGTTGGGCTCACCATGCGAGTCTTTTCCTCCCTCCGCCTCGAAACCTTAGGCGGGCGTTGCGGCTTCGGAGACGGGGGGCCCTCTTTTCGAGGTACCACCGTCTCAGACCAACTCGCTCCACATCTAGGCGTGGGCAAAGGAGCCGAAGCTCCTTTGTTGCAGTCCTCCTTTCGAGGGACAGCTTTAGGAACCCCGGAAGATGGCCTGACGACCAACTTCATGGTTGTTTCCCCCTGTAAGTCTAACGACTCGGTGGAGGCGCGTGGCCGTTTCACCTTATGGGAAACGGTCACGCTAGGGAAAGAGGGGGGAGCCCTGGTTTTAGCCGGGGCTGGGTGTGAACCCTTTTTGCCGCCAGCTTTACCAGGGGAGCGCCCGAGTGGAGTAGAGCCCGCAAAAGGGCTCCAAATGGGCGCGGAAACAACCGTGCTCGTTGGCCTGGATGGGTCAGGAGCAGAGGGTGCCTTTCTAACTATTGAGGCATATGACGTCCCAGGCAGAGCCAGGCGCGCCAGGACCAAGTCCTTAGCCTTGCGGAATGAGAGTCGATCCTGGGCCTGAACGGCCAGGATTTCTTTCTTAAGGAGATATGCACCACATAGCTTCGAAGAAGTGGGGTGCGGCTCTCCGCAATTGACACACTTGGCCACACACGATTTGGAGTTATCGTGTGCGACCTTGGAGCAATTTACACATACTTTGGGTGACCCCGACTTTGCACGTCTACATGAGCTATTCGTATGCCTGAAGCGGTGACAGTAATAGCACCGCCGCGGCAGTGGCACGAATGCCTTCACGCGGTAGCGGTACCAACCGGCACGCACCGACTCAAGGAGCTCGTCACAGTCGAACGTGACGAAGAGTGTAGGGGTGGGTCTCGAGGCCCCTCCCTGTTTTCTCATTGCACGTTCGACCTTGACCGCCCCATGGTCGGCCAGCTCTAGGGTGATGTCCTCAATGAAGTAGTCAATGAGTTCCCTCGCTTAAACTACTCCTTTCACAAAGTTTATGATAGAGTGCGGCGTCACACTCACCTGGGTGCCATGAAGTGTCCGAAGAGCACTTATCTTGGCTGCCTCGGCGGGATTCGCCGCATTTGCCAGAAGGCTCCCGTCCGAGAAACGGCTCACCTTCGGCTCTCTACCAATTGCACTAGCTCATCCTCTCCTCTGATGGATCGTGTTGCCCTTGGACAACATGGTGCCATCAGTGGAGCGAATAACGAGGAAGCGTTTAAAGCCAGCGGGCTCGAAAACGCCAGGTAACCTCTGAATCCAGGGCCTCGATGTCATCGAGGCTCCGCCCTGTGCATTTTTGGTCTTAGTCAGGGGCTCCACAACCGGGGGGGCAGAGGGGCCGAATGTGCCGATCTTAGGCTTGGTCGCTTGCCAGAGTGGCAGCAAGCCATCCGTCCCCGCAGCTCCCGCGGATGGAGAGGGGCCCCGAGTCATCTTTGTCTTTTTAGTCTTGGTCTTTTTCTTTTTTGGAGAGGAGGGCGGGGAATAAACCCACTTCTCACCCCCTCCGGTTTTAAGCCCTCAGGCCAGATGGACCGGCCTCAGCCAGGTCATTCTCCGAAAAGAAGAAGGTCCTGGTAGTCGTGGGGGCACCGGTCGGAGGAGATCCTTCCCCTTCTTGTACTGCTTCAGAAGCCACAGTCGTTTGAGGAGGACCTTGCATAGGGGCAGAACCGGGTTCGGTGCTTGGCGCCGAGCCCAGATTCCCCCCGCATGGAAGGCCCTACCGTCTGAGGCTGGGTTTTCTCAAGGACCATGGCTATCTCAGGGGAGGCCTCCAGTGGGCCATCCCCCACCCAAAGACACCGCAGGTCCTGTTGGCAGTATCGTCACTAGTCTTGTGTGGGGAGGCATGGGCCTTGACCCCGGCAAGGTTCAACATTCTTGCCAGAAGGTCTTTTGAGGGAAGCGACCGAAGGGGCCTGGCTTTCCTCTTCCCCCTAAGGGAGTTTGCCCTACCGAGCCGCTTCGATGTGGAGCGGCTGGCTAAAGGCTGCCTGCTAGCTTTCTTGGCAGTCCCCTTGGAAAGAACAGAGGGGACTGCCACTGATAAAGGGGAGGTGCCCGAAAGCACCTCCAGAGAAGGGGGTGAGGGTAAGTCTCCTTCACCCTTAGGCGTAGGAGAGGAGTAAGCCTCCTCCCCGGTTGAAGAGATATGGAAGGTCCCCTGCGCAAGCACAGGGGGCGGACCTCCATTTTTTTTGCTGGAGCTGCCCGAGGGCGGCTCCGTCGCTGTTTCAGGGAAAGTTGGGGGTTGGGTTTTTTTTCCATCATTGGGCATGGTGACCCTTTTTTTGCTACAGGACGCAATAGCTCATCACCTTTTGCAGTTGCCCGCACTGCAGGAGGTGCTTACAGGCCTGGCAGAGCCAGGCGCCGCCATTTCGGAACACCCCTCCCGCCTGGTGGCCTGGCAGTCCATCGGCATGGCGGCTCCACCTTGAACACGGCGTAAAATCAAGGATAGATGGTAAAGTGAGGAAAAGGGATGTGAGGAAGGTATAGGTGGGGGTGAAGCAGGTTGTTAAAAACCAGCCACCCCAGACCGGAGCTCAGGGTTTAGGGAACATTTTCCCAGGTGAGTGATTTTGCTGGTGTAAGTAAACGATTGAGTGAGCTGCCTGTGGCTGATTTTTCTGGTTTTGGGAACAGTATGAATGATAGTATGTTTGACCAGAGTGAACCTAGTGAGGGAGATTTTTCGGTTTTTACGAATGGTAATAGTAGAGGTGAGTTTGATAAGAACATAAGAACATAAGAACATAAGAAAAGAAGGAGACTGCAAAAGACCATTCATGGCCTACACTTGGCAGCTCCTGTTCTAGTCAACACACAAAAGATTTCTTACCAGAGAAAAGTCATCAACATTGTCACCCTTTACAGGAGTTCGTCAGATCTAATCTACAATATACATAAAATGCATCCAGAGGATTATGTCCATTCATGCAACCGCAAAATAATCTCCCCACTACTTAGAAAAATATATACATATGTACATAAAAAGTCAGTCCCATCTAGCAGCTTCATTCATATATTTATCTAATCTATTCTTAAAACTACCCAGAGAGGAGGCTTCTATCACATGTCTAGTGAGCCTATTCCATTCATCTACCACACGATTTGTAAACCAATTCCTCCCAATCTCCTTCCTAAACCTATACTTATCAAGCTTAAACCCATTGCTACGTGTCCTGTCATGTTCACTAAGTATAAGAACTTTACCCAGATCCCCTTTATTATATCCTTTTACCCATTTGAAGACTTCAATCAATTCCCCTCTGACTCTTCTCCTTTCCAATGTATGTAGATTTAGTTTTCTGAGCCTTTCACCATAAAGTAAGTTCCTTAGCCCACCAATCATCTTTGTCATCCTTCTCTGCACAGACTCAAGCAAATCAATATCCTTACTATAATATAGTGACCAAAATTGTACTGCATAGTCTAGATGAGGCCTAACTAGCGCCAGATACAGTTTTAGAATGACTTCAGCCCTCTTATTGCTTACACTCCTCCTAATGAATCCCAATATCCTATTAGCTTTATTCTTAGCTTTAGGCATTGCTTTCTAGGACGAAGGTCTGAACTTACCAAAATACCCAAGTCCCTCTCACAATCGGTCCTCCCTAAATTTCTCCCATTTAATTTATAACTATTCAGTGGATTATTTCTACCTATACTAAGTACACTACATTTGTCTATGTTAAACTTCATTTGCCATTTCTCAGCCCAATTGGACAGAATGGTCAATTCCTCCTGCATTATAACAGCATCAGAATCAGCCCTAATGGCCCTACCTAGCTTAGTATCATCAGCAAATTTACTCAGGTCACTACTTATACCTATGTTAAGAACATTAATATAAATTAAGAATAGCAAGGGACCCAAAACAGATCCTTGCGGAACTCCACTGCTAACACACCCCCACTCAGATTTAACTCCATCTATACTAACTCTTTGCTGTCTGTCACCAAGCCATGACTGAATCCACCTAAATATACTGCCATCGATCCCGTGTGCTTTAACTTTGCTCAGAAGCCGTAAGTGTGGCACTCGATCAAAAGCCTTACTAAAGTCCAAGTATAAAATATCATAGTTTTCATCATTATCTGCTGCTTCATACACCTTACTATAAAAAGACAGCAAATTAGTCAGGCAGGATTTACCCTTACTAAAGCCATGCTGTGATTCTTTTATCAACTTATGCTTATCCAAGTGATCCCTAATATTCCTTGCTATAATAGATTCCATCATTTTCCCTACCACTGATGTCAAACTTACTGGTCTGTAATTAGACATATTTGTTTTATCCCCTTTCTTAAATATAGGTATCACATTGGCTTTCTTCCATGCCACTGGCACAATGCCACTCTCCAATGATTTTCTAAAGATGCATGCTAGGGGCTCACTTAACACATCCTTACATTCTTTCAAAATTCTAGGAAAGACCTCATCAGGACCGGGTGCTTTACTACTTTTGATTTTATCAATTTCCTTTGTCACTATCTCCTTTGTGATCAAGATATCCTTTAATTTCTCTTCATCATTACCCCGAAAGATCATTGACACCACATATACACATTTATATATATATATATATATATATATATATAGCATTGAATGCTAGCGGAGCAGCATTCCGGCTAGAGAATGCGGATAAAGCGGTTGCGAAGGATTCTGCCACGGACGCGGGGTCAGAGATTGCGGTCCCATTCTCCTGGAGAACGGGAGGGGGATCCTGCGAGAACTTGCCCCGAATCCTTTTGACTCGCTTACACACCTCTGCTAGAGTGATATTCCCGTTAAGTGAAGAAACGTATGCCTGCCAAGAAGAGCGGCGGGCGTGCTTCGAAATAAACCGGAACCTATGTAGCCCTAGCCCGACGAAATTCAGCGACAGTGAAATCGTTCGGGCGGCGCTTATAGTGCATGTAGGCATAACGCTTCTGTTTGAGGGCCGTCTCACACTCGGCCGACCACCATGGGAGTGGTCGGCGTGCAAAACGGCCAGACGTCCTAGGAATAGTAGTCAGGCCCGTGGTGATGAGGTTGCCGGGAAAGAACTCAACGGCCTCATCTACCGACCTAAACTCCTCTACTGAGATAGAAAATTCAGTCATTTCTTGAAATGCAGGCCACCGCGCCCGCGCCAAGCATCACCGAGGTGGGCTCTTAGGCGGCAGTTGCCCTGAAAATGATATTTGAATGAGAAAGTGATCACTACCATGGAGGTCATCGACCACCCCCCAATCAAAATCAGGCTGTGCATCCGAAGAGCAGAAAGATAGCTCAAGGCAAGAAAATGAAGCGGTTCTCGGACAGTGATGCGTAAACTCATCCACGTTTAGGACACCCATCTCACGGTCTTCGATCATATTGGCAAGGAATTGTCTCCTGGGATTTATTGAGTAATTTCCCCAGAGAGGATGCCTGCCGTTCAGATTTTCAAGCAAGAGATAGTGCCTCGGCAACCGTGCCACGACGCGTCGAAGTCTGCTGACGGTGGAATGTACGCAGAAATGATAGTATACATCCTATCCAGGTGCAGTTGCACAGCCACTGCCTGAAAGGAGGTATCTAAAGTGAAAGGAAGAACGGAGACATCATACCGGGTGTAAACCGCGCATCCCCCAGCCAGGCCATCCCGGGGTGGTGGGATCGCAAGACCCTTATACCCCGGGAAGGCGGGCAGGGAGCACGCGCCTAGCATGGTCTCCTGAAAAAGATATATAACTGGGAACGGGACGAGACGAGCCTCCGCAGCTCTTTCCAGTTGGCCTGGAGTCCACAGCAATTCCATTGATGGAATATGCCCTCCAGGCCCAGCTCGGAGGAGAGGCGGGTCCCTCCTGGAACTCAAGACCCTCACGGGAATGGCCTTATGCTTCCCGGGGGAAGAACCCCAGGTGCTGTTGGCAGGACAAAGCGCTGAAGGCGTTGTCGCCTTCGATGACTTATTGGGGAAGGTTGGGCTCACCATGCGAGTCTTTTCCTCCCTCCGCCTCGAAACCTTAGGCGGGCGTTGCGGCTTCGGAGGCGGGGGGCCCTCTTTTCGAGGAACCACCGTCTCCGAGCCACCCGCTCCACCACTAGGCGTGGGCAAAGTAGCTGAAGCTCTTTTGTTGCTGTCCTCCTTTCGGGGGACCTCTTTCGGAACCCCGGAAGATGGCCTAGCATCCATGTTCAGGGGTGTTGCCTCCTGTGAGTCTAACGACTCGGTAGAGGCGCGTTGCCGTTTTGCCTTACGGGAAACTGTCACGCTGGGGGAAGAGGGGAGAAGCCCTGGTTTTACCCGGGGCTCAGTGTGAACCCGTTTTGCCGCCAGCTTTACCAGAGAAGCGCCCGGGTTGAGTAGAGCCCACAGAAGGGCTTCGAATGGGCGCGGAAACAACAGTCCTCGTTGGCCTGGATTGGCCAAGATTAGAGAGTGTCTTTCTAACTATTGAAGCATATGACGTCCCAGGCAGAGCCGGGCGCGCAAGGACCAAGTCCTTAGCCTCGCGGAATGAGAGTCGATCCTGGGCCTGAATCTTTCTAACCTCTTGAGTATGCAAATTGATGGAGAAATTGGTAAATGTTAAATTAGCCTTTTTCCTGGACGGCGAAGGCCATCTGTCTTCTGCACAGTGCGGCTTCAGCAAGTTCCACTCCACGTCGGATGCTCTGCTCCGACTGGAAAATGCCGTCTGCGAGGCCTTCCTTCGTAGACAGCACTACACCACGGTGTTTTTCGATCTTGTGAAGGCCTATGATACCGCATGGCGATACGGTATCATGGAGACTCCACACGATGTGGGCAAGGGGACACCTTCCAATGTGTATATCTGAGTTTTTGAGAGATCGTGGATTCCGCGTATGGGTGGGGGAGCCATCTCCGGCCTAAAGGAGCAGGAAGAGGGTGTCCAGCAGGGAAGTGTCCTCAGTGTCACACTCTTTGCCCTGAGCATCAACGGCATTACCTCGGTGCTGCCAGAAGATGTTTTCGCTACGCTCTACGTGGACGACCTTTCGATTTCTTTTGGCACGGCCCAGATGCCAACTCTAGAGCTTCGACTCCAAAAGGTATTGAACCGTGTCTCTCGCTATGCCCAAACGCACAGGTTTCGGTTTTCTTTGGCCAAGACTAAGATGGTGAACTTCTGCCACCATCCTCGGTTCCACCTCGACCCGGATTTTTTTCTTAATGAAGTGCGCCTGGAAGTGGTTGAATCACACCGTTTCCTTGGTCTTGTATCTGGCCGAAACCTCACCTGGGAGGCTCATATTCGCAGCCTTAGTGTCTCTTGTACCCGCGCCATGGATATTCTCATGTTCAGTGACGTTCAGCGCTTGAAGCGCTGATAGGGCTACTGCCCTACTTTCTTCTTGATCCTTTGTTCGTTCGAAGCTCGACTATGGTTGTGAGTTTTATGAATCCGCAGCTGAGCGCTTATTGCACAAGGTGGACTCGATCCACTACACCGGCCTTCGCCTTGCGACCGGGGCCTTCCGCACTTCCCCCATTGAGAGCCTATTGTTCGATGCTGGGGAGATGTCACTCGCTCTCGCCGCGTGCTGTGCGTCACTCTCCTGTGCGCACGCGCCCGGCGCCTCCCTCAGTCGCCAACAACTCTCACTGCATCCACAGCTGTTCTCGACGGTGCCTATGCTGCCGAGAGACGCCAGTCATACCCTAAGCCCTTTGATTTAGGGCCAGGAAACTCATTCGAGAGCTACGGATAGCTCTCGCCCCTGGTTCTGCCCAGGACGTCCCTCTTGAGGTTATCACATTTGGCTATTTGTCGCCACGCCTCTTCTCCCAAAGCTTGTATGGCGCCTCGAGTATTGCGTTCGACCTTTTTGGAGCACACCTCGTGTCACGCTGGAACCGTGCCAGTGTATACGGATGGCTCCAGTCCGAAGAGGGGGTCGGCTTTAACGTTGTTTCCCCGCTGTTTGAAGTAAGCGGGGTCTCTGCGTCTGTCTTCACGGCCGAGCTGGTGGCAATACACCACTCGGTACGGGAGATCAGGCGACGTGCCCGGTTCGGAGACCGGATTGTAATCTATAGCGACTCACAAAGCTCCCTGAGTGGTCTCGGGGCATTGGAATCTCCGCATCCCCTGGTTCGCGATATCCGTGACGCCACGGTTTTGGCGAGCCGGGCAGATGTCGAGATTATCTTCTGCTGGGTTCCTGAACATGTAGGAATTGCGGGGAATGAGCGCGCCGATGATGGCGCAAAAGAGCCTGCGAAGACTCTGCGACCGGACCAGCGTTTCGCTCTTCCTCACACCGACTACATGGCAGGAATACGGACTGCTTGGCAAAAAATATGGGAGACGGTCTAAGGGAACTTAAAGTTGCGTGCCATTGCGCCGCGACTATTCCCATGGACCTATCCTCCAATGCAGCGACGGCTTCAGGTCACTTTCTGTCGTCTCCGAATCGGACACACGCGTGTGACGCATCGCTATCTGATGGAGCGCTCGCCTGCGCTCTATTGTGACGACTGCGTCGTCCCCCAGACTGTTCGGCACATTCTTGTCGAATGTCCCAGTCTGGGTCATCTTCGCGCACGTTCCCTGTCCCGGTACCGAGATGGGCGGGGTCGCTAACGCCTGTCCCTTGTACTCAGGACGAGTGCGTGCACATTGACTGGCGGACTTATGACTTTTGGTGAGATGCCGGCCTTTTCCCTATTATTTAAGAAGGGTATTTTGTTTTGCTTTTGTTTTTTTTCGTATAGGTCGCACGCTCCTGCGCCGGAAGGACCCCCCCCCCCCCCATCCGACGCAGGAGCTTGCTTACTGCTTTCTTCTTTTTCCCATTTTTTTTGTGAGGGTTGGTTGTTTTTTATCTTTTTAAATTTTATTTTAAAGTAGCCTAGTACTAGGCCAGTTTTTAATACGACGATTTATGCCCAAGTAGGCAGTCACCAGATGAGCTCTTTAAAAAAAAAATCTCTCGCATTAGAAGCATTAAAATATTCAACCTGTCTTTCATGTGCTTGTGCCCAGGAAATGTCTTTTCCCCTTGAGTGATGTAGGGTTTTTTGGCATTTTTGCCATAATATTCCGAACTCATCACAGATAAAAACTCATTGTAGAAGGTAACCTTCACTTCGCACATAGGCAGCAAACTCACCCACAAAGTTTTCAGCAACATCTTTATCAGACTTGCTGCCTTACAAGACTATGAATGCCACTTAGTTTGCAGAACTTCTCGAACCAACCTCTGCTTGCTTTGAATTCTTGAGTGTCAGAGTCACTTGTACTGGGTTCTTTAGCCACTAAATCACAGTGCAACTGCTTAGCCTTTTTACATATTGAAGCCTCAGTAACACTGTCTCCTTTCATTTGCATATCATTTATCCAAACTAAGAGCAACTATTCTACTTTTTTTAAGATTTATGACCTTTTATTTGATTATCCAAACACTCATTTAGCCATATCAGTGGCTTATAGCGTATCTTTATGTTTCATAAATGTACAGATAGTGGACTTGTACATTCCATACTCTTTGGCTAGGTTACTAAAAGACACTCCACTCTCTCTCTCTTTTCTTTATTAATTCCTGCTTCCGGTGAATACTATAACGTTTATTTGTCCTGCCACCACTTACACTGTCACTTTTCACTTTATTAGGAGCCATAACGAGGGCTAATTAGAAGAAAAAGTTAAAAAGAAATGTCAGCACAACAGCCGATGATTTGCACAGCACGGGAGAATGCGCGAGACTGGGCGGCCTAGGTTGGCAGACGACATTCGAGATGGAAGTGAGACTCGACATGAGAGGCGAAATTTTGCCGAAACCTTTGTTCGACTTGGGAGAATTCAACTTGGAATGCATTCGAATAGGAAAGTACCACTATATAAATATATATCACTTTACTAACTATAATTTAAGAAGGGGATTTTTTTGAGTATTTGAATAATAATTTCAGCTTAGTTTGGTTATGACTTTGTTTTTTTATCAAAGTTATTTCTAATATTTCTTTTATAATATCAAAAAATAAAATGGTTGAGTTCAGAAATAAATATAAATTTTGAAATTTTTTGAATTTTTAAAACCCAAAGAATTACAAATGGTGAAGTTCAGAAAATATATTTTTATATATCTTCTATTCTTCTTCTATTCTATTTTGAAATGGGGGAAATTTAGTTTCGAGTTCCTTTTTAAAATTATTATAATTGGCGAAGTTCACAAAATTTATAAAAATTTAACCATGGCTACTTTTTTAGATTTTAAATTTTAGTTGCGAAGCTCAAGCTCCACCCGTAGGGGGGAGTGGCGAAGCCATTGCCTGGTATATATATATATATATATATATATATATATATATATATATATATATATATATATATATATATATATATATATATATATATATCATGAACTGGTGAGCTTCTTTCAAATCGGAGTTTCAATAGGAAGGTGAAAACCAAGCGCGCTATTGATAAAAGCATCTTTATTTGTCTGGGGTTAAACGTTTCGAGGTCCTAGCCTCATCATCGGCACTAAGAAATTAAGATAGTAAAGAGCTAAAATTTCTAGTTTTCATAAAATACTAATATTGAATAGTGCAATTTAGGATAAGCTGCTTAATACAAGAATAAAAATTTCAATAATTCATGATATAATATAAAGATTCGGAAGCAGTTTGATTTATATTTAAACCAGGCAATGGCTTCGTTACTAAGATTAAAATTTAAAATCTAAAAAAAAGCAGCCATGGTTAAATTTTTATCAATTTTCTGAACTTCGCCAATTATAATAATTTTAAAAAGGAACTCTAAACTAAATTTCCCTCCTTTCAAAATATCACGTTGCTAAAATATAGTTATAGAAGAAGATAAATAAAAATAAATTTTCTGAACTTCATCATTTGTAATTCTTTAGGATTTAAAAGATTCATAAAATTTCGATACTTATATTTATTTCTGAACTTCACCATTTTTTTTTTATATTATAAAAGAATTATTAGAAATAACTTTGATAAAAAACATAAGTCATAACCAAACTAAGATGAAATTATTATTCAAATACTCAAAAAAATCCCCTTCTTAAATTATAGAGTTAGTGATGATGATCATGATTAGGTTTAAGTTTTAGGATGTAAAGTGGTTCTACAATTCGTAGTTCTTTGGGATTGGTGCTATTACTAAGTATTTTAAAATTATCCATATTAATTTCAGACTTGCATATTTTAATGTGATATCGTATGGGCGAGGGGTCTGGTTTGCTTAGAATCAACCCCGTGCGGGTCCACCTTCTTCGATGCTACTCGATACGACAATGGATTGACCTAATGATCGAACCGATATAAGATGAATCGCAAGATTCACAACTATATTTATAAATTACAGAGGAGCGGCAAGGAAATTGCGCCCATTTTTTAACATTAATTTTGGGTCGAGATATGGATAGAATTTATTTAGTCTTCTTAATTTAATTTACAAAGTCGTTTGATTTTTTACCAAAGTATGGGAGACTAAAGAAAATGGATAATTTCTCTACAGTATTTTCTGTTGGATCTTTTTGATAGAGAGCATTAGGAAACTTTAATATGTTTTTCACCAATGAGTCAGGGTAGCCATTATTTTTAAAGAAAGTTTTTAGAAAAGAGAATTCTAAATGCAGCAGTCTATGTGAAGAACAAATATTGTAGGTTCGATGAATAAGAGTCTTTATCGAGGATAACTTAAGATTTTCTGGCAAGAAACTAAAAAAGCTTGTGTCTAAAACTGTAAATGTAGGCTTCCTATAGACTGAAGTTTCAAACTTTGTTCTTGAATGTTTAATATCTATATCCAAAAGTGGAAGTCTACTATTTTTCTCGATCTCCATTGTATAATTTATATTTTTATGTCTAGAGTTCAAGTATTTAAGGAATTGTTCCTCCTGTTGTCGTGATTTCATTAAACAAATGTATCATCGACATAACGTCTGTAATCGATAGGTTAATATTCATTGGGACAGTTATGGAGCCAAAATTGTTCATAATGGCATAAGAAAATGTTCGCTAAAGTTGGCCCAAGTGATAGGCCTATCCCAGTCCTTCTTTTTGGACGTAAAATTCTTTATTAAATATAAAATACGAATTTAAGACAGCCAATTCCAAAAATGACTTAAATCATTTTTTTTTTTGTAATACCAATCACTTTTTGATAAGAATTAAAAAGATTCTTTGTACAAATTTGGATTGTTTCATTTATCGAAATATTTGTGAATATGTTTTCGACGTCATAACTCACCATTATGACGTTAGCAGCGTCCGAACGGGTGCACAGGTTTTCTACAATTTTTCGAGAATTAGCTATGATGTATTCATTATTGGTAAGTTCCTATTAGTACCTGTCCTTTCATTATTGCAATGTTCAAAGATTTTAATAATACCCATGTGAGAACACACCCTGGCCTCTAGAGAACCAACGGTGCTGCCTATATATGATCCTCGATCACAGCGAAAACAACGAACTGATAAACCAGGCAGCTATGTAAGTTCTGAGGGATTGTGTCCTTTACATTGCATATTGAACCAATTGATAAATTATTGTTGAAGATAGTTTTAAATGGATGTGAGCGAAATATTGTTGGAAGAGTCTTAATAATTATTTGCAAAAATATTGGTTAAGAGAACCTAACTATGGTAAAGAGGTTTTTTTTTCATCATTGGGCATGGTGACCCAATTCAAACTGTGGGATGCAAACACTAATCACCCCTCGCAGTAGCCCGCTCTGCAAGGGGTGAGTATGGGGCTGGCAGAGCCAGCTGCCGCCATTTTAGGCCACCCTTCCCGCCTGGTGACCTGGCAGCCCTTCAGTATTGCGGCTCCACCTTGGACACGGCGTAAAAAATAGATAGTGAAGTGATAAGGAAAGGGGATGTGAGTAAGGTATGGGTGGGGATGAAGCAGGTTGTTAAAAACCCACCATCTCAAACCGGAGCTCAGGGATTAGGGAACATTGTCCCTTCCCCCCTCAACCCCGATCCAGAATAGTTAGCTGAGAATGTGGTCAGCTTCTACCCTGTGAAAATAGAGGCCGACCAGAGAAAGTTGTGGGGGATGTTGTAGGGGAAGTAAAGATGTAGGG
The DNA here is from genome assembly GCA_963969495.1 of Ceratothoa steindachneri. Classification (NCBI taxonomy): domain Eukaryota; kingdom Metazoa; phylum Arthropoda; class Malacostraca; order Isopoda; family Cymothoidae; genus Ceratothoa; species Ceratothoa steindachneri. Next base: position 45,879,242 of record OZ018330.1, on the reverse strand, counting down.
AAGAAACACAGGCTGTCTGAAAGAAGGAGAAGAAGCTAAGCTGGGACCAGACGAGGTGCTGAGTCACGTCAGCACGGCGGCCAGGAAGGCAAATCGCCGCGACCCCGTTCGCCCCTTACGGAGCGCTCAGACAGGATGCAAATAGTTCAGCTTTATCTTTCGGGAGTGCTAAATCTCGGACCAAATCAGTTGACTCTGCTTGAGAGAACTGTTTTGTTCCGTCGTCCTTATGAGGTAAAAACTCTCTATCCTTACTTGTTCAACCCATACCAGTACGAGCTTTCTCGCCATGTTCGTCTTCCTAATCCCTACTTTCGATGCCATCCTCCGTAGGTAGCAGTATAGGAAGAAAATTGTTGTGGTCTGGCACTGGTCATAATCCAGATTCCAATGTAAGGTAGAGAGTACCGTGTGTTCTTAACTGAAAATCCAATAAAGTTGACTATACAGAATTGGTAATATGTAGCTTTTTTTCTTTTCTTTTGTTCCCTCTATATCGTAGGAACATCAGAAGTCATTGCCTTCTTTCTCTTGTCAAGCCAATCTCGTAATCCATTTCAACAAGCTTTACATACAACACGCGGCGTCTATTTTCTGTTTTGATCTTTAAGAGGACATCCAAAATGCAATGGGTGGAAGATCATCATCATTTCATTAATGATGGTATGCTGTTTAGACTTCGAGGTGAACGAGCCACAAAAATAATAAAATAAATCAGGATTAGTGTTCCACTGCCTCAACATTCCAACAGCAATATTATCACAAATCTCCAAACAAAAATACATCAAAATAAATGGAGATCACATATATATGGCTTGAACTACCAGGCGATGTGTTTAAATCCATCAATCGACATCATGGAAACTAGACGTGATACAGGAAAATGGATAGCATTTTCTAAATCAGGGTACACAACTATAAATGTGCACCATAAAAATAGGTCTGATGAATTTTGGTTGTCGATCAGTGTTATGAGATCTATGACTACGGAAATTCTGTTAATTTTATCTATATATTTTATTTATTTTTATTTATTTATTTATTTATTTATTCCATACTAATCCAATGTACAGTAAAAACATATTACATTTTAAATCTTAATGCCAAGTTACTATAAGTACTTATACATACAGGATTATTTATGGGCCCAAAATAAGTCAGTGACTTTTAGGGCAGAAACTTAAGACTAAGCATAAAATTATCAAGACTAAAAACCCCTTCATGTTTATACAAATATAAACAACTTGATATTCATTTGAGAACCTAACCATTGTAATGATTGCAAATAACGAATAATTATATAATTTAAATTTAGAGATAAATTAAAAAAACTATTTTATTTCCAGCGATTCTTTCAAGAGGTATGTAGTTAACATAGTCAAGAGTCTTATATAAATAATAACATATTTATAATGTATAAATCAAAGTAGTAGTACACAGTATAATAGTCTACGGTAACAAATAAATACACAATAACAAAAGCTGAATAGAAATTTAGTAAGCCGAAATTATATTGTTTTTAAGAGCTTTTTTGAATTGAGCTAAATTGGTTTGTGATTTGATATTGTCGTCGAAGCCATTCCATATTTGGATAGATTTGTACAGAAAGCTACATTGTGATTTTGATTTTGAATACAAGGGTGAAATAAATTTTGTTCTATTGCGGGTTTGGTGATTATGGGTATTATCAGCTGTTTGTAACATATTAAATATATAGCTATTATAGGAACACTTTATTGTTTTGTAAAGGAATAAGGATGTTTGAAAAACGAAGAGGTCATTTAATTTTAGAATTCTGGATTCCTTAAAATAACGATTAGTGTGCTCATTGTAGTCAAGTTGATGGATTGCTCGAATTGCTTTTTTCTGTAATATGACTAATTTATTGAGATAATTTTGATATTTTCCATACCAACTCTCTATGCCATATGTCAAGTAAGGGTGCACCATTGTCATATATAAACAGTGCAGAATAGATTTAGGAAGAAACTTATTCAATTTATATAATATTCCAATCGATTTTGGTAGTTTTGTTGAGATATGCGTAATATGTTGTTAAAACTCAGATTTTTGTCAATAAAGATTCCTAGGAATTTGATATGAGTAGTTTCATAGATTATTCCGTCACCCATTTTAATATGGGGCAATCAAATAGATTTTTTGTAAGAGAAAAGAATATATTTGGTTTTATCTACATTTATTGATAGTTTATTAACATTAAGCCACCTGAAGACATTTTCGAGTTCTTTATTTATTGTAGATGCAATGTTGCTGGGTTTGTCATATGGCAAGGGAGTTGATAAGGCACTATCATCCGCGAATAATATAAATTTAAACAGAGATGATTTAACAATATCATTAATATAGATTAAAAATAACAGTGGCCCTAGCACGGAGCCTTGTGGGACCCTAGTTGTAATATTAATGTGGGATGAGTCATGACCATTGACGGAGACAAATTGCTTTCTTTCAGTTAAATATGATTTGAACCAATTTTGACAGTTTCCTCTAATTCCGTACATAGCTAATTTTGACAGTAGAATATTATGGTTGACACAATCGAAAGCTTTTTTAAAATCGAGAAAAATTGAGAATACAATGTGGCCCTTTTCAATGTTATCATATAAATATTGAAGGTGGTTAATTATCGCGTGAATCGTTGATTTCTGACGTCTAAAACCATATTGGTGTTTATACAACAGTGAATTAGATTCCATAAATTTATAAAGTTTATTGAATGCTATTTTTTCGAATATTTTACTGAACATTGTAAGACATGAAATAGGGCGGTAATTGCTAACGTTTGTGAGGTCTCCGGCCTTTGGTAACGGTGTTACCCGAGCAACTTTTAATACACTTGGGAATATACCCTGCGTAAATGATTTATTAATTATTGATGTTAAAATTGGAGCAACTATATCAGAGATGTATTTTAAAATTTTAGTGGAGATTGAATTAATACCTGATTTTTTATTTTTTAGTGAACTAATGATTTTTGTTATATCGGCTACGCTTACAGGAGAAAAGAACAAGGAATTTGGTACATTAATCTCATTAAAATACGAAAGAAAAGATTTATCGACTATTTTGCAGGAGTCTGAGATTTTTTTACCTACGTTGACAAAAAATTTATTGAATTCATTCGCTTTTTCCTTATTGTCATCAACTGGTTTACCGTCAATGATAATTTGTTTAATTTGGTTTGTTCCTTTAGTAATTTCAGGTTTTATCACAGAATTGATTAATTTCCAAGTTTGTTTTATATTGTTTTTCGTTTGATTAAATCGTTCATGGTAATAATTTTTCTTGGCTATTTTAATTTGGTTAGTAACTTGATTCCGAAAATTTTTATAGGTGTGTTCAGGAATTTGACTAAGCTTATAAAGAGAAAAGTATTTTTGACGTTTTTTGATGTTATTTATAATTGCGTTTGTTATCCAAGGTTTTGTTTTGTGTTTATGTGATATGGTTTTAGATTTTAGAGGACAATTAAGTTTAAAAGCATCGTCTAGCCTTGAAATGAACTCTTCGGTAGCAGAATCGGTGTCATTTATATAGGAAATTTCATATAGATTCTGATTTAGAACATAGTTATAGAAGTTTGATAAGGTATTTTCGTTAATTATGCGGTAGGTTATTGTACGGTTTTGATGAATATTTTTCGAGTTGAAAAAAGACTTTTGGATTATGAATATAGGAAGATGGTCCGATATGTCACAAAGGAGAATACCGAAAGAGTAATTTTCGGGGTGAACTCGGAAAATATTGTCAATTAGTGTTGCTGAGTTTTGGGGTTATTCTTGTCGGTTTTGTTATAATTGGAAGTAAGGAATGAGAATAAAAAGTATTGAGGAAGGACTGAGTTGATGCGTGGTTTTCAAAGTTTAATAGATCAAAGTTAAAATCTCCTGTAATTATTATGTCGTCATAGTTTGTAACATTGAAGTAATTGATTAATTCAGTAATCTTATCTATAAACATCTTTGGGTCACCAGAAGGGGGTCTATATACGGTTCCAATGATTATTGTTTTAACATTTGATTTTACTTCGATAAATAAAGTTTCTATATAGTTATAGGAAATACTAATTTCGTCAACTTTTTTAGTATTGAGTCTGTCAGATATATACACGCCTATACCTCCCCCTATCTTGTTTACGTCGCGTAGTGAATGAAAAGAGCTATAGTTTGGGACACTGATAAGGTGTTTATTATTATTTGTTAGCCAGCTCTCGGTGAATGCCAAAACGGAAAATTTATAATTAAGTGTTGACAAAAATATTGAAAATTCATCAAAGTTTGCGTTCAAAGATCGAATGTTAAGATTTAAAATGGACAGGTCTGTTTTTTCAAATGAAAATGTAGTGTTAAATTTATCACAATCGTAGTATTGGTTTCTTACGTTATTTTCTTTAAAATTTGGATATAATTCATCAAAATGGTTTAGGTCTGGATCGATATTATTGAAGTTATCGAGTTGTTCAAACATAAAGGAATTTAAAAATTAAAGGTTACAAATTAAAATTACGTATAAAATATCTATAAACAGTTAAAATACTGTTTTTATGATAACTTTAATAAGAGAAAAAGGAATAAAGTATATAATACAATTGAAATAAAAGTAAGTGAATGCTAGGTCAAAACATGGTTTGTTTGTTTTTGTTTTTTTTCATCAAAAACAGTAATATCGCCGAAGGTATTATTACTGATCGTTCCAGAGATTCTCAGCATTAAAGTCTGCAAGCGTCGAATTGAGGTGTTCCGACAGAAGTTTTTGGAGGGCAGCTCGGGTATTGATAACTATACGTAGGTCACGGCGACCAGAGGGTGATGGCAGGAAGACGTTGATGAATCCATCTCTGGTAGTACAGCCTGCTTGGCGGAGGACGAAAAAGATTTTTTTGCGATTTGGAGACAGTTGTTCGTTTACATAGAATGAAGGTTTGAATTCTTTGCATGCTGAGAAGATATCACGCTTCAGATCACTTCTGCGCAACTTCACAATTATGTTTCTTTTGTCGGGACCTTGTACTTTAGGCTTGGGACCTACACGATGAGCAACAGAGATGTCAGCTTCTTGCATTTGTATGTGGCAGTTATCTTTAATAAGTTTGCGGATGATATTGCTGCAGTTTTCATTATTGGTAGCTTCAGGTATATTGCCGGAGAATATAATCGTATCTCGTCTTTCATAAGCGTCTGAAGAATCAACCTTTTCTTCTAATTTTTCGATTTTTGATCTCATTTGTTTGTTAGATTTTTCGAGAGAGATGATTTTTTGTTCATGTTTGGCAAAAGATGATTCAAAAAACTTAAAGAAAACGCTCATAATGTCTTTGGCATCAACTGATAGCGTAGATGAGAAAATATGGGTCTGCAGTTCATTAAAATTAACTGATTCGGTTAATTCGGTGTTTCCTCTTATAATTGGAGTATCTTTTTCTTTGTCTGCCTTTATGAGAGTAGGAGGAGCCATTCTTTCTAAGGATGAATGGAGAAATCTGACAACAGTGTTTATGTACTATGGGAGTTTTTTTAATTACTGGGAGAAACAGTAATGTTTAATTGTTAAAATTTTTACTTTGAAGGTTGTTAGGTTTTGATTGATGAGTGATTGTTTTAATTTATTAATTTAAAGAGTAAAGAGATTAGTTAAACATGATGGACGTGGCAGCGCTGCACTTCTAATCACTTAGTTAAGTTTAGGCCTAATGGCTTTCAAACAGACTCAGTGGGAACATGGGAATTTTTCGACGTAATGCGGTAATATCACTTTATATGTCCAAATAAATTAACTTACATACGTAGATTTATAATTTTTTGTATTCAATGCAGTTTAAAAACACTAGTATTCACTTTTATTCGATAAATAAGCAATATCACTGTTTGTTGATGAAAACAAAGATTGAAAAAGGAGACCGGGCAGCACACCTTCACTCTACCATAACTGTCGTGTAATTTGTTAATCCAGAAAAATTGGACCCCAAAGAAAACCTTGTAACTCTTAAGATATTATATTTATAAAATTTTATGTCATTTGAAAGGAGATAGTTTCATGTTTATTGATTAGACATTCCAAAGGAGATAGTTTCATGTTTATTGATTAGACATTCCAAAGGAGATAGTTTCATGTTTATTGATAAGACATTCAAATAAAAACAAAATTGAAGGCCGCCATCACCAATGAGCTACAGCCAATAGCATCATCGCACGCACTTGATAAACTGTTGCAGAACTTTCAAGTGAGAGCACTGGAATGCTTGGCAACTAATGGAGCGCACTTGAAAGGAGTCATTTAAAAAATATATATTCGGTACCAAACTTGTATCTCTACTCTTTCGGATGATGTATATTTTATGGAAGAAATTCAATATTAATAATATACAGGGTGCGATTGAGTAATTTGTCGCCGTTGGCAAGTCTGAATCCTGCGCATGCCTGTTGTCTGGCGCCGGTTTTCTCTTCTTTCTAGCATAGTAGATTCAGTTGTGCACCATCTGTGAAGGAAGATATATCATAGCTGATTTCAATCCTCCGAATATTTGGATAGCCAAGCTGCGATGCTTGGTATTCACGCCGGGAGCTCCAATCCGAAGATCTCCGGATGCGTGGATGTCAATCTGAGAACGGTGCAGAAGATGAGGAAAGAATTGGATGAATCAGGCGTTGATTAAGAAGGTACGGTGGTTGGAAAACGTCACTCTAAGCCTTTGGATACGGAAAGAACCCCCGAATTTCTTACAACAGAGATCTAGGCCATCATTGACATCGATCCCAGCAAGTTAATAAGCCCCATAGACAGAGACAGTTATTGCTTGAGGTTATCCGATACCTCTTATACACGATGAATAAGAGCCAGCATCTGTTGCAGAATATGAAGGACAAGCATAAGAAAGCTGCTGCCAAGCTTGTGAACAAACTGAAATATCCCTGTCTTCATAAACCGAGAGTCACGAAGACCAAGTTCTAGGTCCACATCACAGTGTTTGGAGTGGTCAGTGGCAATGGCCAAGTTATATTCCTGTTTATCTTCTTGGAGAGCATTAGACTCAATACAGGTTGGAAACATCAAGTGCCTGGAAGAGGTGACCGATGGAAGGCCGTACATGTGGCAGTAGAACTCTGCACTATGTAACAAAAGCGGGAAAACTCAGTCTTGGCTGTCAGACAATTACAATTTCTTTGACCACATCACTGAAGATATGGCTACCCAACTCCCCAGACAGCAACCCCCTGGACTATTTTGTGTGGGGCGTGGTTAAAAGATACCAACAAGTCCCGTGCACCACCAAGGGAAAGCTTAGGTCCAAGATCACTACAGTTTTCACCGAGTTAAACAGGAGAACCGTCGAGAAGGCCAGCAGCAGGTTCCAACACCGTCTGGAGGCCTTGGTTAAGGATGACAGCGATTTCAAGTTTTTAACATGTAAGTTTGGTAAATATATCTGTTCAAATGAACTTTTATTATTTTCTTTTATATTAAAGATAGGCGAAAAAATTCCTACTGTGCCCTGTAACCTTTACTTTAAAATAACTTCATAATCATTAGATTTACAAAGAATGCAATGTTGCTTTTTTCCATGCAGTATTTACTGCCAAAATTGATCATTTCAAACCACAGTGTATCGCATGGTCCGCTACTTTTCTGAGTTTAGTTCTTGCGACCAGAATTCAAAGTAAGGTTTTATTGCTCTTACCAGACATTTATACAAAGCTTACACACTGACATAGATACAAACATTATTTGTTAATGCTATTTACTGCTTAGAGTGTCCGTGGAAACTAGATGATGGATGATCTAGCGAGCGAATCAGCTCTATTGAATTTAGATCTAAATTTTCACCCGTGTAACGCCATGTAACTTAGCTAGTTTAATATATAACGCTAACCTAAACCTACCGTCTGGGTTATGAAAAAGCCCTTGAGGTTTTCCCATGTCATATCAAGAAAAGGGAACCTAACACCTTCAGGGGTTGCTATTCACAATATGGGAAAACCTCAAGGACTTTTTCATAACCCAGACTGTAGGTTTAGGTTAGGTAAGCGTATGTTAACCTAACCAAACAAACCCTATCTTAACTTCACCAAAACACCATCAAGGACGAGGCCTTAGAATTCAAGTTTAAGTATATGGCCTAGTATATGCTAGTTATGCATCAGCAGTTGGATGTATGGAAGGAATTGGACACCGAGACCAAGAAACACCTTTGTTAATAACGAAAAAGGGGTGAGAGATTCGATCAATTACCCATAGTGATGAGTGACGAGCCCACAGAAATCTGACTAATGATACAAATTACCAGCACAGAACTGTTAACCACTCTTTGCACTTCGTTACTCCACAAACAGACGTTCATACACACATTGAATCGTATGGGGGAAGACAAAAGACAAAAATTGACAACATGCGAGGATGCAAACGCGAATCTCTTCCAGGTTACTTACATCATCAGTTCATGTGGAAGGAAAGAAATAAGAAAACAGATTAATTAATTTCTGCAACGTTCTTCCTATTCAATTAGTTTTCACTAAATTAGTCTACCGTGTATTTTCCTTAAAGTGAAGATCAAGTATGTTTAATTATTTCCATTACTTATTTGTAATGAGGTTGCTATTCTTCTCATGGTAACTCTGGGGGTTCGTTATACTTGAAAGGGTAAAATTTGTTCCCTATTCTTGACATGATCTAAACTTTCTACAAATGAAACTTAATTATGTTTGGTAACTCAAAATAATTGTATTCATCGAGCAATTGTTTGTAATATAAATCCTGTATATTCACCCGAACGCATTTGCATTTATCCTCTTCACAAACAAGACGCAGTACCCGTTAATCATCCAAGAGGTCAACACTGTCAAGCTTCTCTTTTTTCTCCTTTCTATAGTTCTGACGAAGAATCCAATAGGGAATGAAACAGGGACAAATTGTCGAGCTGATGTGGTCAGTTCGATTACAATTTTAATTAACTTAACCTGACTTCACCCAACTTAATATTCTACATCTACCAGCTTTCTTAAAGGTACATCATAATCGCTACCAACTCTGTGTAGCTTGCATATATATGGTCCCTGTCTCTTAGTCGTGTACATTTAAGTGTGTATGCTATTTGTAAGAACTTATTCCTGAAGGTTTATAGTACTCGATACTGATCCCAAGCATTTGGTAAAGCAACCTGTCATTCAGATCTATTTCACATGTTTCCTTATTTGTCCTCTGTTTACATAACATTTTATGGCATCTATCTCTCCTCGCATTTACTTTCCAATGAGTACGATTGTTCTCTTGGTTACGCCAGTTTCCTTCATTTTATAAACTAAAAAAAGTTAGGTTTATGGTTTCTGCCAAGTTTGGATGAAATATATGAATCCGCCCTCCGCCCTCTTCAAGGGCTTTAGTGTCTATTGTCAATAAAAGTTTCATTTTCCACTGCCATTTTTAATCAAAGGTATATATTAAAGAGTTTTCTAACATTCCGGCCTATACCTCAAGATATTATGTCGTTCACCCTCATATTACTGATGCATTTCCTCTTTGTTTAGATATACTTTGTGTTATGTTTTACTGGCGAAGGTTAATTCGGCCCATTAAACGCTGCCATTGCTCCATTATCCCAAACAATCGACGAGTTTAAAAATAACTGATGTATATCTCGTATCGTTTTATGAAACTTATGGGCATCACACGTTGCAATTATGGAAGCAGGCGTGTTATAAACTTCCAAGAAGAAGTTCATCAAAAACACAAGCATTCATAAGTTCGAACTTAACCATATTACAGAGATAAATAACTGTAAGAATAAATGGACCGCCCATTGCGGGGCTGGGAAACAATAGGAGAATTTAAAGTTTCGGAAACAATGAATGAATTCGGCCAACACCGAGTCAAAGGTGGATGTTAAGGATGAATGATAAGCCGGATGGGGAGAATAGAGAGGCCGATGTGCCTGCGTATGTATACATGTGTGTGCGTGTGTGTGTGTGACCGCATGCGTACTCGAGCATGTCAATTACATTATTTATTTCCGAACAAAGTTAGGGAAACCTTTCATCAACGTGTATTTTTGATGTTTTTTTCTTTTGTTTTCGTATCAGATCCATTTTTAAATTGGCTGCGAACGTGGAAGTTTAGCAAGCCTCTCAATCAACCGCGATGTTGTAGTCCGTTGAATCAGGTATGGCTTCTTAACAATTGTTTTGTTGTTTCAATTAACAATTTCATAGCATCATACATATAGAACTTCGTACTTCTTTTATCACTTTTTTCCTCTGAAAGGGATATCTACCGATTTGTTTTGTTTTTATATAAAGCGATACGCGCAGGAAATACAGAATAATCAATGCACAAGCAAAGTTTTTTGTTTTAATGTAAAACTGTACAAATGTTAAATTGAAACGTCACTACTTCGTATTGTTTCAATTTTTGTGGGCATTGCTTCTAACCTATCTTTGTTGGAGATTAGAGCTAGAAAATGAATGAGGAAATTGTCAATTATAATTGGTAAAAATCCCCATTTTTAAAGTTGAAAGTAGAATACAGCCTCATTGCATTGCCATATTTAAGCCAATTTTAAATTGGAATATAATCTTTAGCGATTAGTTCACCAAAATCCCCAAAATATGAAAAATAAAATCATCATCAGACAAAGGAATAAATTAATGGGTAGTTTATAGCTGCGACTCACATAAGGATCTGTTGTAGACTGTACAAGAAAAAGTGAATATGATTGTAGACTATAAGAAAGCATGGATGTAGTTATAGACTGTAGAAGAAAGCATGGATGTGGTTGTAGACTGTACAAGAAAGCCTGAATTTGGTTGTAAACTACATTAAAGAATGAATGTGGTTGTTGACAGTACAATAAATTGCAAACGTGAAACAAACTAAAATAAAATCTAAAATGGGAAAGACAGCGATGCCCTCAACACCATAGCAACCTCTACACCTTATTTCATAATCGTTCTACTCTATGCCACTATAAATTATGTTTTCGAATCTTCATTTTATCCATTATTATTATATTATCATCATTATCATCATAATTATTATTATTATCATTATCATTATTATCATCATCATCACTATCATCATCATCATAATTATTATTATTATTATAATTATTATCGTCATTATTATCATCTTCATAATTATTATTATTATTATTATGATTATTATCATCATTACTATTATCATTATTATCATAATTATTATTATAATCAGCATTATTATTTTCATTATTATATTATGATCATCATTATTATTATCATTATTATCATCATTATTGTTATTCCTAAACACAGTTGCAAAGAACAGAAACAATTGTGAATGATAGTTTTTCTTTTCCATACTTTTCAGCAATAAAGAATGACTATTTGGCATTAACGTATAGGCAAATGCCTTCTCGCTGATAAATAGGCCTATAACTATCCTAACTCCTTGTGGTAGAGAAGTAGAAATAGTATGTATGTGATGGCAGTCACTCGTCGAAGAACAAAAACAACCAAAACAGAATAGTAGCAAAGATACGTCGTCCATTTTAAGGCTAGCCCTTGTAGGAAATACGTCGTCCATTCTAAGGCTAGCCCTTGTAGGAAATACGTCGTCCATTCTAAGGCTAGCCCTTGTAGGAAATAACTACAGAACTAAGATTAATGATGCTCCATTGTATACAAGCAAAGAGGTGTTAATAAACCTAAATCTAAATTGCAATTTAATATTTATGAAAAGGAAGGCACTTCATATTCTACAGTCTACATGGCCAAGAGTATAAAGCTGCCCCCATAAATTTATATATTTAATATAGATAAAACTTTTAAGAACATATCATATTATTCAAAGATATATGAGATAATAGTCTGTATTTTGCTCATACGATTGAATTTCTTAGCATTTTATTAAATGGTGTGTAATTAATTAAATAGTATGTTTTCTAAAGGCAGCATTTAAAAAACAAGTTCTTACGTTTCAGCTTGAATTTATATCTAATGTGTATTAACTATCGTTCTAAATAAGTAATATGACTAAAATTAAAGACTTTACAGAAGCACAGTGAGCGCAAATCCAACTCTTCCATAGCCTAAGGTTATCTATCACAAGTAAAGATTACTAAAAAATAAAATGTTCCATCTGCTATCAAAAACCACTATAAAACGTCACCAAGGCAACAAAGTCTTGGTATCAAGGAAGAAAAGTAACAAAAAAACGTCTTACAACGGCTAGAGAAGACATCTATCATTAAGGCTTCAGTACAGACTCGCAGAAAAATATCTTCTGAACTTGCTAGGGAGTTCAATGAAGTTTCAAGTTTAAAAATATCACCAGGAACAGTTATGAAACTAAAAATCAAGGGCTAAAAAGATCGAGGCGAGGGATGAAGCCATAAATATAAGAGGTCAACACAAATAAACAAACTTTGCCAGTGGACCAAAGATCACAAATTTAAACACATGAACAATGATGGTATAAAATGTAACATTTTTTTGCAAAGGTTTTGTTAATTATGATTTCTCTACTGTTATTAATCAACTCTCTGCGCTGATTTCAAAAATCTCAGTATTTTTTCTGTATCATCAAGCGTTACAGAAGTACATACATTGATTTTTATATTATTAAAAAACACACTTTAGGGTGATTTATATATTATACACTTTAATGTTTTTTTATGTTTCAGATTGCTTCCTAAGATATATTTTTAGCTTTCTTGAATAGGGCTACAAAAGGATGCAAAAAATTTTCCCGATATATTTTGTTACCTTTGGATTAGGGTGGAGCGAAAAACATTTTTTCTGAAATTTATTTTCCCACCACGATTTTTTTATAGGGCTATCTGCCAAATTAAACTTCCTAAAAGGATTTTTTTATATAATAATTTTTAAAGGTTCCTCAAAGCCATTAAAAAAATGAAAATAATGCGATTTTTAACTAAATTTTGAGTTTCATGGATTATATTTGAAAATTAAATTCGAATTTTGAATTCATATTTCCAAACAAATATTGAGTGTATTTTAAAGAACAAGTAAACAAAATTTGAAAGTAATCGATTGATATTTAGAGGTTCTTCAATGACATATTATAGCGGCGTAGATGACAATTATTTTTCAGTACCTCGGAGGATCTCGTCGTGTGTGTGTGTGTGTGTGTGTGTGTGTATTGTTTTGATCACATTCTCCTATTTGTATTTAAGAACAGTTATTTATAGTGTACAATAAATATTTATACACGTTTTATCATATTTCAGAGCTAAATAATATGCAAGAAAAAAATTCAAACAATATTTAATTATGGCATTTAAACCTAGAACGCGTCATGAAATTGAAAGCCGTTTGTTTGGCGCATCCATCGTCATTAGTGAACGAGTGTTGCCAACTTATAAAGATGTTATAAAATATGTTTTGTTTGAGCGAGAAAAGGAAAATAACCGCAATAGAAAAGACCCGCCAATTAAATAGATTATCACATTAGTATCGGAGAAGTTAATTTCTATTTGGAAAACGGCATCAATCCCTTGTGTGTCGATAAAGGCAGTTAGAAAAAGAATTTTAAATTATTATTCAAAATATCAGGCTTTAATGAGAAATATTAGCAGGAAAAATGTGACATCATTCAAACAGAAATGTGACGATCTTACAAAGAATGCAGCCCAATTATTTGATACTTCGTCTTGTCAATGCGATAGCTTTGAAAACTGCTCTTGTAGCAAAGAAAAGGTGCCGCCATTGGAGCAAACGTTTCTGGAATACCAACGAACAACTAGGAAAATGGCATAGGTAATATCGATCAAATTCAATCAAAGAATAATATTCAAAGTGCAGTTAGAAAGAATCGTGAGTATTGTCTCATAAATCAACCATCTACTTCAACAAATAATATCGAAGTGATTCTTCGTTCATCCATCACAGAAACTGAATCTGCTGACGAACATAGCGACTATGAGCTTTCTTCATCCGTGAAACGCAAAGAAGTAAATAAATAATTTGTATCCAAAACTCCATTTAAACGAATAAAATTGTCAGATTTTGCGTTGGTATGTGACCGCACTGGTGTGTCTGACCGAGCTGCAGCCTTAATAACAAGACTAATTCTTAAGGACTTATCGTCAATTGAAGGCAAAGAAACTTCTGTAGTAGTTGACAGGTCAAAAGTTAGAAGAGATCGTGTCAAAGAACGTACTACCCTACAGCAAGAAATTAGATCGGATAAGCCATTATATTCTATTTATTTTGATGGTAGAAAAGATGGCACATTTGTTGTAGAGACGATGGAGGGAACTCATCGCAAGAATAATATAATGGAAGAGCACATATCTAGAATATAAGAAACTGTTTTAGAATACCTAGTACACCTGACAATGAAGACAGGTTCTGCAAAAGCTACATGCGACGCAATATTCTCGTATCTAAAAATAAATAATATCGCAACTGATGAACTCGAGGCTGTAGGGTGCAACGAAACGTCAGTGAATACAGCAACAAAAGTGGGTGTGATCAGAATGTTAGGAGAAAAACTTAATAGACCACTGCATTGGTTTATTTGCCAGCTCCATGCAAATGAGCTTCTATTACGCCATATCATCAACAATTTAGATGGGAAAACAACGGCGCCTCGTGGATTTGTCGGGCCTATAGAGAAACAACTGGATAAATATGAGACTCTAAGTTTTGTTTAATTCCAGCCAATTCCGACTAACTTTTCGTCTGCTGACAGAGGAAATCTGAGCATCGATCAAAAGAATGTTTGATATCCTTCTATCTCTCTCACAAGGTAAAATGCTCTGCTGAAAGGGCTCGTAAGAGTCCTGGAAAAATGTCGCATGCAAGATGGCTTACAACGGCAAATCGGATACTTCGATTATATTTTTCGACTTCCGACCCTTCGGATACGCTGAAATCCATTGTCTTGATCATCATGAAGGTGTATGTACCGAGCTAACTCTTCTTCGCAAGATGGAGCACTTAACCTCTTCAAGACAGTGCAATCACTGCAAGGGATGAACAGCCAGATTAGAGATATATTTGCCTGAATGATTCAAAGGAAAGCTTATTTTTCACATGCGGAAAACATTCTTCTCTGTATGTTGCAAGATGAAAGAAATCATATCCAGGAACTCGCATGGAGAAGAGTTATGAAAGCACTAAAAGATTATAAAGGAAAATCAATACGCACTTTCAAGATCCCAGACATAAACTTTAAAGCTAACGACTACATCCACCTAATTAATTGGCAGCAGACCGTTGTGACCGAACCTCTGGTGATGAGGACGCTCTCAGATGATCAACTTGAATAATTTATCCGTAAACAACCTAAATTGGATATTCCGAAGTTTCCTTGTCACACACAAGCGTTTGAGAGATGCAACAAACTGGGCATAGAAGCGTCACTAGCAGTTTGTGGAGAAGACAAACGGGACGGCTATATAAGGAGTAGAATTGAGTGAAGGAGAAAAATACCCTCATTTAATACCAAGAAGGACTTCGTAATGAAAGGTAATAACACTATAAAAATATAACTGCATTGAACTTTCGAGTAGTTAATATTTAGATTATATCACTAGTCAACAATGATTTTTCTACTTGTGATTTATACTAAATCGATTATGTTGATTTCGAATCTGTAATCAGAATTGTTCTAGCGCGTAAGGTTCCTGAGTTACACACATACTCTTTAGTTACACACATGGGCAATGTTGCTTCGGCTACCGTAGTGAGAGGATGTGTTGTGTGTGTTTGGTTCCTGCGTTACACTCCTGCTTTATCACGTTGTCAAATTTAGCCATTATAGTAGTGGTGTTGAAACGGTATTTACATACAGTGATTAATTGCCTTTTTTCAGATTTATCTATCAATTAATTATTTGTAAATGAAATAAGATTATACAAAAGTATATGTCGTGCTATTGCAAGGACCGAATTGGTGTACGTACGTATAGGTTAAGAATGGCCTCATGAATCAGCTAGGAAACGAGCATTTACCTGATGAATGGAGACTATTCAAAGCTGTGTTGGTACACAATAGTAACAAAAAACCTTCAATTCCTATCGCACTTATTGTTGGGATGATAGAGACCTATGACTCAATGAAATTTATTTTTGAAGGTGTTCATTACTCGCATCATAAGTGGAATATTTGTGGTGATCTAAAGGTAATTTCTTTACTTCTTGGACTGCAGTTAGGATATACAAAGAATATGTGCTTATTATGCCTATGGAACAGCCGTGACGACCGGAATCATTATATTGTCAAAAGGTGGCCCGAAAGAGAAGAACACATAGTTGGCCGATACAATGTGAAGCACATGCCTTTGGTACATTCACAGAAGATCTACCTTCCGCCACTTCATATCAAACTTGGCCTTATAACGAATTTTGTTAAAGCAATGGCCCATGATTTTGATGGATTCCAGTATCCCAAAGAGAAATTTGGTGCAAAGAAAACCGATGCTAAACTTAAAGCTGGCATTTTTGTAGGGCCAGAGATAAGAGAATTGATACGTAACAGGGAGTTCAGAAATAAACTAACTCCACTTGAGTTGGCAGCATGGAATTCATTTGTCCATGTAGTGCAGAACTTTCTTGGTAATCATAGTGCTGAAAACTATGAAGAACTAGTGAACAACATGCTTAAGGCCTATCAACGAATGAGGTGTCGGATGTCTCTTAAGATGCATTTCTTGCATTCACATCTAGATTCATTTCCATCTAATATGGGTAATATTAGTGACGAACATGTGGAAAGGTTCCACCGAGATATCGCAATAATGGAAAGCAGGTATCAAGGCCGCTTCAACGAAAAGATGATGGTGACTACTGCTGGTTCCTACAACGGGAGGATCCTATATCCACGTACAAGCGCAAAAAGCAGGTCTCAAACATTTTTGAAGAAATTTATAGTTAGGTGAGTACTACCTCTTTTATATGTAATATATATCTTCTTTAGGTCCGCAAAAGGACGTACATAATGCCAAATAGGGTGCCCCTATTCCAAACCTTTGCCCAGAAACGTCTCATTCTTCTCAAACTCGTAATAATTATATCATTAATTGATTCAAGGTGACAAAGTGAGCCATATAGCCTAGTTGTATAACTCAAGAACCTTACGTGCTAGGACAATTCTGAGCACAGATTTGGAATCAGCGCACCCAAGTTAGTTAGTTACAACAACGTTTACTCAAGTAGCAGAGACAAAGTTAAAGTTTGGGTGGCTAATGCTTTGTAAATATATTTTTTTTAAGTTTTATGGAAATAATATACCCAGTTTCGGACATAAATAGATAGAATTTTCCGACATTTTTGTTTTTTTTTCAAAATTTCAATTGCGTTGAGGAACTTGAAAATATTAATTTAGAAGTCTGAAATTTCAACACAATAGTTTTTGATGTTAGGTCCATCAAAAAACCAGGGTGGGGAAATGAATTTCAAAATTTTTGCAAAACACCCTTTTTGAATCCACCCTACTGTGGATATTATATTAGGAAAAACCATATATCATATAAAATCGTGAAAGGTGCCAAATTCTAGATAGCATGCAGACTACTTTGGAATGCCCATGAGTGAACAAGATAAGCCATGATTCCCCTTTATATGATATGTAGAAGCTGTCGATCTAGTATAGAAGGATTACTGAAAGATGCAAAAAGCACCATGCTTTTTGTTATTCAACACTATGGAGAGAGCCGAAGAACCATCATGATGACTGCTATTTATTCCTGATAGATGATAGAAAGTACAAAAAAGTTAAAGGAAGACAAGTTCTTAAGTATCCAAACATATTATCATCTGCAGCACTTGTGTACCAAAAACGACATAATGAATTTGAAATGTACTTTGATGTTAGTGAGGATCTATGTTTCTGCAACGATGTGAATGGTTTGTCTACTGCTGTTGGATTGAAACAAGATCCTGCAGAATGGCGAATCTTCATAGATCAACACGAAGTCTCAAAACAATGTTACGACACAATGAAAACCAATATCCATATTTGCCTCTGACACACGCTGTACAAAGAGAAGAAGACTACGATAATGTTAAAGATCTTCTTGACAAAATCAACTATCCTAAATATGAGTGGGATGTTTGTAGGGACTTCAAGAAGCTTGCCTTCTTACTTGGCTTTCAAGCTGGTACACAAAAGATTCGTGTTTCCTTTGCTTATAGGATAATAGAGCTGAAGATCATCATTACCAGAAAGTTTAGTGGCCCCTGCGACATAAGTTACAGACAGGGACGTTAGTTGTTGTCAGGGAACATCTTGTGGAGCCTGCCAAGGTCTTATTAGCCCCAATTCATATAAAATTGGAAGTGATAAAATAGTTTATAAAGGCCTTAGATTTTGGAGAAGAAGCCTTTCAAGAAATCCATCTTGTGTTTCCAAAGCTTTCTCAGGCTAACTAAAATTAAGGATGACCTATTTGTTGAACCACAGTTAAACGCAATGTTAAAGTCTGAGAAACTTGAAAGAATGGTTACCAAAGCCGAAAGAGAAGCACAATGTGCATTTTTGCTGTAGTTTATGGATTTAGGGGAAATCGGAAAGATCAAAACTACAAGAAGATGGTAGCAAAGCTTCGAGGACTTGAGCTGTCATATAGTAAGTCATTGAAAGTGCATTTTTCGAATTTTCATCTATTTTTTTATTTCAGGATAACTTGTGTAATGTCAGAGAGGAGCCTGGTAAGAGATTCCTTAAGTGCATCGCGAAAATAGAGATAAGATACCGAGGAAAATTGGATATGCTTTGATGGGAGACTATATTTTGTCTCTAATCAGAACAAATAAAAGCGTTCACACTATAAAAGTACGATTTCAAAGCACTTCTGATGTAAATATTTAAATTTTTCTTTTTTTGCTCTTTTTTTCTTTATAATTCCTAAAAAAAAATTAAAACGTGAAAATACACATGCTAGTGTCTCAATATCCTTACAAATTCACAATAGAATGAACTAGACATATCGCCCTTGGGAAAGATTGTTTATATGAAGTCCAATTGTAAAATTAAGAAAATCTCTAAAAATATTGATGATCTCCCAAAACTGATTAAATAATATTAAAAACTCAGCAGCAAAACATTGCATAAAAAACATGGAAAATGCACATAAACAAAACCATTGTTATGTAATGTAGCTTTATCAGGTATTTTAGCAAGACTATTTTGAGGGTGATTTACATGTAATTTAATTTAAAAATATCTTGGAAGAAAATTATTAAAAAATCTAACTTTTTTTAAAGAATTTTGCATATTTTCAGCACTTAAGTGGCTACTTCTGTGAGACGAAGAGTTAGAAAGATATTTCCTCCTCCTTGTGTGGTACCACCTGGAAAGTATGGAGGTGCTTCTATCATGGAATACAATTGCTTGTCTTTGTCAGGGGCAGGGTAGATGTGTTTATTCCAGGCAAGAATTAACTCTACAACTTATATACACAAATTGCATTCCACAACACCAAGGAAAAAAGTTATATTTCAGCCTGACTATGCTTTAAACTATATATACAACCACACCAAGAATAGGTTTGGAAAAATGGGGATCACCTCTATAGACTGGCCATCACAGACCCGAGACTTAAAGCCCATAGAACACTTGTGGGGACTGCTTGGAAAAGCAATAAGAGGTACCATAAGCACAAATAAAACAGAACTATGAAAAATTATAAGTTCTGTGGGGAAATATAGCGTCAGACATTTGCGAAAATTTGATGAAATCCATGCCATAATTCAAGATTAATGAATATAATATATATATATATATATATATATATATATATATATATATATATATATATATATATATATTACTTACCAGGCAAGCAGATCTTTACCTTAAAGCAATCAATAGCAGCGTTGCGGGGTTGAAAATAAAATAGAAGAGTGTAATCACTACAATCAAATTAATATATGCAGAAATCCTTACACTTTATGGATATTATGTACAATTAAACTTTTGCCAAAATGCCAATCAGTATTAATGTCAAGGGAACAATTCGAGAGAAATCAGAGTCTTTGCAGAGAGAGCAATAATTACAGTTCAGCTGGAGCCCATGGCAATTCCATTGAAGAAAAATGCCCTCTAGGCCCAACTTGGCAGTAATAGCACTCGCGTTACTAATGCACTTATACCTCGAGGCAGTAACGATGCCACCTAGCACGTAACGAGTCAGGAAGCCTGTCACAGTCGAACGTGACGAAGACTATAGGGGTGGGTTTCGAGGACACTCCCTATTTCCTCATCACACGTTCGGCTTTGATCGTTTCCTGTTCGGTCAGCTCTTATGTAATATCTTGTATGGAGAAGTCCCCGATTTCCCTTTGCCTAAACTACTCATGTTACCAAATTCACTGTAGAAGTGGGTGCTACTTGCATCAGAGGGTACTTATAATACGCAACTGCGCAGGGGCAGTCGCATTCACCAGAAGGGTCCCGTCTGAGAAACGGGTAACCTTCGGTTCTCTACCAAAGATCCTAGGAAGAGACTGGGGCTAATAAAGCATGTGTCTTTGCTTGCAGGCTCTCAGACGCCGCGTAACGCCTAGATAGGGGTCCCGGCGTCTCCAAGGGTCCGCTGATCCTACTCTTGGTCTTTTGGGACTTACCCTTCACACCCGAGGGCGCCCCGAAATCGGACGTGTCATGCTCGGTATGGTCTCCTGCCGAATTTTTAATTTCTTAAAATTAAATAGAAAAAAGTCTTCTGTAGATAAAAGAACCATACAAGATATTTTGAAGAATGTAAGTTACATTCGTTATTAAATACGTTTCAATTGTTTAGTATTAGTAATAATTTATTTATATTGTTTCTTGTTTCATTAGTAATGTAGAAATAGTTAGACAATACTATACATTGTATTTGGCTATTCATTGATTAAATTCCCTAAAACAACGTTCTTGCAAACACTTCTGAGCTGAGCCGTTAAAAATTTGTCTAAGTTTATAACATTCCCAACTGAAAACGAATGATCTACACTTTTTTCTAAAAACCGTAACGACAAAATAACTATCAAAGTATACGTTAAAGCCACCACTCCAGGCCTTTGCATGAATGCACAAAGTGAATGCCAAAAACGATACAAGAAAAGCGTAATTAACTCGTAGATCAATCTTGCCTTCACCCACTGCACCACATGAGAAAAAACTCACAATGATCTTGAGAGAGTCATCTAGGTATTCGTTAACAGCGGATTCAGTAACCACGATGTACATTCAACTATAAGAACGAAAATGGACCGATAGTGTTGTACAGAGCCTCATAGCACTCGAAATTTAGACCAAGAAAACATTATAAAACTCTTCTACAAAACTAGTATGAACACAGCATACCGAACATACGAAATAATATTAAAGGAAATTATTAACTATGGAATAAGGCCAACAAACGCCGAAAAAAAGACGATTCAACTGTGTTCTATCAAATTAAACTCATCCCAAGCCTCAAGACCTACTCCAAATCCCCTAAAACAGACTGATCTGATAAAAAGGAAAGATAAAAAGCATGAAACTGTGAGCTCCTACCTCACTAATACATCGGAATCACCGAAACAAAATTCTCAAGAGGCTGACATACCATTTCAATAATAGAGCGCTGAAAACACGCACAAGAGAAAAAGCACGGAGTTTGCCTCAACAGAAAAAGGATGGAGGAAAACACAAAATTTTAGATTCTGCCCCAAATTGCTGCCAATTATTCTTTCTACAAGCTATACATATACAAGAAAAGCAACCAAAGTTAAACATACAGTTTAATTCTCATGGACTACTCCCAAGGGCAAGAGGACGTAACCGATCAACAAATTAATTTACCAGGCTGTTTTTGGTAATTATTCTTTGTAAACCTTCCTATTTCAGTTTCAATTGCTTAAGTTTTTCATTTTGCCCCGTAAACAAAGGAACTCGTTTTTGAGGTTGCAGCTACTTCGAATGATCATTCTTATTTGTTTGCAAGCAGCTTTTGTGTCACCAAAGAGAACTGTATTCTAGTCAGTAATGATTTGAACTATCTTAAGATTAACTTAATAAGTACCTTGGAGGGGCATTTTTTTAATTTTAGGACTAATAACTTTATTGTGCAAACAGCGGCTCGTTATATAACATCCTGAATCTTGTTTTGACAAAAAAGAAAATTTAATAAATGAAGTTCGCATTGGAGTACTTTTGGGTGACACTGACAATTTAAATCATTTCAAAATTCATGTTAAACATTGTCCAATATATAATCCCATGATAAGTAGCAATTTTAGTAGGTGCGACTTAGCTAAATTGGAACTTACGATGAGTCATATTCAAAACTACTTTCAACATGATGACGTAATGAAAAGGTCTAAACTTTTTCTCGGCACTCTCAAACAAGCGGATGAAGTAACTGTACCAAGGCAAGAAAAAGAACCAAAGTGCACAACCAAAGGGTCAAACAAAGAACTCTGCAAAATATAAGCGAAAAGAAATGAAGCCTATCATCATATTACCATAAAATTTAATAAAGAACGACATATGAACAAATACAGAGAACTAAACGTAGCGTTAAAAAACTTCTCAGCCAAGCAAAAATATATATAAAGCTTTCCTAGCCAAAGATTACAAATAGTATCCAAATAAATGGTAATTATTTGATAAAGGTCCCAACTTTAGTTTGAAATTAAAAAATATATTTTAATGGTACATTTCATGTTTTATTTAAATGTGTCTTTATTTTTAGGTACAAATGCATAGAAATCTAAAAAATTGAAGTAATAACTTTACCAGACTTGTTTATGGGGACAAGAAAATGAGGAGAGATTTAAGCAAAACATCAAATGTACCATGGAGATATTTTTTTTCCTTTAACCTAGTTATCCTATCCTTATTAAACAGACAAAATATACTGTCGTATTATAGGTATTATTCTATTTACCGAACTGTCCAGTGCAGGGAAAACAAATTCTTTTTCGATACTCGTTCAATACCCCCAAATGCCCAAACCTCCGTAACTTCCCTACCTATTTTTAAATTTAGATTTTCTAAACTTGTTTTCATCTATCTCAACAATCCTCCCATTTTCATCAATCTTGGGTTGGTTTCTAAGCGAAATTTCACAAACTTCTGAACACATCTACTTCCAATCGAAGTAGATGTGAACCCATATTGAATCGAGTTTGCCATAATAAGAAAATAATCACTTTTTTCCTATGCATAAAATTCCGCTACTTACAAATGCATACATCGTGTGACTTGCTTTTCGATCGTCTTTTGTTTTTGTCCATGATGTCACTTCTTGCTTGTTTTTTTATTCCGTTCTTTTTTTTCTTCAATTTTCAAATTGCCAGTTCCTGAAAGAATAGGGGGCGAAGCCCTCAATAATCGTTTTTTTGTGGGTTTAACCCCTTTTTTAATTAACTCTTAGTATACACAACTAAAATAAAAATGCAGATATAGGAACATCATGAATAAACGTAAGGTGTATTCGCATGGCACGAAAATTTATTAAGTTATTAAAATATTAAATTATATTTAGGACAAATCTGCATCTGCACAAATAATCAGATATAAAGAAAGTACGAAAAAGTCCTTCGGATAAGTATGTTTAGTATTGTTGTTTCTCGTTATCACCTGTATCAAATAATACCCAAATAAATCTTAGGAATATGTAAACAAACGCAATCCATAACGAGACACCATTGATCCATTAAAAATTCCAGGGATCCTAACCAGCTATCTAAAAGAGACAAGCCACTAAATCTTTACCCGAAAAACAACAACGACTTCAAATTTATCCAGGCCGCAGATTTCCCGACCACTTTTACATCGATCGCATCGACTCGCTCCTCTCTCCAGATATTTTAAGTACGATTTTAAATTTTTGAGCGCGTAACTCTCCTAAGCATTCAACTTAAATTTCTCGCTATATTTCCCTCTAGTAATCCTTGCGCGGGGCAACGCAATAAAAAAAGAGTAAATAAACCTAATTCATCTAAATAATTATTTTGATACAAAGCCGCATTATCATTTCTAATCGCTGAATGGGGTTAGTAAATTTACGAGTGCCTTTAAACAATTACCTATGTCTATTTAAATTATTCGTTCATCCGTTGCTATAAAGAATTGTTGCCACCGGTAACTTTACATATCCTGAATTGCAAATTTCTTTGATGCTTTCATCTCTTGGTTTTAGAGTCGAATTAAACTTGCAACGAGAATTGGTTTGTTCCGCCAAACGTCACGAATAAGTGTTGTGAGAAATTCACAATTGGTGTCAGATGTGGGGGCCCATATTCGACGTCAGAAGATTATCGATCCTTGATTGATTGTTTTGCACGACATACTCTCTCTGTGGTGGTTGCATAAAGTAAAGATTGATGATCATACATCTTCAAATTAATTCATTGCCCCCTTCCGAGTGCCGATTTAAATCACGTACGATGAGTTAACTGCGAATTCTATACTCGTTTACATCAATGGAATCCACTTACCCTTGCCTGCGCATCACCAGGAGAGTGACTCCGAATTATTGTTCCGATAATGTGTATTTCTTTTCGAGATCCACCAAGATGTAAGCGATAAAGTAAAATACACGCACATTATCTCCATTTTGCCTTTTCAGCTGCAGTGATCTTGCTTGACCTTATCATATCATCCCCGTTATTGAACGTTATGATGCACTCAAGGTGGCCTTGATCAATCTCACCAACAGCTCTAATTGGCAAGGTCTACGGCAGCTCACTGATATGAGCCCCACGGATTTATTGCCTGCAATGAAGTTCCTTGCTGACTCAACGCTTCCGTCAGTGACAACCTTCTTACAGAGTTGTTTTTGCTCGTCCCCCGACTCAGACTCAGCAAGTTTAGCCACCCTACTTTCTAGCACCCTTTCGAACCAGCTTATTAAAAGGGCTGATACCTTGCTCTTTTTAATCTAGCCTCGCAATAGCTGCAGTTAACCTACGACGCGCAAGCTGAGCTCGCTTTGAGGAACTACATAGTTTGAGAAGATTTTGGCATCCGCGTCTGAGACCTCTAAACATTCCCAAGGTCACAATCTCGTCACCGTGGGAAAACACAAATACAATATCGGCCACAAAAAAAGAAAAGATATCCACAGTGGTATCTAACCGTCCCACATAATATCTTCCATTTTAGAATGGAATTGTCAAGGCGTTCTTCCAAAGTGGGAAGAACTCAAAATTCTTTTGACGACTCTCCACTCCGCTGTTATTTGTCTTCAGGAGAATAAACTGGGTATACGGCCTTTTTCTTCGGTACCCGGCTTTCTCACTTTCAACTCTATTGCTCCTGCTGGAAGCTCCTCTTATGTGGGGGGGAGGTAAATCATGGTATCTTCATCCCACCATGTTTCTCCCATCTCCCTACATACTACCCTCCAAGCTGTTGCCGTGATGGATTTTTTTACTAAACTTTTGACCGTTTGCTCTACTTACCTACGAGGGGCCGTCAAAAAGTTTTGCAATTCGGATATAAGAAAACGAGGTATGAGGAAAAGTGTTTTATTATTTTTCAATATAACTACCCTCGACTTCAATGCACCTGCGCCACTTGTCCCTGAGGCTTCGAATTCCCGACAACCAGAAATCTTCCGACTGCTGTTCAATCCACTCCTGGACGGCGAGCTGGACATCTTCATTGTCCCCAAACCGGCGTCCACGCAGTGTAGCCTTGAGCTGACGGAATAAAAAGTAGTAGCTAGGGACCAGATCTGGACTGTAGGGGGGATGGTTGAGCTTCACGAATCCACACTCGCGCAGGACAGCTTGTGCAACCCTGGCCTTGTGGACTTTGACGACGTTGAAGTCGATCATGTGACGTGAGGTTTCTAGGGACCCAACGGACAGAGACCTTGGTCATGACCAAATTGTCGTGGATGATGTTGATAGCACTTCCATGTGATATTACAAGTCCTCGTTCGATTTCTTCGACCTTCACCCGAGATTTTCGAGGATCCTCCTCTCCACACGGGCCACATTGTCCTTGTTGGTCACGTCTGAAGGGCGCCCTGGATGGGGGTCATCTTCAAGGGAATCACGACCATGGTGGAACTCCCTATTTCAGCGAGCAATGGTTGCATAGGAAGGGGCGGTGTCGGTGTATACTGCAACCATGCGTTCATGGATCTCTTTTGCATTCTTGCCTTCCTTGGTCGAAAATTTGATCACTGCGCAGTGTTCAACCTTCTCCATTGTTGAAAAATTTTGACTGACGATCTGCGATTAGCTACTGCTTCTTAAATAGACGAGGCAGGAGTGTGCGGCTGCAGGTCCTGACTTGTCATAACTTGTCCTAACACTCCCACTAACAGCTATCACCCTTCCTCTGTTTTACCCTACCGATTCGCAAAACTTATTGACTGCCCCTCATATGTATATGTATGCATATGTATGTATATATGTATATATATATATATATATATATATATATATATATATATATATATATATATATATATATATATATATATATATATATATATATATATATATATATATATATATATATATATATATATATATATATATATATATATATATATATATATATATATATATATATATATATATGTATATATATATACATATATATATGTATATGTGTATATATATATATATATATATATATATATATATGTATATATATGTGTATATATATATATATATATATATATATATGTATATATATATATATTTATATATATACAAGGGGAGGTACAAAATAATTGGACCAGTAGAAATTTGACTTTAATATTTCAATGAGCCATTAGATTACGGGCATCCATACAAATTTCATTGTGATTGTTTTATTTTTATTGTAGATACATATTTTTATTTAGCAACTTTAATTACTATTTGTATTTCTTTTTCAGATCATGGTATAGATGCTAAGATGCGTGACCTCACTAAGTTCGAAAAAGGAAAATTATTTAGAGCTCGAATTGCAGGAGCTTCCGTCACCAGAATAGCTAAACTCCTTGGTTTATCGAGAGCTACCATATCAAGGACCATGAAAGAATTCAAGAAGCAGGGCAAAACCTCCAGCATGAGAGTAATTCAGGGAGGTCTTCGAAGCTCGGTGAAAGAGACCGACGAGTGTTGAAACGCACTGTGATGAAAAATCCGCAGACAACTGCCCCTAAAGTGACTTCAGAGTTGAACCAACATCTCACTAACCCAGTTTCGACCAAAACTGCTCGCTGTGAGCTCAATAAAGTCGGATATCATGGAAGAGCCACCATCAAGAAATCTCTGCTTTTTCATCAAAACATTTAGAAAAGGCTGAAATGGTGTAGAGATCACAAGAGCTGGTCGACAGGCCAATGGAAGCAAGTAATATTCTCTGACGAGTGCAGTTTTACTCTTTTCCCCACTGCAGGGCGAGTTTATGAGTGAGGCAGCCCGTGGAAGCTTTTAATTCTGACTGCCTTCTTCTTACAGCGGAGCACGGAGGGGGGTCAGTGATGGTTTGAGCAGCCATATCTTGAAATTCTCTTGTTCCAATCACTGCCCTGCATGATAGGATCAATAGCAACGAATATCTGAATATTTTGAAAGATCAAAGTCCATCCTATGGTCCAGACATTATTCTCTGATGGTGAGTGTTTTTTTCAAGAAGACAATGCCCCAATACACACCGCTCATGTGGTGGTTAAGAATTGGTATGAAGAGCATAGGATGGGCTACAACACATGGAGTGGCGTACACAATCTCCAGATCTTAATATTATTGAGCATTTATGGTGCGTCTTGGAGCGTCAAGTTAGAAGTCGTTACCCTCCACCGTCGTGTCTGAAACAGCGGACCAGTTATTGCAATAAGAATGGCTCAAGATTCCTCTCAATGAAGTCATAAAACTGTATAAATCTATTCTACGACGCATCTACGCTGTTCATTCAGAAAGCAAAATGAGGGCCAACTCCGTATTAAGTAAATATGCATTGAATTTAACACCTGTTCCAATTATTTTGTCCAACCCATATATATATATATATATATATATATATATATATATATATATATATATATATATATATATATATATATATATATATATATATATATATATATATATATATATATATATAGGGTGATGACTTTTTTACAACCTCATATCCCTGTCATAATTTGGTGAGTTGTAATTAAAGATTATATAAAATCTTACTTTCAAGGTGATTTGATTAAAAACCTCACGCACAAAATGATTTTAAAAATTTTATTTGTCAGCTTTTTTGTCCAGTTTTTGAATTCACTGGCAGCATATACAAGATTGAACACAAGGTTATGAGTCACATATATATAAAATTATATAGGGTCATCAAACACACAAGGAAGTAAATTAGTTACAAGTAATGTCATTGGACAGGATGAATTTCAATGATAGGTTGTCCTTGTTGCGACAGGACCCGTGCAAGTCTTGCATAACTTTGACCGCACGCTCACAGCACTGGTTGCTTCGGGCAACATTGATTGGAGATTCATCTGTTTTCCAGTGGGTTTTCAAGCATTTGAGACCTGTTAGGTATTCATTCAGAGCTGCAGATAGTTTATAAAAATCTTCAGCGCGGAACAAGTGGGTGCTGAACCAATGGTCAGCCAATGAGTAAGAAATGAATGCACAGATTTTACGCAGCCTGCTCCAGCTGTCAGGGTGTCAGGCATCAGAATGATCGCAAGAAGCGCTAGAATGGCACGAGAGTTCCAACGTACATTACTGATGTTTGGGATCTTTTGAAACTTTACAAAGGGGACCTCATTCATCTTAGTGAAGTGACGGAAGACACGCGTGAGGTGATAGAGAAACTTCATGTCGTCTCTCCAGACGCCTGTTTCCTTAATCTCAGTTTTACCGTTGCTGAAGGCTGCTTTCAATTTATAAATAATTGCTCATCAAATCCTGCACAAAGAAGTACTCTATGTTTGGTGATTTAGTCGACCCATGGAGCTCATCGTCCATGACAGCGCGAAGAATCCGATCCAGGATATAGTGCTGGTAACTGATGAACTTGGGTTTGGGGTGACCTTTATCTTCGAACATTTGCTGCAGTCGAACAACAATGCCCGTATTTTTGCCGGTATTCACGTTTGTTGTGTCGGCGACAAACATAACAATTGATCCCCACAGGTTGAATTCCTCTACACACCCTGGAGCCCTTTTGCAATTGTTACAGCTTTCCCATCCTTCAATTTGAGCGCAGCCAACTTTATTTCTTTCGCTTTATTCTTGAGGACCATGACCTGACATTCAAAGTCCTCAATGCGTTTGCCGTCAAAGTGTAAGCTCCACTTTTCCAGATGAAGCGTGCTCACCAAGTGCTTCTTCACCTGAGCAGCTCTCGTGTAGATAGCCTTGTGGATTGCTGAATGACATGGGGTTGGGATTTCAATGCCCGCACCAGAAAGCTGGCGACCTAACTTTGCTGCTCTGTGGGACAACAGCTTTGAGCTTGTAGCACGGAGTCTTGCTAAGCCTGTTGGGTTATGCTTCCTTTTCCTCTTTGATGCTACATTCTCATCCTCCCCAGAACTGTCTTCGTTGTTATTGGATGAGTCTGTGCTAGTTTTGGAACAATCAGGTGGTGCTGAGCTGGAAAGTGGGGACACAGTCGCTTCCATTGCCTTCTTTCGCTTGGATAGGTGGATGGTCTTGGCACTAGCAAGTTTACCAGTGAAATAACCAACCTGGCCTTTGGTCATAATTTGCTATTTATAGAGGTTATCTTCTTTGCACAACCAGTTGCCTTTCACCTTGGTCACGTCAAACAGTTCATTCAAAGAATTAAAGTTCTGTTTCTTTCTGCAGTATTCATAGTCTTTCAGAAGGTTTTCTAGTTCTCCACAAGTGGCTTGATCAGATACATGCGGGAAGTTAAATGTTTTGCGCCATAGGGCTTTTAGCTCCACAACAATTAGGCCGATCCTCTCCCTCCGTTCTTTGGCGGTGGATTCAAGAAATTTTAAGCGTCCAACGACGTGGATTTTCAGGGGCATGCGACTCCGCTCACTTAAGGGTCTTTCATAAACTGCCACGTTGCCTCTTCTTGATGGTGCTTGAAACTGGACTAAGTTATTTGTCCAGGTTTTTTTGTTCTTCTCCGTGTTAAAAAAGGTCTTCTTGAACATGTTTTGTACTCAGCAACTAAAATAGAAAATAAACCTAAATATTGAATAGGTAACAAATTAAAGAAACTGTTATTGAGCTTTTACATATTTTATTAAAAAACAAGCAAATTGCAATTATAAAAAATAAGAGAGAAGGCAGACACTAATAAAATATTATATGCTATTATATTACATAATTAGTGAGAAAGTTAAATGTAGCTTACCAAATAATACCAGGATCTCTTTACAATAAACGCTGGAGAATACACAACAATTATAATAAGGCAATAATAATATCAACGCCGTTAAAACTGAACTAGTAAATACCCGCTTTAAACATCTCGCTTATATCCCGCACGCGAAATGGCTGAAGAAAATTCTGGAACTCTACAGAAATCGCTCAAGCGATGACGTGAGGATTTTCTGGAAAATTCTATACAATTCTATGGTACATAAATTATTGCACAAGTCTGTTTGATGACTTATATATTTAATATAAATATTTTTAACACATATAAAATGCTAAAGTGGCCTATATTACATTTCAAAGTGGTTGGTGCGTGACCTTTTTCAATATTTCAATGGAATAAAAGTAATTTTTGTCATTAATAGGCAAAAGTTCATTCATTCGTGCTACAGGAAATAATTTTGATAAAAAAATTCAAAAAGTCATCACCCTAATATATATATATATATATATATATATATATATATATATATATATATATATATATATATATATATATATATATAATGGAAGATATCACATGGTAAATGGTAAACAACAATATTTGAATCAAGATTTTATTTATAACTATCGGACTAGTTTCGCCAAGATGCCATTTTCAACTAATAATAAAGAAACTAGACGGGGAGCACAGTATATATAAAGTAAGACACATCCGAAACGAAATGAAACAGCAGGAAACAATCTGGAAACAAAAACTCAAGTGAATCTGGCGTGAATGACAAACAAAAACAAAATGAAATGGAACACGAAACAATCTGGAGAGTTGTTAATCCCCGAAACGGTAGAGAATTATTCTGTTCCCATTCGAAAATCCTTGACTAGACTGCGCCCAATCAATCTCGATGCTGGAGTTTACAGTATACCATGCTATAATTGCAAAGTAACATACATCGGAGAGTCAATCCACTTTAATAAGAGGATGAAAGAACATTTAGCTGATATCAGAAAGTGTACGAACTATTCGAGTCTCTTTACGCACATGCAAAAGCACGACTACAGAATTGATTTTAACCATGCAAAAATCATTTATATAAATCAAACAATTATTATGAGAGGAGAATTGCCGAATCCATCATCATCAACAAAGTTAATAATTTCAATTTATCTGAAGGGCAATAAAAATTTAACAAATATATAACGAATAGAGTCGCCAATCGTATTTATAAGTCCCCAGACACAATGCGTCTGGGGGATTAGCAACTCTCCAGATTGTTTCGGGTTCCATTTCATTTTGTTTAGCTTGTCATTCACGCCAGATTCACTTGAGTATTTTTTTTGCAGATTGTTTCCTGCTGTTTCATTTCGTTTAAGATGTGTCTTACCTTATATTTACTGTGTTCCTTGCCTAGTTTCTTCATTATTAGTAGAAAATGGCATCTTGCCGAAAGTTGTCCGAAAGTTATAAATAAAATCTTTATTCAAATATTGTGGTTTACCATTATCTTTCACTGATATACATCACGTTAATGTGATATCTTCCATTATATATATATATATATATATATATATATATATATATATATATATATATATATATATATATATATATATATATATATATATATATATGTATATATATATATATATATATATATATGTATATATATATATATATATATATATATATATATATATATATATATATATATATATATA
This sequence comes from Ceratothoa steindachneri, assembly GCA_963969495.1. Lineage (NCBI taxonomy): Eukaryota > Metazoa > Arthropoda > Malacostraca > Isopoda > Cymothoidae > Ceratothoa > Ceratothoa steindachneri. The sequence goes on along the minus strand of OZ018330.1, from coordinate 45,847,282 downwards.
TATATATATATATATATATATATATATATATATATATATATATATATATATATAAATATATAAAATTATTCTCCAGGATACTTTATTTATCTCTTAACTAACCTTTCTGATTGATTCTCAATCCTCTTTCGCTCTGAGTTGCCTAATGTCACCAAGTTTTTTAGTCTATTCTTTTGATAAAATAAGTCGTAACATATACGTACGTATATCCAAACTCAATTCCAAAATTTTAATTGTTATAATTTATTCATTTAATTTTATCAATTTTTATATCCATACCCTTCAATAAACAAATCCATTATTTATAGGCTTAAACTAAATTATTTTTGGTAAACCTCATTTTCGTATTTTATTTCATTTCCAAATTTATAGTGTTATAAAGTTTTCGACCCGTCTTATTTTACCTAAACTACCTTGCTAAATGGTACTCAGCCCGATTTAAATCGATATATTTCGTTTAATCGCCTAATATGTAAAAATTTAAAATCATTTTCCAAAATTCATCAATCCTCCATTTTATAAAGCATTTGCATAAGCTCGATTTTTCAATCTTCAACTGTTTGCTTATTTCCCAACGGTAATTTCGCCATTTTTAAAATTTCCTTCCTCGAATTATATCCATTTGTAACTACTACATCTTAGCCTTATTTAACGAATCATCGTTTAATTTGCATTACCCTCGGATTGCATTAATCAAATAAGAAAAGGAAGCTTTATTAAAATATAAATATTTCAGCGAAATTTAAACTTTTTACGCATTTTGAAAGCTTTTTATTCAAATTTTCACCTATTGGATCTTACTACAAATACAATGGATTGCGTAAATACAGTGTGTACTTATACCTCCAACACGACTTTTTCTTCCCCAGCATATTGCTTCTTCTCAGACTTTATTAATGGCTTCGATAACCATTCCCACGGCGCCAATTTCCAGACAGGCAATAATTCATCCGAATAAACCTGTCGAGTAGGTGCAATAATTTATCTACCCACAGCTATCGTGTTTATTTCACGATCCCTACCAATAGGTATTTTCGTTCTTTATCGGATCATATTATTTAATAGCACGCGGCCAAGTGTGTGAGAAGAATTTAAAGAACCATTTATTCAAAAATATTGAAAAACAGAAGACGAGTTAAGTGATCTTTTAACCCCCTAAGTGACAAGGGACATGCGCTCTAGCCGCTCTCTAGACCATTTGAAAAAATTAGCACGGTCTAAAGGTGCAAATTTTAATGGTAAAGAACTCCTCTTAAAGGAAGTATTAATGAGAGCAATCCCGGACTGCATTCGCCCTAGCTAAAATGAATGATCAACGATATTCTGCGTCTATGAAAATTGGGGACTATCATTCTGTAACCCCTACCCCAAATTTTAATTCTAATATTATTTATTCGCAGGTCCAGGTCTCATCGGAGGTTCCGAACATCCGGCAAGAATGCAACCAGTGGAGGCCCCTCTATTGTCGTAACTTGCAACTGCAGTAGAGGTGATCAGAATACAGCTATGAAAAATACAATTTGAAAATAATGCCGTACGATATGTACAGCAATGTAAATTCACCACATCCTTTACTTGACCCTAGTATTCTTCACCTCACCAAATATCGTCGGATGCATGTTGGTACCTTCGTGACTACGGAAATAAATCTTTGCACTCCACACAGTCATGCTGGTATAACAATCGAAGAAACAAACTCCCTTTACCTCCTCCACTTCACCACATCCTTCTTCCACTCAACCATCCTCCTCCACCATTTTGCACATTTCTCTTCACCTTTTCAATCCACTCAGCCTAATTTAAACCGAAAAGTCAGGTAAGTGATGGATCATTCCAATACATCTGCCTCGACTTCAAATCTGCAGGTTGTCCCTCTTTCCGTATTCATGACCCACTTTCTAATATTTCATTCCTGGTAGACACTGGTGCTTAATGCGCCAGCGAAAATTGACGAAATGCGAGACAGCGCGTCCGGTACGACATTTGAAGAGCTAGGAACATTGCGAATGTTACTCTTGAGTTGCAGAATGAAGTCCAAATGACGATAATGAACTTCATAATGCACTAAGGAATTGCGATATGCAAAAAGTGCACCAACAAATGGGCTTGTGGTTTGCGAAGATAAAAAATTACCCCCCTGCAAATACTTGCGGAAATGGCGAGCAGTTCTCCGGAGAACGTATGTACTATGTATACCACATTTGAGAATCTGAAAGAGAACGAGAGGAGAAAGCGAAAGGCTGCCAAGAGGTATGTACTTTTGCTGCAGCGTTGCACTGACATGGATAGAAAATGCGTCCGAGGCGACGCTGATTAGGGCACCGAGAGAAGAATGGTTTAGGAAAACAGTGGAGACAATAGTTTCTTTGGTGCGAGAAAATCATCCACATACGTCTAAAAAAAAACAAATTAGAGAAGAATTATTTTTACTCTTAAACACAAGTATTGAGTGATTCCGTGATTTGAGTACCGTTAGGAATGAATCTGTAGTAAAAAATAATCATATTGCAGAACTGATGAAGTTGCTTGAGCGAAGAAGGTCGATAAAAATCCAGAATAGCAGCAACTGTGCCCTTGAGATGCTAAATTCCGGCAGAAAAAAACATGCTGCCCGAGAAAGAAGTATTACGAGACACCGAAAGTACACTTAGAAGTGTTGATTACGATGCCATGCTATTCTAAACGAGCATAAACCTCACGAAGCTGAGACAAATGTTCATCTAACGACGAAAATGCTATCATGAGGTCGTGTATCTAGCAAAAGATGAAGGGAAGACCCCTCGGGACTCGGTTTATGAAGCGTTGGAATGCCTGACCACTGTTTTGAAGACAATACGGCATTCTAACCATCACGAAAGAGCCAAAAGGAGTGGTGATATTTGTTTGAAAAAGAACTAAAATAATTATAACCAAGGTAAAACTCGTGAAGTAAGCACGATCTTTTGTTGTTCAGGGAGGCTGCGGGTAGACATAATGAGATCGCACATTTGCAGCCACTCGGCCGGTTTACTAGGCTCAAATTGTGATAAGTTAACCGGGACTGAGATGAACGTTGTTTGATTTTGGGTACCTTCCAAGCTCGCGGCTGATGAATGAAGACGTTCTGGGCATGCTGGCTGAGGTCGTTGTTAGGGCCTGGGTGAACCATTGTACTTACGATGTCGAAGTTGTAACCGAGGCAGAAATGCATAGTGTAAGTGCGTAATCCATTAAGTTTGCATGTGTGGGTTAAGATTATGTAGGGGAAAATTTACATGAAAAAATTTCTAAGTTCGTGAAAAAGGAGCAAAGTTCGTTAAAAATATTTATATTTCAATATAGCTTCTTTTGTTAGATTAATGCAACCTAGGATAATCAATGCTTCAAGATAACTTGATGGATAAAGCTAGGATTTAGTCAATGTTGAAAGATGAAATTCAAGGAATATATTTCTTGTAAGATAGCGAAGTTACCGTTAGAAAATTAAGACACGATTATAGGGAGAAAACAAAGTTTATGCCAATGTGCTTCTTAAATGAAGGACTGCGTAGGAGTAATCTTAGGAAATGGATTTTAATTTTTTATATATCACCCGATATAACGCAGCATATTAATTTAAATCGAGTCGGCCACCATTCTTCGAAATAAATTGTTGGGTATATGGTAGTTTGGGTAACTTATTAAACCTCTCAATAAAATCTGAGATGAAGGAAAGTACAAATTATGTCTTTGTTAGGCTTAGGGATTCAACGGGAAAGAAAACTACGCAATTGTCTATTGAAACTTGATGATTAATCGGATAAAATATAATATTGATATTTGGATAGTGAGTCGGGTAGATATATATTGAATACTAATTTATTAAAGCATGTATTTAAAACATTAGGCAACTTTTTGGTGAATTAGAGAGGATGGAAAAGGAAATGAGAAAGATAAAGTATATAAATTCAGCGGCGGTTCATGTATAGGAACTGCAGCCTTACCTATTTCCACTCGATATTATCGATAACATTCAAAATAATTAGCCCTTTTTTCATTAATTCTTTCTTTATACTTGTTCATTATATAATCCTTGAGCTTAATGTCAGTAGCCATCCCCTAGTATATGAAAAAAATACAAAAATCCTTGTATAGAACTGTGCGCTTCACAGCTCCAGCGATGCGGTGTTTGGCTGTTATGCGCATGCTCACATGTATGAAATAGGAAGCTGCACTCTAGGGAGAGAGAGCACTGTGGCGCGGTGCCGTCCCTGGTGTGCTGGTCGAAGGTAGTGTTTCTTTTTTACTCCGCGTGTGCTGTGCTTAAAAACATATTAATATTCTTGAATGTGATAAAGTGTAGAATTTAATTCATATTTTTTTCGGTTCTTTTATTAATTAATTGATTAATTAATTGAGCTGCTGAAAATTATCTTGCAAAATAATTTAGATGATGTTTTTAGTGAAATTACGAAACTGATAAAAATCCTCTTGACAATTCTCATAACTACATCAGAGGCAGAACGCTGTTTTTCAACACTGAAAAGAATAAAAACTTTCCAAGGAACAATATGAATTCTGAAAGACTAAATGCACTTGGAGTGCTTTCAATGAAGAAAAAAATTCCTCACTAGTCATCCAGAGATCAAAGAGAAATTAATTAATCTTTTCGCGCAAATTATACAAGAAGAATGGATTTATTTTTAAATAAATGGATCAAGCTTAAACTGTAACAATTTAGGCTATTAGTAAGTAAAAAGAAATGTTTGATTTTGGTCTGTTTAGGATTTTATCAAGTTTATCTAGAAATTTTCGTTTTATATATTTATTTACTTTTACACCATATTAAAACAATGCTAAAAAAATTATGAAGCAGCACCCCCACTAATTTTAGTCTATTGGAGAATTGCTATTTATAAATGTGCATTCCTATCTTAATTATCAAGAGAATTCGAATATAATAATTGAGACGTATATATAAATAACTTTAGTGTACGAATTTAAGGGCTGTATAGACATGACCTTGGGTTAAAAGTAATAAAGAAAATCTACAAGGTAATAGATAATGCCGCCGAGAGACGTCAGTCATTCCCTAAGCCCTTTGGGTTTAGGTCCAGGAAATTCCTTCGAGAGATAGGTATAGCTCTTGGGCCGGTGTCGCCCCTGGTTCTGCCCAGGACTCCACCTTGGAGTGTACCACATTTGGATATTTGTCGCCACGCCTCTGCTCCCAAAGCTTGTACAGCGCTGGGAGTATTGCGTTCGACCTTTTTGGAGCACACCTCGTGTCACGCTGGAACCGTGCCAGTGTATACGAATGGCTCCCAGTCATAAGAGGGGGTCGGCTTCCACGCCGTATCCCCTCTGTTTAAAGTCAGTGGGGCTCTGCCAGGCACTGCGTCTGTTTTCACTGCCGAGCTGGTGGCAACACATCACTCGGTACGGGAGATTACGCGACGTGCCCGGTTCGGAGACCGGATTGTGATCTATAGCGACTCACAAAGCGCCCTGAGTGGTCTCGGGGCATTGGAATCTCCGCATACCCTGGTTCGGGATATCCGTGACGCCACGGTTTTGGCCAGCCTTGCGGATATCGAGATTATCTTCTGCTGGGTTCCTGAACATGTAGGAATTGTGGGAAATGAGCGCGCCTATGCGGGCACCAAAGAGTCCGCGGGACTCTGCGACTGGACCAGCGTTTCGCTCTTCCTCACACCGACTACATGGCAGGAATACGGGCAGCTCTTCGGGCTGCTTGTCAAAGAAGAATGGAGAGGGTCGAAGGAAACTTAAAGTTGCGGGCCATTGCACCGCGACTGTTCCCATGGACCCCCCAATGCCGCGAAGGCTTCAGGTTGCTTTCTGTCATCTCCGAATTGGGCACACTCGCGAGACCCACCGCCATTTGATGGAGCACTCGTTAGCGCCCTACTGTTAAGAGTGCTTTGTCCCCGAGATTGTTCGGCACATTCTTGTTGAATGTCCCAGTTTGGGCGATCTTCGTGCACTTTACCCTTCTCAAGACCGGCATGGGCGGGGTTGCTACCGCCTGTCCCTTGTACTCGGGACGAGTGCGTGCACATTGACTGGTGGACATGTAGACTTTTGGGGGAAAGCCGGCCTTCTCCCTTTTATTTAACTAGGTTGTTTTTGTTGTTTTTTTGGGGGGGTGTTATTGTTCTTTTCTTTGTAGCTCACACGCTCCTGCGCCGGGGAAGGAGGACCTCCCCCCGACGCCGGAGCTTGCTTCCTAAGGGTTGTCATCTTTCCCTTTTATCGTTGCTTTTTTTCATATTCTTATTTTAAAGTAGCCTAGAGCTAGGTTGTGTGATTGCGACGACTTATGCCCAGATAGCCTCCTTTAAAAAATGGAATCAATTCAATACTTAATTACTACCATATCGGTCGTTGTGTCCAATATAGTATTAAGTTTATTTTTGACTGAGCGGCCACGTGGAAATTGTATTCAGATAAATTCTTTCTTGCTTGTTGTTCTCTTCTGTAATCATCTTTAGCTAATTTCACACTCTATATACCTCAGACACTCGCCCACTTTGAGCTAAATCTGAACATATCTGGTTTTTTATACTCAATCAATAAATAATCTTTAACATTGTTAACATCATTATAATGACATAAAAATAAATACTGTCGTGGTATGACATTACATTATATCAATACCATATTATACCTATCAGGGAGGGACCAATAACTTGAAAGCGAACCGACAAAATGGACGGAAAACCACGAATTCAGACGGGCTGAGTAGCGATAGAGTGCAACGAGGTCAGGAAAATTATGGACAATGGCAAAGCTCAAGGTTATTTAAAGAGTTATGAACAAAAATATAATTTTATCTACACAAAAATAATGAGAGAATTGATGGGTAAAATTACCTCAGAGAATTAACGGGCAAAATCACATCAGTAAATGAAAGGGGGAATTGTAGTTATAAATCAGGCTATGAAGTTAGAACTTAAGGTATTCCCGGAGGAGACTATTCAAATGGGAGGGGGGATACTAAAAGGGGGAGAGAGGTTGGCTTACGGATGTCTTCTGCACTTGAGGTGAGGCCGCTCGGACTTCAACGCGGGAAGTTGGAGTGCTGATGGTTCTCCAAACGCAAGGGGGGGGGGTAACTTCCGGTCCAGGGGAGAGTATTTTGGCTACCCGAAATAAGGAGGGCTTCGACAGGAGTTATGAAAGAGTCGGGAAAATCACTCGGGGTGATCGTTCAGTGGAATTACCTCCTGACTGGGGCTTATTCCAAATACACAAAATAGTCCACCTGTCACTTTGCTTTGTTGCTAGCACTTGACTTGGAACCATGGGGAAATCTTCTGGGTTCTGGCGAGACTTCTCAACTCTGTGCTCTGTGTCTCTTCCAGGAAGTCGAGCGTTTATTTATGTCCGAGGCTTTCCCCGGAGTTGGGGGTTAGCGGGAAACAGCTCTACTCTCGAAGGGTCTCGAATCTTCTTGCAGAGCTATTTTAGCCCGCATAAAGGTGAATCGTGGGGGACTCGATTCGAGGCTACCGCTTGTGGAAGGGGGGGAGAGGCTTACCACTTTAGGCCTAGACGGGCCTTCTGCTGCACATGGGAGTTCCTTTCTGCTAAAGATCTTCCACGTGGGGATTCCCTCACAAATACATTTTAATAATATCATAATTAGATTCAATCATGTCTGGTATATAAAAATAAAATTAGCTTTTAAGTTCACAGTCCACAGATATCAGTTCGAACTTGATACATCTTTGTTTATTTTCATGGACCAACACATTAATGTTATTCCTATGATTGTTCATCTAACCAGCTAACTATATATATTTATACAGATTTTATTTTTTAAACAATTATTTGCACACCAATTACAAACAAACATTAGATTGATTTAATCAATTAATATGGAATATTTCTTCTCAATAATTACGGTGCTCACATCGCTGTATGTTGAATCCTACTTTTGGGCCAGAAATAGATTACCGTTAAAGCTTAAACAAGCACTAGATGATTTATAATAACTCCATGCGGGTTATACGATATAAATTATTGTGAATACGTTTATTTTTACCACAAGCACCCAGGAAGCGCTTTTCGATGTGCTGTTGCGTCTTAAAAATTTTTTTTCTTTAACTACGTCTGCGTTATCTATAATTGATTCATTTACTTACAATTACTTTATTTTCAAGTGCATCTATTTTATTCATACATAACTGAATATTTAGCATTTATTTAGTAATCTATTTTGGTGGGTAATAGGTCTTATATTCGTAAATACATTAGTTAGTCTTCCCCTTCTCTCTCTGGGATCTTTTCTTCAGGTGTTGTTCCCAGAGAGGTAGGGGGGGGGGCGCATATCCTTCTTATCCCCATTTTATTTATTTATCAATAGTATTCTTGCTTTTCACTTGGTTTTCCCGATGCAGGTTATCTTCCTTGAATCCATTTTTTCTTCTTGACGGAAATTCCTTTTTTTCTTTAAGTTGGCCCTTCGAACATTTGTCTTCACTTTTCTTGACTTCCGTATTCTTCTTGGCTGTGTTGATCCTTAATCTTCGTTTTTCTTTCTTGATGGATCTTCATTTTCTTCCAATTATTCTTGTTCAGTTGGTCCTTCAAGCGTTTTCTTCCGTTTTCTTTCTTGAGAGATTTTCATAAAAGTTTTTGGACTGTTGAGTTTCGAACGCGGTATCGCTGGATTTGAACGCCAATACTCTAGCCATACGACTGGCCTTAGTCCATTTTATTGTTGGTAAGTTTATCGGCCATTTATATTATCGAGTTGCAAGGAATTTCCCCCATACATTCTCGCACCCCTACAAGGCTCTGGCCTTCTCGTGGCGAGGGGGAGAGGGTCAGCCCTTGGCCCCTTAGGGGTCCCATGGTGCTGCCAACAAGACTTTTAACATGCCCCTCTTTCTTTCCTCCCCTATTACGTTCTTCCACTACCATTTATTTTCCCCTTTTACTTCATCTATCTTGTGGCCCTTATAGATACCCGACCTCTTCTCGTCTTATGGATTGATTCCTAATGGTTCTTTCGTGAAGGTGGAAGAGGCTGGGCATCTCCACCGCTTTTGTCTACCGAATGACCAAGGATAAACCCATCGTTGGCCCCTTTTCTCCCTACGTAGGAGAACTCGGGCAGCCTCTTAGGTTTCTAAAGATGGTGTGGTGGATCCGTATCCATTCTCCAAGAGGACATACCGGACGTAACTGATTGTAGAGTTGCAGTAGTGCCGGGCCCTTGTAGTCCTCCATGGTGGGGAGTCCCGAAAGAGAATGCAAAGTTTTTTTTCTTTTTGCAATGGCTATCCATAACAAAAAACCTACCCTTCTCGTAAGGGTTTTCGTGCTCCCCGTTTTACTTAGCTCCCCTTTCAGCCTTCCCTCGCTCGTTGGACCCTTATTCCAACGAAGTAAACCCAGATTTAGATTATCCTTGCTTTTTTTTCATGAGTTCATCATCCGACACCCTACCTGCAAAAGTCAATGTGTTTGACGTCAATGAATCTTTTGAGTTACGGTTTGGTCAACCACGCCGGATGTGGTCAAGAGGTAGTGGTGATGTCGTAGTCGAGGTGTCATCCCACTCTCAACACAACCTTGTGCGAAATCTATCTTCGATAGCTGAAATTCCAGTAACTTTCTCGCCCCATCCGCGTCTGAATTTTGTCAAAGGTGTCGTCCGTTCAAACGAACGAAGTGACTATGACCTCACTCGCCTTCAGATAAGCTTAGTACCCAACGTGTCACACACGTAAACAGGGTAACTAAAACATTAGGCTCCACTAGAGTCCCAGCCGCCACACTGATTTTAACATTCGAACGACAAGAACTGCCGCAGTATATTAAAGCTGGGTACCTGCGTGTCCCGGTAAGTCCCTACATCAAAGTACCCAGACGCTGCTTCAATTGCAATCAATTTAGACATGTTGACTGTGCCTGTCAGCACCCTCGCTCTTGCGTGAATTGCAGCTATGACTACCATGGCGCCGAATGCACCAAAACACCTCGCTGTGCCAATTGCGGAGGTAGCTACAGTACTGCGTCAAAACTCTGCTCTATATTTTTATATGAAAAGGAGGTGCTTGCTTTGTGCGACTCCCTACGTCTAAATATAAGAGAGGCCCGCCAGCGTGCTCGAGCACAAACCTCGCCACTCGGCCGGCTCTTCTCTGACGTTTTACGTGACGCTGGACAAAAACGACCATCACGCTTGAGTTCCGACCAGCCTGAAGCACTTCATCCTACATATACTCGCAGCAGCAGAAACATTCAGGATATGCAGTCGAAGCATCGCTCTCACACTGAGATAGCCAATGTATCCCCCTCTCTCCAGCAGTTCTAGCTTGGAGAGACGCTCAGGGCGAGACACTTGAAGACATCAGACGCTATCTGAAAGAATCCTCAACATCGACCAGTGAAGGTTTATCCACCCGGCCCCGAGACCCAAAGCCCAGTGGTAAGAGGAAGGATTCCTCACCTATGTGATCAACCAGTAATAAGCGGGCAGCCTCTGGAGCTGACTAGGCCGAACACCGAGAATCTTCAATGGATTCCTCCCCTGTGGCTGAACATTATATGCCCTTAAGTCCGTCCCACCCTTCACAGAACTTAGGCCACATCCTGATCCAAACGATGGCAGATATACACCCAGCTCCACACACCTCGCTCAGATCGCCTGTCCGTTCCATTCACCCTTCCACCCATGATCCGGTGGAAGCAGTTGATGCTCCAACATCACCATTTGCAGTAGTTGGACCAACCCCTCAGACACCGAAAATACCCTCGACACATGAATCCGGATCTACCGGTCGAAAATCCCTTCTCGATCTTCCTTTCCGCTAGGTTGTGAGCCCGAATTACAATCAAGGGCGGGGTTCGGTTCTCCAAAACCCTCGAAAAAAGCCCCAGTTACTGCTCCCTCTAGGATCTCTTACCCTGCTAAAGCAGGCTCCTCAAAATCTGCTCTCCGTCTCCCAAACTCTTTGGGACGAACCTCAAATACAATATCAGCCACAAAAGAGAAAAAGATATCCTCAATGGTATCTAACCATCCCACATAATATAATATCTTCCTTTTCACAATGGAATTGTCAAAGCGTTCTTCCAAAGTGGAAAGAACTCAAAATTCTTTTGACGACTCTCCACTCCGCTGTTATTTGTTTCAATCATGGTATCTTCATCCCACCATGTATCTCCCATCTCCCTACATACTATTCTCCAAGCTGTTGCCGTGAGGGTTTTTCTTACTAAGCTTTACACCGTTTGCTCGATTTACCTACCCCCTTGTTTATCATTGTCAAGACCCGACCTTTTAGAACTTATAGAGCAGTTGCCCTCCCCATTCTTATTGAGATTTTAACTCCCGTCACCCATACTGGGGTGACATCACTCGAAATGCCAAAGACAGTGTTTTAGTCTTTTTTATTATCTGAGTTTCTTTGTGTTTTAAACACTGGTGAGTTTACCTCTTATCATGTCCAGACGGACTCTTTTAGCTGTGTTCACCTGTCTGTTTGTTCCCCCGATTGTCTTACGGAATTTCGATGGTCAATTCTTGACGATCTCCATGGGAGTGATCACTTCCCTATTGTCTTGTTGGCCCTTCAAGTTAGCCCTCATACAACCATGCCCCTTAAGTGGGACTTAGGTCATGTAGATTGGGAAGGTTTTCAAGAGGCATCCTTCACAAGTGCATCCTTGGGGACTTTCAATGGAGTGGACGCTGCAGTAGAATACTTTACATCAACTATCTACAATGCAGCAACACAGACCATCTCACGGAGGCAGGCCGCTGGTGGACCTCGGCGTGTGCAATAGCTATCAAAAACTACAAGTTAGCCCATGCCCGATTCCGAAAGAACCCAACTTTGTACAACAAGGTTGACCCAAACCGAGCTCTTGCGCTTCGCCAAAGAACCCTTCGTCAGGCTTGCCGAAATTCATGGCGCCGTTACGTTTCATCAATTTCCTCCATGACACCTACCGCTAAGATTTGGAAGAGGATTAATAAGATCAGCGGCTGTTATGCTGATCATCCTAGTCCCAAACTCAACTTACACGGTTCCTTCGAGAATGAAAGCCTAGCGGGCAGCAATGCTTTTGCTGACCATTTCCGCGCCGTCAGCAGTGTCAACCGTTACGATAAGGCTTTTCTTTTCTACAAATCAAAGGAAGAGTCGCATTCTCTCAACTTCACAACAAAAGCTAGCCTTCCATATAACGCTCTATTCAGCATCCATGAGCTGCGTATCGCTTTGTCACTTTGCAGATCTACTTCTCTGGCCTTGACGAGATCCATTTCTATATGATTCGGCACATACATCCACCCTCTACTCTCTTCTTGCTTTTTTTTGTACAACCTTATATGGGTGAAGGGTTTTTACCCCTCACCATGGCGCATTGGGATCATCCTTCCCTTTATCAAACCGGGCAGGGACGGGTTGGACGCAGATCACTACTGCCCTATAACTCTCACCAGCTGTTTGATAAGTTGCTGGAAAAAATGGTGTTGGATCGCCTAAACCAGTTCCTAGAAACCAATCACCTTCTCTTTCCATTTCAAGGTGGCTTCCGCAAAGGCCATAATACCCTTGACCTACTAGTACGTTTTGAGAGATGGGTCGGTCACCGACAAACATTGTGGACATTATACACAGCCCTCATCTAATCCATATTGGATTATGGCTGTCACATTTACCCATCGGCTTCTCCTTCAGCCCTTAAAATGCTGAACCCCATTCGAAACCTCGGAGTTCGCCTTTCCAGTGGAGCCTTCCATACTTCTCCTGTCAACAGACTTTACTGCTAGAGTGGGGTACTCCCTTTGCCCTACCATAGACTTCAAATCTACATGCGTTCCCCCTGCCAAGTACAGCAAGCCCCTGTATCAGAGGTCTACAGATGCATGCATGCTGCCGAATCAACGGCAGCATATGATAATTTGCTATCTTTACTCCCCCGCCTTGAACCTTCCCAAAGGAGATCATCTCTCTAACCTGGGTCCTCCAAGGGTCCTCACCCTTCCATCCTTACTGACCCCTAGTTGGCGTGCACCTCTCCCTACAGTATGTACCAACATCTGGAGCCTGGAGAAGTCTTCCATGGACCCTCGCATCATTAAGAGCTTGTTCTTGGAGCATTCGACCTCCCACAAACAATGCTGCCCATTATAAATAGATGGCTCTAAGTCGGATGGTGGCGTGGGCGCCGTAGCCATCTACCCAGGAGGCGAATTCGTAACTTTATCTTTACCGCCAGCAGCATCCATTTTTACCGCTGAACTTTCAGCAATCCTTTTAGCCTTTAAACTCATCCAAATTTTATCTTTTAGTGATTTTGTCATTTTTTCCGACTCAAGAAGTGTCTTAGAGTCAATTAGATATTTTAAAGCGTCCTATCCCTTAGTCACAGAAATTTGCAACTGGCTGGTCCAAAATGCGTTCCGATATAGAATTATTTTTTGCTGGGTCCCTGGGCATGTGAGGGTTATAGGCAACGAGAGGGCTGATCGGCTGGCCCGCTCAGCACATTCTCTGTCCCCTGAGAACAAGGCTCTGCCTTTTAGAGACTACTTTTCTTCAATAAGAAAATATATTTTTCAACTGTGGCCGAATGAATGAGATGACTGTTCATCATCCAAACTGTACAAAATTAAAAATTCTAGTCACTCTTGGCCCTCGAGCCGTCATAGATTGCCGAGTTCGCATTGGCCACACGAGACTTACTCATGGCCATCTTATTTCGAGTGATGTTCAAATCAGCCCTGGCTGTCAGTTTTGTGGTGAGGACCAATCGGTTGCCCACCTTTTATTAGATTGCACCCATTTTACAAAGTGGTCTCCTCCACCTTCCATAGATAATTGGCCTCGTGTGATCCTAGCTGCCATATAGAATCCATTTGGATTAGGCGGCAACCCACTAGTTTCTTACCTTAAACCTTAGTTAGTCTTTCAAAATAAGGACAAGTATGAAAAAAATGAAATAATATTATACCTTTTTCATACATTATCAAAACTTGACCGTTATCAGCCTATGCTTTCCCAAATGAACGGTGGTCCTATATTACTAGATTCATAAATATAGGTATCTAATGAAGCATGGTGCAGGCGGTTCAGTAGTTGGAATGGCGGCTAATCTTAGAGCTTGCATATTGCAAGAGTTCAATAATTGCATGAGATTAGCCATCGGCCAAAAACAAAACCTGTCGTTTTCGACGAACTCCGTCTATTTGCTGGACTAATTCCCGAAAGAGAAATACTTATTTAAGGGTTTATGAACCCAATTTGTATTTTTGAATGCCAATACATAAACTTCAAAGTATTCAAAGGGACTAAGGCTAAAGTGGGCAAGGGAGGGAGAATACATGAATTAAATTTACGATACTTACAACTTTATAAAGTTTCCTTTGTAGACTTTAACACCGTTTAAGACAAACCTTGTGCTGGGGGATGTTGGGCACGAGTGTGAAATGTGCTTATGAGGGGAGGGGGGATATAAAATGAAAGGGATCTCTTCGATGGTCACCAAATATATTTATATTCCACCTCGTTTTGTTATCCTCTTTGCTATTGCGCTCCCCATAAGATTGTTGCGAAACGTTGATCGTTAAACCGGATTTGGGCGATACGATAACGTTCCGAGAAATTATTACCTGACTCCAAAAGGTAATAATGAATATTCTTGGCTGAGCGATGAGTTGAAATCCTGATATGATTTTGCCTTCGAGCAAAATGGTGATGAAAACAAGACGACTGCAGTTCTATTTATTTAGTGGCTTTGGGTAGCAAATGGAGGAGGAGTTCGAATTAGATTGATTATCGATTTCAAGGGCTTATCTTTGATGATGCTTGAGTACAACTCTCTTAATGTTCATATTTACACATATATACAAGCATAGTTCGGGGTTCGCCAGTTCAACTAATATAGTTGTACAAACGGATGTGCACTTTATATTTGTGTGCGTTAACAAACCATATTCTATACTCTTATTTATATATTTACATCTTGATAACATAAAGAAATACAGAATAAAATGCATTTGGTTATTAGTACACTATGAGTCTATCGGTACACAATATGCTTTAAAAATAATGATAGCACTGATTTCTTGCAAACTTTATTCGCCTACCAAAACGCGAACACACATTTGTAGTATTATCATTATTTGTTTGATTGTTCACATTATATTCGCTATTCTCTATTGAAATATCTTCATTAACTTCACTATCACTTATATCATCGGAGATATTTACAGAAATATGGTCATTGCCGGCATAGTTAGACATATTTACAGAATTATAATTTATTTGTGGCGTTCTAACAGGTTTTAATCTGTCTATTGACACAGTTACAGCACGTCCATGAGGAAGTTCTATTTCGAACACTTTGTCGTTTCAAGCGATAACCTTGAACGGACCAGCATATGGCGCTTCTAACGGCTTCCTTATACGATCAACACGTACCCAAACATGCGTAGCGTCGCACAAGTCTTTAGGAACGAACACTTTTGTTTTCGCATATAAATGTCCTTGAGACATTTGAGCGAAATCTATCTGTGTAATTGTTTTTGCTAATTCAGTCACAAATTTTGAATTACTTTTAGAGGATAAGGAAGTGACAAGTGTTCTAGGATTAAGAAGAGTGGTACCTGGGACAGCGGTAAATGGGGAAAACCCGGATTCGTTGGGCAATGATCTGATTCCCAATAGAAAAATTGTAAGAGTCATTCTCCAGCCTTGTTTACGTCCTCTTTCTACTAATCCGTTCGTGGACAGTCTATAGGCCGTTGTTCTCAGACGATGAAAACCAACGAGGGTCGAGAGTTTCTTAAAAATTTCGGACTCGAACTGTGTTCCTCGATCGGTAATCACATACAGAGGGACTTCAAAGCGCGAAATCCAGCCGTCTAAAAAGGACAAAGCTACGAGTACCGTCGCCGCGCTTATATCGGGAATCGGTATTGTTTATATCCATCTAGTCACTCTGTCAATGGATGAGAGTATATAACGATTATTAGACGGGTAATATTGGCCATGAGGTGTACACTGAGGAAGGGGTCCAATGATATATATGTGTACGGTTTCAAATCTCGACGTTGTAACATTGATGGGGAGAATTCGTGATTTCGTGTGTCGATTTATTTTTGAACATTGACATGACATACATCCTAGCGTCCATGAGCGTATATCCCTGTCCATATTTGGCCAGAAATATCTAGTTTTAATTAATTTAAGGGACCCTTTTGTCGTGGTTTACGGCCAAGTACGTATGTACGTTTGATTCGTACACGAGTTAATCCGTTCCACTTTTCTCTAAGAGTGCTCTAATTTAACTCTTTAACCAGAGATGCTTCGTATTATGATATATCTATTGCTCTTTTGCTTCGTTCGAGGATTTAATTAAACAAATACGACAAAATATATAACGATTATTAGACGGGTAAGATTGACCATGAGGTGTACATTGAGGAAGGGGTCCAATGATATATATGTGTACGGTTTCAAATCTCGACGTTGTAACATTGATGGGGAGAACTGGGAATTTCGTGTGTCGATTTATTTTTGCAGATTGACATGACATGCATCCTCGCGTCCATGAGCGTATATCCCTGTCCATATTTGGCCAGAAATATCTAGTTTTAATTCATTTAAGGAACCCTTTTGTCGTGGTTTACGGCCGAGTACGTATGTACATTTGATTCATACACGAGTTAATCCGTTCCACTTTTCTCTAAGAGTGTTCTTATTTAATTCTTTAACCAGAGGGGCTTCGTATTATGATATATCTATTGCTCTTTTGCTTCGTTCGAGGATCTAATTAAACAAATCCGACAAAATATACTTTTAATTACATAAAAAAATGAAATATTAAATCTTTAAGTACACTAATTCTATAGTAAGAAGGTCTAATAAAAATTAACACTACAACTGAGTACTACGAGATGGTTGACGCAAAGACCACTTCTAATACACGCGATGCAAACTCAATTAAGGAGAGTTCTTAAGTCATTTGAAATTGAGATAGTTGGGTTACGACTACCAAATTGAAATGGTTTTGTCACATATACACTTTTGCACGGAATGGGAAATAACAAAAAATGAATTTTTTTTTATTCGTTTTACCTTTAACTCAGAGTGTATCGACAGTTAGGTGACCTTGAAAGTGAGCCTCTTCGATGAGTTGGTCTGCGGACGTCCTCGCTGAGGCGAGGAGGGTTGGAAAAACAGCTGATGCTTCTCACTGGGTGGTGGAGGCGCGTGGCGATGCTTCTCTCGACTTGAGATGTAAGTGAGGGGATCTTAGATGAATGGAAGTTATCCAGATCCCTGTGTTACCAATTATGGCTTCTCGATGATGAGACTTAACCAAGATGTGAATCTTTTCTCGAATGGGAATTCACTTTAGTCTTCCTCATTGGTGAGGATTATCTCTGCTTTTTCAGCAAACTGAGATACGGGATTTTCTCTGGACGAGAATGGTAGGAGAGTTGGTCTCGATACCTCTGGTCTGCTCTTCTAAGCGACCAAAGGAACAGCCTCTGGAGGGTAAGTCCCGCTTGGTTCCAACTATCTTCTTTATTCCCTGTTTGCCTAGGGGACTCGTCTTCTCTCGAGGGCTACTCGGATTCGCCTCTAAATTTCTTAAGATCGAACTATATATACGTCGATTATCCCCTGGGGGGAGGGAAGACGAGGGAGTTTATGAGGGGCGAACCCTCACTAGCCCACGGTTAAGCCCCTCTCCTAGGGCATAAATTGTCAACGCTATGACACTTTGCCCCTTCAGGTTTACGCACGGGAAAAGTGAGATTTCGTCTATTGGGCGAAAATATACATAAACAACCGGAGGGGACAGTGAGCATGTTCATAGATTTTCTGCCGACGAAGCGTTAGGCAGCAAGATTTTCATTCTAAAGTCCCTCACACCCTCCTATATTTATATTTACGGACTACACCACCAATCTCGTAAATTACAAAATCTGCTGACCGAAATCCTTCTTTGCGCGCGACATCGAAGGGTCTTGGGGCAGCGGGGGAAAGGGGAGGAAGTCTTTGTCCATGTGAAACGTAACGGTTGACGCTGTATAAACAAACTAGCGTCTGCTTGTTCTCGTTATATTCATTTCTCTACACCTTTGATGCCGGGATGTGATAGAATATGCAGTTGGCTAAAAATGGTATTTCTACAAATCAAAGGAACGAACGATCTGGGATATTGAGAGGAAACATCAGACCAGATGGTAATATTCTCGGGAAATGGAAATGGCTTAAGTTTACATTGGATTTTTTCGACTTCGCCATCTTTTGCTTATTCAGCTGCCAATGTTTGAAGGTCAAGGGCGTATACCAGGACTGCGCTGACGTTTCTCGACAGACAGTCAGCAACTACGTTATTTTCTTCTTGGATGTAGGCTATGCCGTCGATGTACTCCAATATCGCTGTCCAATTCCTTTGCTGTCTCTCAGTTTTCGCACGTAACGTTGATGAGAAAGCGGAAATAAGTGGTTATGATGCGTGAACAGATTTACCTGTCAACCTTCGATTATGTGTCGGAAGTGTATGACTGGTAAGTATGCTGCCAAAAGTTCGCGATCATATGTTGAATAAACTTGCTGTGTCTTGCTTAATTTGCTCGAATAAAAGGCTATAGGTTGAAGAAAACCATTCACCATTTGATGAAGAGCAGCACCCACCGCGTATTGGCAACTATCAGTCACCAACTGATACGGAGAATCATTCGGGAGGGGATGTTTTAGCGCGATTGACTCAAACAGGGCTGCCTTCGTATTATGGAATGCTTCGCGTGCGGTATCATTCCATATGAGTTCTCGACCTTTTGGTCGCATGCGTGCCAATTCCGCAAACGGAGCGGCAATTGCAGCGAAATTAGGCATATTTCTTCGATAGTAACCTAACATGACTAAGTAACGGCGTATTGATTTGTAGTCAGTCGGTAACGGCATATTAGAAATTTCTGAGATTTTTTTGTGGTGGTTTTATTCCCAAGTCTGAGGTATGATGTCCTAAGAATTCACTTTTCCTTCTCATGAACTCGCATTTTTCTATTGAACACGAAGTCCGTTTTCGGCTAAATTTTAACTACCTTTTCTAAATCCTCGATGTATTTTTCTTCGTTTTAGGAAAATATAAGAATGTCGTCGATTTAGACGAATATACATTTCCAAATCACAGAATATACTGTCCATATGGCGTTAAAAAGTGCAACTGGCATTCTTCAAGCCAAATGGGAGTCTTAGAAATTCCCAAAGTCCAAATGTAATTATAACAACGGGGTTTTTTTTCTATATCTGCTTTATTCATTGGAATTTGGTGGTACGCTCTAAATAGGGCGAGAAGGGAAAAAATGATTTTGCCGTGAAGATGATTAGCCATAGATTGAATTCTAGGGAGAGGATAACGATCGGGATTGGTGATCGCGTTAAACGAGCGAAAATCACCCACCACTCTGTATTCTTTTGAATTTTTCTTTTGCACCATGTGTACCGCTGATGCCCATGGTGATTTGGGGGCCTCATTACGCCTTCTTTCAATAGAGAAGCAAAAGTTGCTTTGGCAAATTGCAGCTTTTCCATAAAAAGGGGTCTTGAGCGAGCAAAAGTTGGTGGTGAACTTCCTGTCTCAATAGTATGAAACACGGAATTTGGTGGAGGATTAACGCCGCCTATTTGTTACGGGTTGCATATTGAGTTGTATTTCTGAATCACTGACTTGTATTTTTCGGAGATGTGTGAAAGGTCATTGATAATTATGGAGACTAACCGAGCTTCTCACTGTTTAATTTTAGAAGATAACTTGGTGCATTTGTCTACTAGAATGTCCTGACCACAGTATGATAGAACGGTCTGGGGCCGTTTAAATTCAACCGCTATCACATGTTGTTTAGAAACACGTTGCTACCCACGTGCATCTTCGCGTCGAAGCCGGGTGCGTTATCACCACCTGAGTCAATATTTAACCAAGGAGGTTCATCCCCCCCCCCCCATCCGTTTCGCCCCATGATCTCTTCGAGCGACTGCGCGAAAATGGCCTCACCATTGGCCCCAGCAAATGCCATTTTGCCCACGAAACCATAAAATACTTGGGTTTCAAAATAGTAGGACAAAGCCAGTTAGGTCCCCAAGAGGACAAGATTAAGGCAATCGCCGACATGCCCCTCCCGAATACTAAGAAGCAATTAAGATCATTCCTAGGATCAGATTCTTACTATTGGCGATTTGTCCCGAATTTCGCTGCAATTTCGGCGCCCCTCAGCTCCCTTTTAAAAAAGAATTCCCCCGATCGTCTACATGGGAATGATGTCGCTGTTTCCCATTTTAATCAGCTCAAGAGTTAGCTCATTTCTGCATCCATTTTAAAGTTGCCCAACCCGGAAAAATCCTTTGGGATTAAGACCGACGCGAGCAACGAGGGCATTGGAGGTGTACTCCTTCAATATGAGGATGACGGAACGAGTCATCCAGTTGCATATTCTAGTCGCCAATTATTACCACGCGAAAAGAGATATGCCACTATAGAGAAGGAAGCTCTAGTAATTATCTGGGTTATTGACAAATTTAAAATGTACTTGATAGGAAAAGAATTTCAGATAGGAACTGACCACCGCCCGTTGGCCTATATTCGGAATGTACGACACTCCAACGGCCGAATTATGCGCTGGAGTTTACTCTTGCAAGAGTACCAATTTAAGAAAAATTATATAAAAAGTTCCGATAACCAGGTCGCTGACGCACTCATTAGGAATACGTTACCAAATAGTGTAGATTAATTGTATTCGTAGGATTAGAATCTCCATGTATGTATATACCATCTTGTACGACTTAAATTAGATTCTTTTGTAATATAATTAGTTAATGTATATGTCTGAATTTTATGGCTCAATGTCTATTTTTTTCGTATGTGTATATATTTGTACCCATTAAATTACGTATAAATTATTTTGTCCCATATGTACTAATTTTATAAAATTTCATTGCTCCATGTCTCTTTTATGGTTAAGTTTGGATTAAAGGTTAGTTTCCCCTATAATCAAAAGATCAAAATAATCATATGTATTGAGGTAATACTAGCTAGGTGCATGAAGGTACGGTCGGTACAAGAAAACGAGTTCCCCACAACGGAGCTCTATCGTTGTCCCTTCTCTCTTTTTTTTCGAAGTGACAACTTCCCCCGGAATGAAGGGGTGGGATAAAACGGTCTGAGGCCGTTTAAATTCAACCGCTATCACATTGTGGAGAAATGGCTACATTAAGCATCCTGGAGGAGTATAGGTACATTAAAGCCCCCTCCCTTATGAGGAGAAGCGTGGGAAAGGTAGCCGGAGAAAATTCTTACCATGTGTGATCTCCCCGCCGCTGTGGGCAGTTGGAGCTAACATCTGTTTTAAGGCGACCACCTAAGGTCCTTAAACGACGCTCTAACGATCGAATTACCTACGAGACCCATAAACCCGTCGTCAGGGAAAAAAAAGCGGTGCGAGTCAGAAGGCACTCCAAGTAGCGGTGTGGTTGCGAGCCTCTAATTTGCGAGCTGACTTGGGCACCCCAGTGCCACCTCAGGAATTCTCGCTCTCCCCAGATGCTAACTCACCACTCGCCCCCCCCCCCTTTTTGCTTCTGTGGCCTGGTCACTTCCCCCTTTAGATGGGGCGGTAATCCGCCTATAAATTAGCCCCGCAAAGAAAGAGAAGAAGATTATCAGAAGTCGATACGCCAGAGGAGGATTAGTTCGTGAAGATCGATCCATCGGCCAGACAAGAAGATTATTAGTAGTCGATTCGCCAGAAGAAAGATTAGTTCGTGAAGATCGATCTTTCAGCCAGACTAGAAGATTAGTAGTCGATTCGCCAGAAGAAAGATTAGTTCGTGAAGATCGATCTTTCAGCAAGACAAGAAGATTAGAAGTCGATACGCCAGAAGAAGGGTTAGTTCGTGAAGATCGATCCTTCAGCCATACAAGACTATTTCAGTGAGAAACGAGAGGATCAGATTGAGAAAATCGATCCCCCCCCTTTCAGGGCCGTATTAACCTAAATAGTCAAGCTTTATATCGGTGCCATACCGAAGAAGCCTTTTCAGTCTGCAAAGAAGTCCGACTGAAGAAAAGCAAAGCCGCTCACACTCGAGCGACTATCACATCTCAAGCTCCGTAAGAGTGAGGGGAGAAGAACCCAGCCCCAACGAGCTCCCGTTCTTTAATTACGTTGAAGAATCAGCCCCCGTCACAGGCGACAAGCAATCCCTCCACTAAAAGTCAACCAGCGGCCACAACACTGCAAAGCGAGAGATAAGTCCTCCAGCGACATCCGGCAATCCCTGAATACCTACCTGTAAGTTAAAAATAACCCTTATATCTCTATTGCGATAGTAGAAGTTTAGTACATCCTAAGTTTTAAAGAAGAGTAGAAATCATTGTTCGTGAACCTAGGTCATATGTGTTTGTGGACGAGAGTACGTTAATTTAATGTTTAACGCTAATCAAATAGAGTCGCGATAAAAAAATACTAATCGGCAATTGGTATGTTTACGGGAAGCCTATTTGTTTACCTTTTGTCATTAAAAGATCTTTTATGCCAAAGATAGAAATGTGTTCACTGTTGATTTGTAATAGTTAAGTGTTTCGTTTAAAATACATGTTTATTTTGGTAGATTCTGGTGTTTCCTCTTATCCTTATGTGTTTAAAAATAGCTCTTCCTTAAGAACAAAACCACTGAATAGCACTCTTAGAACAAAGCCTACTTCATCATAGAAGTAACTCACGCCCCTTAAAGCATACCGATACTAAAAGGGTGTCAAAGAGTATAGTGATCAAAACCAAGGGTCATTCTACGACACACATGTTGTTTAGAAACACGTTGCTACCCACGTGCATCTTTGCGTCGAAGCCGGGCGCGTTATCGCCACCTGAGTCAATATTTAACCAAGGAGGTTCATTTCCCCCCCCCCTTCCCCACACGTTTCTCCCCATGCGTCGATCTCGCCAGATTGAGGTAGGCTTATGGGCAGATAAGGTATGTTCGAAGGCGCGGCTGAGGCAGTCCCTCGAAGCCCCCACTCCATTGTCCCCTACGCCAAGGATATAGCTCCGACTATTTATATGGAAACTTTACCGATTAGATCAGATCAGATCCAGATTATCTTCGCGAGACATCACGCGGATCAGGTCTCACCTTGTGCACCAGTGTCCCTCTACCTCGAGATCCACCATTATTGTCCAGAAGAGGACAATATCCCTTGAGTGCCAAGGTTGAGGCCTTCAAGACGCCAAGTCCACAAGGCCCCCCCTGTTGTTCAGAAAGAGAACAACGTTAAAACAGCTATTGTTCTTTGAGCCCGTAGACAAGAGACGGTTCTCACCCTCCCCCCCCCCTGTTGTTCAGAAAGAGAACAACGTTAGAACAGCCATTGTTCTTTGAGCCCGTTAAAAAGAGACGGTTCTCACCCTCCCCCCTTGTTGTTCAGATAGAGAACAACGTTAGAACAGCCATTGTTCTTTGAGCCCGTTAAAAAGAGACGGTTCTCAACCCCCCCCCCCACCCTGTTGTTCAGAAGAGAACAACATTAGAACAGCCATTGTTCTTCAAACCCGTTCGTCAAGAAACGGTTCTCATTCCCACGACGTCACGTCAGGATAATTTAATATCCCCCCGCCCCTTCGGCTGGAACTCGCCGGCGGACCGAAGATTCCTTCGCGTCGCCTTCCTCTGCACAACAACTTGTAATTACGTAAGCTGAGCATTACCTTTGATTACCTAACCTTTCGTCAACCCTACCCTGTGCTTTAAATGGTTTAGCGAACCATCCCATCCGTTTAATTTTCATTTGTTTACCTTTTTAAATCTCTCCCAAATCTTAATCCTCGGATTAGCCAGATATTTCCACGAACCTTTCCATTCTCTGTTTATGTAAACATATTCCGTTTTGTGTATTGTTGATAGTTTAATTAATAAAACTCTATTTTATTAATGATAGCCATATTATTATCCTTGAGCTCAGTTCCACTTCTTAAGCATATTGAAGATAAGTAACATCGGTCAACCAGATAACCACGCACTTGAAATATAATTGAATCATTCCCACAACGAATAGTTATATATGGTATATCGTCGAGAGTCCATTCTACGATATATATATATATATATATATATATATATATATATATATATATATATATATATATATATATATATATATATATATATATATATATATATATATATAAAAATATATATATATATATATATATATATATATATATATATATATATATATATATATATATATATACTATTTAAATTTGGTATCAAGTGTGTAAGTTTTAATGCTATATCTTTGCAAACACTGGTCTCAGTCGAGTAAAGCATAGTGTTATTCGTTATAAGAATAGAGTATAGTAGTTCCCTTTTGTTTTAACGATTGATATCCCCTTTTTTGAAACTTAAGAAGCTGGAGTAGCTCAAGGAACTGTTATAATAATTTGTTTGTGTTTTTTTTGCGTGAATTTAGTCATTGGTTATCTAGGTCGAGAAACCAATTACGAATAGGTCAGTGCCCATATTTAGGTAGGCTAATTCTCTAGAAGGCATAATTCTTATTGCAAGGAATTTAGTTGGTTGACTATTGCGCCCCCAAGTGCAAATATAACTCAGTTCGAAATCTTCAAAGCGCAAGGAGAATCATTGGGACTTTCCGGAAGAGAATTGATTGAGTACGTTCAAGAGGAGCAACGGAAAGAAAGAGAAAGAGAAATCCAACAAGAAGAAAAAGAAAGAGAAAGAGAAATCCAACGAGAAGAAAGAGAGGAACGGATAAGATAAGCTGAGCTTCACCATCAGATTGAAATGGCTCGTGTAGAAGCTGAAATACAACCAGTTAGTTCACGTTCAGAAGCCCCGCCCAATCTCCCACTTAAGCTCCCCAATTTCAGGGATGGAGAGGATTTCGGAGCATTTTTAGCCCACTTCGAAAAGATCCTCGAAATCAATAACCTGTATCTGGAGGCTGAAGGTGTAGCAAGATTACTTCCCTTGTTAAATTGTAAATTGCGCTAGATTTTCATATCTTTACCATCTCAATGTACAATTAACTACAGCACCTTAAAAGCTGAGTTATTGGCCGCTCATAATATGACTCCTGATTTCTACCGCCAAGAATTTCGAGGAGGTCGTAATAAACCTGGACAGACGTTCAGTCAATTCAGATACATTCTTCAGAGGAATTTTAAATTCTGGTTAGAATCCTCAAAGGTTGATCCTGACTAGGAGTCCTTAACAGACTTCGTGTTGCGGGATCAATTTTTGGCGTCTCTCGCGACAGAAATCCGCGCGTTCGTCAGGGATCGTCGGTGCCAGACCTTTAAAGAGTGTACCGAAGAAGCGGATGTCTATGCCGCAAGCCATAGTTTATACCCCAAGGAGAATCGAACTTCTCACCAACCCCCCAACCAGGAAAGAAGGAAGGATTCGCGCCCCTTCTCAGGAAAGCCGACGAAGTTTCCGAGCCCCGTAAAACCCCAAAACTTCTTTCCCCAAAACCAACAAAGGGACACCAAACCTCCCGTTAAGATTTATCCTCCATCACTCTTCCCGAAGCCACCAATCATATGCTTCACCTGCGGTGTAGAAAACCACATGAGCTGGAATTGCCCCCAAAACTCTAGGCTTAAAAGCGGACCAGCCCACCAAGTTCACCAGATTAATGCCACCCCTGCTCCTCCAGTGGTACAGACCCAAGCAGCAACTTCTCCCCCTCCGTCAGGCCCCCAGGTAAATTTTTTTTTTGACAAAAGTTCTCCGGGAACTTTGAAATTTGAGGAGGGCAGCGTGAACGGCTGCCGTGTATCGACTCTCGTCAGGGACATATGGTGCACTTGTTTCATCGTGTCCGACGAGCTACTCTCCCCAGTGGACTCTAACCACGAAAAATTTGCGGTGATACATGACTACCTTGGGCGGGCGAACCAATTCCCCGTCGTTAGATGTTACCTGCAGTGTCAGTATTATGATGGCTGGGCTGAAGTCATTTCAGCACCCATACAATTCTGTTCCGTACTTATAGGACAGAGCCCTCAAGTAAGTTCCGACCCTGAGTCCCAGGCCGCCCTTCCTCGAAGCTGAGCTAAGAAAGAAGCCCAGGAGCCCGTCCCTCTCAGAACCCCGATACCGTCCGAATTCTCGGAGATCCTTAACCAGGACTTTAGGACGGCACAAAAGGAGTGTGAAGTACTAACACCCTTAGGTGATAAGGCCCAAAACAAGAACACGGAGACTGTCCGTGGACCCAAAGAAAAAAAAAACAACGCACCCATGGAGATACGTTCGTAGCACTGGACGAAACATCGGCGCTTGAAGAGGATTACCCTGCGGAGTCCCTTAATGTAATACAGACAGTGTGCATCCAACCTGATGCCGATTACCCTCTTCCTTCCCTACCAGGCGAGTCTTTTGAACCCTCTGACCTGGATATCGACGAGCAGCTGACACCACATCAAAAGAGTCAGCTACAAGAATTATTATGTCAGTTCAACGACGTTATTTCAGAGAAGCATGGATGCGCTACTAGTTTCGAGCATGATATTAAATTGACAACCTTTGAACCCGTCGGTTCAAAACCCTATCCCATACCGATTCATTTACGCCAAGCTTTTAACGCCGAAGTTGATAATTTAATTAGTTTAGACATAATAGAACCTTCCACCTCTTGTTATTGTTCCCCAATTGTCATGGTCAAGAAACCTGATGGCTCTTATCGGATGTGCATCGACTTCCGGAAGTGAAATTCGGTAACTGTGTTCGACGCCGAGCCCATCCCGTTGGTAGACCAAAACCTCCACCTTTTTGAAAACGCCAAGTTCATCTCAGAACTCGTTTTGTGCAAGGCGTATTATCAAATTCCCTTCCGGCCTGATGTGAAAGCATATACCGCCTTTGCAACGGAGAAAGGCTTAATGCAATTTAAGTGCCTTCCTTTTGGCCTCGTGACCGCTTGTAGCAACTATAACCGTCTCATGAGAAGGTTGTTAGATGGACTTCCGAATGCATCCTTTTACTTCGATAACGTCTACGTCACTACTCGTGAATGGAGTCACCATTTAACCACCCTATTAGCTCTCTTCGAGCGACTGCGCGAAAATGGCCTCACCATTGGCCCCAGCAAATGCCATTTTGCCCACGAAACCATAAAATACTTGGTTTTCAAAATAGGACAAAGCCATTAGGTCCCCAAGAGGACAAGATTAAGGCAATCGCCGACATGCCCCTCCCGAATACTAAGAAGCAATTAAGATCATTCCTAGGATCAGCTTCTTACTATCGGCGATTTGTCCCGAATTTCGCTGCAATTTCGGCGCCCCTCAGCTCCCTTTTAAAAAAGAATTCCCCCGGTCGTCTACGTTGGAATGATGTCGCTGTTTCCCATTTAAATCAGCTCAAGAGTAAGCTCATTTCTGCCCCCATTTTAAAGTTGCCCGAACCCGGAAAAATCCTTTGGGATTAAGACCGACGCGAGCAACGAGGGCATTGGAGGTGTACTCCTTCAATATGAGGATGACGGAACGAGTCATCCAGTTGCATATGCTAGTCGCCAATTATTACCACGCGAAAAGAGATATGCCACTATAGAGAAGGAAGCTCTAGTAATTATCTGGGTTATTGACAAATTTAAAATGTACTTGATAGGAAAAGAATTTCAGATAGGAACTGACCACCGCCCGTTGGCCTATATTCAAAATGTACGACACTCCAACAGCCAAATTATGCGCTGGAGTTTATTCTTGCAAGAGTACCAATTTAAGAAAAATTATATAAAAAGTTCCGATAACCAGGTCGCTGACGCACTCAGTAGGAATGCGTTACCAGATAGTGTAGATTAATTGTATTCGTAGGATTAGAATCTCCATATATGTATATACAGTCTTGTACGACTTAAATTAGATTCTTTTGTAATATAATTAGTTAATGTATATGTCTGAATTTTTTGGCTCAATGTCTATTTTTTTCGTAGGTGTATATATTTGTACCCATTAAATTACGTATAAATTCTTTTGTCCCATATGTACTAATTTTATAACATTTCATTGCTCCATGTCTCTTTTATGGTTAAGTTTGGATTAAAGGTTAGTTTTCCCTATAATCAAAAGATCAAAATAATCATATGTATTGAGGTAATACTAACTAGGTGCATGAAGGTACGGTCAGGACAAGAAAACGAGTTCCCCACAACGGAGCTCTCTCTTTTTTTTCGAAATGACAACTTCCCCCGGAATGGAGGGGTGGGATAGAACGGTCTGAGGCCGTTTAAATTCAACCGCTATCACATTTTGTTTAGAAACACGTTGCTACCCACGTGCATCTTTGCGTCGAAGCCGGGCGCGTTATCGTTACCTGAGTCAATATTTAACCAAGGAGGTTCATTCTTCCCATCCCCCTGTTTCGCCCCATGCGTCGATCTCGTCAGATTGAGTTAGGCTTATGGGCAGATAAGGTATGTTCGAAGGCGCGGCTGGGGCAGTCCCTCGAAGCCCCCACTCCATTGTCCCCTACGCCAAGGGGATGGCTCCGACTATTTATATGGATACGTGACCGATTAGATCAGATAAGATCCAGATTATCTTCGCGAGACATCACGCGGATCCGGTCCCACCTTGTGCACCAGGGTCCCTCTACCTCGAGACCTACCAGTATTGTCCAGAAGAGGAAAATATCTCTTGAGTGCCAAAGTTCGAGCCTTTAAGAGGCCAAGTCCAAAAGGCCTCCCCTGTTGTTCAGAAAGAGAACAACGTTAGAACAGCCATTGTTCTTTGAGCCCGTTAAAAAGAGACGGTTCTCACCCCCCCTGTTGTTCAGAAGAGAACAACATTAGAACAGCTATTGTTCTTCAAACCCGTTCGTCAAGAAACGGTTCTCATTCCCACGACGTCACGTCAGGATAATTTAATCGCCCCCTTTCCCCATCGGCTGGAACTCGCCAGCGAACCGAAGATTCCTTCCCGTCGCCTTCCTCTGCACAACGACTTGTAATTACGTAAGCTGAGCATTACCTTTGATTACCTAACCTTTCGTCAACCCTACCCTGTGCTTTAAATGGTTTAGCGAACCATCCCATCCGTTTAATTTTCATTTGTTTACCTTTTTAAATCTCTCCCCAATCTTAATCCTTGGATTAGCCAGATATTTCCACGACCCTTTCCATTCTCTGTTTATGAAAAACATTTTCCGTTTTGTGTATTGTTGATAGTTTAATTAATAAAACTCTATTTTATTAATGATAGCCATATTATTATCCCTGAGCTCAGTTCCACTTCTTAAGCATATTGAAGATAAATAACATCGGTCAACCAGATAACCACGCACTCGAAATATAATTGAATCATTCCCACAACGAATAGTTATATATGGTATATCGTCGAGAGTCCATTCTACGACACACAGTTTACCAAAAGATCGTAATGAGCGAGAAAATCTGCTCCTAGAATCGGTGATGTTATGTCCGCAACTACGAACATCCAATTAAAGGTACGGCGTAAACTGGGTATGACTATGTCTAGCATGACTTCACCGTGTATTTTGATCTTACCACCGTTGGTTGTAGCAATATTCACACTCGACTTTCTCATTTCGCAATACTGTAGGAGGTTGATAGGAATAATCGAGACGCTTGCGCTAGTGTCATAAGGAATTCGCCTTTCTCTCCATTTGATTTAATAGCGACAGTGATTAACATTGGCATACCGGTCGTTGCATTAATTTCAGCAAGCCTCATTAGTTTCAAAGAGAAGATAAGATGAGGGTCTAAATGATGGTAGGATTTCTATATTTTCTCCCCGTTTAGGCCATTTGCACCACAACCTGCAATGTTTCGCCTCTGGGCCAAAATATAAATGGACTCGACATACTAGATGTTTTTGATCGCTACGAAACGGTTTAAGTCCTAACGGTATGCTATCATTACGCTTATTTGTAAATTTATTCGTGCCAGTATACGCGTCACTGGGCATTGACCGTGCATCCTTCGCGTATTTCACATTACGATTCGAATTATCGCACTGCCTATTGTAAGCACTAGCACTATCTTCGCGAATAGAACAAATGTTATTGTTACTTACATGACCATATTAAGGTTTATAAAACGGCATTAGTTCGTCCACAATTTTCCTATCTGCGTGAGTGTCAATTCCTTCCGCGTCGCGATGATCGGAGCGATGCTCGGAGGTAGAGATTGAACGAATTTATGTCTCACCAGATCTTCACCAACGCCGACTTGGAGTGCCGCCTTCCTTAAATCTTGAAGTTTCACCGATGGTCGTCCGTGGAGTGGAGATGAAGATATCAATTTCTCGAAGAATTCGGGTTTAGTCCTTTCAAATAAGCTGATAAATTCAGTCCTCAGTTGTGTATATTTCTGCGATGAAAAAACAGCGTCAAGGAGACGATCGACTGTTCCGCTAGTAGTGCTGCAAGAGTATGGAAGAATTTAGTGTCTTCTCTGGTTATCTTTGCAATGTGGAATTGTGCTTCCACGATTCTGAACCAACCAGCTACCACTGCGTCGTTGAAAATCGGAGGCTTGACTACGATGGAGTTTGCGGCTTCTTCTTGGAATATTTGTTCGGTTGTTCTTGAATCCATCTTATATTATTTTTTCTTACTCGATTTTCGATCACTAATAAAGGGTCACCAATTTATAAGCGAGGAGGATTGGAGGTTTGTAAGATAAAAAGGGATCTCTTCGTTGGTCACCAGATATATTTATATTCCACCTCATTTTGTGATCTTCTTTGCTATTGCACTCCCCATAAGATTGTTGCGAAACGTTGATCGTTAAACCGGATTTGGGCGATACGATAACGTTCCGAGAAATTATTACCTGATTCCAAAAGGTAATAATGAATATTCTTGGCTGGGCGATGAGTAGAAATCCTGATATGATTTTGCCTTCGAGCAAAATGGTGATGAAAACAAGAAGACTGCAGTTCTATTTATTTAGTGGCTTTGGGTAGCAAATAGAGGAGGAGTTCGAATTAGATTGATTATCGATTTCACGGGCTTATCTTTGATGATGCTTAAGTACAACTCTCTTAATGTTCGTGCTTTGGTACGATGAATGAATAAGACTCGTCTTGATATAAGATCAGTTACGTAAATGTAATCTCCTTGTAGGACCCGAGCGATATGTGAAACTGCTCTTCGAAATGATTTCTCTTGAATGATGTCTCTCGAATGAATAATCTCTCTCCTCCTCGATTTGCTCGTTGTATACTTGGACACATTTACAAACATATATATATATATATATTTATATATATATATATATATATATATATATATATATATATATATATATATATATATATATATATATACAATACTTTTGAAAACCTTCTCTCTTATGAGAAAATATCCTGAAACGGTAAAATTTGATCAAACCCTTTTTTCCGTCTTCCTTAGCAAAATAGAAATATAATATTATGCTTGTAATTTGATGCTCACAGAGTGTCGTTATGATCGCGCTAACCCATTTTAAGGTTTCCTTTTGTAACCACAGAATAATTAGTCGCATTCCCAGTTTACCTTTTTACCGCGACTTTGGTCTTTTGGGGAAATCAATATTGGGAATGGTTCTAAAATATCCTGTTACCTGTTACAATGTTTCATTTGAGTTTCTTTTTTTTCCGTTTCACACACATAAATTTATTTACATTGGCTGAGTGTACGCATTACTACTTCATGGGTTTGTATGCGCACATATTGTGTGCCCTACATGCTTTTCAAAAGGGATGCTATCAAGGAAGTGTTTCCAGATTATAGGAAAAAAGTGTAGATGTTTACAAGATAGATAGAAAAGTATATATGTATGTTTAAAATGAAATTCTGACAAAGATAGGATTTTATGGATTTCAGGTTTTAAGATGGACTGTAATCCACTACACACTCAAACTTCACGTTGGACACATCTATTCTAGTACTTCAAGAGTTACAGGTGGAAGCGAGATTATAGGATATGTGTGCGTAGAAACAGGTCAGCACCACCTCTTTATGGCGCGAACAGTGATATGATGAGGACCGGTAGCCGAGAAGGGGTTGAATGCATTAAGTTTGGTGGAAGGTCCAGTTTAGTAGGCAGCATGCCATTGGGCATTTAGGACCTTCTTTACATATGGAAGGCCAGTAGTGAATAAAAGCGTGAGTTTGGCGTGTAGACTGACTGAGCTGCTTGGTCAGTCAGTTCCGCCACATCTATTCTAGTACTTCGAGAGTTACAGGTGGAAGCGAGATTATAGAATATGTGTGCGTAGAAACAGGCCAGCACCACCTCTTTATGGCGCAAACAGTGATATGATGAGGACCGGTAGCCGAGAAGGGGTTGAATGCATTAAGTTTGGTGGAAGGTCCAGTTTAGCAGGCAGCATGCCATTGGGCATTTAGGACCTTCTTCACATATGGAAGGCCAGTAGAAAATAAAAGCGTGAGTTTGGCGTGTAGACTGACTGAGCTGCTTGGTCATCGGTTTCATTAGGAAACATTCCACCGTGTGAGGTACCCCAAGAGGAGGTGAACATAGAATTATTAGGAATAACCTCTATCACAATCAAATTACATCAAAAGTCAAACCATATTAGTTATCGTAACATAACATAATTTCATGGATGACAAAAGCCACAAGGGTCTATCAAAGGTCATCCGCATCTGTCAAAACCCACCCACAAAATGCATCCATAAGATTCTGTCAGATCATGCGTCTACAATATACAATTAGAACCATCCACAGGAATGTGTCAAAAACAAAAAGCATCATCATCAAAACTCATCAAAATAAAAATCAATCATAATATACGAGGGACGGTCAATAAGTTTTGAGAATCGGTAGGGCAAAACAGAGGAAGGGGGATTGCTGTTTGTGAGGGTGTTAGGACAAGTTATGATAGGTTAGGACCTGCAGCCGCACGCTCCTGCCTCGTCTATTTAAAAAAAGTAGCTGATCGCAGATCGTCAGTCACAACTTTTTCAACAATGGAGAAGGTTGAGCACCGCGCAGTGATCAAACTATTGACCAAGGAAGGCAAGAATGCAAAAGAAGAGATCCATGAACGCACGGTTGCGGTGTACACCGACACCGCCCCTTCCTATGCAACCATTACTCGCTGGAATAGGGAGTTCCGCCATGATCGTGAGTCCCTTGAAGATAACCCCCGTCCAGGACACCCGTCAGGCGTGACCAACGAGGACAATGTGGCCCATGTGGAGAGGATCATCCTCGAAAATCGACGGGTGAAGGTCGAATAAATTGAGGGAGAACTTAGAATATCACATGGAAGTGTTATCAACATCATCGACAACAATTTGGCCATGACCAAGGTCTCTGCCCGTTGGGTCCCTAGAAACCTCACGCCCCATGATCGACTTCAACGTCGTTAAAGTCCACAAGGCCAGAGTTGCACAAGCTGCCCTGTGCGAGTGCGGATTCGAGGAGCTCAACTCTTCCCCCTACAGTCCAGATCTGGCACCTAGCGACTACTTTTTATTCCGCCAGTTCAAGGTTGCACTGCGTGGACGCCGGTTTGGAGACGATGAAGATGTCCAGCTCGCCGTCCAGGAGTGAATTGAACAGCAGTCGGGAGATTTCTGGTTGTCGGGAATTCGAAGCCTCAGGGACAAATGGCGCAAGTGCATTGAAGTCCTGGGTAGTTATATTGAAAAATAATAAAACACTTTTCCTCATATCTCGTTTCCTTATATCCGAATTGCCAAACTTATTGACCACCCCTCGTACAATAATAAAAAACTGCATCTACAGGAATGAGTCAAGATTCCCCCTCCCCCCGAAAAAAGTTAACCCTCCCTCCCCATATAATCATCTAATCTGTGTTTGAATCCATTCAAGTTTGGACTGTCTACCGTCTCAGATGGCAAACTATTCCAGTAATCTACCACCCTATTGGTGAAAAATTATTTTCTAACATCCAACCTGCACCTCTGTTTTTTTTTTGTTTTTTTTAGGTGGTGACCCCTAGTCCTATTACTACCTTCAACCCCAAATAAATTGCTAAAGTCCAACTTATCCATCTCAGAACAGATTTAAAAAAGCTCAATCATATCTCCCCTCACACATCTTCTTTTAAATGAGAACATATTTAGTGCCCTCAGTCTATTTTTATATTCAAGGTGCTTCAGGGAAGGTATTATTTTTGTTGCCCTCCTTTGTACTGACTCTAGCAGGTTGATGTCATGTTGTGACTATGCTTGTATACAGTACTCTACAGTACTCGCCCTAGTGCTTACTATCTTAAACTATGGTTTCCTAGGCGTGGTGTCCTAATATTGTGAGTGATATACAAGCATTAGAGATGATTTATCGGAAGTGGCGGCATGCAGTCCATGCCAGGAATGGGAGGCTTTGTCTCAGCAATTGGAACTGTTCCTTACAGGAAATCAACAGTGGATTACTTCACTCCCATACATCAACCAATCACTGACAATGCAGTCGTACATGAGCTACTGAAGCGCTCCGAAGCAGCCACAGTTGAAGTGGGGCAAAAGTGGGTCCTCAATACATTTGACTTGGGTGTATATATGAAAGCCCTGCCCATCATCTGGAGATGGCCAGACGTGTTTGCCCCCATCATGTGGTCACTATTGGGCCTTTTCATACGTCAATGAATTATATAGGGATGATGACAAATCACAAAATGCGTGGCTCTGGGTACACAGAGATCCTCTTAGAGGCTCAACTGGTGACAAGCGGCTCACTGAAAGGTGTTCTAAGTGGAAAAGCCTATTCCAAGTCCCACTTTTGTCTAAAAGTTGTGTGCGAGGCAATGGAGAGGCTGCTGATGGAACATTTCATTGAAGAAGAGAATGTACCTATAGCTGATCCTGCTGCACTCCTCAACTTGATACAGTCATGTGATCGAAAACATCTGGAAGAAGCTATTGACGACCCCTCCATACTGACCCTCATGGAGAGGTACTGCAACTATGAGGAAAAGGGTCGCAAGGGCCACCTTGGGAAGACGGCTACCTTCTGGATGTCTTTTGTGGATCATTGTCATCTTGTCTTTATGTTGCTTCTTTCTATCAAGATAAACAACCTGCAGCTGTTCTACAAATGTAATGGAGACATGGCAGTCCTGTTCTTTGCTTTTGATGGGCACAACTACTCAAGGTTTGTACATTTGAATGTCAAATCTGATCATAAATTAGATCATATTCACACTAATGATTGCAATTGAGTCTAATAAATATAATAGGTAGTAATATTGATAAACAAGAAGCAGCAACCTTGATTATTATGACAATATCATATACTTTTTAAATTTATATGTGCTTTATTAAATATCATACCTCTATTTGCAAATACCTGACATGGCTGGAGGTACACCAAACAAGCCTGGAAAAGTCACCCAGGAGCAAAGGATCTTCTAACCAAACGTGCACTTGCTGTGGCCCGCTCGATGTTTCCTGGGGCACTCAGTGCTGTGGACAAGACCATGGAAGAGCCGTCCATGCGCTTCGCGAAATCGTCAGGTACATATAATCTACGAGTATTTACACCGGTGTTAGCATGTAACAGTTGCAATAACTGAATAAGGTAAATATTATTACAAAGCTAGCTTGCATCCCTTCACTAAAATGATGGGAGACAATTTGGGGTTTAACTAATTTCAAGAATTTTTTTTAATGTTTGCAGGTGGGTTCATAAGACAGTACAGCAAGTTTGGGGCATACCAGAGATGGTGTCGTACAACATCCGCTCGAGCCCAGCTCTATGAGAAGATTCTGAAGATAGTGGGCATCAATGGAGAAGGTTGAGCACCGCGCAGTGATCAAACTTTTGACCAAGGAAGGCAAGAATGCAAAAGAAGAGATCCATGAACGCATGGTTGCGGTGTACACCGACACCGCCCCTTCCTATGCAACCATTACTCGCTGGAATAGGGAGTTCCGCCATGATCGTGAGTCCCTTGAAGATAACCCCCGTCCAGGACACCCGTCAGGCGTGACCAACGAGGACAATGTGGCCCATGTGGAGAGGATCATCCTCGAAAATCGACGGGTGAAGGTCGAATAAATTGAGGGAGAACTTGGAATATCACATGGAAGTGTTATCAACATCATCGACAACAATTTGGCCATGACCAAGGTCTCTGCCCGTTGGGTCCCTAGAAACCTCACGCCCCATGATCGACTTCAACGTCGTTAAAGTTCACAAGGCCAGAGTTGCACAAGCTGCCCTGTGCGAGTGCGGATTCGAGGAGCTCAACCCTCCCCCTACAGTCCAGATCTGGCTCATAGCGACTACTTTTTATTCCGCCAGCATAAGGCTGCACTGCGTGGACGCCGGCTTGGGGGCTATGAAGATGTCCAGCTCGCCGTCCAGGAGTGGATTGAACAGCAGTCGAGAGATTTCTCGTGGTCGGGAATTCGAAGCCCCAGGGACAAGTGGCGTAAGTGCATTAGAGTCGAGGGTAGTTATATTGAAAAATAATAAAACATTTTTCCTCATATCTCGTTTCCTTATATCTGAATTTCGAAACTTATTGACCGCACCTCGTAGTATCTAAATTTCTCTTTAAAATATATTATCTGCAAACCATTCTAACTACTATATCGAAGCAGAAGGTTTCCTAAGATTGCCCTATCTCAAACATTTAAAATCTAAGTTCATTAAACTTCTTCTTTCTACGCTCACAGACCACTTTCTACAATGCCAATTACTTTTGTATTAATTCTAATCCAGTTTCCTTGCATTCCTTTTTTTTCGCCATAAGGAGTTAATTCATATGGGCTTGCGATCTTGTCTAGTTTATAATTATACATGTTCGACCTGCCACAGTCGTTATGTGGACCAAACTGCCTTGCAACTAAAATGCAGGATCGCTAAGCACTTAGGTTTGGTATCAAAGGAATGGCCTTCCCATTTCCAACCCAGAAATCTCATCCATTAGACAACACTGATAATCATCAACATCCTCTTAATCCATAATCGTTTACCATCTTGTCTTTATCCTCAACATCTTTAGAGTTGAAAATCTTAGAGTCGCTGTACATCAGAAAAATTAACCCTAATTTAAATAATTACACCTCTTCAATTAAATTACTCACCGTATAACGAACCAATACATTAATTAACCCGCCAACAGACCAACCGAACATTCTTCATTATTAGTTTTCTATCGTTCGTCAGTTGCTATCACAATTCCCTCTTTGTAATTTGTTCACATTTGTGCTGCTGCTTGTTTGTTTATAATATAATGGGTTATTTTATTCTTAAATTCATTCCATTTGTTTTTAATTTGATACTCAACTTAGTTTGTATTAAAAAATTTACGTCTTCCCCGTTTTTTGCAAAATTATACTGGATATTGTTAAGTATTTTTAGGTTATGTAATTTTTGTTTTACATATCACACTATTTTATTGATTTACGTTCCCTTGTCCCGCTTTTTAATTTAAAACATTATTTAATGTTTTTTTTTAACTTTTAGTATTGATATTTTTTTCTCTTCTCTCGCTAGTCGCTGATGATGGTCCCAGTTGAGGTCCGCAACGTTCGGCCAATAAATGTTTAGAGCTATTTCATGGGTCTATATATTCATGATATATATATATATATATATATATATATATATATATATATATATATATATATATATATATATATATATATCAGAGGCGACTCCAGGTTATCAGCGTCCCTCGGGCTCATCACAGATTTCACATAAGTCACATGTATAAAAGAAGGTAAGAGACGTAATGCACACTGCAGACTTTTATGTGCACTGATAATTTAATAATAAGACAGAAATATCACTAACTCTATAATTTAAAAAGCAGATTTTTTTTTAGTATTTGAATAATAATTTCATCTTAGTTTGGTTATGACTTATGTTTTTTTAGCAAAGTTAGTTCTAATAATTCTTTTATAATATCAAAAAACAAAATGGTGAAGTTCAGAAATAAATATAAGTATCGAAATTTTGTGAATTTTTAAAACCCAAAGAATTACAAATTGGGAAGTTCAGAAAATTTATTTTTATATATCTTCTATAACTATATTTTAGCAACGTGATATTTTGAAAGGGAGGAAATTTAGTTTAGAGTTCCTTTTTAAAATTATTATAATTGGCGAAGTTCAGAAAATTTATAAAAAATTTAACCATGGCTGCTTTTTTTTAATTTTAAATTTTAATCTTAGTAGCGAAGCCGTTTCCTGGTAGTTTTAATATAAAAATTACTCACTTCGTTTTATACATGAGCTCTAGTCGCCTTGGTTTGATGGCGTTTCACGTTTTTTCGCAATATTTCTAGCCCTAAATGGCTTATTTTCTATATCCAGCTTTATATCTTGCTCCATTTCTAAGTTAAGGGTAAAAATAAAGTAAACCTGCAAAACACAACTGATCTTTACGCACAGACGCACAAAATAACAGCAATCAAATAAAAACAGCGGCGTGCACAACAAACATTACCCAGAGATCGATCTGACTGTCGCCTGTATTGTACCCTTGAGAAGAGATGTCAGTTAGTCTTTTACATCTATCAGGCTCGTTCGTATTAGCGCGAGTTGTTGGATAATTTTTCATTCCTTTAAGAATATTGTAGAACGGAAACCTTCCATAGATTGGAATTTAAATCCTAATCTCTATAAAAATCTACTCTTTCAAGAAAACATTGAATTTTAATTAATTTTAATTTTTACTATTATAGATAACAACAACTCGGGCTGTAATTTCGGATCTCAAGTCAAAAGCGTGTGAACGATGTCGAGAGAACGTCTGCTACGAATGATATTTTTTGACACCGGGCACCTCTAAGACGACCGCCAGACGCTGAACGAAAATATATGAACTGCGACCAGGCTCAATAAAAGGGGCCCGAGTTATTGGCTACAATTACTTACTTGAAGTCAG